>CM038792.1:39610583-40251235 GCA_021764765.1 Vicia sativa
AAAAATTGTGAAAGTTTGATAAAAAACATGAAAAATTGGAAGTTTGTAAAAAGAATGGTCTTCGGTGGAGGATTGAACCCATGACCATGAGGTGGGACGCGTGGCAAGAAGAACTTAGAGGCAAGTATACTAATACTGGGCCAAACGCGCTGAGTTGTTTAGTGGATTAACACACTGCTGATATAATATTGATCATTTGAAAATTTAAATTTGAAGAACACCAAGAACACGCTACAAGCAATTCCGGGTTTACATTTTGATTTTTTTAAATCCAACCAACCTAAAATCTTCGTTTAATGAAATCCAATGATGTAAACATCAAAGTTGATCGATTTTGCACCACGAACATGAATATGGTTGTTAATTTCATTTATATTTAGCCCGTAATGATTTAGGTTTTGAAAACACGAAGAACCCTAAACTGAAAATCTTAAATTAAATGATGTATGTTGGATGATTGTTTGATTTTATTGAGGGTTAAGGATCGCTATGATGAGCGCAGAAAACAATTGGCCAAGAGTTTTGTCAAAAGAATCAAAGAATCATGCTAACCAAGTTCGTGTTCATACCGAAAATGAGAATCGAAAACGATGTCAAGCTTTCATTGTTGTTTCTTGATTGTTTAAGCACCAGCGGCTTCTAGGATGGTATGATCACCCCGCTTGTCCTGAAATGCCCTGGTAACTTTCCAACCAAGTCCACCTGCACAAGATGAAAATGAAGCTTCGATTTTGGGTTAGAGCTGTTACAGTTAGTAGTTATTGATCCGGATCATGTATATGAGGTATGGTGATGATGTTAGGATGATTATAACACAAGTTAATTCAACCTAGCTTCAGCTTCATTGTTATGGCGCTTTGGAAGCCAGCCATGACATGTGATTTCTGATTTTAGCTTTGATCAAGTTGTTTTAAGCTTAACAAGTTTAATTATGATCATGAAACATGTTGGACACCAAATTTCATCATGTTTCCATTGAATTTGAAAGTTGCAAGTTTTCTCAAAATGGTTATGTTACTTGATTTTGAAGAAAAGTGAGAAGCATGACTTTGCAATGTTTTGGTGTGCATTGAATGGCAAGAAAGACATCCATTTATAAAACAAGTTCTGAAAATTAGGCAAGGTTTGGCCATTGGTAAATTTGACTTGCCTTAGAGGGCAAGGTAGTCATTTTGGCATTAAATGCAAAGGAACCTTCCTTTAACCATGGTTAAAATTCAACTTGATCCAATCCTATCATAATTACATCCAACTGATTTTTATCAGTCCTATCCTCTCTTAGCAAGGTGGCAAAGGTTCTAGAAGAGAAAAATGCAAAATGACCTATAATTTTGATGTTTTGACTTTGAAAATCAAGTGTCATGGAGCCTTATGCTTCAATTTCAAAAGTATAGCTAGACTCCATGGATTTGAGAGTTCTTGGACATTTTGGAAAGATCTTTCCACAAGCTACAACTTTCATGTTTTGAGTTTTTTCAAATTCCAATTGGAACTAGGTGAAAAAATGGCTTGAAGTTTGGAAAAAATGAGAAATTTCAACACTTAGAAAATTTTCTAAGTATAGAAATTTTGACTTTTGGTTGACTTTTTCAAATTCTTTGATTTTTTATGATCATGATGGATCATTTGAAGTATTTTGATGATGGAAAAAGTTTTGTTTTGAAAAATTTGACCAAAAGTCAAAGTTTGACTTTTCTGTGCAGATGAAATTTCATCAGATGTTTCTGAAAACGACTGATGAATTCTGTGAACCTTTGTGATGTTTTGAATCCAGAAATTAGGTCAAGATGTTGTATCTAAGATATAATTACCAATATCTATCCAAAAAAGTTATTTCTTATTCAAAAAGTCAGAGAATTCTCATGCCCGATCAAAACCCTAATTGGTCGATCCTCGATTGATCTGTGAGAAAATTTGATATCTGAGGATTTAAGGTTGATGATTTGATCAAGATAGATCAAATAAGATGAGAAAATCTCAAACCCTAATTGGTTAGCTCTTGAATCAGATGAAAATCTGATGAAACCCTAATTTTGACTTGTGAATGCTATACCCGATTAATGTTGTCTGAACTGTTAGTTATGCAATGATGCAAATGTAAGGTGGTATATTAGGTCAAAAATTGGGGTATGAAAGATGCCCCTATTTAAGTTTCTTTAACTTGAGAGATGAAGATGAATATCTTCGTTTTGATAGGTGTAAAGAGACTTAAATATCAGAATACGCAAATTTTGGACCTAAGATACCAAAAATGCGGATGATGCAAAATGATTGCAAAAAGTTTTACCCTAAAGGATATCAAAGAAATGACACAGTGAAGGGAAATTTGTGAATACGTCCCTGTTGGGGAAAGATTGATTCACAGAAAATGTGAACATCTGTTTCGTTTTGGGAAACAAAGAGATTACCTTCTGTCAGCCTTGTGACAATGTTTAAGGTAAGTGGAAATGATATTACCAATTATCAGCTCTGTGATAGTTTATGGTAATGAATTCTGAAGATGTTACCAATTATCAGCGAAGTGATAACTATAACAAGGTAAATCTTGAGAAATGAAGTTGCTGTGTACTCAGCTTTGTGAATAACAGACAGTGTTCTATCCAGGAATGAACTGGAAAGAAAGAAGTTAATCAAGACATTGTTCCCAACGAGGGATAATCTCAGCTGGCGAAGGTGATAGAGAGAAGAAAATGTATTTCTCTGCTTGGGGAATTTGTCGGGGAAAAAGGATGACATATCCTTTCTGTTTGGGAATACTCCGTTGGGTAAAAAAGAAAAAAGTATCTTTTCTGTTTGGAGATATTCTACTGGGAACAGACTTGTACTCGTATGAGTAAGTATGATTTACACCAGTGATTTGGAAGCAAACATTTTGAGAGATGCAAAAAATGCAATGAATGATGCTATTATGTATGAATGTCATGAATGTTATATGCATGCTAACAATACTTGACAAAGACACTAAAGAGATATTTGGGAAAAGGACCGCGTCACAGTTCGAACAAATACTTGGTGAAAATTGCAGCAATGGTGCAGATATTCACTAATGAAGAATTTGAGTTGCATGTTTTAAACTTTCCGAGAAAGGTATTTCATTGGCAACTTGGTCGGGGATTCTTTTTGGATAAGAATACCGTCCTTTGATGATTTCTGCTGAGGAGAAGACTGCTGTAGCAGTTACGTTATCCTTCGGAGATCAAAACACTCATGGAGAAACTGTTGAAGTTATTTCCGTGTTCATAGTTTCAAAGGAGAATTTTGCTTTTGTTTCAAAATTTTGAAGTAAAAATTCATTTAAAACATTTTAGTTTCAAAAAGTGATTTTCACAATAAAAGCGTTATTTTGCAAAACAGAATAAAGTAGGAATTGCAAACAAAAGGCACAAGGCTCAAATTTATTGATAGAATGGTAATCAGCCAAAGGCGTGATTCCATGAACTGTTTACAAAAGTTGGAAATGATAATTTATTGGGAAAAGGCTACATTGAAAGCAAATAACCGCTACCATCCCTAACAACTTTGAATTCCAATGCTGTTTGTTGTTTGTAAGAATTGATTGAAGATCCGTTGATGGAAGATTCTTCATGTGGACAACATTCAAACTAATCGCATATTTTGTCATTTTGTATCCTTGTTTTGCCTAGATCGCTTTTCGTGTTTTCGATCTATCGTGATAATTTTATTGTCTCTAATTTTTGCCGGATCGCCTTTTCAGGTTTTCAATCCATCGAGACGCTCTTTTTTGCCTAAGCCGCCCTTTTCGGGTTTTCGACTTACCGAGCTGTTCTTTTGTTTTTTAGACAAAGTATTTTTGACCGCATCAAGATTCACAGGTGATACGGGAGTTCACCGTCCATGGTTGAGAGTCATAGCACCGCCAGAGAAGCTTCTTTGACGATGTATGGGCCTTCGTAATTAGAGTCCATTTGCCCCTAGAATCTTGAAAAGACAGAATCTTTTTAAGCACGAGGTCGCCTTCGGAATTCACGAGGTCGGACCTTTTGTCGAAAGCTTTTTCATTCTTCTTTGATAGAGTTGTCCGTGACATAGCGGCCAGCGCTTTTCTTCAATTAAGTTCAATTGGTCGTATCTTTGACACCATTCGGCCTCAGATAACTTAGTTTCCATGAGAACTCTCATTGACGGATCTCAACTTCTACGGGAGCACTGCCCATGCCGTATACTAGAGAAAAGGAGTTGCCTCATGGAAGTACGATCAAGTACGATACCCATGCAGCAAATGGCAGATTTCGTGCCGCCTTTGTAAGTGATGACCATTTTCGGACGATCTTTTGATGTTCTTGTTAGTCGCTCAACGGTGCCGCCATCTTGGCCGGTAAGAGACGAGTTGTGATGCTCAATCTTGAATTCCTCACACAGTTCTTTCATCATTTTGTTGTTCAAGTTAGATCCATTGTCTATAATGATCTTGCTCGGAACTCCATATCGGCAAATGAGGTTGTTCTTGATGAACCTCACAACCACTTGTCTTGTGACGTTGGCGTAAGATGCTGCTTCGACCCATTTGGTGAAGTAATCAATAGCCACTAGAATGAAGCGATGTCCGTTGGACGCTTTTGGTTCAATCATTCCAATCATGTCAATGCCCGACATGGAGAACGGCCACGGAGAGGAGAGAACGTTGAGTAGAGTCGGAGGCACATGGATCTTATCCTAGATCCGCACTTGTGACATCTTTTAACGTGTTTTAAAGAATCGATTCCATCGTTATCCAATAGTATCCTCGCTTAAGATCTTTCTGACATTGCATGCCCATTTGAGTGAGTTCCAGGATCCTTCATGTACTTCATGGATGGTCGTTCCGCTTCTTGTCCGCTCGACGATCCGAGCGTAACCATGTCGAAATTTCTTTGTATAGAACATCTTCATTAAGGAAGAAATTCTCGAAAGCCTCCTTAGAGTTTTCTTATCCTTGTACGATGCCCAGTGGGTACTCGTGTTTTAGCAGCCTAGAAATTTCATCCGGATCTCTTCTTCAACTTTCTTCAATAATTCATGTGGAATTTCAAAGTTGAGAAAGAGCGTAGAGTTACTGCTTTCAATAGATTTGTCCATTTGTTTAATCTACATTTTTGATTTATGTTTGATTAAAAAAAGTTTTTATCATCATTTTTTTTGAAAGTTAATGTGAAAGTGTCGCAGATTAATTTTCATTATGATTTTTTTTTTTTTTTGAAGATTTTTTTTATTATGTTTTTTAGGATTATCATTTCCGGAAAAGGGTAAAAATGAAAATAAACACAGAGTGTGGAAACAAAACAACGCATTTTATTTATGTTTCACAATATGAACAGGGCCCTAAAATACAAACTCATTCGTCTTGGGCAAGACAAAGAGAAATTATTTAAAAACTAAGCCCTATAAAACATCTCTTCGCTTTGGGCGAAGCGAGAGTTCAAAACAAAAAGCAAAGATAAACTACTTAGAGCTATGAACATTAGTCCTAACTTCAACAGTTTCCAATAGTGACGAACTCCTTGAAGTCGAGGTACTGGTAATTTTCCGCTTGGTTTAACCTCGAGTAAACTTTGATTGCTGGCTGAGCAGGTTTAAAGACTCTGGCGATGGCCTTGCCTTTGGTGCTGCTAAAGCGATCTTCTTTGACTAATGATCGGGAAGTATGAGAGATAGCCTTTGTACTTCTGTTGATCTTTGTGTTGAATATCGGGATGTTCCTTCCTTGGAGTGAAGAGACTCGTTGTCGCCGACACTTTCCGCATCGTATCCTGAATCATACTTTGATCTTCATGATCATGTTAATGTAGTAGTAACTAGGATCCGCTTGGTGAAATCCATGATGTGTTGAAACAGAGATCTTCATTTGGGACCTCGATCTGTGATTAGTTTGAGAAGACGAGTATTCCTCTTCTAATTGACTAGGTAGTCAAAGTCATCACCCCATCCTGTGGGTTGGATATCTTCGATCCGGATTTTTGAGCTTTCTCATGCAATGTATTTCACCATGTAGTCGATTTGCCACTTGGTTCTCCCAAGGTATCCCAAATTTCAGTAGGACCTGTGGATTTTCATGTTGCTAGGACATGTCTTTGAATTGATCAGTGGCATATGATTCCTCTTGAGACACATACTGTGGTTATTCAAATAAGTGTTCACTCTTCGATTCGATGGATCATCTTCATCCTCTTCAATGGTTACAACATTAACTTCTTTGGAACAGGTTTAAGAAACCTCCACTATGAAATACCTTGATCGGGAAAGTGTTTCATCTTTCGCTTTTCTTTGAGGATACGGTGAACCCGAGTCCGCTTTCGTTTCATTCTTGGACAGTTTGATAACTTGTCCCCATCCTCGAGTATTGCCATCTTTCACCATTTGTGTCGCTTCTTTATATGAAGAGATAGATGATCCGTTTTAATAGATTCATCTTCTAACGGATTTTCCGGAGATGCGGCGCTCAATGTCACGGGCAAAGGATGAAGGAAAACTGGACAGATGACTACAAGTAAAGCTTGTTCACCGTGATGGTCACCAACTTTCCATTTACCGTGAATTTTAATTTGATGGAGAGTAGAAGTTATGCCTCGCATCGTGGATCCAAGGTCTTCCTAGCAAGCAACTATACGCAACTGGTACGTCCATGACTTGGAACGTAATTTTGAAAGTGTGAGGGCCAATTGTCATTGGGAGATCAACTTCCCCAATAACTGACTTTCTCGATCCATCGAAAGCTCTTACTATGATGTCATTGAACTTCATTGATGTTCCTTGTAAGCTAAACGAGCGAGCGTCATTTTTGGCATTACGTTTAAAGACGAACCTGTATCCACCAATACATTGGATATGGAATCTGACTGGCAAATCATCGAGATGTGCAAGGCCAAGTTGTGATGTTTCCCTTCTTCCGGAAGTTCTTCGTCACTAAAACTCGATTATCAGGGTCAGTTATGTTGAGACGATCCTCCAAATTGGTCTGTAGTCACATCGTGATCCACATAAGCCTGGTCTAGTACTCTCATCAAAGCTTCGGTGAGCTTCGAGTTGAGGAGTAAAGATGATTGAAATTTTTGAAGGAGTTCAGATTAATTGGTCTACGACTCGATATTCACTCTTCTTGATTAGTTTCAGTATCTCGTCAAAGTCTGAGTTGATGTTGGTTCCATCAGTAGAACCAATGTTTGTTCTTGGGTTAACAACGAGAATCGTTGCAGGATTCTTAGAAGATATGTTAACTTGGTTTTGTTTAACAACAGGAGCTGAAGGCGACTTTGGTGGCAATGGAGCGTATCAGCCCACTTCAAGCACTACCATCCGATTGCTATATTGACATTAGCTGGAAGTGTAGGCATGGGTTTCTCCTTCCCATCCTCTATCAAGGTTGCATTGTACTGGTAAGGAATTGCTTTGGTAGAACTGTACGGAACAGGACCAGGTGGGCAAATCACCAAACGAGATGTCAGAATGTTGGAACCATTGTACGCGATCTCCACATGCTCGGGTATGTTGAAACAAGGGATCACAACGTTTACTTCGGGATTTTCCGAGTTGATATCTGAGACTAAAAGCTCATGAGGAAAATGCCCTACGGTATTTACGTCATGGTCATCTCTTTTTCAGAGATTTGTAAATCACCGTTGTTCAACAAATGTGGATATCTCGCTTCTATGGTGGGACATCCATGGATATTCTTGGAGCAGATATAGCAAGCTGCATAATTGTGCTTAGTGAAGGTACTCATTTTACTGTATGCTTCATGGAGATGCACCAAGTTTCCTTTGACTAAGTTTACATCTGTGACAAGGTACCTGTCTGTATTCCTTAGCATTAGATTCACTGAGTGTCCACTATGACTGGGAAGTGGATTGGCTTGCACATTCGGACTTGTGTTTCTGAAGGAAAGAAGATTAGTCTTCACTAATCTCTGTACTTCTGCCTTCAATGCTATGCAATGCTCAAGGTCATGGCCTGGTGCCCCTTGGTGAAAAGGGCAAGAAACGTCAGCTTTGTACCACCATGGTAGTTTTTCAGGGACCGGAGGTGGTAACCTTGTCTGTATTAGATTCCTTTCTATAAGCGCAGGGTAAAGTTCGTGTCTATGGGAATTGGGTCGAACCGAGGACCGAGGCATTTGTTTTGGTTATGAAACCGCCGAGCCTGCTGACGAGGTCGTTGAGTTTGTTGGTTTTGTTGAAATTGCGCAATTCTCGGAGTTGTGTTGACAGAGGGTGCTATGGCAGCTACCGTCGTTGTTGGATGACATTTTACGTGGTTTCCTGGATACCATTCCTACGCTATGTTCTTTTTCCTTGGGAAACTGTTCAAACTTTCTTGGTATTACTAGAAGATCCTACTTCCTTGATTAGACGCCCTGTCCGAACCCTTCTTCTAGTCGCATTCCCATGCTTACCATTTCGTTGAAGTCTCCGGGAGCTTAGCGATCATTCGCTCATAGTAGAATGAGTTTAGAGTATTCAAGAATACCTTAGTCATCTCTTTCTCTTCCAAGGGCGGGTTGATTGGGCAGCAATTTCCTCCATCGCTAAGATATTCCTTGAATGTCTCTCTTCCTTTGAGACATGGAGCGGAGTTGATCCCTAATGAGCCATCCAAGTTGAACTTATATTGTTGTACCTAAGGCTTTACCTAAGTCGTTGAATGTTTGGATATTCGTGCTTGTAATACGGTGAACCGACTTTGTAGGATTTTTGTATCCAAATGTGCGGATAGCAAGAGTCGCCACCGACTTTTTTTTATCCAATTAAGGAAGGTAAAAGTAATGTAAAAGACCTTCGTTAGATTCTGAGTTTGGGAGAATGGTTATGAAAGGGAAGGTATTAGTTTCTTTCCATCCGTAGTTTTCACGGGCTCTTAGTTGCTCTAGATTACCTTTTAAAATTGCTTTCGTGTGTTTGAAAATGTTTTGAAAAAGGCATTTTCGCTTTGACTTTGTAATGACTCATGTAGGAGTGTATACAAAGTGTTCGGAAATGTTTTTGTTTTGAAAAGAATTTGAACTTTGAAAAAGTGTGTGGTGTGAAAAGCATTTGATAGAGCAAGCAACTAAAAGACTTATTTACCCACTCGAATTGGTCGTTTTGTTGTACTTTACATTCCTTTAGAATAGCGCCGCCATACCATTAGTTAGTAGGTAGCTCCATTGCTGGATGTTGACATTCGAAGGGACATCGGATGGTCATAGAAGGCAACTGTAGGAAGTATCCTAGCACATTCAAGGACTATCATCATTTTCGAGGCGACAATCGAGGGTCAAGATCATGTATTCGGAGACGACATCGTGGGTCTTATGATCTTTGTATCGGGACTATGATGATTTGTTTGAAGGCAACGGTGCTAGAATACCTCTACGCTCGAGGGACATGACCATTTTGAATCGAAGGCATCGAGAGAATTACCTAAGGGTGCGTGTGTGAAAGAAGTGTGTTGATTTGATATTTTATGTTGAAGTTAGAGTGAGCTATGTTCAATTTTAGTCTTGCCATACAGCCAATTACTAGCAATTTATAGGGTGCGGAAAGTAAAATGCGAATGTAAAGTGAAAGGTAAATGTCCTACGCTATTACAAGGCTTTGGGGCAGATACATAACTTAAAATGCGGAAAATAAAATCCTAAATTAAACTATTACATCCCATATACAGTTACATTATTGGAAAATAAAATGAAAATAGTAAAGAAATGTCCGAATTGGAAGAACCTGTGAAACGAATGAGAAATCGGAAAATATGATGAAATCGAAATAAGAGAAAATGTTAGAAAAATGCAAATTTTAAAATAAGAAAAATATGCCATGCTGGAAATAATATAAGTATGCTAAAATAATTTTTTGGGATTTTTTGGATGCAATTTAATAATTTAAAATGAATTAAAAGTGATTTAAATGCAAAATTATGAATAAAAATAAATATGCATGCAAAATTGTGTTTTTTTAATTTTATAAATTAAATAAAGATTTTCTGAAAATAAATGCAAAAAGAAAATTAATTTTTGATGATTTTTAAATGCAGAAATAAAATTGTGAAAAGAAATTAAATAATATGCAAAATATTAAAATAATTAGAAAATAGAAAAATAGTTGAAAAGTTGCAAGTTTGAGAAAAAGGAAAAGAGATTGGTCTTGCCAGGACTTGAACCTGAGACCTTTGAGAGAATCTCCATCATCCAACGCCTTAATCACGCGCCATGTTGCACTTGGTGTTTGGAAAACTGGAATTAAATGAAGATAAGCGTTCACGTGTCAAGGATTTTGAAAATCAAAACACAGTCAGCCGCGGGCCCCAATTATTTTGAATGAGCGAATCAGAGAGAGATCGTGCCACGCATGCAATACTGGTCACACGAGTCACCGAACCTTAAGGCCGGTCATCTTCTCTGGCGAGTTGATTTTCAAACCTGCAAAAACACACGAAATAAACAAGAAAGGAGGACCCTACCCCCCTAAATCGAGGGCTGCGATCTCGATGGAAGCATCAGTTTTGGCTAAAAACGACTGGATCGGGAGTTTCGAAGAAGAAAGCAAAAACTGCCCTAACAATGGCAACCTATGATTCCGGTGCTAAACTTCTCATGCTATACGTCAAACCTGTTCTAATAGACACCTTGAACTCAAACAAACAAGCCAAAACAGTTAGAGATGCATGGATTATTAAAATCGAAATTGAGAAATATGGCAAACCGGTGAGAGTGAGATGGCTCGATTCTGAATGGCTGGGCTTCGAATAAAGGTTGCTTTTGACTGCTGGGAACCTCTTGAGCAAGATTGAATGGTTAAACTGGCCTGAAACCCACTGGAAATTGAAACACGATTTTGAGGATTCTTGCAAAATTTTGACAAAGTTTGGGCTATGTATGGGGCTAGGGTTTTCGTCCTCGTGGCTGGCTGCATTGCTTGGTATTTATAGGAGAAAATTGGATGGCAAAAGCAAGCAAAAAAGATTCATCCATCAATGTGCAAATATTTTCTTTGAAAATAAAATCAAATATTGAAGAAAAATTGATTTTCTCATCAATGTGTGATCATGCACGAATTTGGTATGAAATATGGGCTTTCTTGGACATTAAGTAAGATATAAATCCAACTCATTTGAAAAAATAATTAATTTTCATATTTTATGTAATTTAATTTGGAATTAAATGGTTTAAAATCCAAAATAAAATCAATAAAATAGAAAATTGCCATGGCCAAGCATCTATGGGTCAAGAATATTGTCATGAACAAGTTTGGATCAAAAGATTATAGGCCCATTTGGAAAATTTTGCAATTTGACCAAATGTCCTTTTGCAATTGTCCAAAATTGCCCAACTTCTGAATGGTGTATCTTGCTCAATTTTCCACATTTTTGAGTGTTCTTGGACTTTTTGGAAAGCTCTAAGAGTCCTCTAACCAACCCTTTTTGTCTCATCTCAATTGGAGTTACCATGCTCAGTATATCTTCAATGCAAAAACTTGACTTTTTGTTGACTTTGAAAATGACCTGTAATGTTTTGAGCTATACCTCTCAAATGAAGCATTTTTTGGACATTCTTGTGAGACATGAAGTTGTAGAGAATTGAATTTCCTTCAAAACAAGAGGTGGTGGAAATTTTTTTGAGAAAGTATGAGAAAGTTATGATCAGTCAAAGTTCAGTTGACTTTTCACCTAGAAACCCTAATTTAGAAAGTTTGACTTTTGAGCAAATCTTGAGTTTTCTTGATGAATCATGATCAACCCTTGATCAAATGATGAATGTAACTTCAAAATGAGGATGTTGACCAAAAATTATGAAGTTTGACTGTATGTTGACCACAGTTGACTTTTTGTCCAATACAACTGATTTTCAACCATCTGAGCAAATGTCTGAGGAAACTTGACTTGTGAGGCTTGAAACTTGACATGGGGAATCTTTGAAGCATATGAGGAGGCATGGAGGCCATTGGAGATGTTGGAAGTTCATCTTGACTTGAGAGATACCAAACCCTAGTTTGGGTTGATTGTCTAGGAGAGAGTTTGTCTGATCAACTCTTGAGGAATCCTTGAGCATAGATGTATGAAATCTCTTGAGTAGATGGAGGGCAAATTTTTGGGTATGACAGCTGCCCCTGTTCAATCTTCTTGTACTGGAGGGTTAGATTGACACGCTTGTCTTCGTGACCTGGAGGTAGAAGATGATTGAACACTCGAGTACACCGAAAAATTTGCACTACCGCTCGGATGATGCCGGGATGGGCTTAGATGCCATCTAGAAAGCCTGAGGATGAGTCAGAGACGCTTTAGAAGGAGCATGGAGATGGGCTTAAGATGCCATCCTGAGGGAGTCATACGTTAGACTTCGTGTTCATTTTGAATGAAGTTATTGGTTTGTAATGATTTTTAACCATATATGCAGCATTCTGACGGTGGAGAAATGTTGATAAATGGCCGAGATGGGCTTAAGATGCCATCCAAGGCAACCGAGTCGACGCTAGACTCGTAGTTGTTGTGATAATAAGGGATCGAATAAATCTTCGTCGATTACTCGAGGGAGGTTGTAGTTGGCAAAATGTGGATAGCTTCCCCAGGCATCGGTGTTGATCCATTGCCCGTTATCGGAGGATAACCAGAGGTGGTCCTTCGATAGTTTTCCGCCGAGATTCGGGCTTAATCCTGACCACCGTCGGAGGACAACCAAAGGCGGTCTTTCGATAGTTTTCCGCCGATTCGGGCTTAACTGGACCGCCACGTGAGGACAACCAAAGGCGGTCTTTCGATAGTTTTCCGCCGATTCGGGCTTAATCTCGACTGCTTAGCCAAGGATCATACTCTTTTGGAGAAAACAAGAGGAACTTTGATGAATATTGGTTAGTTTTATGCAAAGTATGATGCATGACAATGTATGAATGGCATATGCATGAATTATGACTTTATGAATAATGTATGAATGATAGATGTTGTGGTATTTCAAAACATATCCATCTTGAAGAAGATGCGGATGTCTGCTTTGAAGATTTCTGACTCGCTTGGGAATTGAGTAGTGGAAGTCCCCGCTTGAAGGAGAAGAAAGATACCTCGATTCCTCCGATGTACTATCCGACCAAGTCTTGGGCCTAGATATTGTTGAGGAAGGTAGAGATCTGAGAGGCTCGTTGTCGGAGATCTCATAGACCCTGTTGAAGAGAGTCTCGGAGGCGATCTGTGGGGGGCCTTGTATGTAGATCCTGCTGAGGAAATTTAGGAGGCGCTCTACTGGGGATTCTGAGTGCAGATCTCGCTGGAGAGCATTTGATAGTTGCCGGGAGACCGGGCTGGAAGAGTCAGGAACTTGTTGTAATCTCTGGCTGGGGAATGAAGATGTAGGTTCCTCCGATGCACTATCTGACCAAGTCTTGGGTCTGGATACTGCCGCTGGGGAAAAAGGAAAGGACTGAGAGATGTCCGCTGGGGGATAAATACCTTGACTGGGGGTGAGGTGTTACTGCTTGGAGACTGATGTAACATTACTCGGTTGAGTGGAATTGCAGCTCGTGGGTTCCCTTTTGCTCTGCCGGGGAAATTGTGTTGTGAGTGACACCTTTGCAGGGATCATGCTCTGGGGGAATGCTTTGGTGACTTTCGTCGTCGTCCCAATTCCTGGAGTCTGTAGTAAGTACTTTTGGTATGTCCACTTTTCGTATGTTTGTGATTAGATTCTTATTGTCAAATGCGTATAGTCATTCAAAACAAACGTTGGACTTATTGCAAATAACAACAACATAAATTGTAAAGAGAAAGAAGCTCGCGTTTATTTGAAAGGTGGCGTATGGCCAAGTAGTTTATACACAAGAAAGGTAAAAAAGCTATGCGGAAACAATCTCGTTAAGTTCCAACTATGCTAGTACTCATATATTTCGACTATCTCATCTCCTTGCTGTCGGTAGAAAGTGAGTAGACCGATCTTCGCCATTCGAACCTTGAATGCTGATAGTATTTTGGAAGCAGGTGATCTGGAAGAGACATAGTCGTACGCTTAAATCCCTAACTTTTGCCTAGACCGCCCTTTCGGTTTTCACCACCGATACCTTTTGCCCAAGCCGCCTTTTCAGGTTTTCGACTTGCCGGGTGTACATGTTTTGTATATATCCTTAACTTTTGCCCGAACCTTTTTGGTTCGCCAGGATGCCCTTATTTTTGCCTAGGTTCGTCGATCTTTATATGTCCAATATCCTTACCGGGAATGTATATTTCGAAACTTTTGTTAGAGTCGTCTTCGGTCGGTCTCTTTCTTGTGTATGTCTAATATCCTTACCTGACATACCAGAATCTTTGTTCCAAATCCCACTGTTCAAAAAAAAAAAACACAAAAAATATAGAAAGTCAAAATTATAAAAAAAAAAAATGCAAAAAATATTTCCACTTGTTCTTCGGAGCGCAAATTTTTGGGTTCTTGTAGTATTTAATCTTCTTCTACCTTGAAAGTTCAAAAGGCTAGCCCGATTTCACTTTCGTGTTTAAGACGATTAAATAGGGCAAATCTGCACCCCAAAATTTGCCCTCCTATCTCGGTTTTTACCTGGCTTAGGCTTCGCATTTATCATGACACTCACATGCATTCATACCATTGGTTCTGGTTACGGGTCGAGTTGATTCCCAAAGATTTCTCCGCTGAAAGGCGCGGTGTTTTCGATTAACGGATATTTGAAAACGACGAGGTTTAATGACGAATCTTATCCGCTTATATCTTTGGGTTTCGGGCTTGATGTTCGATTGTTGAAATGAATGGGCTGTTCTTGATGGAACTACGGATTTTTTTTGTAATATTGAATATCATTACCTCGATTCGAGAGATTAATTCATCACGAGTTTGGGATTTGCCGACGCCCGAGTTCATCATTTAAGATGTAAAAGGGTGGTTTATGTTTGTCCGATTATTGGTCAACAATTCAGGTTCTAGTGCATTTGGCTTGCTCGTCAACTTTGTTCGTTCTTGGCAATAGTTGATGTATGTGTAAATATTCGTCCAGAGGGTTTGTTTGCAAGATTGACGAATGTCAAGTTGCCACATGTTTAGATCTTTTCCAGTCCCGTTCATCGCTCGCAAGATTCAAGGCATTCTTTGAGAAAATTGGATGTTTCCTTATGGAATTCATTTTTGTTTCGAACCTTTCTCTACTACCGAATTTGGTCTGACGGAAGTGCGTGATAATTCCATTTAATTTCAAGCGGAATTTGTCGGTCAATTCCTGAGGAATCATACAACCGACAAGTCGACTAAGGTTTCCAATCAAGAGTTTTGTTTGAAATTTAGAGTTTCAATTTTTGTCTCAAGTAGCAAAGGGCTCCGATTTTCTACACGAACGGATTAACATAGAAGTTTTGTGGCCGGGAAATTCAAAAGAATTCAAGTATTGTTTAATTCTGAGTCACCAAACCATTTTCGCATTAGAATTTAATTCTCAAGTTTCATATACTAAGGGATTCAATTTCTAAAAAAATACAACAATCATGTTACTACTCATTTGATTCAAGAATACGGATGGGAATGGTGGACGGATTTGGATTTAGGCGCGTATCTTAAGTCAACATTTCGACTTAGTATTTGTTTTAACCAAAGTAATTTTGGTTCATGACAAATTTTTGGAATGTTTGGTTCGTCATGAATTTTCAACTTCCATGCACAAAATGCTACAACATTGAAGATCACATTAGTAGTGTTCAAAGATTTAAGGCTAAAGACTCATGTTGATACATAGTTCTCAAATTTTGCATTCATGAAGAATTCAAGAGTTTCACATTTCTCCAAAGCTTTTTATTGTACAAGGATACAAGAACAAACCAAAACCAAGATACATGTATTTACAATTTGTCAAATCTTAACATACAAGTTTCGATCCAAAAGCCAACAAATTCATTCAATATTCAACTTCCTTTCCTTGTCATTCAAGTTTCAAAAGTCATATTCGAATTCAAAATAATACCCGTTTACAAAGTAGAGTCAAACTTCCAAGTCCAACATTCACTTGACAAGTTTGTACAAATGCCACAAGAGCCCTCAAAATTCAATGCTAATTTGAACATGTGATATTACAAATTTCAAACCTTTGATACAACATTTTCAAGATTACATACCCAAGCACAAGCTATGGTCATAAGTTCAAACATACAAGTATCATGCTACAAATGTTATATCCTAATCCTATTTTCTATTGAAATTTCGTCGTTCTTTGGCTTCTATATCTTCGTTGCTTTTCCTTTCCTCCGTGCTTTCTTGCTCCATTTGCAAGCCTTGCCTTCTTGCTCAAAGTTCTCCCTCTACCATCCATCCACACCATTGCTCACATTCATGAAACAAACAAGGAAATAATTAGCAAATGATCAAAGATTTCAAACATAAGCATAAGCAAAATGCATTGTTTTCAAATCATCATTAGGATTTTCTTTCCGGAATTAGGTTGTGTGGGGGTTTCGATCAAAACCGGCCTCATAGCAAATCATCGGCCATAAACTCACTATTGCAAATCCTCAAGAGTGTTAGCCCTTGGTTCACAATAGGAGGTGTAGAAAGAAGATGAGGAAAAGCAGTATAAAGCAGTTTGGGCATGACAGTACAAGAACTTTATGCAGGGCAGCAATGGCAGGCATCTTTTCAGGCAAGTTTTTACCACAAATACACCAACAGCCAGCACAGCAGAGGATATAACAGCTAAATGCATCAAAACAACCAACACAGTCAGAAATCAGGAGCCCAAAACAGATACCAAGGCCCAATTTTCGAATTTTCACAAGCAAGCCCTGTGGCCAAAGACTGAAAACCCTAAGTTACAATATATAAACATTGAAGTTTATATAACACAAAGGGGCAACTGTTCACAACCAGAAAAAACCCTAGCCGCATACTAAATACTGTCAAGCAAAAACCCTAATCCCAAAAAAACAACATCCAAACGAAAAACCCAGAACAGCATCCATCTAACTAGCATCATCATCATTTTCCAGAAAAGAAAATCCTTCAGAAAAGTTATAACGAGACAGAAGCAGAAAGCAAGGTAAATGGATTGATCTCACCGGGGTTGCGGCCACAGGCCGCCATCCACCATCGTTCCAGCTCCTGAGTCATCATCATAGCATCTTTCCTTTTCGTTTTGTAGCATGTTCGTCATGGTTTCTCCCTCTGACAGCACCGTTTTCACCGATTAGGATTTAGGGTTCCTTTTCCCCTTTCCGATTCCAACAAACCTGTAAACACGAATTCCAGAAATCATAAAACGTAGTGATAACAGCGTAACAGAACGATAGAGAGTAACAGATATAGAGTTGAGAGAATCGGCGCTGAGAGATCCGGTGAGTGTCCGAGATCGCGAGAGAGATCCAGTGAGGACCGTCAGAATCGCAGCGACGAGGACGGCGAGAGAGTGACCGGAGAGCGAACGGTGAGACATGCAAGCGGCGAGAGATCGATGAGAGATGGGAACTGATGAGCGGCGAAGAGGGTTTCAGGGAGGCCGTGAGAAAGTGAGGAGTCGTAGCATTTGAGAGGGTGAGAGTTCTGACTTTAATTTATTTTTTACAAACAACTTAAGTTAGTTTTAATATTAGATTAAGTAGGATTAGTTGTTATTTAAGTTATAAAAAAATAAGTTTAGATAGGATTAATATTTTTCTGGTAAGGGTATTTTTATTAAAAATGTAATTTAGTTTTAATCTCTAGAATGCTTAAGATTAGTGTTTTGTTAGTTAATTAATACATAAAAAAAATATTAGTTAATTATCAGTTTTTTTATTTTTATTTAATTTGTGGTTAACAGTTTAATTAATTAATAAGACATTAGATTAATATAGTTTAATAGGACATTTAGTTTTAGGATGTGTTGTTTAGTCCAGGTGGTGACACTTGTCACCACCTGTGTGGCCCTGCTAGAAAATCTGGTGTAGGTACACCCATGGTAACCATCTTGCAACCTCACTCACAAGCCATCAGATCTGCCAGAGTCCAGATCCGACGATCCAGAATGGTGGACTACAGCATGCCTCATGGGAGCTGCCACACAAGATCCAGCAGCTTGGTTTTGGGCTTGGGCTCAGTTTGCTGCTTGCACCCCCAGATTTAAAGCTTCAATCAGGCCCATTCCTAAACTTTCTTTTTAAATTCAATATTATGCAAGTTTTTTTATACATAATGATGTATTAAATAATATTTGGATATGGTAGTTTTATTTGTTGAATCACCAATTAAATTGTTAATTGATTTTTCATCAAGTAAAAAATATCTATACTAATAATTATTTAAATTCCGATTTGTATTGTGTGTTAATTTATTTTCTTTATTTTTTCGCTATTACATTATCCGCTTGTTTGTTTATTACGATTGTACACTCCGCCTCACACTAATATAAAACAACAACGCCTCCTCTCTCTCTTATTTTTGGTTACCCACACCAAATTCTCAAGGGTCTCATGGTTGGGGATGGGCATGGCCATCCTCACGAGGTTAATTAGGCCCTCGTTGCCTTGATTAATCATAACCCTAAAAATAATTGGTCCATATACCAATCACCATGCACTGTGGTCTCATGGTTGGGATAGAGCACCTATCCTCACGAGGTTAATCAAGTCTATATACTTGGTTAATCATAACCCGAAATATCATTTCTCTACGTCCAACGCCGCAATTTTCAACACACTTTCAAATAAAAAAAAAGTGTTATGGTACTTAATTAAATTGTTAGAGGTTCGCCAACAATTTAATTAAAATGTAAAGTATTCGGCCATTAGAGGGTAACCCAATGACTTGAATACTTTATTCCATACACTTGAACATTTAAAACACTTTCATATTAAATTAATTAATTGAATTTGTTTTCAAAAATCAATTTTTCACAAAAACAAAAACATAGTGGTATGGTATCTAATTAAATTGTTAGAGGTTCGCCTAACGATTTAATTAAAATGTAAAGTATTTGGGCCATTAGAGGGTAACCCAATGACTTAAATACTTTATTCCATAACACTTAATAAAAGTGAACTTTGTTTCACCTCACCCTTTCATAATAAAGATTTTGATGAGAGAAGATCGGTTGACCTCAATCACCAATCTCGAGTATCGAATCGTTAGAGGATATCCCAACGCTTTGGTACTTGTCATCTACCACTAAAATCAATTCAACCCATCCAAATCCTTTTCGCTCATATGCGATTATCAAAATCATCAAAAATCAATTTTCAATTGACAATTAGAATACGAGAATGCTGTTTTCAAACCGTGTCAAACTCAAAATAATAAATAAACAAACCCCTTTCTTTTTATTTCATAACTTAGAAATTATTACACACACACAAACACATTTCGAACTAAATGGGTCCCATCGAGTAATGATGGACGTAAGGTGCTAATACCTTCCCTTGCGTAACCGATTCCTAATCCATCCTTTTTGGTCTTGTAGACCGCCTTATCCGCTTTTTGTGGGTTTTATCTATATTTCTGTTCTTTCTAGAACAAATAAAATTAGGTGGCAATTTCATTGTTTTGAAAATTCATTTAAATGATTTTTGAAAATCGAGTTGCTTCTTGGCATTACAATCGAAGATTTTAAAAACTTTTTGACTAAGCGAGTCAACCCTAGTTTAGTTCTTCGTATGTTTGTGTGTTTGTTTATCGCTTTCTTCTTTATGTTTATCTATTGTTTATTTGCTTTTTCTCTATGCTTTATATATTAATTTGTTGATATATTATTGTGATGGGAATTCATGGGCATTGATACATAGATAAGCCCACTACCTGTGCTTCTAGGTCACCTTTAGGAATAGAGGGTTAGCCCAGGTCCACCGACTCCATTGTCTTGTTGGCCCGAAGCGAAGACCGGCTTAGAGTTGGTTGTTTTAAGGAGGTTGTTGGCCCGCGATAGCAGATATCAATCTTTGGACAAATGACCTATAACTCTAAGTTTGTTCATGTTGTCCTAACCGAGACCAAACGCTCAAATTTTGGATTTCGAGCATCCCTTTAAGAGCCGTTTCTTGGGGTATACTTTTACAAATACTATCGCCATGTAGGCCTCTCGCACGATGATAGTGTTTGTAAAAGGGGATCTGAGACCCCAAGAAACATTTAGCCAAAAAACATTAGAACCACCTTATTCGGGATTATTGGGTAGAAGCCTAGAGCTATCCTATCGTAGGGGCCCACCTAAATAAGTTGGTCTGATTACCAATATCATCCCTAATTCACGTCTTTGTGAACCTGTTATTATCATCATGTTGCATTCCATTTGCATCAATCATCTCAAAAAGAGTTTATTTCTCTTATCATCCATGCATCATCATGCATTTCATTCATTTCAATCAAAGGACTCATTTCAACATGGCTTTTATTCAATCTCAAGGTCAAGACCGATTTCGACATCGTCATCATGGATCAACTTCAAGCAAGTGTGGCTGCGATGAATACTCATATAGATACCCGATGAATCAATTCATGGAGGTTATCCGTAAAATTGTCCTTGGACAAGAAAAGTTGAAGTTGTTCGAGATCCAAGTGGTTACTATCGATCATGTTAATCCACCAGGTGTTAATCTTAACCACATGGAGGTCCTTTCAAATCAAAAATAGTGTTATGGTACTTAATTAAATTGTTAGAGGTTCGCCCAACGATTTAATTAAAAATGTAAAGTATTTGGGCCATTAGAGGGTAACCCAATGACTTAAATACTTTATTCCATAACACTTAATAAAAGTGAACTTTGTTTCACCTCACTCCTTTCATAATAAAGATTTTGGATGAGAGAAGATCGGTTGACCTCAATCACCAATCTCGAGTATCGAATCGTTAGAGGATATCCCAACGTTTTGGTACTTGTCATCTACCACTAAAATCAATTCAACCCATCCAAATCCTTTTTCGTTCATATGCGATTATCAAAAATCAAAAACATTTTCTTCTAAAATCAATACAAACAATCCAAGACATTTTCAACCAGAACTACGGAGTTTTGACTTTCCCATTGCACGAGGGAATACGTAGGCACGCGGTTTCGAAACCGTGTCAAACTCAAAATAATAACAAACAAATCCCGTTTTCTTCTTTCTTATTTACAATTTAGAAATTAGCAATCACACACACACAAACACATTTTGAACTAAATGGGTCCCATCGAGTACGATGGACGTAGGAGGTGCTAATACCTTCCTCTTGCGTAACCGACTCCCGAATCTATGCTTTTGGTCTTGTAGACCGCCTTATCCGATTTTTGTGGGTTTTATCTATATTTCCCCGTTCTTTCTAGAACAAATAAAATTAGGTGGCGATTTCATTGTTTTGAAAATTCATTTAAATGGTTTTTTGAAAATCGAGTTGCTTCAGTTGGCGACTTCACTGTGATGACATCTTCGAGTCTTCGTTTGACACCTTCAGATTTTCGATTGAAGAAACTGAGTCTGAGAAAAAGCTTCACCTCCTTGAGAAAAGGATGAAAGCTATTGAGGGTCGTGATTCCCTTGGTTTAGACGCTTCTAGTTTGTGCTTGGTGCCTGGTATCAAAATTCCTGCAAAATTCAAAGTACCCACTTTCGAGAAGTATAAGGGTACCTCTTGTCCAATTACTCACATCAAAGCCTATTGCAATAAGATGGCTCCCTATGCGGAAAATGACAAGCTCCTCATGCACTTTTTTCAAGATAGCCTCAGTGGAGCATCTCTTGAGTGGTACACTCAGCTTGAACGAACTCACATCCAAACTTGGAAGGAATTGGCTGAAGCTTTTGTCAATCACTATGACTATAATAGGGACATGGCTCCCACCAGAATTCAACTCCAAGGTTTAACTCAAAAGACTGCAGAATCTCTCAAAGAGTATGCACAGAGATGGAGAGAATTAGCTGCTAAAGTTCAACATCCTCTTTTGGAACGAGAACTCATTGAGATGTTCTCCAATACCTTGCAGGGTCCCTATCTGGTTGATGGATGTACTTCTACATTTTCACACCTGGTTGTTGTAGGGGAACGAATTGAGTGTGGTCTCAAGATGGGTAATAGTCAGAATGTTGCTATTATTTCTGAATTTCTAGAGCAAATCGATCAAGAGGCAAGCACAATTTTCGAGGATGAGGAAGAAGCTCCTGTTTACCCTCTATTTCAGATGCGTAATCAAGTGACAAAAGCTAATTCAAATCTGTGTGCTCCACAAATCTGTGTTGCAACTGTCTGTCAAACACCCGTTCAGTATGCTCCCCAACAGCAGAACGCTCCTCTACAACAAACTTATCGACAAAATCGTCAACAACGAGGTGGAAAGAATCTGATAAGGCCAAGAAAAGTGCATGATCCAATCCCTATGCCTCATAGTGAGTTGCTCTCTCGCCTAGTCCGACATTCTTTGGTGGAGTTAAAGGAGCTCGGGACGCCTCCTTTTCCGTATCCTTCAGGATATGATCCTGATGCCTACTGTGAGTTCCATTCTGGGGCACCTGGCCATACAATAGAAGGATGTAATCTTTTCAAAGGCACAGTTCAGAAACTCATCGATTCCAAAGCCATCGTGTTCACTCCAGAGGGCCTACACATTAATTGAACTCTCTTTTGACTCAGAGAACGCCACAATTACAAAGTGCATCTTCTGAAGCAAGAAATCCATACGGAGACCAGTCTCCTCAACATGGAGATTCCTAGTTTCATCTTGCATGATTATTTGTAATATTTTTTGTCTGTTCAATACTTTTTCGTATGCTAAGTTTGTTCACTCTGGAATATTAATCATAATGCATTGAATATGTTCGTCTTGAAATAATCCATTCGTATTCACTCTTAAATGTTTTTATATGCTTTTGATATTCAACTCTTATTAATAAAGCAACACCTCTGTAGGGAGGATGACGAACAATTTACCAATAATCTAAAACGGTATGCTTTCGAGTAAAAACCCTGCTAACGATGTACAGGCCTTGTTTCAAATTCCCAAACACCGGAGATATAAGGGAGTGAAACCCTCGTTAACCCCTTTTGAGCCTCGAAGTAGGAGTTTCTTTTTTGTTCAGGAAAAAACCCTCATTTTTTAAAAACCTAGGGCAGGGTAGTGTTCAGTTAACCCGATCGAGCGTTCAAAACTCGTCAAGAGTGCGCATCTAAGGATAACAACAATGGTTATCCTTCAAAAGGTCGAGGAAATTCAAAACCACAATGGTCAACCTTCAACAGTGTGCATCGAAAGAGGTTGAAACCGTAATGGTTATCTCTCGCACATCACGAAATCAACAGATGATGATACCATAATTGTTATCTCTCATCCGCCAAGGATTCAGGCAGTCACAATCACCTCAAATCAAACAAGGGTGCAAGATCACACGACTTGTTCAAAAAAAAAAGTGAAAAAAATGATGACAAAAAGCCCGCTAAGTCAAAACTTTATAATAAGTCGCTTAGGCAAAAATGGCAAAAGAAGAAAATATAAAAAGAAAAGGATTACAAAAAAAAATAAATCCTCAACAAAAGAACAAAGGCATGTGATCGGACACCAAAAGCAAAAGGTGAGTGACTGTCGTGCCCAAGAAACCTCAGTGGTTCCTCAACCGCATCATAAACTTCTCTCAAGAGATGAATGCTCACGTCAAGTTATCTGAACCTAGGATTGGAGAACATCGCGGAGAATGGGAGGGCACCAAATATTTTGAGCCTAAAAATCTTTTTTCTAAAAACCCGTGAACCAGACCACTTTACAACCCTTGAAAGTCCTAATTGAAGCATGGGTTAGTTCGAAAGCAAAACTGTTACAAGAATATGGTAACCTGACTCCTAGGAGGCTTGCTAAACATTTGAGTTGGTATCACTCAATCTTTTTCAAAAATTCGATGTTTCGACATCCTTTCAATAAAAGTTTTTAACTTCAAGACAAACATGAACTTTGCATTAGAATTATCACTCGTAGAATAAAACATTCTTTGCATATAGATAAGTGCTTAAACATCAAGTGAGCTTGCATAATGAGCATCAGACAGATAATTTGATTGTCCTGTGAAGGACATTTTGCTTCAAGTATCTGATTGAGCACAAAGCAGTTTGAGTCAAGAAGTAAGGTTGTGAAGTAGCCTACTTTCAAGATGCAAGTTAACCACCCTGAGTAGGTGATATCTTCAAAAGTTCAGCCAATCTGGGGCATTTATGTCGAGATTTGAAGAATCTATCAAAGTGCTGAGTAATCAGGGGCATTCATCCGAGCATGGTTGGAACCTTCTTCACCTTTGGTTGGTCAAGGGTAGTATTTCCAAGTCTACAACACTTGGGCAAATTATCTTGATGATACAGATCTCAAGAAGCTTTCTCGAGGCTATTTTCTTCAAAGTCCCTACAGACCGAGGCAAAGCATTATGCAGGGCATTCCTCCACCTCATAATTAATCAAGTCAAGTCCAGCGCAAGCTAAACAACTATTGAGTCCGAATGGCATGTCGAAGTCGGATCGCCATCCTCACCATCGTGAGATCAAAGTCGGTGTTGGATTTATCCATCGGTTCAGATCAATATCTCCAATTCAAGTCGATCTTTATCCTCAACTCATCGAGATCAAGATTTTGTTATCCAAAGATTTTAAATAAAGAGCGTGATACGCCTGAGCTTTGGTCACCGACAAAGTTTCTTTCTCTCCAACCAGAGTTATCTATGGCATATGTGTGCCCTTGGATGTTATCACTGTGTCCCCGACGCGGAAGATCGTAAAGAGCGGTTTACACCAGCAAGATCATTTTCAAGGGCTCACTTGTGCCAGAAGATATTGTCGACTTCTCTTATGCAAGAGCTCGTAATCAGAGTTAATTGAAATCGTGAACTCTATGCAACATGATTGTCATCCCGTATGAATGTTAATCTCTAAGAGTTACTTCCCTGATGTTGATCATTGAGAGTTGATACTTTATTCTACAATCCCTTGTCGAGTCCGACTATCATCTCTTTGATAAAACCGATGATTTATATTCAATTCATGGATGGTTGATGTTTCGGCAACTCACAATTGCCCTTAGTTCTGGACGAAATGTTAAAACATGCATCATTGCATTGCATTGCATTCTAAAAAAAAACGCGTAGCATTTCCATTAATATGGAGCATTACGCTAAAAAATAATAATCTCAAACATGCATCATTGCATTGCATAGCATCCAAAAAATGCGTAGCATTTCCATTGATATGGAGCATTACGCTATAAAATAATAATCTCAAACATGCATCTAAGCATAAGCCGATTAAATGTTTCTAGTACCTTTTATGCCTGAAGAGAAAGTCTATCCATTAAAAATCCCAAGTGGTATTTCCTGTCAAGTTTCCTCAAGACATATCTTCTTGTTGTTGCTATATGCACTTTTGACCCCGTGTCAGTCTCCTACACCTTTCAATTCAATTCATTTACCAAGCGTTTTGCTTTTTGCAAATTCTTATTTTGGTTATCTTACCCGTGTTTGCCTCTGTCATTAGAGTGCGAGTAAGAGTCGGTGTCTAACCTTTCTTGCTTCTCAATTATTTGAGTATCCATACTTGGTGTGTGGTAATTCATATAATTGCCACTCTTGAAGAATTGCACCCCGCCTTTGGCCTGAGGGATATTGTATTTCTTGCACATTTGCAACATTTTAAAGTCCAACATAGTTGGGCGATCCTTGCTAGGATCCCTATTGTTTGGGCTCTTTCCCCGTGAATTCGTCTTCGATCGACGATTTTACCATTCCATATATCTTTTCCCCAGTGAGTCTGCTCCAGTCGGTCTCATTCTTGTGTATGTCTAATATCCTTACCTGACATATGCTCCTTATATGTGTTCAATATCCTTACCGAACATGTATATTCGATCTTTATATGTCCAATATCCTTACCGGGCATGTATATTTCGAAACTTTTGTTAGAGTCGTCTTCGGTCGGTCTCTTTCTTGTGTATGTCTAATATCCTTACCTGACATACCAGAATCTTTGTTCCAAATCCCACTGTTCAAAAAAAAAAAATCACAGAAAATATAGAAAGTCAAAATTATAAAAAAAAAAAATGCAAAAAATATTTCCACTTGTTCTTCGGAGCGCAAATTTTTGGGTTCTTGTAGTATTTAATCTTCTTCTACCTTGAAAGTTCAAAAGGCTAGCGCCGATTTCACTTTCAGGTTTAAGACGATTAAATAGGGGCAACTGTTGCACCCCAAAATTTGCCCTCCTATCTCGGTTTTTACCTGGCTTAGGCTTCGCATTTATCATGACACTCACATGCATTCATACCATTGGTTCTGTGGTTACGGGTTGGAGTTGATTCCCAAAGATTTCTCTGTTGAGCAGAAAAGGCGTGGTGTTTTCGACCAATCTGGGATATTTGAAAACGACGAGGTTTAATGACGAATCTTATCCGTTTATATCTTTGGGTTTTCGGGGCTTGATGTTCGATTGTTGAAATGAATGGGCTGTTCTTGATGGAACTACGGATTTTTTTTTGTAATATTGAATATCATTACCTCCTGATTCGAGAGATTAATTCATCACGAGTTTGGGATTTGCTGACGTTCCGAGTTCATCATTTAAGATGTAAAAGGGTGGTTTATGTTTGTCCGATTATTGGTCAACAATTCAGGTTCTAGTGCATTTGGCTTGCTCGTCAACTTTGTTCGTTCTTGGCAATAGTTGATGTATGTGTAAATATTCGTCCAGAGGGTTTGTTTGCAAGATTGACGAATGTCAAGTTGCCACATGTTTAGATCTTTTCCAGTCCCGTTCATCGCCGCAAGATTCAAGGCATTCTTTGAGAAAATTGATGTTTCCTTATGGAATTATTTTGTTTCAACCTTTCTACTACCGAATTTGGTTCGATTTGGAAGTGCGGTGATAATTCCATTTAATTTCAAGCGGAATTTGTCGGTCAATTCCTGAGGAATCATACAACCGACAAGTCGACTAAGGTTTCCAATCAAGAGTTTTGTTTGAAATTTAGAGTTTCAATTTTTGTCTCAAGTAGCAAAGGGCTCCGATTTTCTACACGAACGGATTAACATAGAAGTTTTGTGGCCGGGAAATTCAAAAGAATTCAAGTATTGTTTAATTCTGAGTCACCAAACCATTTTCGCATTAGAATTTAATTCTCAAGTTTCATATACTAAGGGATTCAATTTCTAAAAAAATACAACAATCATGTTACTACTCATTTGATTCAAGAATACGGATGGGAATGGTGGACGGATTTGGATTTAGGCGCGTATCTTAAGTCAACATTTCGACTTAGTATTTGTTTTAACCAAAGTAATTTTGGTTCATGACAAATTTTTTGGAATGTTTGGTTCGTCATGAATTTTCAACTTCCATGCACAAAATGCTACAACATTGAAGATCACATTAGTAGTGTTCAAAGATTTAAGGCTAAAGACTCATGTTGATACATAGTTCTCAAATTTTGCATTCATGAAGAATTCAAGAGTTTCACATTTCTCCAAAGCTTTTTATTGTACAAGGATACAAGAACAAACCAAAACCAAGATACATGTATTTACAATTTGTCAAATCTTAACATACAAGTTTCGATCCAAAAGCCAACAAATTCATTCAATATTCAACTTCCTTTCCTTGTCATTCAAGTTTCAAAAGTCATATTCGAATTCAAAATAATACCCGTTTACAAAGTAGAGTCAAACTTCCAAGTCCAACATTCACTTGACAAGTTTGTACAAATGCCACAAGAGCCCTCAAAATTCAATGCTAATTTGAACATGTGATATTACAAATTTCAAACCTTTGATACAACATTTTCAAGATTACATACCCAAGCACAAGCTATGGTCATAAGTTCAAACATACAAGTATCATGCTACAAATGTTATATCCTAATCCTATTTTCTATTGAAATTTCGTCGTTCTTTGGCTTCTATATCTTCGTTGCTTTTCCTTTCCTCCGTGCTTTCTTGCTCCATTTGCAAGCCTTGCCTTCTTGCTCAAAGTTCTCCCTCTACCATCCATCCACACCATTGCTCACATTCATGAAACAAACAAGGAAATAATTAGCAAATGATCAAAGATTTCAAACATAAGCATAAGCAAAATGCATTGTTTTCAAATCATCATTAGGATTTTCTTTCCGGAATTAGGTTGTGTGGGGGTTTCGATCAAAACCGGCCTCATAGCAAATCATCGGCCATAAACTCACTATTGCAAATCCTCAAGAGTGTTAGCCCTTGGTTCACAATAGGAGGTGTAGAAAGAAGATGAGGAAAAGATAAAGCATTTGGCATGACAAGACAAGAACTTTATGCGGCAGCAATGGCGGTGCATCTTTTCGTGCAAGTTTTACCACAAATACACCAACCAAAGACAGAGGATATAATACTAAATGCATCAAAACAACCAACACAAATCGAGCCCAAAATGATACCAAGGCCCAATTTTCGAATTTTCACAAGCAAGCCCTGTGGCCAAAGACTGAAAACCCTAAGTTACAATATATAAACATTGAAGTTTATATAACACAAAGGGGCAACTGTTCACAACCAGAAAAAACCCTAGCCGCATACTAAATATCACAAGCAAAACCCTAATCCCAAAAAACATAATCCAAACGAAAACCCGTAACAGATCCATCTAACTAGCATCATCATCATTTTCCGTAAAAGAAAATCCTTCGTAAAAGTTATAGACAGAAGGTAAAGCAAGGTAAATGGATTGATCTCACCGGGGTTGCGGCCACAGGCCGCCATCCACCATCGTTCCAGCTCCTGAGTCATCATCATAGCATCTTTCCTTTTCGTTTTGTAGCATGTTCGTCATGGTTTCTCCCTCCGACAGACCGCTTTCACCGATTAGGATTTAGGTTCCTTTTCCCTTCCGATTCCAACAAACCGTAAACACGAATTCCAAATCATAAAACGTAGTGATAACAAGTAGTAACGATAGAGAGTAACTGATATAGAGTTGAGAGAATCGGCGCTGAGAGATCCGGTGAGTGTCCGAGATCGCGAGAGAGATCCGGTGAGGACCGTCAGAATCGCAGCGACGAGGACGGCGAGAGAGTGACCGGAGAGCGAACGGTGAGACATGCAAGCGGCGAGAGATCGATGAGAGATGGGAACTGATGAGCGGCGAAGAGGGTTTCAGGGAGGCAGGGTAACGCCCTTGCATTCGACAGATATGTGCAAGGCCTTGTTGTGTTTCTTTCCGGCAGGAGTCAAATCAGCATCAGAGAAGCCTAGGCCGTTGTTGGCAGCCGTGCTAGCAATACAAACTTCGAACCGGTCGTGGTAGTGTCTTGCACGTGAGCATTCTTCGTAAACTTCACCAAGGCGTAGTATGAGCCTCGAGCACAAGAGCAGAGCAAGCATGGAAATCTTGGACGGAGTTCGTCCCAATTGTTCCACAACATTGTAGTCACTCTTTTGATAATCTTCGAATTTCTCCATTTCTTGTTTGGAGGTATCTTCAAGAATTCCTTGGTACTTCGTCGAAAGGTGATGAGTCACCGGTTCTTTCCTCTAGCTTGGGAATGGGTTGAATAGCGGAATGCGAGCTGAGTCGCGTGTCTTTTGGAGGAGAGATATCTCGAGAGAATACCCTTCTGGTTCTGGTCACCTTACTGGATCCGGTGATGTCGTCAATGTCAGGAATGGTAGCTTCAATTGTAAGATCTTCAACAGTCAAAGGGTCTTGCTTGACACCATGATAGTAAACCTCGGCTCCATAGTTCCAAGGGATAGCTTTGTCAGAGGAATATGGAACTGGTCTTGGAGAAGTAATGATGAGAGGTGCCACTCTAGGCACGGGATCAGCAGAGGAAATTCTTATTGTGTTAACATCAGCATAGTCTTCTGGGAAATCGTCACCCCATCCGGTCGCCTTAACATCTTCAATAGGAATCTTATAGCTCTCAGGAACAGTGTACTTCACCATGTAATCATACTTTCCACTTGGCTGCCCCAAGGTGTCCCACACAGATGGCACAGTTTCGTTCGCATTGTCAATCTTCAACTTAGACATTTCTTCACACAGCTTCTGCACAGGTGGTTTCAAAAATAGTATCTCACGGTTATCCATCATGCACTGAACACATCTTCTCAACCAAGCACAACCATCGTGCGATGGGCACCAACGACAATTCTCCGGGCATCCTGGATTGACACCGCTTGCAACAAATTCTTCTTAACACCATCGAGGGATGGTCAAGTCATCTATGTTGAAAACACAAGTATCATCACCGACATTTGAACTCTTGTCATGGTTAGGCATAGGCGCTGATCACATTCGAGTCTCAACAGAGGATCAAATTCAACCGCTTAGCTTCAATCATATCTTGAATCTTGTTCTTGAGCCCAACAATTGTCGTTGTCGTGCCCTGGCGTTGGAATGGTAAGCACACTTAGCATTAGGATTGTATCTCGGAGAGGAAGTGTTGACATTCGAGGAGGATCCTCAAAGTAATCACCGCTTTCAACATGTGTTGCAAGGCTTGCGACAAAGGCATGTTGATCTTCGAACTGCCTTCGTGGCGCATTTGGTTACGCCGTTGTCTCGCTGAGGTTGTGCCGATGTAGGATCGAGATCACAACCGCCCCTACGATTGAGCACGGTCGGTCTTGGCTCATTTTCCGACCATACAAGATTAGCTTCTTTCTTAGCACCAAGAGATCTCTTCGCAGATTTGAAGATGCCTCTACCAATCTTCCCACTCTTGATACCGCTTCAATGCCTCAACAATATCAGCCGGTGAATTCGATGAAGAATTTCCAATCGATGATTGAAGAACGGGCCCGCTGTTCCCATGAACATATCAACCAACTCCCTATTGGACAAGGGTGGTTGAACTCGCCGCTAGATCTCTCCACTCGAGCATACCCTTGAACTTCTCGTCACGACCCATAGACATGCTTTGTAGTTGTTGCAGTGGGTGTCAATTCGCATTGTACTCATACTGTCAGAAAGCATCACTAAGTCACCCAAGTACGGATACGGCCATTCTCTAGTGATAGTACCATTCCAACCGGTTCGACAAACTTTCTTGAAAATAGTGCATCCACAACTTTCTCATCGTGTGGGATTGATCTTCGGACATAGGACTTCAAATGCAGCTTTGGGCAAGACATGCCATCATACTTGGCAAAAGTTGGAACTTTGAACTTGGGAGGAATCACAACACCAGAACGACTCAGATCATCAAAGTTCAGCCCCGACATCTTCAGTTTTCCACAAGATTCAGACGGTCTTCAAGTTGCTTGTACTTGTCATCTTCATTAGAGTATTGGCCATCATCATAGTTCTTCTCAAGCTCAGTCGATCGCCTTCATCACCCTTGTTACTTTCCTCGGATGGACACTTCCTTCAGAGAGCTCAATACGGCTGACCACCTTAGGACCACCTTTGTAGCGTCTGCCCATGTTGAGAAGACCAACAACCTTCTTCTTCTTGTTGATGAGCTTCTTCAGATCTTCTTGGCCTTGGACCAAGCCGGTGAACATCAAAACCGAGCATTCGAGCTTGAGATCTTTGATGACTGTTCAAGAGCCATTTCTGCTAAAATAAATAGCGAGCAAATGAGAAAACCAATCTCCAATGTACCTGTGATGCAATGTTATGATATGCTATGCGATGTTTATGCAAATGCAATGCAATGTTTTCAAGGACCTAAGAGATTTAAATTTGTTAAACAAGCAATGAACAAACATTTATTAGTACTTCTTTTTATTATTCCTTTTTTCTTTTTAAGTACAAGAGATAATTCGAAACAATAAGGAAAACATATAAATCCTAAAGCTCTAAGTTCCCATGGTCGCTCCTCTGGTGCCGATGTAGGCTTGATGTTTCGCCCTCGTGAAGTAACTTGGTCAACTCTAGCACTTTCTTCTCGCTTGCATAGCATCGAGCTTCAAAGGTATCCCTTCTTCTTTAAGTCGAATCCAGATCTCTTCAAATCTTCAAAATCAAGAGGCATGTCGATGGAGAACAGATAGGGTACGCCACCCATAGCAACAGTTCCATAATTACCGGTAGAACAGCGTGAATGGCATCATGAGGTTTTGAGCTCGAGCTCGCACCCATTCGAGGTAAGGTTCCCAAGGAATGGAGTTTTGTGCCCCAAAGTCTTGGTATCGCCTTCTTTACCATGCCCCAAGCATGTATGAACCTTCGCGGTAATTCGAGATCGTGATTGTAGTCGAACACAATATCTTGGAGAAGCATATCATGTGGACCATCTCTTCGAGCAAAACCAAACCGACGAGAGCTAGAGAAGGGTAAGTAATACCTCCTTATACCAAGTAGTGGTACATTAGGGAATTCTCCACAACGCCAATGAATGTGAAGTCCTTTTGAGAGAAAAGATTCCAACGGATATCTGAATGAGAGAGTGACATCAATCTTTGAGACCATCTCAACCTTTGTTCATTCTTCAAAATCGATGGAGGAAGGTGCAAATAAACCACCGAAAGTAACAGATACAACACATGAGAGTTCCTTGTCGCTTAGTAGTACGAGTGGGAGAGAATGTAGAATATCTCCAAGTAAAGTAGGCACGGATTACGGGTAAGAAACAACTTGATGGCATTGACATCTATGAATTGATCCGAGTTAGGAATAGAACCAAACCATAAATTAGCAAGGCCACAATGTTTTCAAATGCATGGAAACTCATAACTTTGAGGAATTCTCGCTTTCTTGATTAAGAACTTGGAAAGTAAACCCTTAACTCCACTTCTAGTTTCCCAATTGGCTTCAATGTCCGAGCGCTTAAGATGTAAGGCGGATGCGATGTCTTCAACTTAGGAACCTTTTCCAAACCGGTGAATGGCTTTTGGTCAAGAATAGGTACCCCAAGTAGCTTAGAGAACTCTTCTAAGGTAGGAACCAACCGATAACTGGGAATGTAAAGCAATGGTGTTTCGGATCAAAGAACCGAATAGACATGCATCATATCTTCTTCAAAACCGAGATAACCAAATCAAGTAGATAACCATGTCTTTTGATGAACCGAACATGGTCGGAATTTCAAACCAATTCTTTGAGTTGAGAAGGATACCCATGAAGTTGATTCGGATAGTCTTTCTAGAAGCCATAATCCCTACAAAATGAGCAAAGATAAATCCCTAGGTCCTTGAAATAGTTAGAAATGATATGCAATGCGAATGATGTCATGATGTCATGTTTAGCACACACAAACAATTCACACAATGAGCCTAGGTTTAAGGCTTGCATGAGGTATAGGTGATTACCCTACCAAAAGTTTGAGTTGGTTCATCCCGTCCCATAATAGTAACCGGTTCTAGGAATCTCATATCATAGATCTTTCTCGAGGCGCTTATTTCAATACGACGCCAAGTGGTCGATCGAAAATGTCCCAAAAGTCTAATCTCAATGAGCGTAGCATCGAGTATCAACCAACCTCGGTCTACACCAAAGCCGCCATCTCACTACCTTCTAATGGCTAAGATGGGTCAATTAAGGTTCTAAAAGTTTAGTTAGCGCGATGACACCACGCAGGCCAAATACTATCTTCAACTTGGGAATGAAGAGTATCGGACAACCAAAGTGTCACGCTAACGTAGCCATCATGTTGACCGCTTAGTTATACGCCTAACGGTCATGATGATCTAATGCTACTTACCTAAAAGGAAACCCGATCCGTGTAGGATCCCCAACAATATAATACCCAAGCAACCCTTAAAGATAAAGCATACAAGTCAAACAAAAAGCAAAAAATGATCTAGAAATCCCTAAGGCAATCTCTTTAGGGGTGTTCTCAAGAGTCGCCGCCAGAATACGGTGAACCGACTTTGTAGGATTTTTGTATCCAAATGTGCGGATAGCAAGAGTCGCCACCGACTTTTATTTTTATCCAATTAAGGGAAGGTAAAAGTAATAAAAAGACCTTCGTTAGATTCTGAGTTCGGGAGAATGGTTATGAAAAGGGAAGGTATTAGCACCCTTTCCATCCGTAGTTTTCACGGCTCTTAGTTGCTCTAGATTACCTTTAAAATTGCTTTCGTGTGTTTGAAAATGTTTTGAAAAAGGCATTTCGCTTGACTTTGTAATGACTCATGTAAGAGTGTATACAAAGTGTTCGGAAATGTTTTGTTTTGAAAAGAATTTGAACTTTGAAAAAAGTGTGTGTGTGAAAAGCATTTGATAGAGCAAGCAACTAAAGACTTATTTACCCACCTTAATTGGTCGCTTTGTTGTACTTCTACATTCCTTTAGAATAGCGCTAGCCATACCATTAGTTAGTAGGTAGCTCCATTCGCTGGATGTAAGCGGACATTCGAAGGGACATCGGATGGTCATAGAAGGCAACTTGTAGGAAGTATCCTAGCACATTCAAGGACTATCATCATTTTCGTAGGCGACAATCGAGGGTCAAGATCATGTATTCGGAGGCGACATCGTGGGTCTTATGATCTTTGTATCAAGGGACTATGATGATTTGTTTGGAAGGCAACGGTGCTAGAGCTCGAGGGACATGACCATTTTGAATCGAAGGCATCGAGAGAATTACCCTCGTGTGAAAGAAGTGTGTTGATTTCAGATATTTTATCTTGAAGTTAGAGTGAGCTATGTTCAATTTTAGTCTTGCCATACAGCCTAATTACTAGCAATTTATAGGGTGCGGAAAGTAAAATGCGGAATGTAAAGTGCGGAAAGGTAAATGTCCTACGCTATTACAAGGCTTTGGGGCAGATACATAACTTAAAATGCGGAAAATAAAATCCTAAATTAAACTATTACATCCCATATACAGTTACATTATTGGAAAATAAAATGAAAATAGTAAAGAAATGTCCGAATTGGAAGAACCTGTGAAACGAATGAGAAATCGGAAAATATGATGAAATCGAAATAAGAGAAAATGTTAGAAAAATGCAAATTTTAAAATAAGAAAAATATGCCATGCTGGAAATAATATAAATATGCTAAAATAATTTTTTGGGATTTTTTGGATGCAATTTAATAATTTAAAATGAATTAAAAGTGATTTAAATGCAAAATTATGAATAAAAATAAATATGCATGCAAAATTGTGTTTTTTAATTTTATAAATTAAATAAAGATTTTCTGAAAATAAATGCAAAAAGAAAATTAATTTTTGATGATTTTTAAATGCAGAAATAAAATTGTGAAAAGAAATTAAATAATATGCAAAATATTAAAATAATTAGAAAATAGAAAAATAGTTGAAAAGTTGCAAGTTTGAGAAAAAGGAAAAGAGATTGGTCTTGCCAGGACTTGAACCTGAGACCTTTGAGAGAATCTCCATCATCCAACGCCTTAACCGCTGCGCCATGTTGCACTTGGTGTTTGGAAAACTGGAATTAAATGAAGATAAGCGTTCACGTGTCAAGGATTTTGAAAATCAAAACACAGTCAGCCGCGGGCCCCAGTTATTTTGAATGAGCGAATCAGAGAGAGATCGTGCCACGATGCAACAATGGGTCACCGAGTCACCCACGAACCCTAAGGCCGGTCATCTTCTCCGGCGAGTTGATTTTCAAACCTGCAAAAACACACGAAATAAACAAGAAAGGAGGACCCTACCCCCCTAAATCGAGGGCTGCGATCTTGATGGAAGCATCAGTTTTGGCTAAAACGACGATCGGAGTTTCAAGAAGAAAGCAAAATCGCTAACAATGGCAACCTATGATTCCTAAAAACTTCTCATGCTATACGTCAAACCCGTTCTATAGACACCTTGAACTCAAACAAACAAGCCAAAACAGTTAGAGATGCATGGATTATTAAAATCGAAATTGAGAAATATGGCAAACCGGTGACAGTGAGATGGCTCGATTCTGAATGGCTGGGCTTCGAATAAAGGTTGCTTTTGACTGCTGGGAACCTCCTGAGCAAGATTGAATGGTTAAACTGGCCTGAAACCCACTGGAAATTGAAACACGAATTTTGAGGATTCTTGCAAAATTTTGACAAAGTTTGGGCTATGTATGGGGCTAGGGTTTTCGTCCTCGTGGCTGGCTGCATTGCTTGGTATTTATAGGAGAAAATTGGATGGCAAAAGCAAGCAAAAAAGATTCATCCATCAATGTGCAAATATTTTCTTTGAAAATAAAATCAAATATTGAAGAAAAATTGATTTTCTCATCAATGTGTGATCATGCACGAATTTGGTATGAAATATGGGCTTTCTTGGACATTAAGTAAGATATAAATCCAACTCATTTGAAAAAATAATTAATTTTCATATTTTATGTAATTTAATTTGGAATTAAATGGTTTAAAATCCAAAATAAAATCAATAAAATAGAAAATTGCCATGGCCAAGCATCTATGGGTCAAGAATATTGTCATGAACAAGTTTGGATCAAAAGATTATAGGCCCATTTGGAAAATTTTGCAATTTGACCAAAATGTCCTTTTGTGCAATTGTCCAAAATTGCCCAACTTCTGAATGGTGTATCTTGCTCAATTTTCCACATTTTTGAGTGTTCTTGGACTTTTTGGAAAGCTCTAAGAGTCCTCTAACCAACCCTTTTGGTCTCATCTCAATTGGAGTTACCATGCTCAATATATCTTCAAAGCAAAAACTTGACTTTTGTTGACTTTGAAAATGACCTAATGTTTCGAGCTATACCTCTCAAATGAAGCATTTTTGGACATTCTTGTGAGACATGAATTTGTAGAGAATTGAATTTCCTTCAAAACAAGAGGTGGTGGAAAATTTTTTGAGAAAGTATGAGAAAGTTATGATCAGTCAAAGTTCAGTTGACTTTTCACCTAGAAACCCTAATTTAGAAAGTTTGACTTTTGAGCAAATCTTGAGTTTTCTTGATGAATCATGATCAACCCTTGATCAAATGATGAATGTAACTTCAAAATGAGGATGTTGACCAAAAATTATGAAGTTTGACTGTATGTTGACCATGCTTGACTTTTGTCCAATACAACCGATTTTCAACCATCCGAGCAAATGTCTGAGGAAACTTGACTTGTGAGGCTTGAAACTTGACATGGGGAATCTTTGAAGCATATGAGGAGGCATGGAGGCCATTGGAGATGTTGGAAGTTCATCTTGACTTGAGAGATACCAAACCCTAGTTTGGGTTGATTGTCTAGGAGAGAGTTTGTCTGATCAACTCTTGAGGAATCCTTGAGCATAGATGTATGAAATCTCTTGAGTAGATGGAGGGAAAATTTTGGGGTATGACAGTGCTGTCTAAACCCATGTACCACTTCAGTGCGGCACCGGTGAGACTGTCCTGGAAGTAATGAATTAGCAGCTGATGATCCTCATTATACGTAGACATTTTCCTAGCATACATTGTAAGATGACTCTGAGGACAAGAATTCCCTTTGTACTTTTCAAAATTCGGGATTTTGAATTTCGCAGGTATTTTTACACGAGGGACTAAGCAGAGATCCTGGGCGCTTTTCCCAAACAATTCTTTCCCTTGAATCATTTTTATCTCAAGCTGCATTTTGAGGAGTTGTTCCCGGAGATTCTCCATTGAACCACGAGTTCGTGTTATTTCCGGAGTGTGATGAACTTCTTCCTGTGGTAGCGCACTACGGAAGTCGAAGTTCAACATGATCGGTTGAGAAACCGACATTGTTACTTGTGGAAAGTTATTCCACGCCAGGAGTGAATGTAGCGCTTGCCGCAGTAGGTATTTCAAGCGAGGTTGTTTGAGAAGTCGGTTGGCGAACTCCAATGCCGGGTTAAAAGGCATTCCCATGGATAGCCCTCCGGCATGCGAAAGGTGAACCACCGACCGACAAAACCGGAGTAGTAGTATCATTTGAAGTTGCCGTTGGTTTTGACCGCCGATGTCGCTTGTTGACTTTTACCGTGGGTGCGAGTTGACCAAAGATGTGAGTCTCCACTTCTTCTTGTAGCGTAGTTACCGTATTACGGAGTTCAACGTTTCTTGCTCAAAATTCTCCATTACTTTTCTTCTTTTGATCCGTATCGACGCTCGAGTTGGTCATGGACGCAATGAGAAACTCTAAGACGCGATACTTGACAATTTTTCTATCCGAAAATGACACCAAAATTGTGAATGATTAGACTCTAGATGATAGACTTAAATGCAAAGTATGATGCATGAATATGATTGTAAAGAAAAGAAATTTCCAAAGAATTTACGCTAAATGAGATATTTCGCAAATATTTGATGGAAAACACGAATTTTATTGATTAATGAAGGAAGATTACAACAATTGTTTTTTTTTTGGAGCATTGCTCACACAAATGATAAATGATAAAATTACAAACTAAATTAAACTAATTAAACGTCTTCGCTGGATGACGATCCAAAGGCTTGATGCAGCCTTTCAAGATTTCCTTCCCATAGTGAGCTTTCATTGGCTTTCGGCTTTTAGCTTGCTAATGACTCTCTTCCACTCGTTGGGAGCGGGCTTGTAGTCATTTCCTCGAGCTTTCTTTTCCTTTCCTTGACGTATTGGATGGATGCTATCCTTCCGTGAATCTTCTCATCTTTCTCCATGAGCCATTCATCCCGAAGTAGAGCGCCTTTTCATGATCTTTGACTTGCTTCTTGAGCTTCTCATTCTCAAGGTTAGTCTTAAGGAATTTGCTTTCCAAAGCTTCTTTCTCAAACCTTATCTTGGTCAAGGCTTCTTGGTATTCTCCCACACTTCAACGGAAAATTTGTCGATTTGGAAGCGATCGAGAACATGGGATCCTCATGCGTAAGGCATTCAAATTCCTTTGCTCTTTTCTTTACCCAAGAAGTGTAGGTTTCATGGCTACACAATTTTTGCCTTACCTTTTCCTTTCTTTCGGATGTGATGCCAAGCTTTAATCATCCTAGCCTTCAATCCTTGGGAATCCTCTCCTTCATGATAGAAGTAGCTTTCACCGAAACCGGAGGTTTACCAATTTGCGATCCGAAATGACGCTTTGCTAGGAATGGGTTGTAGTTGATTCCTCCTTTCGTACCAATGAGAGGTACGCAAATTCTCCAGCCTCTCAATGATTTCCATCTCATTGTTTGCCAAGGTATACCAATAGATATCGCCGTTGTTAGAGACATGAGTCTTCCGGACCAATGCCACTCGCCTTTGTTTTCGGAAGATAGAGATTTAGGCAGTGTGAGACAATCCATTTGAAAACAGAGGTACACAACACACGATAGTTCCGTCTCCTTGACGATTCCTATGATGAATAGAGACGTACGTGTCACCAAGCAGAGTGGGAACGGGATTTCCAATCAGAAAGATCCTTATGGCGTTGATATCAACGAAATTTGGGACGTTGGGAAACAACACCAATCCATAGAGGAGTAAAGCTAAAATAGCTTCAAAGGCTACCATACTACCAACTTCTGAGAATTTGAGAGCTTTCTCCATTAGGAACTTTGAGGTCAGTCCTAAGAGTTTTCCTCTGGTAGTTAGGTTTTTGTCTATCTCAGATTTCTTTAAATGAGTCATTATTGCAATGACTTGTGACTTAGGAATGGCTTCCAAACCATTGAAAGGCACTTTGTCTGATACTGAGATTCCTAGGATATGTGCATACTCTTCCAAAGTAGGCATCAACTGATAATCAGGGAAAGTGAAATGATAGATCGGATCGTAGAATTGAACGAAGGTTTTGAGAAGTCCTTCATCAACGTTATGCTCGTAAGAGTTAAAAGAGTTCCATAGCGTTTTCTGCAATCCGAGGGATCTTCTACCAAGGATGCTAACTCTTTCAATTTTCCTACGTCAGGAATCCTAAAACTGTATCTTTTGGTGAATCTTCCTCTGACGTCCATCACTCTAACCTAAAATATTTTACAAAGAAAACATCTCTAAATTCTTTGGAAATGGACAGAGAAATGAAATTTTTTTTGTTTTTGAATGAATGAATGAATGAATGCAGCAAACATGGTTAGTAGTTATACACACGGTCAAGCGTTCGAAGTCACGAGCATGAAGCCAACGATAAGAATCAACGGGTTAAGTTCTAAGGGCTTATTCATCCGTGAATCAGTTCTACGATAATACAGCTCAACACTCCCTTCAAAACATTATTGGATTTGTTGAATACCGATGGTCCAATAATATTTTCAAGAGAAACTCGTCCGATCGTAGTATCGCATGACAATTACTCTAGGCTTACACCAATAATCTCTCGCACTACATCCTAATGGCCGTGATGGTTTATGTGATCTACACCACTCACTTCTTAAGTTCTCCGAAAATACAAATTTTTCGCAATTACGCTAAACACAATACCCTCAAGACAACCTCCATCGCTGGAAATATTAACTTCGAAAGCATTGAACTGCTCACGATTAATACCTCCACCTAGATCTTAAAATGTTTCTTAAATCCGGTTAGGATTTCTTTCCATCAAGTGAAATCGCAAACACACAATAAAGAAAACAGATATGTGCAAAATATGAAAAGCTTATCCCTTTCTTTTTGAAAACAAAAAGCTTGGTGCTCTCAAGAGTAACGCTTTTTTTTTGAAAATCAAAGTTTCAGCGCACTTCAGCAGAGTCGCCATTTTTCCTGTTCAGTGACGGTGCCGAGGATGCGAACGTGAGTTCGGATTCTGCACGCAACGATTTAAATCTTTTGATTTGTTTATAAAGATGTCATGAGCATCAAGCTTTATTATTTTCAACACAAGAAAGATGATTTAATGATTATGAAAAGGGTAAAGTGAAATACCCTCAATTGATTTGATATGCGAACGACTCAGCGTAAACTAGACATAACGCATCAGATTGAGTAAGGGGATTGTTATATAAAGGAATAGATGGAGCACCCTAAATATATGTAGTTATCTACAGCTTTATATATGAATATGTTTGATATGTTTGTGTGTTTTAATTGTTATTTCTATGATTGGGAAAGTTTCTCCTTTGGATTTTAAGAAACATTAGATTATGTGGGATTTCTAGGTTTGTTATTATTGTGCTCGCAAAGATTTATGGATCTTCTGCATACATATCCCCTAGTGGGAATCAGAGCATTTGTAGCTCGGATCTACAAGGTTCTATGGTTTGTTTGGTCTGAGGGAGAAAGAAATTTGCTCGGCAAGGATGAGACCTTGAGCCTACGTATTCTCAAAAGGATGTTGAGAAAGTCAGAGCAATCGTAGTTCCCACTTATGCTAGTGGAAAGCAACGGATGTTAGTAAGAGATGCATAAATGTCATCTTAATGAAAAAATGTATCTAATCTATTTCATCACATACATTTTTGAAAAGTTTGACTGATTAAAATCTTTTGTCGTAAGTATTAGGTGTTTTGCTTGAGTGTACAAGCGTTACCACTTACATGTTTAAGAAAGAGGAAAAGATGATTAAATCTTTTAACTGTAAGTATTGGGTGTTTTGCTTGAGTGTACAAGCGTTACCACTTACAATTAAGAGATGTTTTTGTTTGAAAACAGTTTATGAAAAAAGTTTGAAAAGTTTTGAAAAGTTTTGATTGTATGTGATGTAATGGATGAGATACTTCTTCCATAGAGATGATAGATATCTAAATCTCGAGGAGAAATTGATTGGATTAAAGGGATGCTTTTAAGAAGCCCGTGGGTCCTTGTATTGTTATCCCAAGAGGAGGCATTCTGAGGGTCATCGAGGGTCATCGAGGGTCCTTGTATGAAGCTCAAGAGGAAGCTATAGGGTATGGCTGGCTTTGGCTTGAAAGGGATTTCACCAAGAAATCATCCTTTTCTGAATAAAAGCAATTTCACCGGGAAATTTTACTCATTGGGGAATTTGAAAGTGATTTCACCGGGAAACCATCCTTCGTGGTTCTATCTTAGCTGGTGATTCTTTGTATTGAAGCCCAATAGGAGGCTGTTAAGAGATTTCCTATCTCTTTCATTGTATGATGCCCAAGAGAAGGCTAAACTCAAAGAGGAGTTCTTTTGAACGAAGCCCAAGAGGAGGCTGACTCAACAGGGGAGTGTTGTCTTATATGAAGCCTAAGCGGAGGCTAACTCTGCGGGGAGAGTTTCTTTGTACAAAGCCCAAGAGAAGGCTAAACTCTGTTGGAGATAAAAATATCTTGTATGAAGCCCAAGCGGAGGCTGACCCATGCTGGTGATGGATTGTCTTGTATGAAGCCCAAGCGGAGGCTAACCCATGCTGGTGATGGATTGTCTTGTATGAAGCCCAAGCGAGGCTATACTGTGGGAACCTTTTGATTAGTCTAATTGTTATGTTATTATTAGACGGTTTGTATAAACAGGTGTGTGTGTGTGATATGTATTCACAGGAGTTTATGAAGGAAATATAAACAATGCATGATGTTTATTTACAGTAGTTTATGAAATATAAACAAGTGTCTGTGAAACGAACGTTTAAAACGAGCGCAACTTGATTATTTACAAGTTTGTACTGTACAAGGAAATGAATATGTACATGGACGAGTTTTTATGTATAAAGAAAGATGGATGTACATAGGAGGGTTGGGACTTACACCATAAGGGAGGCCCATTGATTTGAAAGTAGTTTCACAGGGAATAATGCTCCTTTCAATGTCAATGGCATTCAGTGTAAAATGTATGATGAAACGAAATAATTGATTGTTTTATTCGTAAAGGTATCTGATTATGTACGATAAAAAGTTTGATATGTACAAGGAAAAGATTGTGTATGTACATAAAGAATGTTTGGTTTGTGTATACACAAGTGAAGTGAAAACAAACGATCGAAGTTTGTCTATACTTGAGTATAAAAAAGAGTATATGTATTATGTACAGATAAAAATTCGTATGTGTTTTGAAAGTTTTTGATATGTACAAAGAAATATTATGTACATAAAAGAATGTTATGGGACTTACACCGTGATGGAGGCCCATTGGTCAAAAAGAAATTTCGTAAGAAACCTTCCTTTAGAACCAATGGATTCAAGATAAACAAACGAATGAAAACGAAAGAAATTTGTTTACGTTTGAATATTAACAATGATGATTTGAGTATGTACAAGTAAAACTAAATATGTACATAAAGGATTGGGACTTACACCATAAGGGTGGCCCATGATCGATCGAGAAATTCGAGAGAAGACGAAATCAGTTTTATCGTTTTAAATCGGATTGATCATGGTAAAAGATGCAAGTTTGATGAAATGTTTTGAAAAATGATTTGAAAATGTTTTGAAATGTGAGGTTCATTTATGAAAAGTTTTGAAAAAATCGAAGTCGAAAACTTGAAAAATTCACCTTTAAGGAGGTTTGAAAAGTGTTCGTAACGTCGCTGCCCGATTAAAATTTAATCAGATGAAAGTTTTTTCTGAAAATTTTTGTACTATCACAAAATAGATGTATTTATTGACAAGTGTTTAAAAAATTATCTCAAAATGAGAAGTTTTGATTGGTCAAAAAAATTGTGAAAGTTTGATAAAAAAACATGAAAAAATTGGAAGTTTGTAAAAAAGAATGGTCTTGTGAGGGATTGAACCCATGACCATGAGGTGGACGCGTGGCAAGAAGAACTTAGAGGCAAGCATACTACCACTGGGCCAAACGCGCTGAGTTGTTTAGTGGATTAACACACGCGTTGATATAATATTGGATCATTTGAAAATTTAAATTTGAAGAACACCAAGAACACGCGTGCGCAGTCCTGGGTTTACATTTTGATTTTCAGAAATCCAAATCCAACCTAAAATCTTCGTTTCTTAATGAAATCCAATGATGTAAACATCAAAGTTGATCGATTTTGCACCACGAACATGAATATGGTTGTTAATTTCATTTATATTTAGCCCAGAATGATTTAGGTTTTGAAAAACACGAAGAACCCTAAACTGAAAATCTTAAATTAAATGATGTATGTTGGATGATTGTTTGATTTTATTGAGGGTTAAGGATCGCTATGAGCGCAGAAAACAATTGGCCAAGAGTTTTTGTCAAAAGAATCAAAGAATCATGCTAACCAAGTTCGTGTTCATACCTGGAAAAATGAGAATCGAAAACGATGCTGGGGCGTTTCCAGTTGTTGTTTCTTGATTGTTTAAGCACCAGCGGCTTCTAGGGATGGTGTATGATCACCCTGCTTGCTCTGAAATGCCCCAGAACTTTCCAACCAAGTCCACCTGCACAAGATGAAAATGAAGCTCGATTTTGGGTTAGAGTGTTACACTTAGTAGTTATTGATCCGATCATGTACATGAGGTATGGTGATGATGTTAGGATGATTATAACACAAGTTAATTCAACCTAGCTTCATTCGATTGTTATGGCGCTTTGGAAGCTTGAAGCCATGGCATGTGATTTCTGATTTTAGCTTTGATCAAGTTGTTTTAAGCTTGGAACAAGTTTAATTATGATCATGAAACATGTTGGACACCAAATTTCATCATGTTTCCATTGAATTTTGAAAGTTGCAAGTTTTCTCAAAAATGGTTATGTTACTTGATTTTGAAGAAAGAAGTGAGAAGCATGACTTTGCAATGTTTTTGGTGTGCATTGAATGGCAAGAAAGACATCCATTTATAGGCAAACAAGTTCTGAAAATGTTAGGCAAGGTTTGGCCATTGGTAAATTTGACTTGCCTTAGAGGGCAAGGTAGTCATTTTGGCATTAAATGCAAAAGGAACCTTCCTTTTAACCATGGTTAAAAATTCAACTTGATCCAATCCTATCATAATTACATCCAACTGATTTTTATCAGTCCTATCCTCTCTTAGCAAGGTGGCAAAGGTTCTAGAAGAGAAAAATGCAAAATGACCTATAATTTTGATGTTTTGACTTTGAAAATCAAGTGTCATGGAGCCTTATGTTTCAATTTCAAAAGTATAGCTAGACTCCATGGATTTGAGAGTTATTGGACATTTTGGAAAGATCTTTCCACAAGCTACAACTTTCATGTTTTGAGTTTTTTCAAATTCCAATTGGAACTAGGTGAAAAAATGGCTTGAAGTTTGGAAAAAATGAGAAATTTCAACACTTAGAAAATTTTCTAAGTATAGAAATTTTGACTTTTGGTTGACTTTTTCAAATTCTTTGATTTTTTATGATCATGATGGATCATTTGAAGTATTTTGGTGATGGAAAAAGTTTTGTTTTGAAAAATTTGACCAAAAGTCAAAGTTTGACTTTTCTGTGCAGATGAAATTTCATCAGATGTTTCTGAAAACGACTGATGAATTCTGTGAACCTTTGTGATGTTTTGAATCCAGAAATTAGGTCAAGATGTTGTATCTAAGATATAATGACCAATATCTATCCAAAAAAGTTATTTCTTGTTCAAAAAGTCAGAGAATTCTCATGCCCGATCAAAACCCTAATTGGTCGATCCTCGATTGATCTGTGAGAAAATTTGAGATCTGAGGATTGAAGGTTGATGATTTGATCAAGATAGATCAAATAAGATGAGAAAATCCCAAACCCTAATTGGTTAGCTCTTGAATCAGATGAAAATCTGATGAAACCCTAATTTTGACCTGTGAATGCTATACCCGATTAATGTTGTCTGAACTGTTAGTTATGCAATGATGCAAATGTAAGGTGGTATATTAGGTCAAAAATTGGGGTATGACACCAAGTATGTTGGATTTTAACCACAAGGTAAGATATTGACTGCAACAAGACCTCGGGAAATGCAAATGAGGATAAAACACTCTTGCTATGCATGATATATGAATTTTGTGATGCATGATATATGAATGATCTATGCATGTAGTATGTAATGCAGACGTTTATGACAACGGAGATTGACTCTTTTGTGGAGGTAAGATGGGAACTCTGATTCCTCAACACGGAGAACATTGCCAACTCTGCTTGGAAAGAATACGTCTTGAGAAACACTTCTAACACACTTGTGAACTATGTCAAAAATGATGATCCTTGGAGGAAGGACTGAAGCACTGCTCGGGGGTTGCCCCTGATTAGCTGATTGTTAAGGATAAACCGATCATGGCTTCAACTCTTGAGATGACTGAGGGGAAAGGAGTGCCCCGATATAAGTCTTGAAAAAAATCTTCTGATTAAAACAATTCTGATACATAACAGGATCCGAAAGATACTTGCCCCTGATTAGGATCAATGACCAAGTTTCTCAACAGTTTGGACTTCCTTGATGAGGAAAACTTGTTTACAAGCAAAAATTATTTATTCAGACATGGTAAATTTAATGCAAAGTTTATGCAAAAGTTTTGAAATAAAAATCATTTTTTGAAATGATGTAATTGTGTATAGAAAAATGAATCACTGGTTAAAACACAGCAGTTTAAAAAAATTAAAAGTTAAAGAGAAGACAAAAGTATGGATATACCAAGACAATTGATTTTCAAAAGACCTTAGGAGTCATATTACGCAACCTTGCTGTAGTATGCTTTCAAAAGAAACCTGGCTTCAATTAGGTCTTTTGAGGGTTGTAGCGTGGTCGCTCTCGCTTAAGAAACAAAGGATAAAGGCTCAAAATTTATTTGTACCCAACCCAATCTTCGAGATGTTCTTCACCCCACGCTCGCTTAAACTCAGATTGTGCATTTAGGTTCCAATAGATTTTGGACTTTACACTTATATGAATGATGATGGCTCGTGTCGATATATTCTTGAGAGAAATACTTTTTTGCAACATTTTGCGTTTGAGGACTTTTGTCAACTCTTGTTTGAATTTGTCATCCCTAACTTTTGCCCGAACTGCTTCGCTTAAGATTACGGTCAGCGGATGCCCTAAATTTTTTGTTGTTGCCTAAGTTGCCTTTTTAATTTTAACTTAGCGGCTTTTTCTTTTGATATATTTCTTGAAAGATGTGATCGCTTGACTTTCATGATTACGGGAACCATCATCGCTACTTTTTAACTTGATGACATCTTCGACACTTCTTGATGTGTGTGAAGGAAAGTCGATTGAATACAACCTTTATTGAAAGGTGTCTTGAATGAATGCACATCCGAATTAATCGAGAATTACCCGCCTGTGTTAAAAAATGCGGGTTTTTTCGTATAGAAAGAAACTCCAACTTCTAGGCTCGAAGGGGTTGACAAGGGATTAACTTCCTTATTTTTCCAGTGTTTGGGAATTGAAACAATGCCTGTATATCATCAACAAAGTTTTATTCGAAAGCATACCAACATCAATTATGGGTATCTTGTTTTTATCATCCTCCTCCAATCTTTGCAAAACAAAAGTTCAAGAAAGAAATTACACAGTGGAAAATATATATTTGTAAAGAAAGCAAGAATAAAAATTATTTGAATCAAAACAGTGCAATGCTCATTTCATTAAAATTAACATGAAATTACAAATAAAATTTGAAAGCAACAGTTTAACATAAACAAAGGAAAATGCAAATTGGAAAAGAAACATGGCCTAGTGACTAATCGGCCATAAGGATGAGTCATCTGTCTCAAACACCGGCTTTAGGAAGTAACTTGTAATATGTTGGCCCAATCTTCACCACTTTTTCCGGCAATGGATTGTTGATAACATTTGGCGGAGGATCTCGAAATTTATCTCCTTGCTTCGATTAGCTCTTGAACTCTAGCCTTCGGGGTAACAACGCTCCAAATCGTGACCAGCACTCGTGGAACTCACAATGAAGATTAGACCGAATCCGGAGAGAATCGAGGAGTTAGAGGCCTAGTTGTGATTAAACCTAGTTCAACCAAGTGAGGATACAATGCGGTGTAAGTCATTGGAATAGGGTCAAACTGATTCCTATTCCTTGCATTATTGTTCGATTTTGTCCGCCACTTGCTGAGGAATCAATTTGTTGAGCCTTGACGCAGGAGTGATGGCATCTACTTGCGGTTGGTCATAGTATTGAGGCCTACGACGAGGTCTTCTCCTTTCAATCGAGACAACATTAGTTTCACCATCTTTCTTCTTATGGAAGTTTCCAAAGATTTCTTGGCACCACTAGAGGATTCACCAATGACACACTTTTCCTCTCTTGATTCCCTTCTAGCCTTTGGCCAATAGTCACCAAATCTGAAGCGAGAGGACACACTACCAATCATCTTCTCCCAATAGAAAGGAGATAAGGTAACCATAAACAAACCAGTGAGCTCTTTCTCGATAGAGGTGGTTCAACTTGTGAGGCCAGCCTCTCCACCGTTGAGCGTATTCCTTAAAAGATTCCTTATCACTCGAGACATATTTTGCAATTGACGACGATCAGGAGCCATGTCGAGATTGTAGTGGTATTGTTTTATGAAAGCATTAATCAGGTCTTAGAAGCATTGAATATGGTCTTTCTCAAGTCCCATATACCATTTCAAAGAAGCTCCACTCAGGCTGTCTTGGAAACAGTGGATAAGAAGCTTGTCATTCCTCGATAAGGTACATTTTCCCAAGTACATCAAGAATGACTTTTGGACAAGTGTGCCCCTTGTATTTCTCGAAATCAGGAGTCTTGAATTTATGAGGCATAACTAGATCAAAAACAAGACACATGTTTTCTGCAGCAATACCAAAGACATCGTTGCCTTCCATAGCTCTCATCCTTCTTTCGAGAGTCTGATATTGCTCGCGGACTTCTTCAAGTTCATCAAAATCTTCTTGACTCACACTTCGGGGAGCGTCACTACGGTAATCAAAGAGAGGGTTCTCATAAGAAACTTGTGCAGTAGGTTGATGCACAAAAGGTCGATGAGGAGCAAGATGCATGATCGGTTGAGGTTCGGAAAACGGAGCCCGGAAAACTGGTCGGGAAGACTCGCCAACCATTGGAGTAGTTGCAAAAGGTGGAACGTAATTTCGGGGTAACCCAATTCTGGCCAAGTAGTAACTGGCATCTGAGAAGATTGAGGATCAACAATAGTAGCTGAGACTTGTAAATTATAGTCCTTTGAGGTTGCTCACCGCGATCGAACTTGCATCATTTCGAAGTTTAGTCATGCCCGACTTCAACTCATCGATTTCCATTTGGACTTCGCATTGTGTTGTTCTTGGTATTCCATTCTTCTCTTGACGTTGGCTCTAGTTCCGTGCTTGTGCGAGGAATCACTTGACAAGAAATCAACAATCAAGATAGAGATGATTTAAATGAGTTTTTGACAACTTGAGTGTATGCATGAAATATGCAGATGGATGCATTGAAATGTAATGTCATTAATGCGGAAGATGTGATGAAATGAAATGTCACATATACAAATGGAATGCAACATAATGGATAATATAGGTTCACAGAGACGTGAAACAGGGATGATACCATTAATTAGAACAACTTATTTAGGTGGGATCCTATGATAGGATGGCTTTAAGTTTTCTACCCAAATTCCCCATGGGATGGTTTTAAAGTTTTCTGCTAAGTGTTTCTCAGAGTCTCAGATCCTCTTTTACCAAACACTATCATCACGCGAGAGGCCTACGTGGTAACGATATTTGGAAAAGTATACCCCAAGAAACGGCTCTTAACGGGATACTCAAAATCCAAAATTTGAGCGTTTGGTCTCGGTTAGGACAAAATGAACAAACTTAGAGTTATAGGTCATTTGTCCAAAGATTGATGTCCTGCGCTATCGTGCGGGCCAACAACCTCCTTAAAACAACCAACTCTAAGCCGGAGTCTTCGCTTCGGTCCAACAAGACAATGGAGTCAGGGGGACCTAGGCTACGCAACCCCTCTATTCCTAAAAGGTGACCTAGAAGCCTGGGTAGTGGGCTTATCTATGTATCAATAATCCCATCAAGAATTCCCACACAATGGATATATAAACAAGATAATAAATGAAGCATAGAAAAATAAATAACCGAAACATAAACATAAGATAAAGTACAAAGAAGAAAGTAAAATAAAACGATAAACACACAACCACACAAAGAACTAAACTAGGGTTAACTCGCTTGAGAAAATCTCCCCAGTGAAGTCGCCAACTGAAGCAACTAGTTTTTTTCAAAAATTTTCACAAAAAGTGAAATCGCCACCTAATTTTATTTGTTCTAAAAGAAGAACGGGAAAATATAGATAAAACCCACGAATAAAAAGAATAAGACGGTCTACGAAATTAAGAGATATAGGTTCGGGAGTTGGTTATGTAAGGGGAAGGTATTAGCACCCCTTGCATCCATCGTACTCGATGGTACCCATTTAGTTCAAAGTGTGGTTGTGTGTTAGTGTGAAAATTTTACGATCTTCTAAGGTTTGAAAAAAAGAAAGAAAGGGAGAAGAAATGTTTTTATTATTTTTGCTCGCCTTTGGTCGTATGACTTAGTGCCTACGTACTCCCTCGTGCAATGAGAAAGTCAGAGCGCCGTAGTTTGGCTTAGAAAATGATTGTTTGTTGATTGATTTTAAATGAAAAGACAAGTCGTCATTTTTAAAGGAGAAGACTCGTCTAACGTCCACAAGGTGTGATAAAGAATAAAGGACTACGCACCAATATGAGGGAGGGTTTGAGAACACCTCTAGTACTCAAGTGGAGAAGTCGAAAACCTTGGGAATAGAGGAAGAAACATCTCATTTATAAATGAATCATGTCTAATCTTGAAAAGGGTTTAAAGGTAAATGGTGCTTGGAGCGCATAAAAGAAGTTTGAGTGAGTTAAAATTAATTTTAAATTGTGGATGACAAGTACCAAAACGCTAGGCTATCATCTAACGATTCGAATACTCGAGATTGGTGATTGAGGTCAACCGATCATCTCTCATCCAAAATCTTTATTATGAAAAGGGTGAGGTGAAACAAAGTTCACTTTTATTAAGTGTATGGAATAAAGTATTTAAGTCATTGGGCTATCCTCTAATGGCCCAAATACTTTACATTTTAATTAAATCGCCGGGCTATCATCCAACAATTTAATTAAATACCATAGCACTATGTTTTTTTGTTTAGAACATGGATTTGAAGTTTCTTAGTTTATTAGGCTATCATCTAATCAACTAGAAACTTCGATTCGTTTTAATCGTTAGGCTAACATCTAACTATTAAAACAAATCTTATCCAAATGTTCTCTTTTTTGTAGAAATTCATTTTCGAAAATAACTCGACGTTGGATCGAGGTTTGAGAAGAAGACTCGACGTTGGATCGAGTTTTTATTGAAAGTGTTTTAAATGCTTGGTGAATGGAGAAAGAATAGGATCGAGATAATTGTAAATCACAAGTAAAATTGACAAAACCCATACAAGGTGGCCAACCTAAGTATAAAATAATTAAATTACATGTGTACTAGCAAAGTGGGCTAGTCTACTAAGACGACCAATTGGCACAATTGATCGAAATAGGCTCACTGTAAGAAGGCCCAGGATCAAGCATACATGTGTGCATGTGTGGTCATCGCGACGCTTCGTAGCTTTATCGACTTACGGGTTTAAAAATGATTTACAATTATTAGTTTTAAAAAAGATTTTTTTAATTTTGTGTAAGTGACAGTTAAATTAAATAAAATAAATGCGCACTAAATTATTACAAGAATTGTTTTTGGGAGAGGGATACATGAATTATAAATGGGAATTAAACGGTAAAATAAAATAGAAAGCGGTAGATTAATTACAACACAACAAGGGAATTGGGATACATTTTTTCCGAATGGGGATAAATTGAAATTAAAGAGGAAACGGTAAATTTAAAAGTATACAAACAGAAATTAAATACGGTGAAACTTAAATATCAATTATTGTATTATATTTTATTAATTAGAATAGATTATATGAACTAATTCTAAGAAATGCAACCACTATATTACAGTATAATTTGAATTTATTTACCGATGAATAAATAAAGCATAAAGATAATATGTATATAGTATATATAATACTAAATATAAGAAATAAATATAATATGTATATTTACAATAATAAATATAAGAAATAAAATAAAAAAAACATGTATAATTATATTTACAGTATAAAAATAAAACATAAAAATAATAAGTATATCTATACATACATTACTAAATATTAAATGTTAGATAAAAAACAGCAATGTCAATATTAAAAGAAAATGAATGCTTTTTTTGAACAATCCTCAAATGTCTACACAAATAGCAAATATATTAGTAGCATGAGTGAGATAAAATGAAATGAAATAGCAATAATTCGGAAAATGGTTAGTAAACAAAATCCACAATTAAAATCACTATACATGCATAAACAAGTGCTAACAAGAATCGAAATGTCAAAAGAATCAACATGAGTAATAAGATAATGAGTAAGTAAGGGTTCATGAAAGTTTGTAGCTTCAAAACCAAACTTCAAACAAATCTTTATTCATTAGAAATCAAAATTAAAGTATATACTCAAATTGCGAATCATGACATACTCAAAACATGTAAAACAAAATTGGAATTGAATCATAATCAATTAAATTTAAAAACCGGGCAGCAACACGCATATGCAATAAAGCTTGAATTCGAATTCAAAATTAATTGGTTTAAGCAAATTCGGGCAGCCACAATTCAATCGGCTATTTAAGAAAGGCATGCTCTCCCATGAGCTTCTCGGTTATATCATTCGTGAATAAGCACGGTATCAATACTAAACCATCATCGAAGCTATACTATTACAACCATCAATTAAAACTGATGCCATTATCGATTAACCTTCGAATTCCAACTTGAATCGTATCAAAATCTCAAATAAACAGTTGCAACTATAAAAAAAACAATGCATGCCCCCATAGTTTCTCGGTTATGTCTTCCACGAATAAACGCAATATAGACATCAAACCATCATTGAATCCGAAATTAAAAAATGAGAAGAATACAATGTCTTAATGATTTCTTGGCTAAATCGTACGCAGATAAACGCGACATCGATATTAAGCCATCATCGAAATCGGTATGGAATCCTCTTATCAAATCCAAACGAAATTAAAGATAAATGAGAATAACATAATACACGGTATCTCAATGTTTCTCGACTAGATTTACACGTGAATTAACACGGCATCATCATTTAGCCATCATCGAAACAAAAGTGTCACAAAATTCAGTAAAGAAACAAAATAAAATAGCTGTCCGCAACAGTTTCTTGGCCAATTTCTACGCATACAGAAATGCGGAAATAGAATTGCTTTCATCGAAACTATACAACTTTCATAAACTTCAATTAAAATGAGAATAATGCAATAGCACGGTACTGGCCCCAACATGTTTCTCGGTTAGATTTACACGCGAGTAACGCGGTATAATCATTAAACCGTCATTGAAACAAAACAAATAAATGCCAAATGGTTTCTCGGTTTGTATTAAATGTGGATAAACACATCATCGATACTAAACCATCATCGAAACCAAAAACATGGATATCACTTTAAACTTCAGTTCAGATTAACAATCCAAATAGCATGACATCATTAATAATAAAACCGAACCATGGTCACAAACTTACGGCATACTAGTTAGACAAAAAAATGCTGACACGATTTTGAGTTCTGCGATGGAGGAAGCGCTTACGGTGGAGAAAAGGAAAGGTAGCAGAAGGATTGCGATGGTTGTGATGCTGAACCGGAACAGGCTGTGTCTGGGTTACGGCGAGACAGGGGGTTTGAAGGGTTGCCGTGGGTGTTTGAAGGAAATAGTGGGGTGGCTGTCGAAACGGAAACAAAAGTTGAGAACGAGTACATGGGGTTTACGGCTGGTGAAGAGGGTTAGCAGCAACACTGGGGTTGAGAGGTACGGCGGTGAGAAAGAGTAAGAATGGAGGAAATGGCGAGGGTTTTATGGAGGGTTAAGGTGAGTTCGTCGAGGTAGCAGGGCAGCGGGAATGGACGAAGGGAGTTTCACGGTGGGAGACTGGAGCTGTTACGGTGGGGTTGATGAAGAATGGAGGAGGGTTGTTGTTGTGAGAGAGAGACGGTGGGAGTGAAAGAGGACGATGAGCAGGAGTATGTGAATGGAGAGACCAACAGCGATACAGAGGCTAACGGGTAGAAGGAGATGAGATTTTTGTTTATAATTTGGTTTTTGTTTTCTGCCTCCGTTTCAAATTCCAATTTTTGTCCCCCAATGAACAGTAACCAATATCTAAATATATAGTAAAAAATTAGGTTTAGATAAATTTTAAAATGTCAAAATTGCCCTTCATGATTAAATGGGCCACAAAATTGGATCACCCAAAAAATAAGAAGCCCAAATATATTTTTGTTTAATTTTTTTTGAGATAAAAATTGGACACCTAAATCGTAAAAAATGGTAAAAGTTTGGACAATAAATTATCCGAAAAATAAAATGAGTACATTAAAATAAACTACAAATCTCGTAGATTAAAGAAAAATTATTGAAAAGGTTAAAATCGAAATAAAATGATAATAAAGAATACCCGACTTTAAAAAACTTAATGTTAAAACGAGTCTTCAAACTTTATCGAAAAATTGCGGAGAGCACATTTTTATGATTTACGCGACACGTAGATTCATAAAGTAGTGAGTAAAAGATGAAAACTTGAAATATTTTCCCGCTAATTTTCGCACAGTATTGAATTGCTTTTAACATTCTGTTTATAAAATCGAAATATCGATATCATCGACATATAAAAAATTTAAAATGAATGCAATAAGCAGGCAGAGAGGTAAAAATGCATGAAGTAAGATAACAGGTATTTTATAATTAAAACAATGCAAACATCGATTTAAACTGACTTTTGGTCAATTCAAATACGACGATATGATGCATATGCAGTGAGTGAATGACTGTTTTTTTTTATAATATAAATACAAATGCAAGTAGAAAAATAGCTGGTAAAATTTGGGGTGCAACACTTATATATGAAAGCTTTGAGTGAGAGAGTGAGAGAGAATAAAGCTAGGGTTTCAAGACTGAATTTTCATCAAGTGAAATGCTTCAGCACAAGTGTTCTATTTATAGAACCACTTGTGTGGTCTGCAAGCCAAAAAACCAATTAAGGCTGCAAGCTAAAAGCCCAATAAAGCCTACGAGCATCATACCTTATGATGTACCATATACCACTTAAGCGTATGGTACCCTACCATATTCTGTATTTCACTTAAGTGTATCGTACCTTATAGCGTTCTACAATTCTCTTAAGTGCACCATACCTTACAATGCTCCTTATTTAATTTATCTCTCATCAACCTGTCCTTATTGTGTGACACTGTAGGTTTTCGTGACTTTGGTAATTATATTCAATCACACATTTAATATAATAAACAATGAGCAATATCTAGCAACACATCACTACTACCCAAGTCACAAAAGTTTCATGTGATCTGATAAAATCTTTTTGTGATAATAGTTGTGTGTACAATCATCATTTTGCCCTTATGTCCATATTGACCATAAGGCATAGATTGTGTCACCCTTGTCCAATTCAATATTAGGACCTTAGACATTTATCTTGTTATGCAGGATGGGTAGATTCCATCTAGGTCACTCATGTCCTCAACATGCTTATGAAGTACCTATCAATTGTTTTTTTGGTCACCCCGTTACAAATAATGTTTTATCAACAATATAGTACTTGACTCTACATCTAGGGTTCATAGTGGTTTCAGGTTGAATGATGGTATACACTACTATCACTATGAGAATAACTTATGACACTTTGCATAACATTCTATATATTATTCTTATATTGAGTTAATCTTGTTTAAATGTTACTCCTAATATTCATACATATGTCGAGACTTGATAACTCCTTATCCCTGATTCATAAGACATGATCATCGGTCTATCTATATAATAATCTCAATGCTTTAATGTTATCCCATTTCACAATAAAGCTTGACTGCAAATACTTTAAGAATAATTTCCTTATGTTTAATGGGATCTCGTGATTAAGTCACACTTAACATTTCATTAAACAAACTAACTATTCTAGGGACTTTAATATTTTGGAAAATCAAACATAATAAAGAAATGCTTTTATTATTAGTAAACAATTCGATAAAAGTACCAAAAGTATTGGCCTCTAGGGCTTACACCAACAAATTTCCCCTAACATAAAGGCTTTGTTTGTGGTAGAAACATTAGAGATAAATTTTTCCTCACTTTTGAGGCTATAATATCTTAAACAATAAGAGTCTTAGTGGTAATGTTGCCCTGGAAATTGACATTTCTAAAGCTTTTCACACCTATAGGTAGACCTTCATCATACCAACTCTTAATTGTTTTGGTTTTGGTTTTAGTTGTAAGTTTTGCAATTGGATTCTAGTTATTCATAAATATGCTTTTCTATCTATTAGTTTCAATTGGAAATAACTTGGGTTTTTTAACTGCTCTAATGGTGTTAGACAAGGATGCCATCTATCTTTTTTTTTTTGGTCTTGTAGAAGAAGTGTTGAGTTGAGGGATCTCCAAATTGGTTGATGACAACCGAATTAACTTGACCATGGGCTCTAGAAATAGTTATGTGCCTTCCAATACTCTCTATGTTGATGACATTATGATCTTTTGAATAGGCAACCATATATATATCCAAGTTATTTCTAACTTTATAACTAGCTACACTAATTGCTTCGGGAAATTTTGTAATACCTATAAGTCTCTAATTTATGCAGGTAGCACGTCTGTTAATAGAGATAGAAGATTGTCTGGTTTTCCTGGATTTACTATGACTTTTCCTTCATTCATGTACCTTGGAGCTCTTATATTCATTGGAATATTTAAATCTACTAATTTCCAATTCATTGTTGATAAAGTTAGGATCAAGCTCACTTCTTGGAAAGCTAAACTCCTTTATATTGCTAGACTGGTAAGTGAAAATTATAACTATTATTGTATATAAGTTTTGTTGCACTTATCGTTGCTTTTTGTTAATATCGTTTGAATATTCTCGACTTTGTTTGCGAATATCTTTAGTTAGTATATAATTGAGTTTTCGATTCATTTGTGTATCATTTGATAGATTTTACTTATTATTTTGTAGGTATTGGTTGCACATTAGGAACATCGATGAGTAAGGTGTCGAAAGCACGACTCCAGATGCACATTTTTGGAATAAAGGTCCATTTTTGGAAAGAGTTTATAAACAGAATGTAGTACGCTACGAGTGTTTTGATAGATTTGGCAGAGTTTGTGCTGATGAGGCCTCTTAGCGGGGTGCCTCTGAGCGGGATCAAGCTGCTTAGCAGGAATTTAGGCAGTTTAATGTGTTAAATAAGAGCAGCCTGCTTAGCGCGGCTTGCTAAGATGAGTTTTCTAAAAACAAATTTAGTTTATTTTCTAGGTTATGGTTTTTGGAGTATTTGTTCCTAAATTCTACCAACTTTATTCTTTGATTATTAGGCTTAAAAAACAACTTTTATGGTTCATAACTGGATGATTCAGATCCAGGAGCTTGATGGATCATGTTTGACATCGCGTGAAATCCGATTCTTTCTCTTTTTCTTCTCTTTGTAACCATTATTTGTTGGTCTTTGTATGTAACTTTACCTTGATTATATGTATATTTATTGATCATGGTGTTGTATGATATTTTCTTTACGAGTTTATGTTGGTGATTGCTTGTTTTATTCGGGTTTAAGACGTTGTAGACATGTACGGTTCGAATACGAGTTTAGGAAGAACACCTATTGGATTTTGATTCTAGAAATAGATTAGGACCTAATGATCACTTGAGTACCGACTCTTAATTCCTCTATGTTGTTTGAGTTACATGTGAAATTTCCTTCGCTAATGATATAGTCGGGTTCTCGCTTTGCGTTAGAGATAACCTCTGCGTGGGTGGTACGTGATGATGTTTATGAGTAGTTTAGGCCGTGTACAATTGGGTAGTAAGTTTAAGTATTTGATAGAGTAGACGAAATGCAAATTCAAGAGTTTCCGAAATTTGAAGAATGAAGATTCTTTTTATGTTTATAACTTTTAATTCCCGCACCTTACAACCAAACCCATTTAAACCGAAACTCATAAATGCGAGAAATTGTCGAACGTCAATTCACTAGCACTAATCCATGTGGAGACGATGGGATATAGTCAATATCCCACTCTTATAAACATACTTACTTTTGATTTTCGCTTTACCCCCTCTAGCAAAATGGCGTCGTTACAGGGAATTGGAGTTTTTATTGAATTGCATCGCGATAGTTTCTTAGTTTTTGAGTTTTGTAGATATAGTATATATTGTCTATTTTCACTTGTTTGCATTGATACTTGTACATGTTTTGCATACTTATGAATATAGTGTACATATTTGTTTCTTTTAATGTTTGCCTAAAGTGTGGTTAGATGTGTAGTTCTGGTTAGAGCTTGAAGAGATGAGAGCTAAGGCGGGAATGAAGCATTTGGCTTATCCGAAGCAACGTGCTAGTTTGTAAATAACAGGCGTCAAGCTTTGATAAGTTCCAAAATGTAGTTATTTTGTATATATGTTTTGTAGCACTTATCCGTTCTTATTTGTTAATAATTGTTGAATAACCCCCATTTTTTGTTGTAAATACGTTTTATTGTGTTTTGTGTACATAATGTACCATTTGATTAGTTTTAATGTATTTTTATAGGTATTTGTGTGTGTTGGAGCATCGAGGAATAAAGTGTTGAAGACACGGCTCCGAAGACACAATTTTGATGAATAAAAGACCAGTTTTTCTCACGAGAGGCCGCTGAGCGCGATGAGGTGTAATACGGTGAACTGACTTTGAGATTTTTGTATCGCAAATGTGCGGATAGCAAGAGTCGCCACCGACTTTTCTTTTATCCAATTAAGGAAAGGTAAAAAGTACAGAAAAAGACCTTCGTTAGATTCTGAGTAAGGGAGAAGGTTATGAAAAGGGAAGGTATTAGCATCCCTTTTCATCCGTAGTTATCTACGGGCTCTTAGTTGCTCTTAGATCACTTTAAAAATTGTGCTTTCTGTGTGTTTGACAAAAATGTTTTGAAAAGGCATTTCGCTTTGACTTTGTAATGATTCATGTAGGAATGTATACAAAGTGTTCGGAAATGTTTTGTTTTGAAAAGAGTTTGAACTTTGACAAAAGTGTGAGGTGTAAAAAGTATTTTGATCGAGCAAGCAACTAAAAGTCTTATTACCTACTCAGAATGGTCGTTTTCGTGTTATTTTACGTTCCTTTAGAATAGTGTTATCCATACCATTAGTTGGTAGGTAGCTCCATTCGTTGGATGTGAGCGGGACATTCGAAGGGACATCGGATGGTCATAGAAAGCAACTCGTAGGAGTATCCTAGCACATTCGAAGGGACTATCATCATTTTTCGTAGGCGACAATCGAGGGTCAAGATCATGTATTCGTAGGCGACATCGTGGGTCTATGATCTTTGTATCGAAGGGACTATGATGATTTGTTTTGAAGGCAACGGTGCTAGAATACCTCTACGTTCGAGGGACATGACCATTTGTGTTCGTAAGGCAACAAGAGAGAATTACCCTAAGGGGTGCATGTGTGAAAAGAGTGTGTTGATTTCAGGTATTTTTATCTTGGAGTTATGAGTGATCTATGTCCGATTTTAATCTTGCCATACACGCCTAATTACTAGCAGTTTATAGGGTGCATAAAGTAAATTGCGGAAAGTAAAGTGCAGAAAGATAAATCCTACGCTATTACATGGCTTTGGGGCAGATACATAATTAAAAGTGCGGAAAATAAAAGTCCTAATTAAACTATTACATCCCATAGGCAATTACATAATTTGAAAAGAAAAAGCAATAAAAACTGTCTGAAACGGTATAACCTGTGAAAAGATGCAAAATCGGAAAACGAAAGAAAACTGCATAAGAGAAAAATGTTAGTAAAAATAAGTATTTTTGAATGAGAAAAAGTTTTTGTGTTAATGATGACATTAATATGATAAAAAAATTTTTTGGGAATTTTTGGAGTTAATTTGATAATTTAAAAAAACAATTAAAAGCTATTTAAATGATTAATTAACAATTTAATTAAATATGCATGCAAAAATAATAATTTTAATTTTAAAAATTAAATAAACATTTTTCTGATGATTATGCAAAAAAATAAATATTTTTGGTGTTTTTTAGATGCATGATAAAAATATTAGAAGATAAAATAAATAATATGGAAATATGAAAAGAAAATAAGAAAATATGAAAAATAAGTTAAGTTTTGCAAAAGGAAAAAGAAAATTGGTCCTGTCCAGGTTCGAACCTGTGACCTTGAGGAGAATCTTCCCATTCCAACGCCTTAACCACTGGGCCAGAGTGCACTTGGTGTTTGTGAAACTGGAATCAATTGAATATAAGTGTAAACATGTCAAGAATTTTGAAAATCAAAGCACAGTCAGTCGCGGGCCCCAGTTGGATGGAATGGATGAATCGGAACAAGCCAAACTGCCACGCACGCTGTCAAACCTTCAACGCCGGAGTCCACACCGGAGCTAGGGCTCCGGTCATCTTCTCCGATTGCCTATCAACCTAAAAAACCTGCAAAACGCATCATTTAAAGCAAGACAAGAGCCTAGATCGACTAATTCGACCCTTGCGAGCACGATGGTGCAATCCTTTCGTCCTGAAACGGCCTGGAACTCGTGTTTCGAAACTCATAGCTCTAAAAACCCTAACAATGGCATGCTTGGATTTCTACGTGGAAATTTACATGTGATGCATCAAACACACTCTAATGAATGTCCTGGACTCAAATAAACACATGAAATCGATTAGCAATGCATGGAATATAGAAATCGAAATTGAGAAAAGTAGAAAACCGGTGAGAGCTAGATGGCTCGATTCAGAGTGATTTGGCTTCGAGTAAGAGTTGATTTTGATTGCTGGGATATCAAGGAAGGTGTTTGGATGGTTGGCTTGCCTTGAAACTGACTGAAATTTGAAATTCGATTTTCACAACTTTGTGAAAATTTTGAGCAAAGTAAGGGTTGTTGTAAGGGCTAGGGTTTCGTCCCTTGTTCTTGGCAATGTACTAGGTATTTATAGAGTGCAATGCTGGAGCAAAAAGAAGGAAAAAAGATTGGATTTTGAATGTGCAATAAATTCCTTTCAAATAAAATCAAATTTTGGAGAAAATTTGATTTTCTCTTCCATGTGCAAGCAATCACGAAATTGGCAAGTATTATGGGCTATCTTGGACCTCAAGTTTGATAAAAATCCAATCCTTTTGAAAAAATATCTTGTTTTCATATTTTATATAATTTAAATTTGAATTAAATGGTTTTAAATTCAAAAATAAATCAATAAAATAGAAAATGGTCATGGAAAGGCATCAATAGGTCACAAATAATATTATGATCAAGTTTGGATCATAAACTTATAGGCCCATTTGGAAAAAATTGGATTTTGACAAATATCTCCTTTTGTGCAATTGTTCAAAAATGCCCAACTTCTAAATGGTGTATTTTGTTCAATTTTCCACATTCTTGAATGTTCTTAGAGTTTTTAGAAAGCTCTAAGTGTCCTTTAACCAACCTCTTTGGTTTCATCTCAATTGGAGTTTCCATGCTCAATAAATCTTCAAAACAAAATGTTGACTTTTTGTTGACTTTGAAAAGGACCTGTAATGTTTTGATCCATACTTTCCAAATGAAGCATTTTTGAACATTCTTGTGAGACATGAAGTTGTAGAGAATTGAATTTCCTTCAAAATGAGAGGTGGTGGAAAAATTTCTGAGAAAGTATGAAGAAGTTATGCTCAGTCAAAGTTCAGTTGACTTTTCACTGAAAAACCCTAATTTGGAAAGTTTGACTTTTGAGCAAATCTTGAGTTTTCTTGAAGAATCATGATCAACCCTTGATCAAATGATGAATGTAACTTCAAAATGAGGATGTTGACCAAAAATCATGAAGTTTGACTGTATGTTGACCACAGTTGACTTTTTGTCCAATACAATTGATTTTCAACCATCTGAGTAATTGTCTGAGGAAACTTGACTTGTGAGGCTTGAAACTTGACATGGAGAATCTTTGAAGAATATGAGGAGGCATGAAGACCATTGGAGATGTTGTAAGTCCATCTTGATCTGAGAAATACCAAACCCTAGTTTGGGTTGATTGTCTAGGAAAGGGTTTGTCTGATCAACCCTAGAGGAATCCTTGAGTGTGGATGTATGAAATGTCTTGAGAAGTAGGAGGGCAAATTTTGGGGTATGACAGCTGCCCCTGTTCAATATTCTTGTACTGGAAGGGTTAGATTGGCATGGTCGCCTTTCGTGACCTGGAGGTAGAAGATGATTGAACACTCGAGTACACCGGAAAATTTGCACTTGCTGTCGGCTGACGATGCGGGAATGGGCATACAGATGCCATTTGGAGAAATTGGAGATTTCGCTGGGGAATGAGTCGTACGATAGACTCGAGATTGTTGTCTGAATAGGAGAGCTGTCGGGGATGGGCTTAAGATGCCATCTCGAAAGATCGATGCTGGGGAGTGAGTCGTACGCTAGGCTCTGTAGACGTTTCGAAATGAAAGGAGCATAGAGATGGGCTTAAGATGCCATCCGGAGGGAGTCGTACATTAGACTTCGTGCTCATCTTTGAATGAAGCTATTGGTTTGTATTGGTTTTTTAACCAAATATGCAGCATTTTGAAAGTGGAGAAATGTTGACAAGTAGTCGGAGATGGGCTTAAGATGCCATCCAAGGAAATTGAGTCGTACGCTAGACTCTGTAGTTGTTGTTGATAATAAGAGAGAGTCAGAATACATCTTCGTACTGATTACTCTGAGGGGATAATAGTTAGCAAAATATGGATGCTTCCTGTTGTGCTTGATCGATCCACCGTTATCGGAGGATAACTTGTGATCGTTCATATAGTTTTCCCGTCTAGCTTCGGGTATTAATCCTGGATCAGTTGTCGGAGGACAACTAGGGCGGTCGTTCAGATATTTTTCCCGTCTGGCTTCGGGCATTAATCCTGGACCAGTTGTCGGAGGACAACTAGGGCGGTCGTTCAAATAGTTTTCCCGTCTGGCTTCGGGCATTAATCTTGGACCTGTTTGTTTCAGAAGTGATTTTCACCTGCTTTGGAAAAAACAAGAGAAACTTTGATAGAATATTGTTAGTCTTATGCAAAGTATGATGCATGACGATGTGTATGAATGACATATGCACAAATTATGACTTTCATGAGTAATGTATGAAATGATAGATGTTGTGGTATTTCAAAACATATCTATCTTGAAGAAGATGCAGATGTTCTTCTTTGAGATTTCTGACTTCTGTTTGGGGATGAAACAGATGGAAACCCTGAGAAGAAAGATGACCTCGATTCCTCCGATGCACTATCTGACCAAGTCTTAAGTCCAGATATTGTTGAGGATGGTAGAGATCGAGAGATGTGCCGCTGAGGATCTTGAGCATAGACCCTGTTGAGGGGAATCTAGGAGGTACTCTACTGGGGATCTTACGCATAAATCTTGTTGGAGAGTATTTGATAGTTGCTAGGAGACCGGGTTAGAAGGATCTGGAGCCCGTCGAAATCTCCGGCTGGGGAATAAAAGATGTAGGTTTCCTCCAATGCACTATCTTACCAAGTCTCAGGTCTGGATACTGCTGCTGCCAGGGAGGTGATGATTGTCAAGAGATATTTTTGCTGGGGATACCTCTGCTGGTGATGAATCGTCACTGCTTGGAAATTTGTTGTCACATGATTTAGTTGAGTGGAATCACTGCTCGGGGACTACTGTATACTCCGCTGGGGAAGGCTTGTTGTAAGCGATACCTCTGTGGGGATCATGCTCTGTGGGGGAAATGATTGGTGACTTTCGTCGTCATCTCAATTCTTGGAGCCTGTAGTAATTACTTTTGTATGTTCACTTTTCGCATGCTTGTGAATATATTTTTATTGTCAGATGCATATAATCATTCAAAGCAAACGTTGGACTTTATACAAACAACAACAGCAAAAATTGTAAAAAGAAAGAACTCGTATTTATTTGAAATGTGGCGTATGGCCAAGTAGTTTGTACACAAGAAAGGTAAAAAGCTTTGCGGAAGCAATCTCGTTAAGTTCCAACTATGCTAGTACTCATATATTTCAACTATCTCATCTCCTTGCTGTCAGTAGAAAGTGAGTGAATTGATTTTCGCCATTTGAATCTTGAATGCTGATAGTAGCGATCCGGAAGTAGGTGATCTGGACAAGACATAGTCGTACGCTTAAATCCCTAACTTTTTCCTAGACCGCCCTTTCGGGTTTTCAGTCTACCGGGATACCCTTTCTTGCCCAAGCCGCCTTTTCAGGTTTTCGACTTGCCGGGTGTACATGTTTTGTATATATCCTTAACTTTTTCCCGAACCCTTTTGGTTCACCAGGATGCCCTTATTTTCGCCTAGGTCAGTTGACCTAGCGGGTCTCTTTTATGCGTAGTATTTTTTGACCATGTATGCGTTTACAGGGTGTGGGAAGTCTTCACCATCCATGGTGCTGAGTATCATAGCTCCGCCAGAAAATACTGTCTTGACTACAAATGGTCCCTCATAGGTGGGAGTCCATTTTCCCTTGGGATCACCTTGTGGAAGAATGATGCGCTTGACTACTAGATCACCGACTTGGTAGACTCGGTGCTTGACCTTCTTGTTAAATGCTTTGATCATTCATTTCTGATAGATCTGTCCGTGGCAGATGGATGCGAGTCGCTTCTCATCGATCAAGTTAATCTGGTCAAGGCGAGTTTGGATCCAATCATCTTCGCCTAACTCTGCGTCCTGGAGGACTCGGTTGATCCGAACCTCATTGGTAGGACCGCTTCCATACCATATACAAGAGATTGCCCTATTGATGTTCGAAGCGATAACCATGAAGAGCGAATGGTAACATCTCATGCCAATCTTTGTAAGTCACTGTCATCTTCTGTATAATCTTCTTAATGTTTTTGTTGGCGGCTTCCACTGCGCCATTCATCTTACGCCGATAAGGAGAAGAATTGTGATGTTTGATCTTAAACTGCGTGCAGAGTTCGGTGATCATCTTGTTGTTAAGATTAGAGCCGTTATCTGTGATAATCCTTTCGGGAGTGCCATACCGATATATAAGATTATGCTTGATGAATCGAGCCACAACATTCTTGGTAACTGATGCGAACGAGGCTGCCTCTACCCACTTGGTGAAATAATCAATTGCCACAAGGATGAAACGATGTCCGTTGGAAGCTGTGGGCTTGATTTCTCCAATCATGTCGATGCCCCACATTGCAAAAGGCCAAGGAGAAGTTAAAACATTCAGAGGTACTGGAGGTACGTGCACTTTGTCTGCATAAATCTGGCATTTGTGACAAGACTGAGCATAACAGTGACAATCAGCTTCCATGGTGGACCAATAGTAACCTGTTCTCAATATCTTCTTAGCCATTGTATGACCACTGGAGTGGGTACCAAATGCGCCTTCGTGTAACTCTTCCATGATTCGTTCCGCTGTTTTCCGGTCTACACAGCGAAGTAAGCACATGTCGTGATTGCGCTTGTATAAGATGCCGTTGCTGAGGAAGAATTTGGATGCAAATCTTCTCAAGAACTTCTTATCTTTGATGATGCCCTCGGATATTCCTGAGTCTCAAGATACCTCTTCACATCGTAGTACCAAGGTTTCTCTTCTGTATCAAGCTCATAACAATATGCTGGTTCGTCAAACTTCTCGATGATGATCTGAGGAGCCTCGTTGTCCCACCTAACCTTGAACATAGATGACATAGTAGCTAATGTGTCTGCCAACTGATTCTCTTCTCGTGGAATGTGATTGAAGGTGATCTCTTCGAAGTAGGGGATCAAACTCAAAACATGCTCTCGATATGGAATGAGATTCGGATGTTTCGTATCCCACTCGCCTTAATCGATCGATCACTAAAGTCGAGTCTCCATACACTTGTAAGAACTTGATTCTTAAGTCAATAGCGGCTTTGATACCCATGATGCACGCTCAGATTCGCCATGTTGTTAGTGCTTGAAACATAATCGGCGGTGAAAGGGTGTGCCCGTAGGAGATGTAATGATGGCGCCAATGCCATTGCCAAGTTGAGGCTCCATCAAAGACCATGGTCCATCGGGATCCTTGTTCAGTCCTTCGTCCGGTCCGGTTCTTCGCAATCGAATTAACAAAACATCTTCATCTCGAAATTAACGCATAGATGATAGTCATCTACGGCTTGATGAACCAAATGATCGGCTACTACACTTCCTTTAATCGCTTTCGAGAATTGTCTTGGATGTCGATTCGGTCAAGATCATTTTCCATCTTGCTATTCTTCCGGAGAGAGCTGGTTTCTCAAATATGTATTTTATCGGATCCATCTTGAAATCAACAAGGTAGTGTGAGTCAACATATCTTGTCTTAGTCGTGAGCAGCCAAGCCAAAGCGCAAGTTTTCTCGAGTTGAGTATCTTGTTTCATAGTCGGTAAACTTTTTCTAACGTAGTATATTGCATACTCTTTTCGACCGACTCGTCATGTTGCCCCACACACCCATTGAGTTCTCTAACACCGCAAGTACATGATAAGAGGTCTTTCTTCGGGCATCGGGATAGGAAGATTCAGAGGTACTCTTTGATTTTGTCAAAAGCGATCGGCAATCGTCGTTCCATTCCACCACTTGATCTTTCTTGAACGAAGATTGGCTCACAAGTAGCGATTAGGTGTGCAATGAATCGCAATGTAATTCAATCGGCCCAAGAAACCTCTGACTTCCTTCTCGGTGCGGGGTTCTGGCATCTCTTGAATAGCTTTAACCTTGGCGGGGTTAACCTCAATCCCTTTTCCACTGAAAACAAACCCTAGGAGTTTTCCGGATCTGACTCCAAATGTGCACTTGTTGGGATTAAGTCTTAGTCTGTACTTCTTCAACCTATCAAACAGTTTCCCTAGATGATCAAGATGTTCTTCTTCAGTCTGTGATCGAGCTATCATGTCGTCGACGTAGACCTCTATCTCGTGATGAATCATGTCATGAAATAATGTCACCATGGCACGCTGATAAGTGGCGCCTGCGTTCTTCAATCCGAACGGCATAACCTTGTAGCAGAAAGTGCCCCACTAGGTAACGAAGGTTGTCTTCTCCATGTCTTCAGGAGCCATTTTGATCTGATTGTAACCGGAGAAACCATCCATGAAGGAGAAAACCTTATGCTGAGCGATGTTATCAACCAGAACATCAATATGAGGAAGTGGGAAATCGTCTTTCGGACTTGCTTTGTTCAGATCTCTGTAATCCACACACATTCGAACCTTGCCATCCTTCTTAGGTACGGGTACCACGTTAGCAACCCACTGCGGATAGGAAGTAACAGCTAAGAAACCAGCATTGAACTGCTTCATAACTTCGGCTTTGAGTTTCTCTGACATCTCAGGACGCATGCGACGAACCTTCTGTTTTACTGGGAGAAACCCTTCTTTTGTCGGCATTCGGTGCATCACAATATCAATGTCCAAACCTGGCATGTCTTCATATGACCAAGCAAAAACCTCAATGTAGTCTTGTAGCATCTGAACCAACCTTTCTTTAACACTGTTCTCAAGACCCGCTTCTATCTTGATCTCTTTTCTGTCTTCATCAGGACCCAAATTCACAACCTTAACTCGCTTCTGTGGTTGTATAACTCGCTCTTCTTGCTGTAGCCCGACAAGTTCTCCGGCACTCCACAATCTTCCTCACCTTCATCTTGACTTGGTAGATCGGATTATCGAAGTCATATTTAGAAATAGCATAGTGTATCAACGAGATTCGAGTGATTCTGTGTATCACGTGGGTGTGTAAGAGACACATAGCTTTTGAAGGGGTGATAAAGTAAAAGAAAGAAAACAACAATTGAATGCAAAAGTCCAACGATTTTATTGAATGAAAATATGCAAATGACAGATAATAACCCTCACAAAAGTGCCATGATGCCCCGGGCAAGGCACTAGGCTTTAGAGTTTATTGTTCAAAACATAGAAAATACGAAAAGCAAAACAAAAACAAGAGCAATTACTCCTGTCTAAAGGAGATTGGTATGACGTCTTCAGTCTTCCAATTGTTGAGTCCGTTGTCGGGAGTTGGGAAGATCCACTTGCTGATGTCGAAGTCGTTGTCGTCTTCTTCTATAGCATTGATTCCACCCTGGCTAATGCGGAAAGGAAGTTGGCCGACACGTTCGCGGCATATCATCTTCTGACCTTTGATGGTGAAGCCTAAACCAGTCTTGTTAGATTTGAAAGGAAGATCAGGGAGCTGACCCCAAATAGAACTACCTCCTTCTTCAACTGCAGCTTGAGCATCCTTCAGCGAGGCCATCCTAGGCGGAACTTGCGTAACTTCAGGAGTGACAGGAGAGTCAACAGGCATGACTCTGGGTATTGTTTCAAAAGCTTGACAGGGAGTCTCGAAGAATTCACCCTCCACCTCGAGGTATCAGAATGACTGTAAATGACTGACCATGTACTCTTCTTCACCACATACTATAACAACCTTCCCTTTCACCGGTACTTGACGATGCAAGGTAGAGGTAGCGCCCATGTATCCAAGGGCCCAAGTAAGAGTAAGTCGGGCGGATGTCCATGACAAAGAAAGTAGAGTCGAAAGTCCGGGAACCGACTTTAACAGGCACAATGAGCTCTCCAAGTACTGTTCGTTTAGAACCATCAAAAGCTCTCACAATAATGTCACTGGGTTTCAAAACCAATCCTTCAACATCAAGTCGGTCAAAAGCAGTCTTTGGCAGGATGTTCAGAGTAGAACCGGTATCCACCAAAACATGAGACAATGTAACGCCCTTGCATTCCACAGAGATGTGCAAGGCTTTGTTGTGTTTCCTTCAGAGTCAAATCAAGATCGAGAAGCCTAGGCCGTTGTTGGCATCCAGGCTAGCAATACAAACTTCAAATTGATCAGTAGTAGTGTCTTGCGGTACGTGAGCATTCTTCAGAAACTTCACCAAGGCGTTAGCATGAGCCTCGGAGCACAAGAGCAGAGCAAGCATGGATATCTTGGATGAGTCATCCTAACTGCCACCACATTGTAGTCACTCTTCTTGATAATCTTCAGAATTTCCTCCATTTCTTGTTTGGAGGTGCCTTCAGCAACTTCCTTTGGTACTTCTGGCTGCGCAGGATGAGTCACTGGTTCTTTCCCTCTAGCTTGGGGAATGGATTGAATAGCTGGAATGCGAGCTGGAGTCATGGTGTTTTTTGGAGGAGAGATTTCTGGAGAGAATACCCTTTCGGTTCTAGTCACCTTACTTGATCCGGTGATGTTGTCAATGTCAAGAATGGTAGCTTCAATGGTCAGAGGGTCTTGCTTGACGCCATGATAGTAAACATCAGCTCCATAATCCCAAGGGATAGCCTTCTCGGAGGAATATGGAACCGGTCTGGGAGAAGTAATAATGAGAGGTGCCACTCTAGGCACATAATCAGCAGAGGAAATCCTTATAGTGTTAACATCAGCATAGTCTTTTGGGAAATCGTCTCCCCATCCGGTTGCCTTAACATCCTCAATAGGAATCTTGTAGCTCTCAGGAACAGTGTACTTCACCATGTAATCAAACTTTCCACTTGGCTTCCCCAAGGTATCCCATGCAGACGGTCGTTCATTCACATCTTGATCTTGCTTAGACATGTCTTCACACAGACTCTCCACAGGTGGTTTCAGGAATAGTATTTCACGGTTATCCATCATGCACTGAACACGTCTTCTCAACCAAGCACAACCATCAGGTGCAGGTGGGCACCAACGACAATTCTCTGGGCATCCTGGGTTGACACCGCTTGCGAAATTCTTCTTAACACCATCGGAGGAATGGTCAAGTCATCTATGTTGAAAACGTAAGTATCCTCACCAACAGTATTGGAACTTTTGTCATGGTTAGGCATAGGCGCGTTGATCACATTCGGAGTCTCAACAGGAGGATCAAACTCAATCTGCTTAGCTTCAATCATATCCTGAATCTTGTTCTTCAGAGCCCAACAGTTGTCAGTGTCGTGCCCTGGGCTATTGGAGTGGTAAGCACACTTAGCATTAGGATTGTATCTTAGAGAAGAAGTATTGACACTCCGAGGAGGATCCTTCAAAGTAATCAGCTCTGCTTTCAACATGTGTTGCAAGGCTTGCGACAACGGCATGTTGATCTTCGTAAACTGTCTTTGTGGCGCATTCTGGATACGCGCGTTGTCTCGCTGAGGTTGTGCTGATGTAGGACTGGAGATCACAACTTCCCCCACAGATTGAGCACGGTCGGTCTTGGCTCGGCTTTTCCATACACGATTGGCTTCTTTCTTACCACCAAAAGCTCTCTTGGATTTGAAGATGACTCTCTGAATCTTTCCACTCTTTATACCACCTTCGCTCTCGTCAATATCACCTCGGTGAATCCGGTGAAGAGTTTCAATCGATGATTGAAGAATGGGCCTGTCAGTGTTCCCATAAACATATCAACCAACTCCCTATTGGACAAGGGTGGTTGAACTCTGCCTGCTAGATCTCTCCATTTCTGAGCATACTCTTTGAACTTCTTATCCCGACCCATGGACATGCTCTGTAGTTGCATGCGAGTGGGTGTCAATTCAGCATTGTACTCATACTGTCTGTAGAAAGCATCCGCTAAGTCACTCCAAGTGCGAATACGGTCATTCTCTAGCTGATAATACCACTCCAATTGAGTTCCGGACAAACTCTCTTGAAAATAATGCATCCACAACTTTCTGTCATCAGTGTGGGGGTTGATCTTCTGAACATAGGACTTCAAGTACAATTTTGGACAAGACATGCCATCATACTTGGCAAAAGTTGGAACTTTGAACTTGGGAGGAATCACCACACCAGGGACAAGACTCAAATCATCAAAATTCAACCCGGACATCTTCAGGTTTTCCACAGCATTCAGACGGTCTTCAAGTTGCTTGTACTTGTCATCTTCATCAGAGTACTGGTCATTATCATAGCGATCTTCTCTCTCTTTCTCAGACTCACGCTGACTGCCTTCTTCATTTCCCTTGACACTCCCCTCATTCTTGACACTTCCTTCTGAGAGTTCTATCCGGCTGACCACTTTAGGACCACCTTTGTAATGTCTACCCATGTTGAGAACACCAACGACCTTCTTCTTTCTGTTGATGAGCTTCTTCAGATCTTCTTGGCCTTGGACCAAGCTAGTGAACATTTCCTGGAACTGAGCATTCTGAGCCTGAAGATCTTTGACAGTCTGTTCAAGAGCCATTTCTGCTAAAATAAATAGCGAGAGAATGAGAAAACCAATCTTCAATGTACCTGTTATGAGATGTCATGCTATGATATGCGATGTTTATGCGAATGTAATGCAATGTTTTCAAGGACCTTAGAGATTTAAATTTGTTAAACAAGCACGAACAAACATTTATTAGTTCTCTCTTTATTCTTTTTTCTTTTTAAGTACAAAAGATAGTTCAAAACAATAAAAGAAAACATATAAATCCTAAAGCTCTAAGTCTTCCACAGGCGCTTCCTTTTGATGCCGAGGTAGGCATTGATGTTCCGCTCCTCGTGAAGTAGCTTTGTCAACTCTAGCACTTTCTTCTCGCTTGCGTAACACTGAGCTTCCAACGTATCCCTTTCTTCTTTAAGCTGAATCCAGGATCTCTTCAAGTCTTCAAAATCAGTAGGCATGTCAGGATGGAGAACAGTATAGGGGTACGTCACCTATAGCAACAGGTTCCATAATTACTGGTAACACGGGCGTGAATGGCATCATGAGGTTTTGAGCTCGAGCTCTCACCCATTTGAGGTAAGGTTCCCAAGGAATGGAGTTCTGGTGCCCCAAATCCTTGGTATCAGTCTTCTTTACCATGCTCCAAGCGTGTAAGAACCTTCGTCGGTAATTCTGGAGATCGTGGTTGTAATCGAACACAATATCTTGGAGAAGCATATCATGTGGACCATCTCTTCGAGCAAAACCAAACTGGCGTAGAGCTAGAGAAGGGTTGTAAGTAATTCCTCCCCTTATACCAAGGAGTGGTACATTAGGGAATTATCCATAACGCTCAATGAATGCGAAGTCCTTTTCAGAGAAAAGATTCCAACGGATATCTGAATGAGAGAGTGACGTTAGTCTTTGAGACCACTTCAATCTTTGCTCGTTCTTCAAAACTGATGGAGGGAGGTGCGAAATAAACCACCTGGAAAGTAACGGTATACAACACATGAGAGTTCCTTGTCTCTTAGTAGTACGAGTGTGGAGAGAATGTAGGATATCTCCAAGTAAAGTAGGCACAGGATTACGGGTAAGGAACAACTTGATGGCGTTGACATCTATGAATTGATCCGAGTTAGGGAATAGAACCAAACCATAGATTAGCAAGGCCACAATGTCTTCGAATGCATGGAAACTCATAGCTTTGAGGAATTCTCGGGCTTTCTTAATCAGGAACTTAGCAAGTAAACCCTTAACTCCGCTTCTGGTTTCCCAATTAGCTTCAATGTCTGAGCGCTTTAGGTGTAATGCTGATGCAATGTCTTCGTACCTAGGAACCTTTTCTAGACCGGTGAATGGCATTTGATCAAGAATAGGTATCCCAAGTAGCTTAGAGAACTCTTCCAAGGTAGGAACCAACTGATAATCTGGGAATGTAAAGCAATGGTGTTTTGGATCAAAGAACTGGAATAGGACATGCATCATATCTTCTTCAAAACCGGAGATAACCAAGTCAAGTAGATAACCATGTCTTTTGATGAACTGGGCATGATCAGGAATTTCTGAAACCAATTCTTTGAGCTGAGAAGGTATACCCATGAAGTTGATTCGGATAGTCTTTCTAGAAGCCATAATTCCTTCAAAACAGAGCAAAGATAAATCCCTAGGTCCTTGAAATAGTTAGAAATGATGTGCAATGTGATGATGTCATGATGTCATGTTTAGCACACACAAACAATTCACACAATGAGCCTAGGTTTAAGGCTTGCATGAGGTATAGGTGTTTACCCCACCAAAAGTTTGAGTTGGTTCATCCTGTCCTATAATAGTAACCGGGTTCTAAGAATCTCATATCATTGATCTTTCTCGTGGCGTTTATTTCAATACGACTACCAAGTGGTCAACCGAAAATATCCCAAAAGTCTGATCTTAATGAGCGTAGCATCGAGTATCAGCCAACCTCGGTCTACACCAAAGTCGGCCATCTCACTACCTTCTAATGGCCAAGATGGGTCAATTAAGGTTCTAAAAGTTTAGTTAGTGCTGATGACACCACGCAGAAGCCAAATACTATCTTGAACTTGGAAATGAAGAGTATCAGGACATCCAAAGTGTCACACTAACGTAGCCATCATGTTGACCGTTTTGATATACGTCTAACGGTCGCGATGATTTATTGCTACTTACCTAAAAGGAAACCCGGATCCGGGTGTAGGATCCCCCACAAATATAATACCCAAGCAGCCCTTAAAGATAAAGCAAGCAAGTCAAGCAGAAAGCAATAAAGGTGATCTAAAAATCCCTAAGACATTCTCTCTTTAGGGTGTCTCCCGATGAGTTGCCGAATACGTGAACTGACTTTGAGATTTTTGCATCGCAAATGTGCGGATAGCAAGAGTCGCCACCGACTTTTCTTTTATCCAATTAAGGGAAGGTAAAAAGTACAGAAAAAGACCTTCGTTAGATTCTGAGTAAGGGAGAAGGTTATGAAACGGGAAGGTATTAGCACCCCTTTTCATCCGTAGTTATCTACGGGCTCTTAGTTCCTCTTAGATCACTTTAAAAATTGTGCATTTTGTGTGTTTTACAAAAATGTTTTGAAAAGGCATTTCGCTTTGACTTTGTAATGATTCATGTAGGAATGTATACAAAGTGTTCGGAAATGTTTTGTTTTGAAAAGAGTTTGAACTTTGACAAAAGTGTGAGGTGTAAAAAGTATTTTGATCGAGCAAGCAACTAAAAGTCTTATTACCTACTCAGAATGGTCGTTTTCGTGTTATTTTACGTTCCTTTAGAATAGTGTTATCCATACCATTAGTTGGTAGGTAGCTTCATTCGTTGGATGTGAGCGGGACATTCGAAGGGACATCGGATGGTCATAGAAAGCAACTCGTAGGAGTATCCTAGCACATTCGAAGGGACTATCATCATTTTTCGTAGGCGACAATCGAGGGTCAAGATCATGTATTCGTAGGCGACATCGTGGGTCTATGATCTTTGTATTGAAGGGACTTAACCACTGAGCCAGAGTGCACTTGGTGTTTGTGAAACTGAAATCAATTGAATATAAGTGTAAACGTGTCAAGAGTTTTGAAAATCAAAGCACAGTCAGCCGCGGGCCCCAGTTGGATGGAATGGACGAATCGGAACAAGCCAAACTGCCACGCACGCTGTCAAACCTTCAACGCCGGAGTCCACATCGGAGCTAGGGCTCCGGTCATCTTCTCCTATTGCCTATCAACCTAAAAAACCTGCAAAACGCATCATTTAAAGCAAGACAAGAGCCCAGATCGACTAATTCGACCCTTGCGAGCACGATGGTGCAATCCTTTCGTCCTGAAACGGCCTGGAACTCGTGTTTCGAAACTCACAGCTCTAAAAACCCTAACAATGGCATGCTTGGATTTCTACGTGGAAATTTACATGTGATGCATCAAACACACTCTAATGAATGTCCTGGACTCAAATAAACACATGAAATCGATTAGCAATGCATGGAATATAGAAATCGAAATTGAGAAAAGTAGCAAACTGGTGAGAGCTAGATGGCTCGATTCAGAGTGATTTGGCTTCGAGTAAGAGTTGATTTTGATTGCTGGGATATCAAGGAAGGTGTTTGGATGGTTGGCTTGCCTTGAAACTGACTGAAATTTGAAATTCGATTTTCACAACTTTGTGAAAATTTTGAGCAAAGTAAGGGTTGTTGTAAGGGCTAGGGTTTCGTCCCTTGTTCTTGGCAATGTACTAGGTATTTATAGAGTGCAATGTTGGAGCAAAAAGAAGGAAAAAATATTGGATATTGAATGTGCAATAAATTCCTTTCAAATAAAATCAAATTTTGGAGAAAATTTGATTTTCTCTTCCATGTGCAAGCAATCACGAAATTGGCAAGTATTATGGGCTATCTTGGACCTCAAGTTTGATAAAAATCCAATCCTTTTGAAAAAATATCTTGTTTTCATATTTTATATAATTTAAATTTGAATTAAATGGTTTTAAATTCAAAAATAAATCAATAAAATAGAAAGTGGTCATGGCAAGGCATCAATAGGTCACAAATAATATTATGATCAAGTTTGGATCATAAACTTATAGGCCCATTTGGAAAAAATTGGATTTTGACAAATATCTCCTTTTGTGCAATTGTTCAAAAATGCCCAACTTCTGAATGGTGTATTTTGTTCAATTTTCCACATTTTTGAATGTTCTTGGACTTTTTAGAAATATCTAAGTGTCCTTTAACCAACCTCTTTGGTTTCATCTCAATTGGAGTTTCCATGCTCAATAAATCTTCAAAACAAAATGTTGACTTTTTGTTGACTTTGAAAAGGACCTGTAATGTTTTGATCCATACTTTCCAAATGAAGCATTTTTTGAACATTCTTGTGAGACATGAAGTTGTAGAGAATTGAATTTCCTTCAAAATGAGAGGTGGTGGAAAAATTTCTGAGAAAGTATGAAGAAGTTATGCTCAGTCAAAGTTCAGTTGACTTTTCACTGAAAAACCCTAATTTGGAAAGTTTGACTTTTGAGCAAATCTTGAGTTTTCTTGATGAATCATGATCAACCCTTGATCAAATGATGAAAGTAACTTCAAAATGAGGATGTTGACCAAAAATCATGAAGTTTGACTGTATGTTGACCACAGTTGACTTTTTGTCCAATACAATTGATTTTCAACCATCTGAGTAATTGTCTGAGGAAACTTGACTTGTGAGGCTTGAAACTTGACATGGAGAATCTTTGAAGAATATGAGGAGGCATGAAGACCATTGGAGATGTTGTAAGTCCATCTTGATCTGAGAAATACCAAACCCTAGTTTGGGTTGATTGTCTAGGAGAGAGTTTGTCTGATCAACCCTTGAGGAATCCTTGAGTGTGGATGTATGAAATGTCTTGAGAAGTAGGAGGGCAAATTTTGGGGTATGACATGAGGCCGCTCAGAGCGAGTCCGCTCAGGGCGTTTTGGAGCGCGTTGAGTAATGTGGTACTGTTTCGGCAAAGATATAATTTTGAGGGATGAATGAAAAAAGGAAGAGATGAGTTGGGAAGCGAGGTGGATCAGAAGTAAGCAAATGATACCATGTATAGTGAAAAACCAGATCTCATTCTTCACTCTATGAAGATGAGTATGTGTTAAACTCAAGACTTTCTTTTATTCATTAGCCAATAGAATAGAGGCAGGTATATATACAAGATAAACCAAAATAGAACCGTTACAACAACTAACAACCACAAGTTCAGGAAATAACGACAAGCACTAACAGAGCTAAGTAACGGCAAACACTAAATAAAGAATAACTCTAATACTCCAAATAGATAAAGGTGTTCATAAGCATTTAGGTCGAGGCATATCATTTAGGTCGAGGCACAAAGGATATATTAAAAATAATATGAGGTTAGTCCTAAGTGGCTCTAGGTACCAATTTTTTTTCTCATGTTTAAATAATCTGACAACTACCTATAGAGAAAATGGACAAGTTCTTGAAATTTGCAAATCCCATGGATACTCTCATATTAAAACAATTCATAAAAAATGAATATATGTCCCAAACCTTCCTCGTTTAGATATATGAAGTTGAGTTGAGTTTGAGCTTGAGCGCAATATTTAGTTGCTATCCTTCATAAAGTCTTTTTAAATTTCCATTGATCTCAAGGACTCAGATTTGACATCTAATTTTTTTACAATTAAACTCTTATTCATCTTTAGCAATATAGAAAAGTTATATAATTGTTAAATCTCAAAATTCAAATAATTTCATTAATAAGAAAAATGATTACAAATTTTGGTGTTGTGAGTACTACTTATCAACTTTAGAGAAACATAAAGTTGGAACCGGTAAGTAATGATACATATGATATTAGAGAAACATAAAAGTAAAAAAAAAAAAAATGTAAGGAAATAAAAAATATAGAGTTCTACTGAGTTGAAAATGTTAGACAAAAGTTCATCAAGAAAAAGGGAATGTAATATATGAAGCTGAGATATGGAAATTATGAACTTCAACATATGAAAGTGTGAAAGCTTGCCTAGTCTTTCACTTAACATTCTACCTGTTTCTGAATTTTTTTTTTTTTTTAAATAAAAAAAGAGTAAGTTTTGAGGCACTAAGGTAAAGCGCGCACACACAAAAGCATTTCACACCTCTAACTATTTTGATAAAACTTCTTTAAAAAAATATGGGCAAGTTCTTAAATGATTAGGTAGCTTGCTTGATCAATTAGGAAAGATAAGTATACTAGCTAATCGATTAAGAATCACTTCTAATTGATTGACTAATGTTTAATTCCTCCTAATTGATGAAGGAGGTTGACAATCTATTAAGTGACATATAAAATAAAACTTTCCTATTTTGGTTTGGACTAATCGTTTAATATATTTTTTAGTTGATTGAAAGCTTAAAAGGTTCATGGATTGTTTCCTTTTTGAGATAGATTTTCCCATATAAATGAGACTTCAACTTATTTTAAACACACTAAATTTATGAATAAAAATTCTCTCCTATATTTCTTTATCTCATTATTTTTAAAGTTCTTTTTTACTAGAGTTTCCTATATGTCAAGAGAGTGAAAAGTTTCGTCTAAAAGTTATGTTGTATCGGTGTTGTGTTGTAATTGTTTACTCTAGGGCATAGTTCTCTTGTGATATATTTGTAATAAAGTTGAAGGTTGCAAGTTAAATCTGAAAAAATCTTGAGTGAAGGTATTGAGCTGAGGATGTGTAAAAACTCCAGTTGTTTGTAGAAGGGTTATGGGCTAATCATGTGCAAAAGCTAAAGTTGCTTGTAAGGTTTTTTGGGTTGATCGCATAGGAAATCTAGAGATTTTACTAGTGGAGATTTCAAGAGGAAATTCTTGGAGATTGAAGTAGGCCAAGTGTTTTAGGTAGAACCAGGATAAATCTTGGTGAAAATACCGGCGGAATCTCCGACTGATAAGTAGTATCAAATAGAGTCGCCATCAAACGTCTTTTATCTCATGAGGGAGAAAGGAAAACATCGAGTAAATCTGAGGGGAGAAATCGCGGTCCTATGACCGAGAGATCAAGAGAATCTAGGTAAGGGAGTTAGTTACGCGAGGGGAAGGGATTAGCACCCCACACGCCCGTAGTACTCTACGGTATCCACTTTCTTTTTCTAGCTAAAGGGTGTGTTATATCTATGCTTAAACGCTATCATGCATGCAAAAGAAAAGAGAAAAGAAGAAACCACGGGGAAAAGAAGGAAGTATTTACAAAGTTTGCTCGATCGAGCCCCGTGACAAGATGCCTACATATTCCCGCGTGCAATGGGAAAGTCAGAGCGCCGTAGTTCGGCTCACTTGTTTTGGTGGGTTTTGTGTTTTTTACTTGTGAAAAAGGTTTTAAACACAAAAGAAATGAAAGCGCGCAAAGGCGAAAAGAGTTTGTTTTGTTTGGTTGTTTTTACCTTGAGAAAGGAATTCAAACCATTATTAGGTGTTTTGTTTACAAAGGGAAAAGAAAAGCAAGTTTTAGTTTTATTATATGCAACATGCAAATGAAACTAGCAAAACAAAAGGGAGACTAGATAAGCACTACCTCAATATTGTCAAGCAAAAGAAATAGATCCTATGGTGGAGGATGCGAGGGAATCTCTACCTATGTTGACATGCAAAGGATGGGAATCCTAAAGTCTAGGCTAGAGAACCTGGAGAAAAGCAATCAAAGCAAGCACAAATCACAAGTAGAATTGCCCTAAACGGGTCTTTAAATAAACCGAGGGTTCCCGAACATGCTCCCAAGCCCCATCATGCATCTCTATTCCTACTTCTCATGGCAAAAGAAAGCTGTAAAGCCCTACTTCTCATGATATCTAGGAAAGCTGTAAGAGAATGCGGTAAATGGTGTAGAAACTACCAAACGGATATAGAATTCGAAGAGCACTGCGAGCTAGGGAAATACTCCGGAAAACTTCAAGTACTGCAGCCATACAATAAGGATAAACCGGTGAGAATAGCTCGAGGCATCAAAGCAAAGGGAATGCGCGTTCGTACGCATCCGGAGCAACAAAATATGCAAGAAGGGAGTTAGACCCAAAGAACAAGTAGAGGAATGCACACGTGGGTGTACAAACGCAAAACACCTGCAAGAAGGGAGTTAGACCCAAAGAACAGACAAACGGATGTATTCGTGGGTATACAAACGCACATCAAACTGCGAAAAGGGAGTTGGACCCAAAACGCAAGCAAAGGAACGTATACGTGGATATACGAACATGAAACAATCAAAGAAGTGTGTCATATATGCTTACAACACATGCCCTGCATCAAACACATGTCAAACAGTGCCTAAGGATGTTAGAACACCTGCTGTTTGCACTTAGAAACAAGAAATAGCAGGAAAAAAACCAGACTGCGCTAAGCGCGACCTGCAACACACAAGTCAGAGAGTTTGGCGCTTAGCGCCTCGCTAAGCGCGGTCAACTCGTAAATTTTTGGTCCGGATCACCTGTCCATGAAGCTCACATGCTAAAATGTTGATCCGTACAGCTGGAAAATTATTCCAATGCTCATGTATGCAATGTTATGCATGGACATGTATGGGAATGTAAGTTGACACAATGGTTTCAATGCTCATTGGTGCAATGCTATGCATAAACATGCGCGGAATGCAAGCGGTGAAACAATGATGATTCTGATGCTCGTGTGCGATGCTATGCATGAACATGCGCGAAATGCGAGTGATGAATCAATAATTTCCATGCTCATGTATACAATGTTATGCCTGAACATATATGGAATGCAAATTATGAATCAATAGTTCTAATATTTTCCTACGTATGGTCATCCATGAACATGTTAGGAGCGTAATGTGAAACTTGAATTTCGATGCTTATATGCAATGCTAGGTATAAACATGTAGGAAATGCAAGCGGTTAACCATTCTAATGCGTACAACGAAAGTCGGTGCCTGAATGTGCTTATGATGCAAGTTGTACCAACCACCTAGTGTTCCACATACAAAGTATCGATGCAAGCATGGCGTACCACGAAGAAATAAGGAATGGTCATGTCGAATTATAATGACACATTAACACAAACACTTGGAATGCGGATGCATGAACTATGTACAATGCATGCGGAGCATAATGAACAAAATGCTTGGATATCTACACGTCGAAGGCAAATTGTGCTCCAAGTCAACATGAATCGATGCAAACAAATCAAGCTAAATCTTCCCTAATGCATGAGCATGTGGTGGAGGATGCAATGTGCGTGAATTCATGGCTTATGTGCAGGAGAAACCTTCATGTGCAAGGACCTATGCATGCTATATACAAAATCCTCATTCCGACACAAATAAGGCGGCAAAATTCAATTCAAATCAAGGAATTCAAGAGAACAAGTGCAAGACCTAGAGTCTACATTGAATTTGCATGCAATTTCATTATTCAATTTCAAGAAAAGCTGAAAGTCCAGAACAGCTTAAAATAAGTGATTATTTGAACCTAACACTTACTTGAACTTGAAGCTTGAACCAAATTGAAGAGGAATTCCTTGAGCTATTCAAAGAAAATACCAAATCAATGATGAATTGATGATAATCTTCGAAATCAACCTTGAATCCTTGAAGAAAAGGCTTGAGGTTTTCGATGGAGAATTGAGAAAAATGAAGGAGAATTGCTTAATTCTTGCAATTGAGGAGAAAATCAAGATGAATCTGTTCCTTCCAAGTCTGATGAGCGCAGAAGGAGGAGATGATGATATAGATCGAATAGAGAGATGCTGAGAAGAAGAAAACCAAAAATTGCAGAGCGCGCTTAACGCGGTCTGCAGTGGTGGCAGTTGCTATGCAGAGGTCCGGTGGAGGCCTGTGGTGGTTGCTTGGAGGGAAAGCTGAAATTTGACTTCAGTTTGCTTTTTTGGTTGAGAGAGAGTTTTTGGAGTGAGTTGTGGTCAAATTTTTACAAATGAATCCCCCCCCACATTTGTGAAGGCAAAATATATTTATAGCTTTGGATCCATAATCAAGCCCAAATTATGATTATCCGGATAATTTTCGTAATTAATCCAAAACAGCCAAATCCGTGCGGAATTTGGAGTCAGGATGTAAACAAAAAGTGTCCGGAATGCGATTTTGCTCGCGTGAATGAAATTTCTGACACAATCAGGTGAACGGTCAAGGAAATAAGAATTTTTGAAGTTTCAGCACCATTTTTAGACCACAAACACATGCAGAACTTGATTCTTTTTTTTTTGTTTTGCCGCTTGTACTACCTTGAACTAGATAAACTCATGATCAATGCTATGTATGCGACTACATGTATGTCTATGCAATCGAATTATAAGCCAGAAAGTACAAGAAAAAGGAGGGTAAATTTTGGGATACAACACTTGGACGTGACATTTCAATCCTTTATCTCTTTTATGTAAGTTATTTATATTTTCCGCAGGTCACTTCTAATTATATCTTCTAACATAAACAATTTAAACTATAAGTGTTTTACAAACCAAATTTTTGAAAATATGAATATCACAATTCACCCCTCGTCTTGTCTTTGGAGTCACTTGGTAAAGAAGTGGGATTAGAGCCCACCTCCTAGTATAATAATAATCGTCTCAATATGTAGGAGTGGATTCAAACAATTCATTAAACAGACCCTATCCTTCAATGGAGAAAGATATACTTTTTGGAAATAGAAGATACCACTCTTTATAGATAAGTAAGGAAAAAGTGCATAGTAGTTTGAAAGCAAAACCATTATCATTATCACTTTGGGTATTGCAGATTTCTTGTGTCTTTCTAACTATAAAACTACAAAAGAAATGTGGAACACCATTCAAGTTACCCATGAAGGCACTTCTTAGGTAAAAACGACTAGAATGAACACACGGCTGATGAATACGAGTTTTCTTATAATTAAACATGATATGGAAAAACATTTTATTCATATTGTGAATGATATGAGAACTCGGGTAAAGTTTTTCAAAATGAGGATTTTGTTAAGTTCATATATGTTTAAACTACAGTTGAAAACCTAAAGTCAGTGTGATATTTGAATCTAAAGATTTTTTCTATTTATGTCACTACCTTGTTTGAAAAATTGCAGGATCAAAAAAAGAAACAAAAAAGGCTAGTTGAGAATGTAGAAGACGAACAAAGAGAAAAATATCCCCCTAAAGCTACAAAGGATAAAGACATGAAGTTAGAAGATGAATAGTTCTAAAGTATAAGTGATGATGACATGAATCTCATGTTTAAAAAATTCAAGGAATTCTTAAGGTATCGATACCAAACTCAAAAATTTAGAAGCAAAGTAATGAAAGATCAATCATTTGAACTTGCTTACAACGTGGAAAGAAAAGTCACATAAAGACATAATGTCCACAAAATAAATGAAAATCTAGAAGATACAAAAGACCACACAAATATTTAGAGAGAGCTTACATTACATGAAACGACAACGGCATGGAATCTTTCCATTAATCTAATAAAAGAGTAACAAACCTACCCATGTCAGATGAGAAACCACACAAAAATAAGCTAAATTATCTAACTTCTGAATTTACGTTGGTATCTTGCTATGCAAGATGGGTTAAATAAATTTGAGAGAAACGATGTTGGGATTTTGTTCCTAAACCTTCACCTAATGTAGTGATTGGAACCAAATGGGTCTTTCGCAAAAGGCTTGGTAAACATGGATTTTTTTAATGAAATATAGCAATATTTATTGCAAAAAGATACAATCAAAATGAAGGCATAGATTTTAATGAGACATATGTCCTTGTAGCTATATTAAAGGCTATAAGTAAGCTTTTATTCTTTTTCATGCATTTTAAATTTCAAACTCTTTCAAATGGATATAAAGAGGATGCTATTAAACTAATACATCCAAGATAAAGTGTATGTTGATCAACCTCTTGGATTTCTAAACTTCTCTTCTCCTAATCATGTCTTCAAGTTGAAAAAAATCTCTCAACAGTTTGAAACAAGACATAGAGCATGGTATGAATATTTGAGCAAGTTTCTACTTGAAAACAATTTTTAAAGATGGAAGTTTGATATAACACTTTTTATTAAGAAAAATGGTAGTGACATTTTACTTGTATAAATACATGTTAATGATATTGTAATTGGTGCTACTAATGAGTACTTATGCAAGGATTATTTTGATATGATGTAAAATGAATTTGAAATGTCTATGATGGAAGAGCTTCAATACTTTTTGGGTTACAAATTCATCAGTTAAAGTCATGCCCCTTCATCAATCAACATAAATATTGTAAATAGCTATTATAAAGATTTATCATGGATAAAGAAAAGTCAATCTCAACTTTAATGTGTACTTCATGAAGTTTAGATAAGAGAAAAAAAGGAAAAACAATTGATAAAAAAATAAAGAAGTATGATAGGTTCCATCCTTTATCTTACTCCATCTGATCCTGATATTTTGTTTGTTGTGTGTCAGTGTGCCTGTTTATAAGCAAACTCCAAAAAACCACACCTCTGTGGCCAAATACATTTTAAGGTATCTCACTAGCATGCCACCTATGGGTTTATGGTACGCCAAAGGGCCACATTATACTTTAGTTGGGAATTTTGATTCCAATTTTGTTATACTCTCGGATTAGACAAATTTATATTATGAACCATTTTATAAGGATCATGTTGAAAAAAGAGATTGTGTAATTGAGTTTTTATCCTCGTCTAATCAACGAGAAAATATTTTTACAAAACATGTCATGAAAGAAATTTTCTTGTTTATAAGAGCTTATTTAGGAGTCTAAAATAAATCATCGGGGGATTTTTATTATCATTCTTCTTTTTCCCTTTCTCATTTTTCTATATACGTTTTATGTGATGTGTTTTCATTCCACCATTTGATATTTTTAAATGGGGGGAAGTAAACTCTTAGAGGGAGTGAGAATACTCTTTTTATTTGGGGGTTGGGGGAGATTAAAAACACGATGCATTATATATATATATATATATATATATATATATATATATATATATATATATAAAAACACCATGTTTTACTACTTTGTATAAATAATATTTGTCTTATTTGTAAAAATCTAAAATAAGAGCATTAGTTTTAATAACATTAGATATAAATAGAGAGAATCTTTTTGTTATGAATCATGTTGTCATATTTTTCAAAAAAGTATGGCAACATAATAGAGTGGGGCGGGTGTTTACAGTGATTTCTAGTAAACAACCGCTAGTCTTCTAAATTAACAATATTTTGGTAACTTACAGGATTAATTAGATAGATCCTAGGACATGTGTCTAAGTATTGGTGTTTGAACTTGTCTTAAAACTTATATTCAACATTCTATATAAAGCACTGTGAATCCTTAAGGACATGAAACAAAGGTTCGATTAAAGATTATACAAACTTCGATTAAGAGACTTCGATTAAGAGTAATAACAAAATAAAATTGAAACATAAAGATGTGGACAAAATAATGTAAACAAATTTGTGAATGACTTCGAATAAAAAAGACTTTGAATTAAAAGTAAAGGACTTCGTAAAGTAATGTAAATGGTTCATAAAGGAAATGTAAAGGGTTTGACAAAGAAATCAAGGTTTTCGAACAGTGTAAATTTGGCTAAAAGATAAAAGAATAAACTAGAAACAAAATAACTTTAAAGATAAAGAACTTTGATTTAAACTTCGAAAATAAACAATGGTGTTTCTATATTTACATTTCTCTGCAAACTCGTTTCCCTTAAACTTGGTATTTTGAGTATATGTGAGTTTTTGTACAATAATGAACACATGAAATCCTAACACTAAGACTCCTATTTATACTATTTCGACTCTAACAGTCCTACTCTAAAAAGATACCACGTTTGAAGATTGCATGGCTTCTGCAATCTATGGCTTCCACGCGTCCTTCAATGAAATGTGCCGAATTTTGAATTTATCTGTTATCAAGGATATCGAGTCTTTATTTCGAATTTAGAACCTTCAACGGGAATGATCAATTTAAATCTTTCTATTTGAATTTGAAATCTCCTTGAATTCAAAGACTCTAGATTTCCAACAGCAATAGCTCATTCGAAATTCCATACTTTTCAAACGAAATGCAACCTTTGATCCTTACTCCCTTCATTCGAACAAAGTCTTAACAATACGAAGCAAATCATCTCGAATCACATAAATTTATCAAAATCACCAGCCAACAACGGGTTTGAGCATTACCACCCTAACCTGCCAATCTTCAAACTCAATCATAGGTAACAATTGACCATCCACCCATACCAAACATGTTAAGGGTTTCTTTGTTCCGCGCCCGCCCCACCCCACATAAACTACAATTTTTTTAAAACAAATGTTTTTTCTATAGTAGCAAAAATAAATAATTAAACTAAATACTTAATCATTTTAAGAATAGTCATAATACTTGATCATTTTCATTTAAGATGTATTTAAATAATAATAATAATTCTAATAGACTTGATATCTTAAGATTAAGAAAAGATAAATAAGTAATAAAATTATCAAAAATAAAAGTAATAAATTAAATTTAATAGGCCGGGGCGGGAAAGAGGTGTGTGTGGGGCGAGTACTAGCATCCTTCACCTCTGCCCATGCCTCTATAATTAATAATCAGGTTTTCCCTACAACTTCCCCTGCCCTTAATAAATGAGGTTTTTCTCGTCAAATTAGGGGTGGGGGTGCCTGGGTCTGGCCGAGTTTTGGTTTTTTATGCCTATATAATAATTACCATCGTGTTTTCCTTTATACTCGTGTGGACTTCATAGAGACGATTTTATTTTCCACATTTGTGATCACAATTAAAACACGCTTCAAGTGGTATCCTGAGAATCCATATTTTGATAATTGAATTGTGATTAATGATATAATCAAGATTTGTCTATCGAGATTATTCTGCTAAGAGGATTAAATGTTTGTAACTTTCTCTTAAATTCACAAAAACAGCAGATTGACAACAACAATAATGTTTTCATTGATGATTTCCTCTTGCAACTTGTTTTTTACGCTGAAAGCGTCTCCATTGAGTTCGAGACATGGGATTATTTCCCACGTAGTTCTCAGAAACATGAATGTTTCTCTCTGATTTGAACTGGTGTCGGTAATTTACAGCCAACTTTCCTTTCATGTCCCTAGGAACAACATGGACAGTTGATACCCCCATTTTTCTTAAGGCTTAATCTATGTGCCTCTTGGAGCAGTAGTAGAAGGGATGAAGCTCCTTGGTTTAGCCTGAGAGCTTCCCACAGTTCTCTTAGGATCCCTTGGATTAGGCAACCGCTGGTTGTACATCTTGGTCTTGCCTTTCTCTAGCAGCAACTTCTGAAGGTTTTCATCAACAATCTTGTCAGTCACAGCCCCACATCTAGGGCACAAACAAATTTGTGAGCCCTTGTTTTTGCACCGATAGAGGAAATCTAGCAAATCCTCATCAGCCTTAGGATAAACATTAGCTAAGTCGACATTGGGACTTTCGCCAGTACTTTCCTCGACCATATTATCCTCAGAAAATTCTGTCAGTTCACCATGTTTATCTCAAAAGGCTTAGAAAACAACGCTTCCTCTTGCCTGAGAGGATCAACATCAATTTTCATTTTCCTGGCAGCGCACTTCAGTCGGCCCTCCTGCAATGATTTTTGAATAAGATCCCTGAAAAGAAAACATTTAGAGGTTGTGTGACCAAGATAGTTATGAAATTTGAAAAAACCTCTTCTCTGTCGTTGTTCTAATGGTGGTAATTTAGCACTTGGAGGTACTAATATCTGACCATCTTTAACTAACAGATCAAATATTTCTACACATTTTTTCCTTTGGTAGAAAATAATGATTTACACTCATATGCCAACCCTGGCTTCATTTCAGCCACGTCGACTTCTGCCTCAGTCAGTGAGATATAGTTGGCCTCATATATGGGATCAGTATCATCGTAGTCTATATAGGCTACTTTTTCTTTCTTAGCTTTAGCCTTAATGTGTCTGACCTTTTCTAGTCTTAGTCGTTCGAGATGTTGAAATCTATCAGCTAACTATAACATGCTTTTAACAAAGGTCGGATCTATTTTCTTCCTAATGGAATAATCTAAACCACCAACAGCCATTTGAACAAGTTCATGTTCTGGCACTTGGGTAAAACATCTTGCTTTTAATGACCTAAACCTATTGAGATAATCATCAATAGTTTCAGCAAACCTTCTTTTAATATTTGACAATTCGACCAAACTAATTTTCGAATGCCCCTCATAAAATTGTTCATGAAAAAGCTTTTCCAACTTAGTCCATGAATCAATAGAATATGGTGGCAGCGTAGTGAACCATGTAAAGGCTGCCTTAGTGAGGGATGAAGGAAAATGCTTTACTCTTAGGTTTTCACTGTTGGCCATATCACCAGATTCTGTCAAATACCTAGCAATATGTTCGACCGTCGATTCCCCAGATTCTTCCCCAAACTTAGTGTATTTAGGAATTTTACATCCCCTAGGATTTTTAGTTTGTAAAATATATTCAGACAAAGGAGAAGAATATGTTGGCCTCTGAAGTGTGGCATTCATGCCATTCTTATCCATAATTCTTTCGACAATCATAGTTAGATTATTTTCTATAGCTAATTCTTCTTGGCGAATTTGATCAACAATTTGATCAGCCTCTTGTTGTCGATGAACTAATATCCTAGGTGGGTCGACAACCAAATTTCTTTGAGGCACTGCCGCTTGTCCTTGACGGAAAGTTTCATCTTCTATTTCTCCCATGTCTATTTTACCAGGGGCAGCTAGTCGAACAGGTGGTGCCTCTCGAACAGGCGCTGGGGGAGCACCCAAAAAATTACACAAACGTGTTAATTGGGCAATCACCTGTCAATTTATTTCAGCGGACTGCCTATTAGTCTCAGCCAACTCTTGTATTATAGGATTAAATACATTACCCATTTGGTTAGTTAACATATTAACCAACTAATGGTTACTATCATCTATTTGTTGCCTTAATACCGCTACTAATGTGTTAGTAAGAGGCGGTACTACAGGCTGAGAAGGCGCTCCTCTATTAAGGTTGCCTCTATTATTTCCCCCTGTTGCAGATCCTTGTAAAGGAGAATTCAGATTTTGAACATCATCTGACACCACTGCTGCATTTGAAGTTGACTGATATCCCAATATTAAGGAATACACCATTCTATAAAGAAGATTTGCAGTGCCAAAATGGGGCACTTGTGGGATTTCAGTCGTAGTCATTGTGGCTCCTGGACTCACCGGATGAGTCTGAGGAATAGGTGTAGTGGTTGTGGTTAACACTGAGACATGTGGTGGAGGTAATAGTGCAACCTGTGAAACTACTGGATTTGTCGAACTTAATGTTTGTTACGAAACTTCGTCAATATTACAATTAGTCATCCTGGGTGTACGTCTCCTAGTTGGTGGCTTATTATACTCTTTGGTTAAACTCCCACTTCTAAGTCTCATACATTTATGACATCTAACAACATATACTTAGCACGGGTCCCACTGGGCGTGCCAATTTATTTACTGTGGAAATGGTAAACAACCGCTGGTCCTCCCAAAGTCCTAAAACTAAGGATCACTCGCAAGAAAAACCAATTGATCTTAAGACATGTGCTAAGGTTTTTTTGAGATTATACTAGTTATGTCGAAATCCTTATCTAAGAAATGGTTTTCTAAGACTAAGGGAACAAGTATAATGGTTTTCCACACTATTATTAGATTCGACTGACTGGTAACTTGTGACCGACAGAAGAAACTTAAACGTAACAATTAACACTCTGACTTCACAATGTGATTTTTACCAACTATGGTGACTCGTGATCGACAGAAGGTTGTGAACTTCATACTTGTTTTAACCAAAGTAAGTGTCGACTGACTCCTTTGTTAACTCGAAACTTGTAACGAAAAGAGAATCAACATAAACGATAATGCAAAGATATTGCTGAAACGAAAAGAGAATCAACATAAACGATAATGCAAAGATATTGCTGAAACGTAAATAAAATGCAAGTAAAGTTTTCAGAAGAAATGACTTAAATATAAAGGTTTTGCATTGAAATAAAAGTGGTGATTCACGTATATCAAGCACTCTTGAATTCTTTGTTTCCTGACTCTCGGAATGAACAGAGCTTTTGCAAGTGATTTGAGTATACAAGTGAACACACAGAAATTACATTGAAACTAATTATAGTATTTACAAAGTAACTACCCTAAATAAATTGACAGATGACATTTGAACTCTAAGGTAACTGCTTCACCAGATGTATCCACTTATTTGGCGCTTAAACGAGTCGTGCGCTGCTTGTAACTGCTTAGAGACTTTGAATTTTGAATCTTCCCGCCTCTGATAAACTCAATTGCTTCTTGCTTACTTTGACATGTACTCTTTTTGGCAAGAAACAATAGCAGAATTCTTCTAAGTTCCGAATCCTTTATAGTCAACACGACCAAATTCGACCACTTCCTTCGCTTTGTGCACCTTGGTCGATTCGACCATTTTCCTCCCATTTTAACATTCTTTCCTTGTGGTCGATTCCATTATAATTTGATATTTTCTTCAATCACTGATTTCTTTAATTCGCCAAAACCAACTCTCAAACACTTTGTTCTTAATTTCCAAAAGATCCTTATTTTAGGAAACTACTCTTAACTTATGAGAACACCTTCTTTTAATACACGTGCTTGAATACCTTGTGATTTTTCAAGGTAACAGAGTGACAAAATGGTCGACTCGTTCAATTAGTCCTACATTTTTTGCGAGCCTATTAGTGTATTCGGACTTAGTGGTTTATTGTATAATGGGCTTGTAAGTCTTTGGGCTACAATCTCTTTTCATTCTAAGTAATCCATCTTATCCATAGAGTTATGGTTATATATATATAGGTGGCTATGAGAGAGTGTAATTGTATGATGTAAAACTCCTCTTTGTAACAAAACTTCTGAATCACCCTTAACAGAACTTCTGAATCATTCCTTCCAGAACTTCTGAAACCTTGTTATCATTCCTTCCAGAACTTCTGGAAATCTTGTTATCATTATTTCCATTGACAATGCAAACTAGTCATAAATCTAACATGGTATCAATCACTATTGATCCAAACTACCTTCCATTGTTCGTTTCATCATTCTCATGCGCTTGCTGAGAAGCTGTAGCATCTTCCTTTGTGATTCAACAAACTATTTCTATTACACGTTCTTGATCCATTGCTTCATAGAAGCTCCATCAATGACTGCATCACCGGATAACTTGGAGTTTCATACCTACACGACGACACAGTCGTCGCCATTCAGCAATGTGTCTCATCACACAGTGTTTGGGCCCAAACTCTCCATCAAGCTGCAAGAGAAGAACTTCCTTCTCTGGAATCAACAGGTTTAAGGTATCATTCTTGCTCACAAACTATATCGATTTGTAGTTAATCCTCATATTCCTACAATGTTCAAGAACGATAAATATCGTCACGCCAATGTTCACTCTGATGAATATGAGGCTTGGATTGCTCAAGATCAAGCCTTGCTCACGTGGCTTCTGTCCATAATTTCTGAGTTTGTGCTTCCTCATGTGTTTTCTTACAAGCATTCATATCAAATCTGGGAGCAGATACACCAATATTTCACAGCGGTCGTGAAAGTCAGGGTACATCAACTTCGTGTTGAGCTGAAAGTCACCAAGAAAGCAAATCGTTCGATCTCTGAGTTTGTGCTTCGCATTCGTGCAATTGCAGATGCGCTTCTAGAAGTTGGTGAACCAATCTCTGAGCGCGATCAAATTGACTCTATCTTGCAGGGATTACCAGAGGAATATAATCCATTTATCATGATGGTATATGGCAAGATGGAACCTCCTACACTCTATGAAATTGAGGCACTGCTGTATGTACAAGAAGCTCAACTTGACAAATATCGTCAAGAGCTTTCTCTTGCTAATGCCACGACAAATGTTGCCCAGTCTGAAGCCAATTTCAGCTCCAAGACCACCAGAGGTGGTTCTCAGTACCAGCGAGGCAGAAGTAACTCTCGAAGCAGAGGTCGTGGTAGAGTCAGATCTTCTGCATCTACTGGCAATAGACCAACTTGTCAGCTTCGTGGGAAATATGGCCATGCTGCTATGGACTGTTGGCATTGATATGATGAAATATTTGAGCCAGCACAATCAAAGAATCAAGAATCTGAGCCCACTGAACAGGTGAAGGATGAGAAGAAAGATCCACAGGCCAATTTAGTCCAAGCATCAACATATCTTACTCATCAAGATGACCTACAGGTCCCAACAAATTTAGAGTCTCAAGCATGGTTTGTAGACTCAGGTGCCACTCATCATCTTACTCATAATAGATCTTTACTGCAACATAAACAAAGTTATACTGGTGTCAATAAAGTTCTTGTAGGTAATGGCCAAAGACTAAACATTGAGTCTGTTGGCTTATCCAACATCAAGACTTCTTCAATATCTCACACCAACTTAGTCTTGAAGCATTTACTTCATGTATCCAAAATCACTAGAAATCTCTTGTCTGTGTCAAAGTTTGCTCAAGATAATAATGTCTTTTTTGAATTCCATGCTAACACCTGTTTCATCAAATCTCATGTATCTAAGGAGGTTCTTTTAGAAGGATTCCTGGATACTAGTGGTCTCTATAGCTTCTCCTCCCAGTCAGTGGAATCTCCATCTGCAAATGCTGTTAGCTTGTCCACCAGAGATCATTCTCAAGTTCTTTCAAATTCTGCCTATGATAAATTGTCTGTTTTGCATAATAGGTTAGGACATACAAATTATGTAAATCTCAAGTCTATATTGAAACTCTGTAATATTGCCTAATCCAATAAAGATAATATTGATTGTTGTAGTTCTTGTAATGTTGGCAAATCTCACAGATTGTATGCACCTTTATCCACAACTGTTTATTCCAAATTCTTTGAACTTGTACATGTTGATTTATGGGATCATCTCCCAATCCTTCTAGTCAAGGCTATTTGTACTATATGGCTGTTGTTGACACTTACACAAAGTACACTTGGGTGTATTATCTAAAACAAAAATCTGAAGCTTTAAGTTGCTTCACCCAGTTTCTTGCCTATGTTCAAACTTAGTTTCAAGTACCGAAAAAATTCGAGACGATTTTGGGGAGAATTTCGACCTCTGACACAATTTTTGAATGAGAAAGGCATAATTCACAGATTTACCTGTCCACACACTTCACACTAAAATGACATTGTGGAAAGAAAACACAGAAGCATAGTAGAGATGGGCTTAGCAATTTTGACGGGACCAACTTAAATGAGGAGGTCATGCACATTTTTCATCCCTAATCACCACAATCAAGAATATGTAAATATTAATACCAAAGATGTATTTTCATTTAGACATCACTTGATATTGGTTCAAACATAGACAATATTTTATATAATAGAAAGAATTACAATGGGACGATTTGGATCAATCTAATCTTTTGCGTAAATAAAAATCAAAGCAAAGTCTTTATAAAGAAGAGTGTGTCAAGAAAAAGGAAAAGGCATTGGTAGCTTTTTAATATACTATATAGTAATATAGTAACTATTTTTTTCTTCAAGTCATGTATCAATTATATTCTAGTATGTTATGAATGTGGTTATGGTATAAATTAGGGGTGTTCGCGGTGTGGTTTGGGCGGTTTTGACGCAAAAAACTTTCCGAACCGCGAGAGAAAAAGGCATGTGGTTTGGTTCGGTTCAGTTGACTTTTAGAAAAAAAATTAAACCAAACCAAACCAAACCAATGCGGTTTGGTTCGGTGCGGTTGGTTCGGTTTTTTACAAATAATTTGTTGAGTCATACATTCACATATATATGACAACATAACTTTGTATTTAGTCATTCATACATGATACACTACTAAATTATAACCATAAAACTAATCATATTTGGACAATAACTTCTCATTTAATATGCAAAAGTTAGATTAGACAAAAGTGAAATAATAAACATAAAATAATAGCATAAAATAATATAAAAAATATTATAATAAAACAAAAAAAATAGAAGAGATGAGATGAGAAATTAATGAAGATGAAAAAGAAAGAACATAAGAGAGGAGAGATTAGAGATAAAGATGTGTGATAAAATGAAATTGAAAGAGAGAAAAATTGCATAAAAAATAAGAACGTGCAAATGAAACAATATAAGAGAATAAATATTAGATAAGAGGCAAGATGTAAGTGGTGAAGATGAAGTGATAATGTTTGGAGATATTTAAGAAGATTAAAAATGAAATCATAATTGTAAACATGAGAAAATTGTCTGTAATCATAAAGTTAATGTATAATAGATTTAGATTTGGGTTAGATGTGAGTTAAGTAAAATTTAAGTTGTAATATAATGCGGCTTAGTTCGGTTTGGTTTGGTTTGTAAAATACAAACCGCAAACCGAACCACACCATGCGGTTTTGTTAAAAAATGACCCAAATTAATCCGAATCAAATGCGGTTTTTTGTGGTTTCGGTTTGATTTGTTTTGATTTTGCGGTTTTCTATTGGGTTGATTTGGTTTTAAACACCCCTAGTATAAATTAAGTTTTCATGAAGCCTTTTTGTTTTCCGCAGCTTAAGCTTTTTTAATCAAAAGCATTTATTTTGAAAATAACGCTCTTGCAAATTTAGTTTTTAGCGACGTTTTCTAATGAAAGTGCTGTAATAATTTGCATAGACACAATAGATTGTAACAATAACGAGATCGATTAGTAATCACCTGGTCCAGCCAATTAAAATAACTTCTTTCTTTACAAACTCTCTTTCTTGACCAATTCTAATAATATCACGAGTTTTGTAAAATTTATTAGACTTGGAAAGAATTTAACTTTCTCACATTCAATTGTATGTGCATTTGTCTGACTTTTTTCAACTGAGAGAACATTGCCTCGTGATAAATTCATCTTATGTTTATAAAAACTGATGATATTAAATTGATAGTAAAATATGTATTTGACTAATTTTGTTGATAAAAGATGCTTTTTTGATAAAATAACTCGATAGATTGCATTTCAATTTTTAAAAAAAATTAGTTAAATGAAAGACTAAGTTGATACATACTACAATACGAGGAACTTAATAGATTTTTTCCAATTATCTCAATTAAAAATACAAAAAACTCAAATCAAAGACCTGTCGTTTTTATGAAAGTAGACTTGATTCGTTGGTGTCATTGAACCTAGACTAATTTAGCAATCAGGGACTTTTCTTCCCCCAAATGTAAGTCATGATTCTCTGCATAAACTTGAAATTTCAAATCATTCTCATTTTGCTCTTACCACTTACTACAACTTTTTACAAAACTTTTTCGTCATGCTCATCTTTATTTCTTTCGTCATGGACTTACGCTATAAGTGAACCATATATCATTTCTATTATACTAGCTCCGCTTTTTAAAATAAAAATAAAAATTAATTTTTAATTCATTCAAGAATAATATATTTAGACTACACGTAGTTCAAATACATTGATTCTTGAATAAATTTAAAAAATAATATTTTTTTTATATTGGAGATTAGAGAGAGGAGTAATAATAATTATATATATATATATATATATATATATATATATATATATATATATATATATATATATATATATATATATATATATATATATATATATATATATAGAACATAATTGCACGTTGGATGCTACATTTTATTTTATTTTCAATTAATAAGGTATTAAAAAATTCACAAATGACTACGTTTTGGATAATATTATACAAATAACCATGTTTCAATAATAAATAAAGTGGTCAAGTCATCTCATATAGCACATGCACTTAAATTTACATGAAAGTGCCATATATATATATATATATATATATATATATATATATATATATATATATATATATATATATATATATATATATATATATATATATATATATAATATATATATATGCATTATAATTAAATCATATGAGATGACGCATGCACTTTAATTTTAGTAGGAGACGTCACCTCATCTGATTCCTACATCTGTTTGCGTTTTCTATAAATACAACTCACATTTCTCCTCCATTCTTCACTCATTTTCTCACTTTCTCTCTAATTTTTTATCATGACATCTGAGATGATTTTCAAAAGAGATGGTATGTTTTTTTCTCGACCACCAAACTCTCGATTAAAATGAAATTTTGGCACATCTATTCCATCGAGCGTCTTAAAAGAGAGTTGATCCGAAGGTTATATGGGAAAATCCAAGATGAGGAATAAATTAGAAGTATTTAGAGAAGAAGAACGACCACCTCACTTGCCACTGAAAAATCTCAAAGTTGGTTAGAGGAAGTCAAAACATACAGTGACGTCATGGTGATGACGCATGGATCCAATGATATTGTTCAAACGGTTATAGTTTCTTAGATATTTTGCTGTGTTATTGATGTTATTTTTTTCTGGCATATATGTTGTTGTTTTATCTGGCGCATGTGTTGTTATTTTAGTCGTGAAGTTATTTTATTTATTGTTTGCGTTTGGTATGTTGTAACAATTGTTGTCACTGAATTTGTTTTCCGTTTAGACCTTAGAAAGTGCAGATAAGGTGGTTACAACTTTTATGTTGTCGAACTAATAGAACGAGTGGGTTAATTTTATTGGTTGTGTCCGACTTGACGGTATAAATCACATTTTCTTTATAGTTTGTCAAGCGCATCCATTTCAGTTGTGATACACTTATTTTTGGAACGATCATTTTTATTCTCTCGCATTTGATCGTTGTGCCAAATTATTTCTCATTCGTACGCTGGCCAATAATCCTCTTTTATAACTAAGTAATATGTAACTTTTATTTTCATTATTTAATCATTCCATTATTATTGAAAATCGAAGTCTCATTTGCGACGAAATTGTCTTTTATTTTTTAACAATTTTTTTAAAAGAAGGTAATTGCATCTAGGAGTCATCTGAGATGGCTCAGGAAAAATCAAATGCACATAGGCTCCATTTCATTTAGCACCTCCTTTAAAAATTTGAATGGATGCGCCATTTAAAATGGTTGAACCATTTTACTCATTTCTAAAACATGATTATTTGTGTAAGTTTTTTCTTCAAAATACAGTTATTTATGTATTTTTTTTAAAACCTTGTTATTTGAACATAAATTTCCCAAATTTCAACCTAAATACATTGAGAAATACTAATGTTTTGTATGATTCATGGGATTACTTTTGAATATTAGAGGTTTATAACTATTACAAGGGGGTTTTGGAATTTCTTTAACCTTAAATGAATATTTTGCTAGAATATGAATGGATCTTGATCTCTTTGACTTTTCTTGATTGTTTTGGTCAAAATAAGAATGATATTCGTAGATATGGAAGATGAGAAACTTTAATTATTTTGCATATATTGTTTAATAATTGGTCATTCTTTTTGTTCCGGTTCAACTATACTGGATCTCAACGGACCACTCTAAAGGAGTTTCAATCTTTATAGAACCTTCTCAACATGCTGGAACTACCTTGTGGATAACTACAACAAATATAAACTTCAGGTACATTCAACGACTCTTTGTAATCCACGCCTAACAAATATCTAGTTTGTTATTTCCTTTTCTTATAGGGAGTGCGCCAATTCAAGTACTTAGTTTTGAATTCAATTTCAATTCACTATTCCCATTCAAACATTAACTTGAGCATTAGAGTGTTAACCTTGCAGGTCATCCCCTTCTTTGCTGCACCGGAAGCTCATATCAGTTATTATCTCTAATCCCCACTACATTTATGATTCAAATACAAAACAATGATGCCTTATGTGGGAAACAACTTATGATTCTCGAATTTTCCATTATCTCATGTTCACTCTTCGATTCATCAATTTGAAACGTTGCTAGATCATTAAATTGAGAGCTCTCAAAATCAAATGTGATGAATCTTTGTATTTGTAACGCCCTAGACTGCATTCACAATTATCTACTAACCTCACAAATCATCATAAGTTTTTTCAACATGCTTTGTCCTTACAAATATGCTTTCCGGGAAACTTCCCAAAAGGTCACCCATCCACATACTACTCCAAGTCAACCATGCTTAGCTATGGAATTCTTATTTGTTAGACTACCAAAAAGAAGATGCATCTTGTTGGTATATGTAACATCAATAAATCTTAAGTCTTCCTTCAACCATGCAGTCTCATCCTTACACATCCTCAAGACCCATCTTATTCGGATGTGGATTCGATGACCACTCATTTCCCTCTTTGGCCTTAGGTGTTACATTTCCAACTACTTCCACTTGGTTTGTCCCTGAACCAAATCGTACCGGGAGAGGTCTTATTTATTAGACTGCCAAAAAGAAGATGCATCTTGTTGGTATATGTAGTATCAATCAATCCTTATAAGTCTTCCTTCAACCATGTAGTCTCATCCTTGCACATCCTTTAGATCCCTCTTATTCGAATGTGAATTCGATTACCACATCTCGCCCTCTCCGACCTTGGGTGTTACATTTCCACCAACTTTCACTTGGTTCGTCCTGAACCAAATCGTATCGGGAAATATATGGTTCTGATAAGATTTGTAATGCCTCAGACGATTTCAAGATTACTATTTGACCCACAAACCAACACGGGTCTTTTCAACATACTTTGCCCTCACTTACTCGCTTTTTAGAAAACTTCCTAGAAGGCCACCCATCCAAATACTACTCCAAGTTAAGCACGCTTAACTGGAGTTCTTATCTGTTAGACTATCGAAAAGAATATGCATCTTGTTGGTATAGGTAGTACCAATAAATCCTTATAAGTATTCCTTCAACCATGTAGTCTCATCATTGCACAACCTCATGATCCCTCTTATTCTGATGTAAATTCGGTGACCACTTCTCACTCTTTTAGGCCTCGAGTGTTATAGTATTCAATTCATTTAAGTATCACTTCAACTCTGATTTCTCGAAGTTCCTAATATCTTATTTCTACGCTTATCAATTATTTGTTGTTAATATCTATTGAATAACCTCACATTTTGTTGTAAATATGTTTAATTGTATTTTGTGTACATATTTTACCGGTTGATTAGTTTTATATTCTTTTTGTAGGTATTTGAGCATGATTGGAGCAATGAGGAATAAAAACTCCAAGATGCATTTTTGAAACATAAGAAAATATGGAAAATAAAGAAAGTTAAGAAAAGAAGTGAAGAAAAAACAAAGAAGTGTGGTCTAAGCATCAGCGCAGGACGGTGTTGGGGCGATGGCAGAGTGTTGTGAGCGTCGGGGCCTTCGCAGGGCGAGGAAGGAGCAGTTAAGAAATGAGAAAATCCAGTAGCTCTTGACTTGCTTTTGCTGCATGGTTGACTGGTGAGACTTTAGGCTGCCGCCGACAGACACTGGATATTTTTGTCAGATGCTGACGTGGCGCAGTCTGGGCCCAATAATAAAGCCCAGCGTCGAGCGGTGCTTTTTGGCGTCGGGCAGGGGCTGTGAATTAGAATTTTGTGGATATATTTTCCTTTCCAATTCTTTTGTTAGGGATGGTTTTGGGGTGGTTTTTGTCTTCCAATTCCATCAACCTTATACTTTTTGATAGATTAGCTTAAAAAAATAACAATATGACTTGCATACGGATGATCCACTAGCTCTGACAAACTGGAAAATTTGTGGTTTATCCTTTATCCTTTCTATGCATTTCTCTTTTGTTGGATTTTGTATATATATTTATCCTAAACGTATGTATATTTGTCGCTCTTGACATTGTATAAAACTTGCTTTACAAAATTATTCTAAATTTTATCAGTCTAGGACATGAGAGCATGGAAACTGAGGCAATGAGAAAGAGAAAACACCTCGCTAAAGATGGTCTAACAGATCTAGAAACAGTAAAAGCCATAATCTCATGCTATTTATTCTAAAGTAATTTGTTTTATCATTTTATGACTAAAATGAAATGACTTTATTCATACAAAAATCATCTCGTATTTGCAAGTTTTGTACATTTTTAATATATCAAGCATTATGTTTCATTCATTAGGTCTCAATAACTAATTATAAGAATGTCGCTTAACAAACGCTAGCATCGAAAGAGGAAAAGTGAAGCCAAAACTCCATCGATAGCTAAGGGACTTCATTACCTGATTAACTACCAGAGAGAAGAGTGATCACCTAAAAGTAACAACTCACCTATATAAAACCCTTATTTAAAAAACCGTCAAATCACAACACACTAACCTTCTTTAAAATTTAATATCTCTCGTATTGTCATTAACTTAGGCGTCGAAATAGATTCATGTAATCATATAATTGTTGGAAAATCAAATCATTATTGAAAACTTTAAGTTAAAATTTCCTGGACAAGTTATGCATGTTATTTTCTTATTGAAATGATATTTTTACACAGGAGACTACACCGTATTTTACTGTTCAATAATATAATGAACAATAAAATATTATAATAATAAAATAATATTTTTTTTACAAATATAAATTTTTTTATTTATTTTATTTATTTATTTAAGACAAAAATACTGATACAAAATTGTATTACCAACCAATTTTATAATTTTGTTAACTAATTTTTTATATTTTATTAATCAACTTTACTTTACTACTAAAAATTATTTTTAATATTTAAATATTTATTAATTAAATTCATAATTTTATTAACTAATTTTTTATATCTTATTAATCAACTTTGTTTTATTACTAAAAATTATCTTTAATTTCTGAGCGGTTATTATCAAATTTATTATTGTATTAACTAACTTTTTATATTTTATAAATCAATTTAATTTATTATTAAAAATTATTTTTAATTCTGAATATTAATTAACCAACTTTATTATTTTATTAATCAATTTTTTTTAATATATTAACCTATATAGTTTTACTATTAAAAATATTGTTGATGTACTACTGTTCAAAATCCTATTAATACTACTGTTCACGTAAAAGTACCATTCACATGATACAAACAGGACCCACAATAAAAGTAGTTATATAAATATTTTATTTATTATTGAGTATAATCACATAATTATATGGTGTAGTGTAACTGTTTCTTAATTTGATTTTCCATTAAGTTTTTTTAGAGCTGACATACAGTCAAATCATTGTAGACGCCTTGCACAACAAGACATTTGTCAATGTATTGCACCTATCCATTTTCATTAATACAAGCTCCATTAGAAAAAGTATGGTTCATTTATCACTCTCATTTACTTTATATATTTTTATTCATAGAGTGTAATAATCACAAGTAAGGAATATTGAATGTAAATTCTAATTACACGAACCTTTAATAATTTTTGAGTAGTGTCTATCATCTATAGTGAGAATAAGTGGGCTTTGGTGAGCTGGCCATGCATCGGATCAAGTATAATATCAGTTTGATAGTTACTTGCGGTCAAATTTTCCACATTAGAACCAAATCATGGATGGTTTATCCAATTATTTAACAAGTTTATCATTCTTCAAGGAATCTAACACAAACAATGTACCTAGCTATTCTCATATCTTCTAGGGTTTTATAACACTTATATTCAACTTGCTTTATGAAGAAACAAATCTAGTATTTTTTTTATATATATATCTCTTGACCAACTTTTGAATCATGATTATTACCATGACTAGAATTTTATATGAAACGTTCAAAACACAAAACGGATTAATTATGGTCCCCCACATCGCCCCCAAATGCACTATATACATGTGTCCACACTAAGCATATGTAGTCACAATCATATACATGGCACCCCAATTTCAACCTCCTCGTTATACCGACTTAGAATTCCTATGTGTCAAAGTAATAGATTTTAACTTTTCAATCTATAATTTAAAATATCAAAATTTAAATTTAAAACTTTTAATCTTCATACACTTACACATCTCAATAACTTTTTTAAAGGATGAACTGAAAGATATTACAAACATATCAAGTTTTTAAAATTCTATAGATTTTTAAACAATTATATAATATTCCGTTACATCAATTTACTTTATCATATAATTAAATATCAAATATTAGAATATATAGCAACAAATATATAAATTTCTTTAAATTTATATTCTTAATAGTCACCATTCTTGAAAAAAATTATTGAACTCATGTAAATATGATAAATTTGACATCAGGTGTCATTGTATGTTTTATACATAAATTATTGAACAAGGTTTATTTTATATATATATATATATATATATATATATATATATATATATATATATATATATATATATATATATATATATATATATATATATATATATATATATATATATATATATATATATATATATATATATATCAGGTCATACTTAATGAAGTTACATTTTTTAATAATTTTTTTGTAATGTGCAAATTAAATTCAGTTGACCATTAAGTTGAGAGTTATTAGTAAATAAATCCAATCTACAAAATTCCTTAATATTTTAAAAATTATTAGATATTTTATCCATCATTTTATTTCAACACATAATAAACTATATAAGACATATTAAATATTAGCTACTCAATGAACATCTAGACTGTTTGAAATTTTACACATAATTATTATAACGTTAAATAATTCAACAATTTAATTAATTTATTTAAAAGAATTATTGAAGATGTAAACATGTTAAATTTCATACATGATGTCAACTACATGAACTGCCACCGATATCGCTAGTACATGAACATATAATCTATGACCAGACTACAAGAGAGTTGGGTTGCTCAGTGTGAACTCTCATTTTCAATGGTAAATGGATAATGGTAAACCATCCAATTTGGAGGCGTTTGAAGTTTGAACAGTCGAGTATATCAAATTAAATTGTTCAAGAAAGAGTTGGTTATGATTTTTTATTAGATATGTAGTGTGCAATGAAACAAAACAACAAGATGTGATGAGTAGACCCACACGAGGGGATTGTTTTTTAAATGATAGAGAAAACACTTATATTATATTTAGGATTTGCTGCAAATGTAGAGTTAGAAACAAACAAAGTTACGCATGTTTTATTAAAAATGGCAAAGACAATGGGCGACAAATGTTCACGCTTAGCCTTATAATATTGATGTTTTTTTAACTATAATTTAATTAAAATTTGTTCCAAAGCATCTTGCTTTTCTTATGGTTTTGGCGGCTTCTTTTATTTACCACGTTTTCAAGACATGAATGGATGTGTTCTTAGCTATATGTGTGGTGTATAAACCCTATAAATATGTGTGGTGTATAAACCCTATAATTTGTGTCCATTCGAGGGTACGTGGTTGGCGGTTGAAAATTTATCTGGCTACCCTCAATTATACCTGACACCCTTTAAATAAGACAATTTTACTAAAATATTTCTGCAAAATGCTGGAAAGATTATAATTTTCGGCGCATATCAAAAATTTTAGATGAAATATCGGAAATTTTAGAAAAGTCACCGTTTTACCGTCCTTAATTACCGCAAATTTCAAATGTCCGGTAGCGTAAATTTGAAATTTCAGGTATTGTTTTTGTATCAGAAATTTCAAATTTACGGTATATATTTTAGTTTACAATTATATCGGGAATTTGAAATTTTCGGCATGTATCTCAGTCTACAATGGTACCGGAAATTTGAAATTTCCGGTACAAAAACAGTATCGAAAATTTCAAATTTACACTTCCTATTTTAGTTAATAACCGTACCGGAAATTTGAAATTTTTGATAATGTTTTTGTTCCGGAAATTTCAAATTTTCGGTATTACTAGGACTAAATTTTTTCATACTTTTTACGCTTTTACTTATTACTTTTACTTAAATAGAATACATAAATATAATTAATGTCATACATAGAGGCATTAAAATATAATTAATGTTCTACATAAATGCATTATAAATAAAATATAATCACTTTTCAAACAGTACTGCCCAATGTCTGATCCGACCCGCATATGCTAATTCCCAACCTTTTGCAACATTACAACAATTATCCCTCCAACGTTCTATGATGGGAGGCAATGGACAACCGGGTTTCAATTTTAGCAGAATCCAATGATTTTCGTCGACAAAACCAACTGCAATGATTGTATGATGACTCATGTACAGGGATGAAGGTATGTGAAGTGGGAAAAATGTCGTGCTAATTCTCATGGATAAAGAAACAAAAATAACGCCATATCTACAAGCAATAGGGTAACCCATATCTGGAAGTGGCATCCATTTCTCCCTACCTTGAGGACCCAAGTGTTTCACGATTAATTAATTCTCACATAAGACACAGTGTCCTAGAATACCTTGGAAAACAATGTTTCGTGTTGATGGATATGAGTATCCAACTACTTCCTAACATCAAGACATGCATTTGTGTCTCATCCCAACGCAGTTACAATACAACGGTAACCACAGTTTCCATCTGATTCTACATCAATAATATCTTCAATGCATGAATGAAAGAAAGTAGGAAATTGTTGCAAGTACTCACCTCTTGCAGAATTGGTACAAGGTTGCCTATGAATCGGTATGGTTGATGATTGACTCCCATTTGGTTGTGTGCATGATCTCTTTGTAGTCTAACTCCCTTACGAAGCTTCAGCATATTCCCACTGACTTGGTGTTATACCCCAAAATTTCCGCTCCTAATTCTCAAGACACTCCACATCTCTATATTCAAGAATTCCTCAAGGGTTGACCAAATAAACCCTCTCCTAAGCAATCAACCCACAACTAGGGTTTTGCTTCTCTCAATACAAAATAAAGTTCTAATTCCTAAAGTGGTAATCATACCTCCTCATATGTCTCAAGGTATCACCATGTCAAGTTTCAAACCTCACAACTCAAGTTTGCTCAGTCAACTGTTCATATGATTGAAAATCAATTGTATTGGACAAAAAGTCAAGTGTGGTCAACATACAGTCAAACTTCATTATTTTTGGTCAAAATTATTATTTTGAAGTCACATTCATCATTTGATCAAGGGTTGATCATGAATCATCAAGAAAACTCAAGATTTGATCAAAAGTCAAAGTTTCCAAATTAGGGGTTTTTTGGACAAAAGTCAACAAAAATTTGACTAGGCATAAATTTCACATACCTTATCATAAATTTTTCCACCAAAGCTTATTTGAAGATAATTCAATTCTCTACAACTTCATGTCTCACAAGCTTTGGCCAAAAATGCTTCATTTGAGAGTTATGGATCAAGACATTATAGGTCCTTCTAAAAGTCAACAAAAAGTCATCTTTTTGCAAAGAAGTGTACATGAACATGGAAAATTAAATTAAGATGAAACTGAAAGGAGTGTTTAGAGGACATCTTGATATTTCTAAAAATTCCAAAAACACTTAAAAATGTTGAAGATTGAGCAAGATACAAGTTGTGCAAGTTTGACATTTTTGAAGAAGTGCATGAAGAGAAATACTTAGCAAATTCAAATATTTTCCAAATGGGCCTAAGTTTTTATGATCCAAACTTATTCTTGAGATTATCCATGACCTCTAAGACCAATGGCACACCTCCTTTATTTTATTTTCATTTATTTTGGATTTTATTCATTTAAATCCAATTTTAAAATAAAATACCAAAATCAAATCAATTGATGCAAGGCTGAATATTTGACATTCTTGAGGTCCAAGATACTCATCAATAGCTGGAAATTTCGAAAATATATGATTGCCATGAGATTGGTACAAGATTGGAAACATTTGATGCAAATTGAAAAGATTTAAGAATCAAATATTTTCAAATTGATTGCAATATATTTTCCTCTCAATTCTTAACCTAATTCCATCACCTATATTCACAAGGTTTTAAACCCTAGAGGACGAATTTTTGAAGGCAAAAGAACCCTAGCCAAGCTTGAAAAAACAGTGGTACACAAGCAACTTGCAGCCAGAGTTTTAGCTCGATCCAAGCCATTCCAAGCATCCCAACACTTTCCTGGTAACTCTCTGATCCATTCCAGACCATTACAAATGATCAAAAGCTTCTAAAACGTAAAAACACGGTTTTGGTTTCCATACACTTTTTCAATTTTCGATTCCATACATATATACATTGTTAATTGAATTTGATCATATATTTTTGTTTGTATTGAGGTTTCGATGCTTTTTGGATAGATCAATTGAAGTTTAAGTGCAGGAACCGTGATACGCCATGGCTAGGGTTTCTGACCTTTGAATTAGGATCCCTCAATTCAGGAAAAATTGGATGAAACTAAGGGCACCATCGTGTTCAGAGGGTCAATTTCAATCGATCTATGTTCTTCTTATGAATTTATATTGCGTATTGCTTGATTTGTGAATTTAAAGGTGCTATAGTGACATAAAAAACTGTCACTAAAGGTTCTAGCTACGAACCAGAACTGTAGGTAAAATCCTGGGTATTTTTGAACGAAGAAGATAACCCCTTGGCGCGTTTTCATTTTAAATTATTTTTCAGAAATCATTTTCACTTATATTTCATTTGTTTCATTTACTAATAGCTAACACATGTAGCTCAATTGGCAGGGAGGCACGCGTTTGACCCTTGGGGCAGGGGTTCAATCCCTGGCTACCCCATATATTTTTTTCACTTGCAAAACTAACACTTTTTCTATTTTCTTATTTTTATTTTCAATTTTTCTTTTCTATTTTAATTTCCTTTTAAATATTTTTTTAAATACAACAAAAAACCCAAAAAATATTTTCCTTTTACAAATAGGTCAGAAAAATCTTTATTTAATTTTTTACATAAACAAATATTTTATTTTCCTTTTATCTTAATTAATTGTTAATTAATCACTTAAATTAACTTTTAATTATTTTTCTAATTAAAATCAATTCCCAAAATTTCAAAAAATTGTTTTCTTTCTTATAATTAGGTTTACTAACCCTAAAAACATTTTTACTAATTTCCAAAACATTTTTCTTATTATTCTGATTATTTATTTACTATTTCACATTTAGAATTCTAGAAACGATGTATAGTTCGCAAGGTTTATTCTATAAGAGCGTAGATATATATTTTTTGCCTTTACTTTCCGTACCTATATTATGTATCTTCCCCAAAGCCATGTAATAGCGTATGACATTTACTTTCCGCACTTGTATTTCACACTTTATTTTTCTGTACATATTAACTGTATAGTAACTAGGGTTTGCATGACAAGACTAAAATCAACCCTTAGATCACCCTAATTCAAGATAACATATCTGAACTTAAAACACTCTTTCACACTTGCACCCCCTTAGGGTATCCTCTCTTGTTGCCTTTCGAATACAATGGTCATGTCCCTCGAACGTAGGGGTACCATTAGCAAAGACGCTTATGAATAACATCATCATAGTCCCTTCGATACAAAGATCATAGTCCCTCGATGACTCTCAATGTTGCCTACGAATATATGATCTCGTCCCTCGGTTGTCGCCTACGAATAAGTGATGATCGTCCATACGAATTGCTAAGGTATCCTTACATGTTGTCTTCTATGATCATACGATGATCCTTCGATTTTCCCTTCACACCCAAATGAATAAAGTTACATACCAACTAATGGTATGGATAGACTTATTCTAAAGGAGAAGGAAAATAACATGAAAACGAACATTCTGAGTAGGTAAATAAGACTCTATTGCTTGCTCCAATCAAAATGCTTTTCACACCTCACACTATTTTCAAAAACTATCTTTCAAAAATACTTTGTATACATTCCAGCGAGAATCATTACAAAGTTAAAAACTTTCCAAACAAACATTTTCGAACACTTCGTATACATTCCAACGAGAATCATTACGAAGTCAAAGTGAAATGTCTTTCAAAATAATTTTCAAACTACAAAAATACAGAAAACAATTTTTCCAAAGTGAGCTAAGCAACTAAGAGCCCGTAGATAACTACGGATGAAAAGGGTGCTAATACCTTCCCTTTTCATAACTGCCTCCCGTACTCAAAAGCTAACGAATGTCTTTTTCTGTTCTTTTCAACTTCCCTTAATTGGATAAAAGAAAAGTCGGTAATGACTCTTGCTATCCGTAACATTTGCGATAAAACGCAAAACAAACAAGTCAGTTCTCCCACCGTGTTACAGAACTGGCGACTCTGTCGAGGATGCTACCTAAAGAAAGGCTACCTTAGGGATATAAGATCACTTTACTGCTTTCTATTTGCTTTGTCTGCTTTATTTTTAAGGATTTCTTGGGTATTATATCTGTGGGGGATCCTACACCTGGATCCGGGTTTCCTTAGGTAAGTAACAATAAATCATCGCGACTGTTAGGCGTAAATCAAAACGGTCAAAATGATAGCTACGGTTAGTGCAACACTTTGGATGTCCTGATACTCCTCATGCTCAGTTGAGGAATTATTTGGCGTCTGCGTGGTTCCATAAGCATTAACTCAACTTTAGAACCCTAATTGACCCATCTTGGCCATTAGAAGATAGTGAGATGGTCGACTTTGGTGGAGATTGAGGTTGGTTGATACTCGATGCTACACTCATTGAGATTTGACTTTCGGGATGTTTTGGTCGACCACTTGGTAGTCGTATTGAAATAAAGCCTACGAGAAAGATCAATGATTTGAGATTTCTAGAACCCGGTTACTATTATAGGACAGGTTGAACTCACTCAAACTCCGATAGGGTAGACACCTATACCTCATGCAAGCCTTAAACCTAGGGATGTTGTTTGAATTTCTTGTATGTGCTATTTAAACATGACATCATAACATCATAATATCATAACATCATAACATCATATCATCATAACATTTCTAACCATTTCAAGGACCTAGGGATTTATCTTTGCTCTTTGTTTTAGGGTTATGGCTTCAAGGAAAACTATCAAAATAAACTTTGTAGGTATACCTTCTCAACTCAAGGAGTTAGTCTCAGAAATTCCCGATCACATTCAGTTCATCAAAAGACATGGTTATCTACTTGACTTGGCTACCTCAGGTTTCGAAGAAGATATGACGAGGGTCGTATTCCAATTCTTTGATCCAAAGCATCACTATTTTACTTTCCTAGACTATCAGTTGGTACCTACATTAGAAGAGTTCTCTAAGTTACTCAGGATACCCATTCTTGATCAAATACCATTCACCAGTTCAGAAAAAGTTATGAGGTTTAAGGATATCGCATCAGCGTTACATCTAAAGCAATCAGACATTGAAGACAATTGGGAGACAAGAGGTGGAGTTAAGGGCTTGCTTGCTAAGTTTCTGATAAAGAAAGCTCGAGAATTCCTGAAGGTTATGAGTTTTTATGCTTTTGAAGACGTTTTGGCTTTGCTAATCTATGGTTTGGTGCTATTTCCTAATCCAGATCAATTCATAGACTTAAACGCCATCAAGATATTCCTCACTCATAATCCTGTGCCTAACTTGCTCGGAGGCATTTTGCATTCTCTCCACACTCATAACACGAAAAGACAAGGAACTCTCATGTGTTGCATACCGTTATTATCCAGGTGATTTATTTCGCACCTTCCTCAATCAGTAATGAAGAACGAACAAAGGGTGAAATGGTCTCAAAGGTTGATGTCACTCTCTCATTCAGATATTCGTTGGTGTCTCTACTTGCAAAAGGACTTCACTTTCATTGAATGTTGTGGAGAATTCCCTAATGTACCACTCCTTGGCATACGGGAGGTATCACCTACAATCCTTCTCTGGCATTACGACAATTTGGTTATGATCGAAGAGACGGTCCTCATGATATACTTATTCAAGACATCGTATTTGACTACGACAATGATCTCCATGGTTATCATCGAAGATTTGTGCATGCTTGGGGCATGGTGAAGAAAACTGATACCAAAACCTTGGGGCATAAAAATTCCATCCCTTGGGAAACTTACCTCAAATTGGTGCGAGGTCGCGCTCAAAACTTCATAATACCATATACTGCTATCCTGCCAATAATTATGGAACCTGTTGCTGTAGGTGACAAACCCTATACCATTCTTCATCCAGACATGGCTAATGATTTTGAAGAATTGAAGAAATTCTGGATTCAACTCAAAGAAGAAAGGGATACATTCGAAGCTCAATGCTATGCAAGCAAAAAAAAAGGAGTATTGGAGTTGACGAAGCTACTTCACGAGGAGCAGCGTATTAACACCTATGTCAACACAAAGAGGAAGCGTCCATGGGAGGCCTAAGCATTAGAAATTTTATATTTTACTTGAACTCTCTTCTATATTACAAATCAGACTAATAAAAAAATTTGTTCGTGCTTTGTTTAACAAATTTAAATTCCTAAGGTCCTTGAAAACATTGCATTGCATAACATTGAATATCATATCATAACATATCATAACAAGTACTCTCAAACAAATTGTCAAAGATCTCCAGGCTCAGAATTCTCAATTCCAGGAGATATTCACCAATTTTTCCCAAGGTCAGAAAGATCTGAAGAAGCTCATCATCAAAAAGAAGAAGACCATTGGCATTCTCAACATGGGGAAAAGGTAGAGAGGTCCAGTCAAGGTAGTCAGACAGCTTGGGTTCTCAGACAAGAGCGGAGAAATTGAAGGTAGCGTCAAAAACAATGAAGGAAGCCATCATGAGTTTTAAAACAAAGAGGAAGACTATATGAGCGACCAACATGCTGACAACGAAAAGTACAAGCAACTTGAAGACCGCCTGAATGTTGTGGAGAATCTGAAAATGTCAGGATTAAACTTTGATGATCTGATTCTGGTTCCCGGAGTAGTAATTCCCCACAAGTTCAAGGTCCATAACTTTTCTAAGTATGATGGCATTTCTTTCCCGAAGCTGCATCTGAAGTCCTATATTCAGAAGATTCATCCTCATACTGAAGACAGGAAGCTGTGGATACATTTCTTTCAAGAGAGTTTTCCCGGAACATAGTTGGAGTGGTATTATCAGCTAGAGAATACCCATATTCATACTTGGAATGATTTGGCAGATGCTTTCTACAAACAATACCAGTACAATGCTGAATTGGCACCAACCCGTATGCAACTGCAGAGCATGTCTATGGGCCGTGATGGGAAGTTCAAAGAGTACGCCCAGAAATGGAGAGATCTAGCAGACAGAGTTTAACCACCCTTGTCTAATAGGGAATTGGTTGACATGTTCATGGGAACGCTGAAAAACCCATTCTTCAATCATCTGATTGTAAAATCCTCAGCCGGATTCACTGAGCTGATATTGACAGGCGAACACATTAAAGTTGGAATCAAGAGCGGAAAGATTTAAGTCGAAACATCCTTAAACGCTGGGAAAAGATCTTTTGGCGTGAAGAAAGAAGCCAATGTTGTGTATGGTTAGAAGAGCCGTAACAAAACTGATCGCAGTCAATCTGTGGGGACAATCCTGATCTCAAATCCCACGTCAGTGCAGCCTCAACAAGACAACGCGCGTGGGCAGAACGCGCCAAGAAGACAATTTACGAAAATCAACCATCCATTATCTCAAGCACTACAACACATGTTGAAAGTAGAGCTGATTACTTTGAGGGATCCTACTCGGCACGTCAACACCTCCTCTCCAAATTACAATCCTAATGCAAGGTGTGCATACCACTCCAACAGCCCAGGGCATGACACCAACAACTGTTTGACCCTGAAGAGCAAGATTCAAGACATGATTGAAGCTCGAGAAATTGAATTCGACCCTCTTGTCGAAACTTCGAATGTGATCGACACACCACTGCCTGACCATGATAAAAGCACCAATGCCATTGACAATGACTCATATGTCTTTGATGTGAACGAGCTAGCTATTCCCCTGATGACTGTCAAGAAAGATTTGTTGCAAGCTGATTTATTTTTAGGATGTCCCGACAACTGCAGTTGGTGCACATATGAATCAAATGGATGTGCTTGGTTGAAGAGACGTGTTCAACGCATGATGGACAACCGAGAAGTGCTATTCCTAAAAGCTCCGTCTGCAAATAGTCTATGCGAAGATGTTTCTAAAAGTATGAAGATCGAAGACATAAGCGAAGTCGTACCAGAAGTCTGGGATACCTTGGGATAACCAAGTGAGAAGTTTGATTTCATGGTGAAGTATACCGCTCCTGAAACCTACAAGATTACAATTGAAGACATCAAGGCAATCGGATGGGAAGATGATTATCCCGAAGAATATGCTGATGTGAACACAATCAGGATCACCTCTGTCAATCCTGCACCTAGAGTGGAACCTCTCATTATTACATCACCCAGATCAATTCCATATTCCTCTGACAAAGCTATACTTTAGAATTATGGGGCCGAAGTTTACTATTATGGCGTCAAACAAGAGCTATTAACCATCGAAGACAGTACGGTTGAAGCTATCCGTCCTGATATTGATAATATCACCGGGTCAAGCAAAATAACCCGAACCGGAAGAATGTTTTCTCCAGATATCTCTCCTCCATTTCTTGCTTAATAAGATATAATTGTAATTTGTTGCAAAATTTATTGTCCATTATATTTATACAAAATAAATAGCTAATAAATTCTAAACATATAATTTTTATTTTATCTTGTCATTTTATTAATATAATATGAAATTTAATTTGAAATAATTTTTTTATTTTCTTCCTAATTAATAATAAATAATTTATCATAAGAATATTTTTTATTTGATTTGTATAATTGATTCTTTTTTTATTTAGATTATATAAATATTATAAAAAAAATTATGCACATGATTGCATGAAATTTAAATTTCTATACAAATGCTTTTTCTTGTATACTTTTCTGTTCATTTAGACTAATAAGATATAATTACAATTTATTTCAAAATTTATATGTCAAGTTAAAATGAATGAATTTCAATCTATATAAAAACAAAATAAAGCTATACTTTAGTCATAAAAATTAAATTTAATATTATTTGTAGGAATGACACAAATTTATTTAAAAAAATTAAGGAATAAAATTAATTTTATCTCGATTTTCATAATCTATATAAAATAATTTTAATATTTATTATTCTAATTTAAATTATTAAATAAAATAACTATAAATTATAAAAATATCTATACTAGAATAAGAAAATTATATAAATTAATTTATTATTAAGATATAATAAATACAAAATATACAAAATTAAAGTATAATTACCAACATCTAAATTTATATAATATGAAAATGAGATTAAATATTTAAATAACTTACGAGCTATTATAATATCATTAATATCATCGGTCCAAACACAAAAATATGGTAGAACATAAAGCAAATGAACCTTAAAAATTATTTGTAAATTTATGGTAGAACATAAAGCAAATGAACCTTAAAAATTATTTGTAGCAAATTTACCTGTAAAATTGAAACCGAAAATAAACCTCAATTTCTATTAAATTAGAATTCTTCAAACACATTTTCAACGTGGAATAACACTTTTTGTAACATTAACGTAAAGCGATCATTTACTAATACAAACAACAAAACTATTAGAATTCAACTCCTAATTCTAAATTAGTATATTCCAAAAACTTATACTTTTCAGCATATTATATGTTCAGTTTTTAATAAATCAAAGTTGTTCAAATATATTTTCATTATACAAAATTTTTGAATTTTATCTTAAACAATATATATGGTATAGACAGCTAGACATATGAAAACTATAAAACTATTAATTTTATAATTTATATATTAACATTCATATATAAGTAAATTATAAAAATTTCATTCTTCGTTAAAGAAGATATAAAATATTGTTGTTCATATATAATGTTAGAGTTGTCAAACTATTTTCTCTAATACAACAAACTATTACTTAAGTATAATTCGTAATTATGATGTCAAAGATTATAAGAAAATGAATAAAAAAATATAGGACACAATTTTTTTAAACATTTTGCCACATAAGAATCTTTCTTTCAATAAAATTCTCAAATATATCTTTAATACTTACATCTAATATTTTAGAAAATAAAAAATCATGGTCGTTTTTTCAATGAAGTTATCGAATATATCTTTAAAACATACACATAATATTTTAGAAAATGAAAGGTTATGAAAATAAAAAAGAAAATCAAAAGAGAAATGGAAAATTATGAAAACGAAAATATAAGGAGAAATATAATTTTTGTTTGACAACATAAACATATAAATCAATAAAATTGGTGAGTCACTCTATTCCTCTTAAATAATATTATAAAATCAATAAAATTGTAAATTCTTGTATAAATATGAATCAAAAAGTACTGTCATAATTAAATGTTGAAATTTTAGAAAAACAATAAATAAAAAAATGCAATTATTATTGTTTGATTAAAAAAGGATAATTATCATATTAGTTAGTCATACATGACACTTAAAATATTTATACAAATGCATTGTTTTATTTATAATTAAATTTATTTAATCAAATAGTTAATTTTAAATAATATCTAAAATTTGTTCGTATTTTTATTTTAACTCTATTTATTTTCATATTTTTAATAATTTTAATTTTTAATAACTTAAATGCACTTTTGCTTCTCTTATTTTTAATTTTTTTTAGAGTTTTAGTTGCTCTATTTTAAAAGTCAAATTTTTGTCCCTACACTTTATTTCACTCAGAATTTCATTGATTCCCTTTATTTTTTATGTGTGACTGCGCCATTATTAATGACATGGTTCTACTACAATAACTCAACGTTAGATGAACACACATGATATAGAGTTATTGTAATATTGTAATGTTATTAATAAAGACGTCATGTATGCAAAACTACACGGAGACCAATAAAATTTCGAGTGAGATAAAGTCAGGATAAAAAAAAATTAGCTTTTAAAATGAGAGATTAAAACTTTAAAAATTTGAAAATAAGGAGATCAAAAGTACATTTAAGACATTTTTAATTATTTTATCTTTTCACTTAAGTATATTTAATTTTAACTTTTAAATAATATTATCTTTGTTTATAAGTTATTAGTGTTATCTTTTTTGACACTCTTATATAAATTCTATTAATATATCACAAATATATTAATTGTGATCAGAATTATAAAAAATAATGACAAACTTAGCTAATTACTTTTTATCAAAAAAAAATTATTTGATAGTTACCTCTAAAAGAAATTTAGAATTGTATAAATATTAAAATAAAATAAAAAATAAATTATTTTAAATTATATATATATATATATATATATATATATATATATATATATATATATATATATATATATATATATATATATATATATATATATATATATATATATATATATATAACTTTTATAATTTTAAAACTTAAAAAATTCAAATTAATTATAGTGCTAATAGTGAATAATAACTATAGAATGCAAACACTTTTATTATTATTTTTATGAGTTTTTAGTTAGTTAAGTTATAATTTTTTAAATATATTTAAGATAATAGAAAATGGATAATTTTATAAATAGTCAATTAAATGACTAATTAAAGAATAAAGTGTTAAAATAAGTTATAAAAATGATTTAAATTTAAAATATTAATAATAAAGAAATTATTAGAATTACTTCATAATTATATAAGAATTAAATTTTAACAATGATTAGTTTTTAAATAGTCATTTCAATGATCATTTAAGAGAGAAATTAACAAAGAACTTATAAAATAATTTATAATTAAAATTATTAATAATGAAATAATTATTAAATTTAATTTATAGTTATATTAGTGATGTTAATTTATAATTTTTCAACCCACATATGCAGCTGCCTATATTCTGTTTCCAACTCTAATATTTTCTTTTCCTTCAACCACTAAAGAGGGGTGGCTGATTTTATGATCAATTTTGATCCAAAATCGTCCCCTCTAAATTCTTTTTTATTCAAATAAATGATTTCTTATATATTTTTTTTAATTTTTTTTCTTTTGTGATTTCGTCGTCTAAATGCGACATTGTGTTGGTCGTTGTCTTATTGCGGTGTTATTTTGTTTGTACGTCTTAGTGTGATGTTTGTTCGATTCAGATTGACAAATTAATTTCGACTCAATGCATATTTAATCAATGACTTTGTCTTCGTCAACTGTAACACTCTAATTTATTTGTAATTAAATCTTGTGATATTGGTGATGTTTGGTGTTTTGATGTATTAGAGGATTCTTCGATGTAGCTTAGAATTAGAAATAGAGGCGTTGGGAGTGTTGAGCAAAAGTGTAGAACATGGGAGTAATGAGAGAATGTTATTACTATTATCATTTCAATTAGACTTTTAATTGGATAAAAAATATTAGAATAATAGAATTAAATAAATAATTAGTTGAAATATTATTTATTTACTTTGTTGAAATTAATAATAGTATTATAATGAGAGAAATAGGGAAATGGTGAGGTAGAAGTGTCATTACGTGAAAAGACAGAAGAGAAAAGAAAAAGCAAGGTTAAGGCTCAAGGGAAAAACTTCATTGATAGAGGTTGAAGAACTCTTTGCTAGGAATAACAAGGTAAGGGTGAGGTTACAATTCTATAAGGGTTTGCCTAATGATATGTGGATTGGGGATTATGATTGCTTTTGTTGGAATGTTGTATCTCTATGTCTGTATTCATATCTTTTTGATTTTGAATAATTTGATGTATGATGATGTGATTGTATGTTGTTCATGAATTAGATGTGTTATAATGTTTTATGAAGATGTTGTGATTGATGATTGAATGGTGAATTGAATAATGTTGTTGTTAAAATTATGTATTTTGATGAAATTGTTGATGGTGGATGTTGTGTGATTGTGTGCGTGTGATTATGAGTCAGAGTCAGAGTCAGAACTAAGTTATGAGTGTTTTCGATGAAAAACTTTTGGGGTTTGAAACTTTTGAAAATTATTTTTCGTGTTAAAACATAAGTTAAATAATTTGTAAGAAAAATGGGGTTTTGGGGTGACTTAAAGTGTTTTTTGTTTTGAAAAAGTTGCAGAAAGTGTTTTTGTCAACAATGTAACTAATTACATAGATGAGGTAACCAGTTACATTGCTTTTAAAATGCATTTATAGGAATTTTGAGTGATGTGATCGGTTAGTTTCTGATATCCTAAGTGTGGGTTTACCGGTTGAAGGGATCACCATCCCTATTGCCCAATTGCCTGGTGAAGTTGCTCCAAAAGAGCACACTAAATCATCTATGAGCGAATAAGAGACTCCTCAAGAGAATCTTGAAAAAGAAACAAATCTTGATGAAGTCACGAATGATGTTGGAACATCATCCCTGAAGAAAACTCCTCAAGAAAAACAGACTAATTCAATTGATAAGAGGACTGAGAAAGATGTAGCTGAGGCTGTTATTGATGTGGATACCTTGTCTGATAATGAGCTGATCATTAATGTTAATCATGGAATTGCCAAAAGACTGAAAACAAGAAAGGGCAAGGCTGTTGCTTCCAGCACCCCATCCAAACATGTAAAGAAGAAGGTTATGTATGGACCTCCAAAAGGGTGGAGCAAAGCTACTCCATCAACCAACAAGAGGAAAGTAAGATCAGAATCTGATTTTGATTATGATGTCGAGACTGATGTCCCAGGCATCTCACCAGTGAAGAAGTCAATAGTTCAGAGAACCAATGACAGTGTCCCTGATGCTCCTACTAACAACATCTCAGTCCATTCCATCAAGTTTGCTGCAAGATGGAAATACATATATCAAAAGAGACTGGTCTTAGAGAGGGAGTTAAGAAAGGATTCCTTGGCCTACAAGGAAGTGATGAAATTGATCTCTGAATCAGGGAAGATGAAGGCAGTGACAAAACTACAAAAGTGCTATGAAACTCTAGTCAAAGAATTCATAGTCAACATCCCAGAAGATTGTGATGACAAGAAAAGCAAAGAGTTTCAAAAAGTGTTTGTTAGATGAAAGTGTGTTGAATTATCTCATGCCATCATCAATCAATATCTAGCAAGGAGTGAGAAGGAAGAAAGTGAGCTGGAAGTCACTGATGACCAGATATGCAGAACCATAACTGCTAATCAAGTCAAGACCTGACATATGAAGGAGAAGCTGTCTGTTGGAAAATTGAGTGTGAAGTATGCAATTCTGCATAGAATAGGTGCAACAAACTGGGTTTCAACAAACCATGCATCAACTATCTCAGTGGGACTGGGAAAATTCATCTATGAAGTTGGCATGAAGATACCATTTAACTATGGTACTTATATTTATGATCAGACCCTTAAGCATGCTGACACTTGTGCCACAAAGCTTCCCATAGCTTTCCCCACTCTCCTAAGTGGAATTATTCTTCATCAACATCATGAAATTCTGTCTACAACTTTGGATGCTGAATGTAAAAGAGCTACCCCTCTGTCCCTACATCAGAAGCTGTTTGTTGAGCACATGTCCCAGACATTATCTCAACATTTGCTGGTGCTGCACTAAAAACAAAAAATAAAGGGGATGTGATTGTTGAACTTACTGTAACTTGCAGAGAATTGGATGAGGTCATACGCATCAGCTCAGAAAGGAAACTGAAACTTAAAGAGACCATCCTAGCTCTGAAGAAGAATGTTGCTGCAAATGCCATTGAAGAGGCACCAAAAGAAGAAGCAAGCAGCTCAGCAACTCAAAGCTCTTCTGAAGCTGGCTCAGGAGAAGAAAGAAGTAATGGAAGTGAAGAGTTTGCAAGTTCTGCAAAACATTGATGGTGCCTGGAGATGTTGATTGTGTTTCCATCTGTCATTTATTTATCCCTCAGTTATGTAATTTTGGCACTTAAGTGCATGACATGTGTTTTATTTTGGGTTGTACTTAACAATAGCTATTAGTGACTTAGTTGAACCTAGTATTTATTTTTGTCATTGTCCATGAATTTTTCTTAGTGGTTTGGCCAATTATGGCTAAAAAGGGGGAAAGTGTGTGTGCTTTGAGGGGGGGGCAACTATGAATTGTTGCAGCTGTGAGCGTTTATGAGTGTGTTGTGTTTGTTTTTTTGTGATTCCAATTGTGTGCAGCTGATGTGAGGGCTATGCTAAGGAGGAGTTGTTGTTGTGTTAATTGTGCTTTGTGTGCTTCTTATGCTGAGGAGAAGCTGATATGTTAATTGTTGATTGTGTATCTCTGAAGGTACTATGTGTTTCCACAAAGAGGAGAAGCTGTTGTGCAGGGGGAGAAACTTTTATTTGTCAATTGTGCATCTGTGTGTGCTATGTGCAGGGGGAGTAAAATGTTGCATCTGTGAATGTTCTAACTGATGTTTGAACATCTGTGTTATTTATTCGCTGCTATCTCTGTTTTGATTGTGATGCTGCTTTTACTGTGCTTCTCTGATATGTGTGCTTAAATGCCTATGTTAATTGTGATGTTGTTTTTAATTGTATGGCTTGCACCCCACATAATGTTTTAGTCCAAATTTGCCAAATGGGGAGTTTGTTAATTCTATGGATTGACATCAATTTTGATAAAACATTCTGCTCAGAAAATGCCTTGAAATTTACTGAAGATGCATATGTCACAGCAGATGTCCTGACATGTGAAACTGATAGAAGTGCAGAATTTTTAGGAAGTCAGTTTGTTTGTTATTTGTATGCTATGACTAAGGAAGCTTGAGAACTCCTTCAGCAATATTTTTGGAGATTTAATATCCTACTTTCAAGGAGAGAAGACAGGAGGCGCTGAAGACTTGTGAGTAAAGCAACCCTAGTTGTTGTTACTCTATTTAAGGGCTACAAACGTTATTTTACAGTCTAGCCGTTCCATATTTAGAAATCTACTTTTTAATTGTTGGTTGTTCATTCTTTTGGTTGTTAATTGTTCATTGTGAGCCTCTTGAGTATTTCTACTTAAGTAGGAAGTTTTTGAGTTGTAAGTTTTCAATCACCATAAGCTTTGAAGCGAGTGTGGTTGTGTCTCTTTGAAGAGTGTCTTCAGTTTTTAGTTTTGTTGAGTGTCACGGTGTGTGATACTGAGGGAGTGAGCGGAGGTTCTCATATCTAAGTGTGGTATCTTAGGTAGAAGGGTCATTGAGTAGTTTGATTAAGTGAGGAGATGAAAATAGGGAAGGTTTAGCGCCGAATTAATACGGCTGATAGTGAACTTCATCCCTGACTTGGAAGCCCCATGACGTAGGTTGGTTAGAACCAAACTGAGTTAACAACTCTCTGTATTTTTTGTTTTTCTGCATTCTTTAAATTCTGTTCTGTTCAGTTGTGTTCATAGCAAATATTAGTGTCGTGACATTACGTTCGACATATCTGATACCAGAATTTCAAAAGCAATAAAGATGAAGAGTTTCCTCAAAAGATATATGGGATTTTTAAGGACTTTAATTGTTTTTATGTTTGATAGTATTAGGTTTACTCATGTTAAAAGGAAGATAATTGGGATGTTCATGTTTTAGCCCAACAAGCCACAAATAACCGAAATAAAATTTGGACTTCTAATGTTTCTAAATTTTTTATAATCCAATCAATTTTAAACTTATAATTATTACTATTTCACATATAAAAAACCTTTTTTACCAAAAAAATATAAAAAATCCTTCATAGTAAGAATTAATTAAATTATTTATGTGGTCAAGCTCATGAGTTTAATATAATCAAATCATAATAACGAATCATTTAAAAATATTCTAATTAAATTTTTGGTCCAAATATTTATTGACCGTTTTTTTATATAAAAGTTTAGATGAGTTAGTTTCAGAAACTCACCAAAAATTAAGATAAGTATACACTTACGAAGTACTTACAAATCATCTATCTATTAAAGATGTTTTCATTGGTAATAAGAATTGAATCTACGATCTGTGTGAATTAATTTCTTACCAACTATTAAAAGTATGTTTTATGAATCATAGGTTTCGTATTTATTTCAAACCTTAGCATTATGTAAAAAAAAAAAACACTTTAAATTACAATAATTTCATTCTCTTAACAGTTGGAGGTTAAAAAAATAAGTAATAAGGATTACTTAATGAAAGTGTCAATGTTAGCGCATGTTATGGCACTTGAATGTCTAATTATAGTTTATGACAAGACATCACATAAAATGACTCCTTATAGTAAAATCACAATCATCAAGTAAACTAAATTATTCAAGTATAATGGATTAATTCAATGTTTATGGCTCACTTTTCTACTCGTTTTCTGTACCTAACATATACATTTATTTTTTATGCTCAAGAAGGGAGAAAAATACACGCTTTACCTCAATTCAAAGAGGTCAAAAAATTGAGAAGACCAAAAGAAAATGTACTCATAGTTAACAAGTAAACATGTGGACAATTTGAGTCAAAGACGCTTCAAACACATAGATAATAAATTTTACACTAACTTGTTATTTTTCATTCTTAATTAACAAACAATGTGTGCTTAATTTGAATTTGATACTATTTGATGTCTTTCCAAAAGGGAAATGTCAACTCAATGGATCCTAAAAATCCGGCTATCTTTTGAAAAAAAGATTAAGAAACTATGGATGTGTCACTCTCATTTAAGTAAATAATATTCGTTTAATGACATGGATCCCATTAACAATACCATTATAAAAATTAATAATTTTGTAAATTGAAGTAATTATTACTTAACCAAATTGGTAGTTTTGTTATATGTGGAATTTTTTCCATGTGGATTTACATGCTCTTACTTCTTTCTTATTCTTACATATTTTTAGGGGTATTTTGAGGAGATGACATATATTTGGAGCACACTTTTTTGAGAGACATGCTATATATTCACCTAAAATTTTAAGGTGGTAAGTGTGTGAGTTCTCTCACTTATATAGTATTTAATCTTTCTTTTTCTAATTAATATAAGATTTCTTCCTCACACTTGATTCTCAACACTCCCCCTGAAGTGTGAGTCACAATGTTCCTTCTCATGTGAAAGCTCTCTTCCACACACACTTGTACCACCGTTGACACTCTCAAATGGAAGACCTTCTACTCAGGGAAGTGTTTCGATACAAGTAACCGATCCCTATCTCGAAACCAAAGGCTCATGATACCACAGTTAGGGGGAATTCTGAGGAGGGAGCATATACTTGGGGGCACACCTTTGTGAGAGACACACCACATATCCACCTAAAACCTTAAGGTGATAGGTGTGTGGGTTCCCTCACTTATATAGATGTGCGGGTTCTCACACTTGATTCTCAACATATTGGGGGGAGTTGATAGGAGCATTGATACATAGTTTAGGAATAAACATCTTTGTGAGAGATACACCACTTGTCCACCTAAAACCTTAAGGTGATATGTGAGTGGATTTTCCCACTTATATATGCTTAAGTCTCCATATTACTATCCAATGTGGGACTATTCTCCACTTAGTCACACTTGCATTATTATTCTAACACCCCCCTCGAGTGTGAGTCCACAATGCTCTCGCACATGTACCGTCATTGACATCTTGCAACTAGACACCACTTTCTGAGCGCATTTCGATACAAATCCCTTACAGTCCCTTTCTCGAACCAGGCTTGATTCCATGTTGGAGAGAGTTGCGAGAAGCATTGATACATAGTGTATGAATAAGAATCTTTGTGAGAGATTTGGTCTTTAAAGTATCCAATAAACTTAATAGATTTTAGTAGGTTGAACTCTCAAACCCCCTTCTATAAGAAAATGAAGTTTTGTGGCTAACTTTTAACCAAACATCAAACAAGGAAAGAAGTGGTGAGTCTTACTTCTATATGATGGATCGAAATGGTTTTATTTCCACAAGAAAATATGAGTAGATAGTCTTCAAGCTTAAAACTAATAATTTACATTGGCTGATCTTGAACCTTGAGATTTATTAACATCAAGCTGAGCTCGCAAACCGAAACTTGGTTTTATACTAGGTTAACCAAGAACCTGTGAGATTTTACCACTGGGATGATTTCAAACCAAACCAAGCTTTTAACATCGGACCGAGCTTAAGATGAATCTTCGTTTTATACTGGGCTAACCAAGTACTTATGATATTTTAACAACAGTCTGATCTCAAGCCTCAATAGAAGATTGATCACACAATCTCCAAACTAAAACTTTTCTCGGGTTTAGCTTTAAACTAAAAAAAAATAATCTCTAATGGATAAATTGTATAACCAAGGCAACAAAAAAAAATCCTTGGTGAACTTAAAAACCTACCCTTCCAGAATTAGAATTCAGTCACTCGCAAAATGAATTTCTCGAAAGCGCTAAAACTAAACTTTAGTGAGAGAAAGTAAGCTAAAGAATTTTAGAAAAGAGAGAGAGAGAGAGAGAGAGAGAGAGAGAGAGAGAGAGAGAGAGAGAGAGATGAGAAGTGAGGAATAAGAGCTCGTGTTTTTGGATGAAAAAATATGTGAATTTATAGGATAGAGGTTGGCACAAAAAAAAAAGTTTTATGAACATAATTGATGTGTCAAGCGATTGGTATCAAGCACCATTCAATTTCTAATAAATCCATGCGTAGTCGATGTGGGACTTTAGTACTTGAAACTCTCAGTGCAAATGTGAGTCACTCACATCACTAGTCTTGATCAACACTAAATCCACTCACGCTCCTCCACTGAACCAACTAAGACACTGATACCATTATTGGGGAGTCTGGAGAACTAGGTCTAAAAGTGTTAATGGACTAAATGTTCAGGATCCATGAGACTTTAATAACACCTATACATAAAAAAATTTAAGGTAATAAGACTGTGAGTAACCTCTTTTATAAATTCAACATTTTCTCTACTCATAATTGATGTGAGACTTTAACACTTTCACACTTGAAATCTAAAAAATAAATTTTTAAGCCGAAACTCGAACCATTATACTTTATTTAAATAAATTAATAAAAAATTGTTAATTAATTTTTAATACTTTTTGTTTTAAATTTTGATTCAATTTTAGTTTTATTTCAATTTATTTATTCTTAAGTTCTACTCTAAAATTATTTGTGTAACTCATATTCGATTCATTAGTCAGAAATAATAGTTCAATTTTTTTAACTTCAATTAACTAATTTTGTTGAGCCGTTTTTTGAACAATCCTCACCAATATCCACTTACATTAGTTTTTACTAGTTAAAGCAACAAATTTCAATTCCGTAACTGGTGCACTAAAAAGTTTCTCAATAGAAGCATCTATGAAGAAATTATGAAGCATAAACATAACACATAAATTACTATTTGATTAACATTGGGTTAGGTGTGTGTCTTATGACATTTTTAAAAACAAAGTATGAACAAATATAAAAAAAAGCATTGCAACTCATCAATGTCAAATTTAAGTCACTTCTAATGATGAGTTACTCAATTCCTATGACTTTTGTGTTACTTCTAATTTAGTAATGTTGTACGATTTCGTCTTTTCTTGAATTTCCCTATTATTTCAATTGTTCGTTATCCTTTCACTACTTATAATCGGTTACATTTTGTGTGTGAATGAGTAACCAATTGCATAAATTTCAAAACCATTTTTGTTTTGGAAACTATTATGTAACAAAAACAAGTTTAATAACACAAATGTTATAATAGAAAAATCAACTAATTTGTCCAATAAAAAGGAAAGAAAAATCAAAACAATTACTAATAAATTTACAACAATAATGCTTATGAACCTATATGTATTATGTGGTGGGGCATGACTATAGTGGGCACGTGCTAAAGATTAAGGGATAACTATTATTCAACTCAATTTGTTCTTTTATTCTTTAATTTTTTCAGCTTTATTCCACTCTAGTTTCCTTGTGGGGAGTAGGAAAATGATCCTCTTGGAATATTTTTAAAGTTGTGTGTCTCTTTAGCAGGCAACCTCTTTCACACTCCATTGTAAAATAAGTGCCATGTATTTAAGAGACTTTATTTGGAGACCTTAGATAATAGTTTGACACATTATATTTTTCAGTTTAACAACGGTTTTTGAGAAAACATTGTTACAAAAACAGGAGGAGGATAAAAAACAATATTTAAAAGGCGATAAATATTTAAATAAAAATCCTATGATACTTTCAGCACTTTATTATAATAATGTTAAAATTTTGTTTAAAATATTACGAAATAAAAAACACTTTTAATAGTGATTTTTCAAATGGTTATTTTTTTCATTATTAAAAAAATTATTTTAATCACATTTTTCCTTTTTCTGATAATTTCGTAAAAAGTTAAACAGCTCTTATATTTAAGAAAGTATATGAGACAAAGTTAACATTTTTAAATAAAAATACTGTTCATTTTTTTTTATACAACTCTTGAGTCATGTGAAATCTTATATATAAAAGTTATTAAATTTTTAAAGTAATTTTTGGAATCAAAATTAAGATTAATTTTGCAATTGTTAATATTAATTAATTTTAATTTTAATTAAAATTAATTTAATAATAGTCAATATTAATTTATTTTAATTTTAATTTAAAAATATTAAACCACTAATTTCATTATCTCTTTATATTTTTAATTAGTTAAGATGTTAATTCCTAATGTTTGACCATATGTTAGTCAGTTACACTACTATCATATTCTCATGTTCATTAACCTTTCTACTTTATATAGTTTCACAATCCTTAAAGATCAAAATTGAAATTCATCATATTAAAATTATATTATTGAAAATCTTTCTAAATTCTTCTTCCCAAATTATTTTTCTCTTATATTATCATTTAGTATGAATTTTATTTTTCACGTAATTTCATCTATTACTATTCATTTAATTTTACGAAAGAGTTCGATTGTATTAGAATTTAATAAAGTCTAAAAGCAAATTACGAAAGAGTTCAATTGTATTAAAATTTCATAAAGTCTAAAAGCAAAACTTCAAGCTATATTTAGATCTCACAATAATTAGAGAGTCTAAATTAGTCTCTAAGAAAAAAAATGATTTTTATTTAATCTTTTACAAAATTTAACTGAGCCATATTATTACTTCTCCTAATTTTTTTTAAATGGTTTTTTTTCTACTTTTGACCCGTGATTAGACTGTCTATCTGTATTATTTTTAGTCAGGTTGACTTATTATTTTTATTTTCAATTATTTTTTTATTTATTTTAATTTTATTTAATTATTAAATAAAGCTAAAAAATAAAATTTTGCACCAAGAAAGAGTTGAACCAAGAACTTCTTTGTCACTGGTCAATCAGCTCTACCATTAAATCAATTTTAATTTTTTGTTTCAACTTACAAATAACAATTATATCAATACATTTCTTATTATTTTTTAATTATTAGAAAAATTATATACATTTTGAGTCTAACAAAAAAAAAAACTTAAAAAACCTTTTTTTCCTTACAAAATTTAATTGAGTCCGGTTAGTCACATATGTTCAATCATACATTATAGTAACATCACATTGAAATCAGATAGCAAAGAATTTACATTTTTATTACATATATTATAGATGTATTATCAAATTCAAAATAGTATAGTACCATCAAATGCTAAATTATTGTACCAAAGCATTATCATCTCTTTCGTTATTTCAGAAATTTATGTTTGTATGAATGCTTGCAAGAAAGATTTTAAAGCTAGTTGTAGGCTATTGATAAGTCTTGATGGGTGTTTTGATATTTGATGGTATTATACTATTTTGAATTTGATAATACATTTATAATGTATGTGATAGAAATGTAAAATTTTTGCTGTCTGATTTCAATGTGATGTTATTATAATGTATGATTGAACATATCTGACTAACATGACTCAATTAAATTTTGTAAAGAATTAAAAAGGTTTTTTTTTTGTTAGAGATCAAAATGTATAAAGTTTTTTAAATAACTAAAAAATAATACTAAATATATTGAAATAATTGTTATTTCTAAATTGCAACAAAGAAAATACATTAAATTAGTAGTAGAGTTGATTGATCATTAACAAATGAGTCTTTGATTCAACTCTTGTTGGAGGAAATTTTTTGTTTTTTTAGCTTTATATGACAACTAAATAAAATTAAAATAAATAAAAAAGTAATTGAAAATAAAAATAATAAATTCATGTAACTAAAAATAATACATGTAGGACAAGGTTATTTTAAGGTTATTTTATTTTAAGGTTATTTTATTTTAAGGTAACTAAAAATAATAAATTCATGTAACTAAAAATAATATATGTAACATATATTTTAAGGTTATTTTATTTTATTATTTATAATATAATTTGGTTTGGAAAATAAAATATTTATATTAAAAAAAGTTGATTATATTATATGAATGGTGACACGAAGGGATACATGAAACCAACTCAAACTTATTTGGGACAAGTTTTAGTTTGATTACTTATTTTTGATGAAATCGGGGAAGAAAACATGTATTGTAATTAGAGACTTTGAGTTTGGCTATGGAGAGAGGATACTCTTATTCACAAGGGACTTAAGGTTAAATATTTTCCTAATACTACTATTAATAAAACAAAGCAGAAAAATGGAGACAATTATAGATGGAAGAGCTTGCTTCACAAAAAGGATAATATTATAAAAGATTGTTGCAAGAGGATATGTAATGAGAAGTCTACAAATATTTGGGAGGACCATTGGCTATCCTATCAAAGCTGGTTTAAAGTTCTAAATTAGAAGTCATTGGGTTCCAAAGTGCTTTGAGTTAGGGACCTAATTGAGCATGATATCAATATGTTTGAACTTTATTTTGCAACTTATTAATAAAGGAAGTTTCATTAAAGACGATCATGCTTTTGATGATGACAACTATTAAAGATTAAACACTCCCTTGATAATGAAAACAAGTCATTGATTACCAAAAAGGGGTTAAAGATGAAACTAGGTCAATAAGAATAAATAAACTTGATTCTCTAAAGATGACATCTAAATAGAATATAACTCAAGTCTCATATCAAGCTCAAGCAAGTGTCGGAAGAATGAAGTATCTGACAAGTCTTGAAATATATGAAAGTTTGCCTTGATACGTCTGAGTGAATAATTTGTAAAAGCATAATTTATTTCTCGTAAAGTGCATTGGAATTTTTTTGTCTTTGCAATCTATTAACACCTTAACCCATTCAATTGGGTTAGTTAAAAAATTCACCCTAAGTAATTAGGAAAAATATTAATGATGGGTAATAGCTAAATATTTTTCTTACCTTTTTAACTTATTAATCGATCAATTTTAGGCCTACTAATCAATTGGTGCCTGATACCAATCAATTGACACATCAATTATGTCCATAAAACTTTTTCTTTTTTTGTGTCAACCTCTAGCCTATAAATCCACATTTTTTTCATCCAAAAACATGAGCTCTTTTTCCTCACTTCTCATTATCTCTCTCCCTCTCTCTCCCCCCTCTCCTCATCTCTCTCTCTCTCTCTCTCTCTCTCTCTATATATATATATATATATATATATATATATATATATATATATATATATATATATATCAAACACTCTCTCTCCTAAAATTATTTAGCTTAATTTCTCTCACTAAAGTTTAGTTTTAGCGCTTTCGAGAAATTCATTTTGCGAGTGAGTGAATTCTAATTCTGGAAGGGTATATTTGTAAGTTCACCAAGGAATTTTTGTTGTTACCTTGGTTGAACAATTTTATCCATTAGGGATTATTTGTTTGAGTTTAAAGCTAAATCCGGGAAAAGTTTTGGTTTAGGGATTGTGTGATCAATCTTCCATTTAGGCTCGAGATCATCCTCTTGTTAAAATCTTATAGGTACTTGGTTAGCATAGTATAAAACAAAGATTCATATTAAGCTCAGACCGATCTTAAAAGCTTGGTTCAGTTAGAAATCATCCTAGTGGTAAAATCTCACAGGTTCTTGGTTAACCCAGTATAAAACCAAGTTTTGGTTCGCGAGCTCAACTTGATGTCAACAAATCTCAAGGTTCAAGGCCAGTCAATGTAAAATATTAGTTTTAAGCTTGAAGACTATATGCTCATATTTTCTTATGGAAATAAAACCATTTCGATCCATCATATAGAAGAAAGACTCACAACTTCTCTCCCTGTTTGATGTTTGGTTAGAAGTTAGCCACAAAACTTCATTTTCTTATAGAAGGGGGTTCGAGAGTTCAAACCTACTAAAATCTATTAATTTTATTGGATATTCTAAAGACCAAATCTTGGGGACAGAACTGCGTCATTTTTAACTGAACTTGTAAACTCTTTACCACTTTTAAAGAAGTCAAAATGTCCACCTTCCCCTGCAACCCCTTAAGAAAAGTTTGGCCATCACTAGTTAATATATTCTTCTCATATACCAACCTCACTAATATAGTAATTCATTATGAAATAATGAGGCATAAGATATCTCTATCAATAGAGAAGTTCATAGAGATTATGAATCTTCCCATTGAAGATATCATCCTCGGGACCAAAGACAAAGGATATAGTTTCAATACCAATACTGTTACATTCTCCCTCATAGAAAATTAATTATCCTTCAAACCAAATTCACTCATTGATGGATATATCTTCCCCGACAGTCATATGATTCAATATGTGATTAATCATGTAATTTTTCCGAGAAAAAACAACTTTAGTCTCATAACCTAATTCGATGTTGAAGTTGCGTGGTTAATTGAAAACAAAATCAAGATGAACTATGCAAAATAAGTAATTGAATACATGATGGAAAACAAGGGAGAACGAGTATGCCTCCCATATGGTAACCTGATCACTAATATTATGAAACACACTAGATATAACTTCGTAGGTGAAGAGTACAAAGAAGAAGTAACTAAAATAGGAAAGTCAGTTCCATCAACAATGAGATTTAAGATCACCATTAGAAAAACGACTGAAAATTCCCATTCAAATGAGAGGAAAAGAAAGACTAATAATCAAGAAGTACCCATAGAGATATATGATTTTGACTACTCTATTAGCTTACATCCTCAATTGCCCTATACTGAAGACCTATTCAAAGTCATAATTGGGAAGATAAATGTGATTAGTGTCAAGTTCGACTTCATAACTCGACACTTAATTCAATAGAAAATACGACTTCCAGGAGAGGTGTTCTTCGGAGATAATTTTGGTATAGAATAATCTCACCTAGTTGTCTTAGTGTGTTTAATTTCATGCATGATCTAAGTATCTAGAGATTTATGGATGATCTAAATAACCGAAACAAAGCTTTTTTGGCGAAGCTTAATAAACCAAGAACAAAGATTTTATAATGCTTGATCTCAAGAACCAAATTCAATCTCTTAAAGGTATCTCACCCTTAAGAATATAAACAATCAACATTACCACTTACAAAAATTATCTTCCTCACAAGTAAAGCTTCACTTAGTAGCATTAAGGCAATTAGATGTGAATAAGAATATTTTCTAAAGAGAGGAAGACAAATAAATTCCAAAGAAATATGAAAACATTAGAAAGTGGAGGGGTTTAAAGTGAGAGAAAGCCTATCTTATCTAGTAATTGGAAAAACTAAGAAAGAAATAATCCATGGGCCGAGTTGATTATCTAATCGGTTGGCATAACTTTCCAACCGATTGGACATCTCAAATATAATCAATTGTAAGACCTAAATAGGAAGTTTTGAATATAGACCCATTTGAAGTCATTAATGTGCTATCCTTTTTATTTTTAATCTAATACCACTCTTATAATAGATTGGCAAAATGCTCAAATTGATAGGCTAGTCAGATAAAGTTTTACCAATCAATTGACACATCTTTCAAACAGGTTAGATAGTTAAGAAAGTTTTGGAAAACTTTTTAATTACTTGTTTTTGGCTTGAAAAATAGTTTTGAAATATTTTTTAAGTGTGTGTGTGACTTGCCTACTACTCTTAAGCTACACCATTACTTTTACAGTACTCAGTTCACTCAGACAGATCGACAAATAAGACCTGGCGAGCTTTGACACCATTCTCCAAATAATATTAAATATGTTTCTAGAAATTATATGATTGTATAGGCACTTGATCTTGAATCCTCTTAATGATGATTTTTAATATGCTTTGGTTATCATTAGGGTTAAAAGATATTGTCATGCATTGTCATCAGTAAAACTTTAGATGTGGATCTTCATTACATGTGGGAACATAGATCCATATTTCCCTCATTTTTTATGATAACAATGCATCCCTCACGGGATATGCTAAAAGAAAAAAAACTCATATATGTTTTGAGTGATTAATCTTCCCCTTAGTAAATATAAAGTAGGCTAAAATATGCAAAGAGAATAACATAGATTCACTTATATTAGTTCATGCATGATTGTTTTAAAATTCCTAGATCAATTCTTATGAAAAATAAGTTGCTTGGTTTAGTATAAATGTTTGTGAGTTGATTATATAAGTCTATAAACTCAAGCATACATTCCCATGTTTCGACATTATCTCTAATAAAGTGGTTCCTAACGTCAATGTGTTTGGCGCGAGAATGAAATATCAGGTTTTATGTGAGATTTAAGGAAATGGCGTTGTCATATTTTATTGGTACAACTCCAAGATTGACACTCTAGTTACTGAGATGTTGTTTCATCCAAATGATTTAAGCACGACGTCTCTTTGCAACAATGTATCCTATACCAACTATGGATAACACTACACTTGCTGGTTTATTACTATGCCATGAGACATGAGAGTTCCCAAGTAAGTTGCATATACCGCTGGTACTTTTCCTATCCAGTATGCACCCAACAAAATCATAGTCGGAAAACCCAACTAAATCATAATCTACTCCTTTGGGGTACCATAAACCCATTTGTTGTTTGTCGGTAAGATATCTCATAATGCACTTGACGCTGCTGAGATGTGATTCTTTTGAGGATGCTTAAAAGTGTACATACATTCATACAACAAACATTATGTTAGGAAAATACACAATTAGATAAAAAGAGATCAAAACATACCTCAATATTTTATTTCATCAACTAGTTTTTTGTCTTCGTCTTTGTCCAGCGAGCATGATGTTGACATTGGTGTTGCTAATATTTTGGAATTTTCCATATTAAATATCTTTATTTTCGATTTGCAGTATTTATCGTAATTTTTAAAAGTTCCTCCTTTAATTTGATTGATTTGAAGTCCTAGAAAATATTTTAGCTCTCCCATCATGGACATTTCGATTTCATTATGATTTATTTTGAAAATTTGCACAATAATTTATTAGTAACACCGAATATGATTTCATCAACATATATTTGAACTAGTAAATGTCATACTCAATTTTCTTTATGAATAGGGTTTTATCAGCTTGCCCTCTCTAGTAATTGTTTTCAAGAAAAAAATTACTTAATCTGTAATACCTTTCTATAGGGGCTTGTTTTAGACTATACAATGCCTTCTTGAGATTAAAAACATGGTATGGAAAACTAGGGTTAATAAATTATTTAGGTTGATCAACAAATAACTCCTCTTTAATGTAATCAATTAGAAATGCACTTTTTACATCCATTTGAATTAGTTTTATGATCATGATGCAAGAGAAGGCTAATAACATACTCATGGCTTCTAGTATAGATACAAGAGCATATGTTTCATTGAAATATATTCCCTCATGTTGATTATACCCTTTCACAGTGAGTCTGATTTATTTCTTAAAAAATTTCCATTTTCATCAAGCTTGTTGTGAAAGAGCCATTGAGTCCAATGACTAGATTAACCGAGACACTGAGAACGAGTTCCAAAATTTTGTTTTGTTCAAATTGATTTAACTCTTCTTGCATAGCAAGAGACCAATGTTCATCGGCTATGGTTTCATCGGTTCTTCTTGGATCAATTTTTTAAATAAAAGCGACAAAGTTTCATACCTTGCTGAGTGATCATTTGGTGGTGGCTCCTTTGGCTATGTCTCTAATTAAATTATGTATTGGATGATCATTTTTTAGTATCCATTCTTTTGGGATATTTATATTTTTCTGTGGAGTATCGAGGGTTTGATCCTAAACTGATTCTTCGTCCATAACTTTATTTTCATTTTGATATGGGTTCAGTTTTTAATCATCTTCCAAACTTGTCTTCTCTAGGATATTTGCACAATCAATAACATATGCCTCTATAGTTCTCGGGTTATATTCATTAAAAGTAACATGAATTAATTCTTCAATGTATTGGTTCTTTAATTAAATACTCTAAAATATTTATCGAAGTGGAATATCCTATGAATATTCCTTCATTAGCTCTTGCATCGAATTTACTAAGGTTATATTTCCCATTAATTTGGATGAATCAATTGCATCCAAAAACATGAATGTGAGAGATATTCAAAATTATTCCATTACATAGATCATAGGGCATCTTCTTTAGAATATGTCGTATTAAGACACAATTAACATCTCCAGTGATATTTGCAACATCAACCTACAGGTATTTAGGAAGATAGGTCTCATTGAGCATCCTTCTCACAAGCTCTCTACTAGAGATATATTTTTTCTCTCTACTACCCCATTTTTGTGAGGATTTAATGGAGTGAAAAATATGTGCCAAGTTCTCATTACAAAAAATTTTGAACTCCTCAGTTTGGAATTCTCTGTCATGATCACTTCTTATGGATCTAATCCTTACTTTTTGTAGTTTTGGATAACCTTAGATAGTTTTTGAAACGAAACAAATGAGTCTCCTTTTTAAGATATTAATTATATCCAGGTATATCGATAGTAGTCATACACAATGACAAGAGAGTTGATGTTTCCTCCTAAACTTAAATTTCTAGATGGGCCAAAAGGTCCATGTGAAACATTTGTAAGGGCCGATCAATATAAACTATATTTTTAGATTTAAAGAGGCCCTTACTTGCTTCCATTTTTGACATGTATCACATAATTGGTTGAAGCAACTGGGCCTTTTACCTCATGGTAACACCCTCCCAATAAGTAACACGGATCCAGTACATCATGAGATAATAGTACATGGAAAGTAGTACAATGAGAATGAAAACATATGCTCAAATATATACAAGTAATCAATGTTGTACAAGAAATAATATAACAAAACACCCCTAGATAGAAAACAAAATCTAGGACTAACTCGCTATGGATAGGGTCCCCAGTGAAGTCTCCAGCTGAAGCAATTGGGAAAATCATCGAGAGAAATCAATGAAGTTGCCATCAAACGTTTTTTATCCCGCTGAAGGAAAGGTGTACACCGAGCAAACCTGAAAGGGAGAAATTGCAGTCTTACAACCAAGAGATCGAGTAAGGAAGTCGATTACACGAGGGGTAGATGTTAGCACCCCACACTATGTAGTACTCTATGGGATACACTTATGTTTTCTATCTAAAGAGTGTGGGTTTCTATTTCTAAAGCTTAAAGATGAAAGGAGAAAGGGAATGCATGGATGCAAAAAGAAAACACGGGGAAAATAAGAAAATATTTACAAAGTTTAGCTCGCATAAGCCCCGCAGAATGTTGCCTACGTATCCCTTTTAAGGAATCTGAGTGTCGTAGTTCAGCTCACATATTTTTGTTTGTTTTTGTATTTTTTAATGAACAACCTTAATTTCTCTTTTTGTAGAAATCCGACCTAAGGAAAACTAACTAGTTCTACCCCTAATGTTATCATACAATGATTGATCCTAGGGTTAAGGATAAAGGGAACCTCTGGCTAAATTAGCATTCATGGATAAAAATCCTAAAGTCTATCTCGAACACTAACCTAAGAGAGTCGAGAATCCCTAAGGGAGCATGGTATACAAGAAGTATACAAGTAAAAAATCAACAATCTCTACCAAAGAGAGCATACACATGGCATGAGTAGTGCATACTAACTCAGGTCAAAATGTCTAACCTATATATCTAATAATTGAGGTAGGTAAAATGGGGAAGTTCCTGACCATAAATACTCTATCATCCAGGCAATAAGGGGTCTTGAAAGCTACTCTTAACCAAGGTATTGTATCACCAAGTCAAGAATTATAGAGTGGGGGAAGATAATGTCCAAAGCGACCAAGCACCTAACTGTTCACGGTAAAAAGTGACGAACGAGGGAATCGAATCAGAATTTGAATCTCAGGCTCAAAACGAAGGTATTAGCACCCTATATATCTATAGTTTTCTATAGGAACTTTTTTATTCATATTTTGTATGTTTGTGTGTGTTATTTTCTATGATATTTCGGGAAAGTTTCTCCTTTGGGATTTAAGAAAGGGTAGGTTAGGCAGGAACCTAAGTTTTGTTATAATTATTTTGCTCGCAAGTATCATTGGGATCCTCTACATACATATCCCCTAATGGGAATTAGAGCATTTGTAGCTCGGATCTAAGGGAACTAGGGTCTGTGTGGTTTGAGGGAGAAAAAAGGATGCTCGCCAAGGATGAGACCTTGTGCCTACATATTCTCAAAGGGAGGTTGAGAAAGTCAGAGCAATCGTAGTTGCCACTTATGTACTAGTGGAAGCAATGATGATTTTATTAAGAGACAAAGACAAATGTCATCTTAATGAAAAATGTATCTAATCTATTTCATCACATACATTTTTTAAAGTTGATTTGATTGTTTGAATCTTTCATTGTAAGCATTGGCGTTTTGCTTGAGTATACAAGCGTTGCCACTTACCGTTAAGAAAGATGTGTGAAAAATGTTGAATATTTCATTGTAAACATTAGGTACTTTTCTTGAGTGTACAAGCGTTACCGCTTATAATTAAAAGATGTTTTGTTTTGTTTTGAAAACAAGTGTTTATTTTGAAAAGGTTTTGATTTGAAAAAGTTTGATTTGTATGTGATGCTATAGATGAGATACTTCTTCCATAGAGATGATACATGTCTAAATCTCTAGGAGAAATTGATTATTGATTAGGGGGATGCTTTTAAGAAGCCCGTGGGTCCTTGTATTGTAAGCCCAAGAGGAGGCTATCCGAGGGACATCGAGGGTCCTTGTATTGTGAGCCCAAGAGGAGGCTTTCCGAGGGACGTCGAGGGTCCTTGTATGAAGCCCAAGAGGAGGCTATAGGGTATGGCTGGCTTGGCTTTAAGAGTGATTTCACCGGGAAACCATACTCTTAGGGTTCTATCCTAGCGAAGGTGATTCTTTGTATTAGAAGCCCAATAGGAGGCTGTTAGAGATTTCCAAGTCTCTTTCTTGTATGATGCCCAAGAGAAGGCTAAACTCAACGAGGGAGTTCTTTTGTACGAATCCCAAGGGAAGGCTAACTCAACAGGGGAGTTCTTTTGTACGAAGCCCAAGAGGATGCTAACTCAACAGGTGAGTTATCTTGTACAAAGCCCAAGAGGAGGCTATGAGGAACCTAGTTGTTATACTAGTTGTAATGACATAAATAAACATGAACAAGTATATGAACAAGCATATATATATATATATATATATATATATATATATATATATATATATGACAAAATGTGGCGTGCATTCATAAGAGTTTATGAAAGAAATATAAACAAGTGTATAAAACAAGTAATTAAAGGTAGTATAACTTGGATATATACAAGGGAGTGGGACACTTTAAGGGAGACCCACTGGAATAAGAGCAGTTTCACAGAGAATAATGCTCCTCTTAATACCAGCGGAATTGGTGTATAAACAAGCGGATAAAAAAGCAAACGAACAAAGTTTGTTATACTTGAATATTTGCAACAAAAAAAGATGAATATGTAAAAGGAAATTGGATATGTACACAAAGGGGTGGATATGTACAAGGAAACTAAGTATTTACATAGGAGGGTTGGGACTTACACCATAAGGGAAGCCGATGATCAATTTGATTTTGAGTTTGAAATAATTTTAAAGAAAAAAGCCTAGTTCGATTTATATTTTAAAAGATTAATCGAATCGAGAAGAAAACACTTTCAAAAGTATTAAAAACATTTAAAAACGTCTATTTTAAACCTAATAAAAATATATCAAAAGAAAATAATTTTTGGAATTTTTTGACATAATCATAAAATAGGTATATTGAATGATAAGTGTGCAAAAAATCATCTCAAAATGAGAAGTTTTGATTGGTTTTTGAAAATGTTGAAGTTTGATAAAAAAAAATGAAGAAAACTAGTGATAAAAATTTGTTTCGGTCTTGGAGAGGTTTGAACTCAAGAACTTAATCTCAAAGGTGAAAAAATTAACCACTGGGCCACATGCGTGGCTTGTTATTTACTAGCTTCCATTTAATTATATTTAGAAACAAGTTTGTGAAATTGTTTGAAAAATAGTTGAAAATGAGAAAAGTGTGAAAAGTTGAAAAATAAAAGGTCTGGGTATGGTTCGAACCCCAGACCTTGGGTAAGGAATGACATGAAAGACGCGTGCTCTACCACTGGGGTGGTTATACATCTGTTTATTAAAATGACTTTATATGTATATATTATAAACTGAATATTTGAATTTTTTGAAAACAGAAAAACACGTGTACTCCATCTTCTTCTTCAACCTCAAGCTATGATTCCTATCTCCTTCGTTTCTTGATGAAATTGGATGAAGTAAAAATGAAACTTGGTCGATTTTTACCCAGGAACATGATGGAGACCTTTAATTTTGTTTATTTTAAGTGTAGGGTGACTAATTTTCACATGAACATGAAGAACCCTAATTCTGAATTTTGATCATGAAATTGTGTTTATGCAACAATTTAAACAATTGATTGAGGGTTTATGATCCTCATAGGTGCAGAAACATGATGGCCAAGTAAAAATTGGACTGGAATGCAAGAATCATAGAGTTCATAGTTCGAGCACTTACCTCTTCAAGTGAGAATCTGATTCTTCGAAGGAGGTGTTACAGAGCTAGTTTGATGATTTGGATAGCTTCCTGGACCTTCAAGGATCGTGTTTGAATGCTTATCTTGCTTGGAGATGGCCTGGAACTTGCTACCCAAGTCCAACTGCAACTCGAGTAAGTTGAAGATGATGATGGTGATTTTGGAGTTCCAGAAGTGATTCAAGGGTTTGGATCACTTATATGGGGTATATGGATGTTGTTGGAAATGATAATTTGGAAAGTGCACGAGTGGATTGAAAGTTTAAAGGTTAAGTCTCAATTTGCAAGTTTATGGAGTTTTCTTGGGAAAACTGACTTTTGGTTATTTTTGTGATGGCTTGATGATTCTAACAACTTCCTAAGGATGTTTAGAGAGTGTTTGAAGCCAAAGATTTGTTAGAACTTGCAAGGTTTGGAGATTTGCAAATTCTCTCATTTTGAAACTTGAAACTTGGAAAAGAAGAAAGAAGTGAGAAAGCTTGTTTAGGATTGCTTTGGTGTGATTTAAAAGTGATAAATGACCTCTATTTATAGGCCAAAAAGTCTGAAGAGCAAGGCAAGAGTAGGATTGGAAGATTTGTGCAAGTTGCCTTAAGTGGTAAGAATGGAATGTTTGCCATAAATGCACATGGTTAATTTTTAAACCATGGTTAAAAATCTCAAGTGATCTTAACCTCTTCTAAATCATTCTCATCAGATATTTCCAAGCCAAAGCCTGTCTCTTATGGTGACAAGGCTTCTAGAAGGAAGAAATTGCAAAAAGACTTGAAAATTTTGAAAAAATGACATGAAAATTATGGTTATGGACCTCTAAGTTTCAATTTCAAAACCCTAGCTACACAAAATGTTTTTGCAAGTTCTTGGACATTTTGGAAAGTTTAGAACAAGATCTACAACTTTCATGTTTTGAGTTTTTCTTGAATCAAAATGTATCTAGGTGAAAAATGGTCATGAAAATGGTGAAAAACATACTTGAAAAATTTTCCAAGTGTTAGAAAATTTTCAAGTTTTGACTTTTTGTTGACTTTTTAACACATTTTGATTTTTTATGATAATGATGGATAATTTAAAGTGATTTGATGATTGAAAAATTTTGAATTTCAAAAAGTTGACCAAAACTCAAAGTTTGACTGATTTAAACAGTTGACTTTTTGTCAGATGATTCAGAATTTCTCTAAGAATCAATCGTGGCATTTGAGATGTTTTGAACCAAAAAATTAGGTAAAGGTATTGCATTGATGATTTTGAGATCATTCTCCAAGAAATTGGGTCATTCATTGATCAGAAAATCAATGATACACCATCCTCGATTAAAACCCTAATTGGTCGATTCAAGATAGATCTTGAGGAAATGATTGGAATTTGAAGATCAAATGTTGATGATTGATGAAGATAGATCATTAGAAGTGAGTGAATAATCAAAACCTAATTGATCATATCTTGAGCAGATGAATTTGTTTTGATCAAAACCCTAATTTGACTCAAGGAGCACACACACGATCTATCTTGTGCTAAAATTATTAGTGATGCAATGATGCATATATGAATGATATGATATGGTATCTTAGGTAAAAAATTAGGGTATGATAACAAGGTTTCCATTTAGCGGAACAACAAATCTTTGATAAACTACCTTCCATAAAGACAAGGTTACCATTTATCGGAACAACAAATCTTTAATAAACTACCTTCCATAAAGACAAGGTTCCCATTTATCGGAACAACAAATCTTGCTGCACACAGCTATGAGAATCAACCAATAAGGAGCTTATAAATCACTTATCTAAGATTTCCATAACAAGTCTTCAACTTGCTGGAGAAATACGGTCAATCCATAGTGAAAGATTCCTCGTTGGGTTGCCGAAAGGAGATCAAATTGACATTAACAAACTTGTTGGGGAAAACCAGCCACTTGCGGGAAGAGAATACCATATGCTGTTAGGAAAAGATTGTAATAATATTGTCGGAGAATGCTAGTGAATTCTCTTGGATTCACCTTTGTTGGAGAGCTGAGATCTTCCTGACATAATTGTACTTTCCAATTAGAACTCATAGTCTAGGAAGAACAAGGTAATAATGACGCTTGGAGACTAGAGCTCAAACCACAATCAAGCTAGGGAAGGGTGATTTGAACAATCATAGAGGCTTATAAAGAGAGTCGAGACTCTATTCTTCTTCGAGGGGTAATTCAGTGGAGAAAGCGAAAATATGAACTTTTTCTGCTTAAAGCTGACATTCTGATGGAAAGATGAAACATACTCTGATTATCAACATATGCGAATTAGCAATGTATGAATGAATGTACGTGAGATGCATATGGACATTTTATTGAGGATTAACTTGGAAGGTTGACTAATGCATGGACAACACTCGGCCAAAATGAAGTCTTCACAAACCATCAACCGTAGGATAACTCTTTATCACGTCAAATTTCAAAAGAAGCGGAAGGCATATCGTTAACATTCCCAGGTTCCTTCTGATGTAAGCATCCCATGGGGTGGTGATGTCTCATCAGAGCGCTACTCTTATCAACTCTTCTGGGGGAAAAAGGGATATTTTGTGGGAACAATCCGCTTTGCACTTATATCTCATAGTCGAATGAAAAAATGTTATAGAGGTCCTGATGGTACCAACTCTAACATTATCAATCTTGTTTGTTATTAGGTCAGTGTCATCTTATCCCTTTGCTTCACATCTGAAGTAAACACACTTAAATTGCAAAATTTTCGTAAGTATGTTCCAACGAATCTGTTTGTTTTGAAATGAATTTTCAATAATAAAAGAATATTTTTATAAATTGAATAAAAATAAGATTGCCAAGGAATTGGATAAAAGCTCAAATGTTATTGATAGAATGGTAGTTTTCCAATAACATGACTCCATGGATGATTACAAAAGTTATGAAAAATGGTAAATACATGGAAAAGGTGCATCGAAGAATAATGAACATTATTCTCCCTAACAACTTTGAACTCATGTACTTGTAGTCTTCAATTGAGGTATGAAGATAATCCATGCAGATTGTTGCTTCTATGATCAAGTCTTGTCTAATGTAGTTACTTTCCATATAGGTCCCTAACTTTTTCCTAGACTGCCCTTGTGGGTTTTCAACCTATCGGGAGATTTATTATGTTTATGTCTCTAATTTTTTCCTAGACCTCCCTTTTGGGTTTTCAGTCTACCGAGACGCTCTTTTTTGCCTAAGTCTCCCTTTCGGATTTTCAACTTAGCAAGTTGTTCTTTTATTTGTTTAGGCAAAGTATTTCTTGACTACATCAGCATTCAGAGGACGTGGAAACTCCTCGCCATCCATAGTTTCAAGAATCAATGCACCTCCAGAGAAGGCTTTCTTGTCAACGTAAGGGCCTTCATAATTGGGAGTCACCTTGCCTCTGGAATCAGAGTTTAAAGAAATGATATTTCTGAGCACGAGGTCGCCTTCTCTGAATACACAAGGTTTGACCTTCTTATCAAAAGCTTTCTTCATTATTTTCTAGTATAGTTGACCATGACATAAAGAAGTCATTCTCTTCTCTTCAATCAAATTCAACTGGTCAAACCGATTCTGAACCCATTCAACATCAAATAATTTAGCTTCCATTATCATACGCAAAGATGGAGTCTCGACTCCAATGGGGAGTACTGCTTCCATCCCATAAACCAACGAGAAAAGGGTTGCCCCTTTTGAAGTGTGTACTGAAGTGCAATATCCATGTAAAGAAAATGACAGCATTTTATGCTAGTCTTTGTAGGTGAAGACCATCTTCTAGATGATCCTCTTGATATTCTTGTTGGTAGCTTCAACTGCCCCAATCATCTTGGGTCTGTAAGGAGAAGAGTTGTGATGAACAATCTTGAATTTTTCACAAAGTTCCGCCATCATTTTATTATTCAAATTCGAGCCATTGTCAGTGATGATCCTGCTAGGTACACTATACTGACAAATGAGATTGTTCTTAATGAATCATACCACCACTTTCTTGGTAACATTGGCATAAGAAGCTGCTTCAACCCATTTGGTGAAGTAATCAATTGCTACCAAGATGAAACAATGTCCATTAGAATCCTTGGGTTCAGTCATCCCAATCATGCCAATACGCTACATAAAGAAAGGCCGTGGGAAAGAAATAACATTGAGAAGTGTAGGAGGCACATGAATTTTATCAGCATAAATCTAACACTTATGGCATTTCTTCGCAAATTTGTAACAATCGGATTCCATTGTCAACCAATAATATACTTCCCTCAGCATCTTCTTATCCATAGAGTGTCCATTGGCATGGGTACCAAAAGAACCCTCATGAATCTCACGCATCAACATGTCTGCTTCGTGTCTATCCACGCATCTGAGCATGACCATGTCATGATTTCTTTTGTATAACACACCTTCATTGAGAAAGAAACTACCAGCCAATCTACTAAAGGTCTTTCTATCTTTGCTAGTCACATCAACCAGATACTCTCGAGGCATCAGGAATTGCTTGATGTCATGATACCAGGGTTTATCATCCTTTTTCACCTCCATGGTGAATATATAAGTGTTGAAAAGTATATTTCCCGCAAATATTTTTATATCGTATCCACAGAGATTGGCTGATATTACCATCGTTCTATAGTTACTATTGCTTTAAGTTTACAAATTAAAAAGGTTTGTTTGTGTTGGGAAAATTATCTTTCACTTTTGAAATAAGACTAAAACAATAAAAATGTGGTTTTTATCAATTAAAAATATTTGTCAAGATTGGGGTTCGCTATCCCAATTTCCTATGTTTCCTTAGAACAAATATATGAACTCAAGATTATTGAATATATTCTAGTATCCTCTCAATGACATTTATTTCTAAATGGGATTGTGATAATTATTATATTAATCCTTAGACGATTTCTCCATCTAACTATTAATCTAACAATCTTTAATGTTTGATACAAAAGAAAAGTAATGTATAAATCTATTTCTACAATTTATCCACTACTTGAGAGCATACTTTAGGTCAAGATTTGAATAATCTTTCTCAACAATAATCCAAATCTAAATATTCAAAATAGGACAAAAGCATCAATCTATTTCAATAATCAATTGTTCACATACAAGAGCTAAATGAAATACATAGTAAATTAAGGATAGCTACTACCTCCAATCTTGCAAAAGTTAGAATTTAGTTCTTCATCTCCATTGTTGACAGCAAGAGATAGAGAGAAAGTTCCTTTTTTCCAATCTCCTTCTTCCCACAGAAAGTGAATGATATCTAATTCTCCCCAAAACTCTCTTATCTATAGATTTTCCAAGAAAAACTAATGATAGCCACCAAAATCCTCTCTCTAACTTTTTCTAACCAAACAAAAGTATAATGATTATATTGATGTGACATTTTTCATGCAACCATATACTTCCAAAGACTTAAAAAGTATAATGATTATATTGATGTGACATTTTTCATGCAACCATATACTTCCAAAGACTTAAAAAGTGGCTGAAAAGTTAACTACACACTACCCCATAAATGACTCCAAGACAAGACATGTCTAATTATTAAAACCAGGCTGGCTGACTACGCACAGTTCGCGGCGCAAACAAGGGACGCGACGCAACTGAGTTAATCTTGACTTCTTTGAAATTAACACAGGTCGCGGCGACAACAAGTGGGTACGGCGCAAACTGAGCTAATTTGTGCTCCTTTGCCTTCTCTTTGGTTTTACTTGTAGTTTCCTTAATTTTGCTTGCTTAGCTCTTCCACTTACACATGCATCCAAGTAACTCTTGTTCCTAATTTTCTGCAAAACAAACAAATAAAGTGAAATATCTACTCAAATAAAAATAAAAACAAGAATAATTTCATATCTATAAATTGTGCGAATAAAAGTGTGGAAATTCAATGAAAATTGGTTAAAGGGACCAATAAAATTGTATGAAATTTAATACAATTTGGTCCCTAACAATAAGCTGGCCTCTCAAGTCTCTCAATGGTTATTTGAGGTACATCATTCCACTGGTTCACTTTGTACATAGAAGCCAAAGTTGCCAAGGCATCTGCCATCTGATTTCATCTCGAGGAATATGGTGAAGCTCTACTTTATTGAAGAAAGTCAACATCCTCCTTGAATAATCTTTTTAAGGGATTAAGCCAGGGTGACGAGTCTCCCAATCTCTTTTAATCTGATTTATTACTAAAGCTGATTCACCGTACACATCAAGAATTTTGATTATGAGGTCGATGGCTTCTTCAAGACCCATAATACAAGCTTCATATTCTGCCATGTTATTTGTATAATCAAACATCAATCTTGCTGTGAAAGGAATGTGAGCTCCTTGAGGAGTGATGATCAAGACACCGATTCCTTTTCCATAAGCATTCACAGTTCCATCAAACACCATTCCCCATCGGGATTCCAGATCTGGACCTTCTTCAGGTAAAGGTTCATCATAATCTTTCATATTTAAATACATCACATCTTCATCAGGGAAATCAAACGCAACAGATTGATTATCCTCAACCGGTTGATGAGCTAGGTATTCTGTCAATACAGTGCTTTTAATAGCCTTATGGGTGCAGTATTCAATATCATATTCAGATAATAACATCTGCCAACGAACAATTCTTCTCGTAAGAGCAGGCTTTTCAAAGATGTACTTGATCGGATCCATTCGAGAGATCAACCAAGTAGTATGATTCAACATATATTGTCGCAGACGCTTCGCAACCCAGGCTAAAGCACAACAAGTCTTTTCCAACATAGAATGTCGGGATTCACAATCAGTGAACTTCTTGCTCAGGTAATAAATAACATATACTTTCCTTCCTGTTTTATCTTGCTGTCAAAAAATACAACCCATGGAGCTTTCCAACACAGTCAAATATAGAACCAATGGTCTTACTTCAACGGGAGGGAGCAGGATAAGAGGTTCAAGCAAATACTCTTTGATACTTTCAAATTCTCTTTGGCAATCATCTATCCATACGCAACCTTGTTCTTTCCCCAACAACTTGAAGATTGGTTCACAAGTTGCAGTCATATGAGAAATAAATCTGGAAATGTAATTCAAACGTCCAAGGAAACCTCTAACTTACTTTTCAGTTCTTGGTGCCAACATCTCTTGAATTGCCTTAACTTTATCAGGATCAACTTCAATTCCTTTTTGGCTGACAACGAAACCCAACAGTTTTCCAGACTGGACACTGAATGTACATTTATTAGGATTCAAACGGAGGAGGTACTTCCTCAAGCGTTGAAATAGTTTCAACAAATCTTCCAAATGATCTTCCTCAATTTGGGACTTCTCCATTATATCATCAATATACACTTCAATTTCTTTGTGCATCAGATCATGGAATAGGGTCGTCATGGCCCTCTGGTACGTTGCACCAACGTTCTTCAACCCGAAGGGCATCACTCTAACAGAATGTTCCCTAGGGTGTGATAAACATTGTTTTTTCCATGTCCTCATGAGCCATCTTAATTTGATTGTATCTGGAAAATCCATCCATGAACAAGAACACTTTGCACTTTGCACTACTGTCCACCAACATATCAATGTATGGTAAAGGAAAATAATCTTTCGGACTATCCTTGTTAAAATCTCGGTAATCAACACACATGCAGACTTTTCCCTCTTTCTTTGGTACTGACACAATATTGGCAATCCACTAAGGATAGACTGATGTCACAAGAAAACATGCGTCAATCTGCTTTAAAACTTCCAGGTTTATCTTTATCGCCATATCAGGATGAGTTCTTCTTAACTTTTGCTTGATTAGCGGGCACTCAGGCTTTAATAGTAAATGATGCTCCACAATATCAGTATCTAACCCTTGTATATCTTGATACGACCAAGAAAAGATATCCAGATATTCTTTCATAATTTCAATCAAACGAATATTCACCTCAGGATGTAAAAGTGCTCAAATCTTGACTTTTTTCACATCTTCCTTAGAACCCAAGTTAATGACTTCCAACGGCTCTTTGTACGACTAAATGGTGTTTTCCTCGTGCTCAGGCAACCGAGAAACCTCTTCAGGGATCTCATCAAATTCCTCTTCTTCGGCTACATATACAGGATGTTAAAAGTGGGAAGAGGGCGCAAGGTCATTGTTTTCAACGGTTTTATGAATTAATCTGCACATATGTGTTTATGATCAATTTTAGAAACTAACACAAGTGGCAAGTGATTATGCATATTCAATTCAATTATATTTTTTGTGAAAGGTTTTTTTTTATTACCATTTTTTCAAGAAAAAACAGAAAATAAAAGACACAATTTGGAATGAAAAACATACTTTTATTAATGATCTTAAATTTCAAAACAAACAGATTCTGCCCATACAACATCACTTTCACCTTAGGCAGAGTGAAAGGATCATTAGTTGAAAATTTAAACAAGCAAAAGTGAATTACTTAGACATGTGAATGCAAGTGGGGATGTCAATAGCATTCCAATTATAAACTCTGGTTCCATGTGTCATAAAGTTGGGCATTTCCCGCCCTGGTCCATCTTCGACAATGGCATTGACTCCTGGAACAGTAGGATCAAGATAACCAGCTTTTTAGAAAACATCTAGATATTTGGCAGCAACAGGTCCTGACTTCAGCATTTCTCTTCTGATCTTCATGGAAAAGCCTAAACCAAAACCACTCTTATTTACCTTTGGCTCAATAACTTGTCCCCAAACATTGCTAGAACCTTTCTAAACCACATTATGGGCATCCTTCAACGAAGCAATAGAATCTTCACTCCTTTGGACACTATCAATATACAAAGCTTGGAATTATGTTCCAACAGCAGCTTCATGAGCTCCTACTATGGAAAAGGAGTATAAATCAGAAACTATCATAGCTTGTTCCCCTTCCACAATAATCACAACTCCTTCACGGACAAACTTCAATTTCTGATGGAGGGTCGATGTCATAGCACCAGCCTCATGAATCCAAGGTCGTCCAATAAAAAAACTATAAGCAGGAAATATATCCATCACCTGGGAGGTAATTTGAAACAGATGTGGGCCAATGTGAATGGGCAAATCCACTTCCCCAATAACAGATTTACAAGAGCCATCAAACACCTTCATAATGATACCACTAGAACGCATCAGAGGACCATGATATTTAAGCTTTGAAAGGATACTTTTAGGAATAACATTAAGTGCGGAGCCATTATCAACAAGCACGTTGGACAATGCATCATTCTCACAATTCATAGAAATGTGCAAAGCCATGTTGTGATTCTTTCCCTCAGCGGGCAACTCTTCATCACTGAAACTCAGAATATTGCAAACTATGATATTTCCAACCACACTATTAAAAGATTCCAAAGACACATCATAATCAACAAATTCCTGATCTAAAACCTTCATTAGAGACTCTCTATGAGCTGAAGAATTCATCAATAGATCCAAGATTGAAATCTTTGACGGTGCTTGCAGCAATTGCTAAACGATCTTGTAATCGCTCATCTTGATAATCTTCAACAAATCATCCATTTCTTTCTCTTGGGTTACCCCACTAGTCTTACCTTAAACCTTCTTGGGTTTAGCACTAATTTCCACAATCTTCTTATCATCATCAGCCAATTTTGGAAATATAGGAGCAAATACACGACCACTTCTGGTCATTCGACTAACATCAACAATATTTCCTACTTGAGGTAACGGTTGAATTAGTACTTCAACGCCTCCTTCTAGAATGGTGGAATTTTACTTGTATGGCACAAACTTGTTGGAACTATATGGGACAGGTCCAGGTAAGCTAATAACTGAAGGAGTAACTGGAGGCTTACTGTAATAGGTCACTTCCACAGGAGTGGGAATATCAAAATATGGCACAATGACGTTTACATCTAATTCTTCATTGGACTCATCAGCGGAGAAATACTCATCAGCAGAAATGTATTCATCATCAGATTCTTCAAACAAACTTTCGATCATATTGACACCATTGTTAAAACCAACCCTGCTTACTACAATCTGAATAATGCCTATATCCAGCAGACGCTGAATATCTCTTTTCACAACATCACAACCACGATGATATGTGCTACATACTGAGCATTCATTGTATTGGTGCACCTCTTGGCCTTCGATGAAATTGAACGTGGCATGCAAATTCACCAAATTAGCATTAGTCTCGTTCACATCACGAATTTGAACTTCTCTAGGAGGACCATGGACAACATTCACTTCAACTTCAATCTCATCCTTCAAACTAATAACCTGAATAAAGTTCCTGTGCATCATATCTTGAAGATCACTCTTTACCTTGTCACTACCACGAGTGTCTTCGCTGCACACATTACAAGTAGCATGACCATGAGTGCAATAACCAACTTTATAGAGAACAACATGCATCTTCATAAGATCTCCAATGATCGAATTCACATCATAAACCTTTATTTCTCCGTCAATCATATACATAGTGTTTCAATGTTTGGGCAACGAATTCCCTTGCATGTTAAGACCCGTGTCTTTGAAAGACAAAAGACCTGATCTGGCCATCTTTTGCACTTTTGACTTCAATGAATAACAATTCTCAATATTGTGCCCTGGAGCTCCTTGGTGGTATTCACAAGTCTGATCAGCTTTGTAATACCATGGCAAAGTATTTGGGACAGTTGGAGGTGCCCTTGGTTGCAACAAGTGCCTCTGAATCAATGCTGGATACAACTCTGCATAAGTTATCGGAATCGTATCAAACGGTTCTCTCTTTGGGCCTTGCCCTTGTTGAGATGCTTTGTTATAAGGGATAGTAGTTGGAGTTGTAGCAACAACAGGGGTAACAACAACAACTTGTTGATTTTGAGGACGTCTACTAAGAGGTCTGGTTCTCATTTCCTGGACAACAACATTAACTTCTTCCTTCTTTTTGGAGAATCCAAAATATGGCTTCTTAGCTCCACTTAATCCTTCTTATTTCGACAATCGTCCCTCTCGGACAGCCTCTTCTAGACGGACTCCCATGCTCTCTATTTCAGCAAAATCATTAGGTGCACTGGCCATCATCTTCCTGTAATATAAGGGACCCGAAGTCTTCAAGAAAACTTTGGTCATATCTTGCTCACTTAGTGGAGGTATAACCTGTGCAACAAGCTCACGCCATTGTTGAGCATACTCTTTGAAGGATTCCTTATCTTTTTGAACCATTGCCCTCAGCTGATCACGGTCAGGCGCCATGTACATATTGTAATTGTGATGCTTCACAAAAGCTTCAGCCAAATCATTGAATGTATGGATGTCACTCTTGTCTAGATTCATGTACCATCTCAAAGCTGCACCGGTCAAACTATCTTAAAAGAAGTGAATAAGCAAACGCGGGTCTTCAGTGTGAGTGGACATCTTTCTCAAATACATCATCAAATGGTCACGAGGACAAGAATTGCCCTTGTATTTCTCAAACTCTAGAACTTTGAATTTAGCAGGCACTTTCACATTAGGAACTAAGCACAGATCATTGACATTGTCACCAAAAATAGCTTTCCCTTTAAGGGCTTTCAGGTCTTTCTGCATCTTGTCAAACTGTTCCTGAAATCCATCCATTCGATCATAAAAGTCTAAGTTTTCACTCGGAGGAGGAGGTGTATTGTCAAATTCTTTGTTGAAAACAGGAGTAGCATGCACCACAGGAGGTGCGGAAATAACAACAAGTTGAGCCAAGGAAGTTACTTAAGCAGCATGGTTGTAACCTTCAGGCATGAGATTCTCCGGCATTCCCCAAGGATAACTAGGAGTCATACAGTGTTGGACAGTAGAAACCACTAGCACAGTAGAAACACGAGCATCTTGAATATCAGAGATAATAGTTGTCTGTTGAGGTGGAATGATACGAGGAGAAGGCGGAGGAGGTAGTGGCTGATTCTGAGTAGCCCTCAACTGTTCCACCATAGCAGTCAAATTGGCCATACCGGTCCTCAGAGAGATAACCTCTTCGTGTAGCTCGCGATTATCTTGATCTAGATTTTCCATCTTCTTCTTGGAGTTAGCTCGAGTGTTATACTGATGCAACTAATTGAAGACTGATTGAAGTAGAGAAACAAATAAGACACCTGGGAGAATATGAAAATGCAAGAATGTGTGTGTCATGATGCATGACATGCAATGCATATGATTTGTTTATTATTTCTTCTTTTTATTTTTATTATTATTCAAGGATTATGACAAGACTAGTACTTGACATCAAGAGCCAATACAATATCCCATCCTTTGGATTACCACATAAGCAACAAATAACCAGACAAAAAAACTAAGCTTCAGATAAATCAATGCTTTTAGGTGAACTCTTGTCTTGAGAAAAACGGGCAGAGTAACGGTTGTATTTGAAATAAATCTACTTTTAATGGAGTATAAAGGAATAACCTGAATACAAAGATAATAACCAGACAAGACAGAATAACACCAAGGGCACAGAAATATCCAAGCTGAGGTAGAGGTCCTAATCCTAAGTCAAAAGATCAAGCTCTAAGCACAAGGATAGTAACCAAGTCCAATTAAAAGCTTTTTATGTTTAGGTTGAATTATTAAGTGTTTTGGAAAAGAAAAACAAAGCTCAAGTGAGCAAAGCAAAAATGACATGAAATGTAAATGCTAAAATTAAAGGTGCATAAAAATGAAGAGCATAAAAGTAAATGCGGAAAGTAAAGAGAGAAAAATAAAAAGAAATTAATAAGGTTAGCAAGATGACCATCTTGAAACTTGTCAAGTATATCATCTAATTGTTAAATGTTAGTCGTCAGCAAGGTGACCATCTTGAAACTTACGCATGAAGACTTGCCAGAAGCTTGATAGAATCAACGCGACCACACGACAAGTTTCAATTATTTTTTGTCAAGTATATCATCGATTTTGGAATTATCACATCACTTGATAAAAGATGATTGAGAATTTCCCAATGGACAAAGTTAGTGGAAACTTTCCATAAGTTTGATTAGAAATCAATGCGACCACACGACAAGCGCCACAGGTGTTTGTCATACCCCAAATTTTAACCTAATATACCACCTTACATTTGCATCATTGCACAACTAACAGTTCAAACAGCATTAATCGGGTGTAGCATTCACAGGTCAAAATTAGGGTTTCATCAGATTTTCATCTGAATCAAGAGCTAACCAATCAGGGTTTGAGATTTTCTCATCTTATTTGATCTATCTTGATCAAATCATCAACCTCCAATCCTCAGATATCAAATTTTCTCACAGATCAATCGAGGATCGACCAATTAGGGTTTTGATCGGGCATGAGAATTCTCTGACTTTTTGAACAAGAAATGACCTTTTTGGATAGAGATTGGTCATTATATCTTAGATACAACATCTTGACCTAATTTCTGGATTCAAAACATCACAGAGGTTCACAGAATTCATCAGTCATTTTCAAAAACATCTGATGAAATTTCATCTGCACAGAAAAGTCAAACTTTGACTTTTGGTCAAATTTTTCAAAACAAAACTTTTTCCATCATCAAAATACTTCACATGATCCATCATGATCATAAAAAATCAAAGAATTTGGAAAAGTCAACAAAAAGTCAAAAGTTTTCATACTTAGAAATTTTTCTAAGTGTTGAAATTTCTTATTTTTTTCAAACTTCAAGCCATTTTTTCACCTAGTTCCAATTTGAATTTGAAAAAACTCAAAACATGAAAGTTGTAGCTTGTGGAAAAATCTTTCCAAAATTTCCAAGAACTCTCAAATCCATGGAGTCTAGATACACTTTTGAAATTGAAACATAAGGCTCCATGACACTTGATTTTCAAAGTCAAAACATCAAGATTATAGGTCATTTTGCATTTTCTTCTTCTAGAAGCATGCCACCTTGCCAATTGAGGATTAGAGCTGATAAATATCAATGAGAAGTAATTGTGATGGGATAAGATCAATTTGAGTTTTAACACATGGTTAAAAGGAAGTTTCCTTTTGCATTTAATGCAAAAATGACTTCCTTGCCCTCTAAGGCAAGTCAAATTTACCAATGGCCAAACTTTCTCAATTATTTTCAGAACTTGAGGCCTATAAATAGAGGTCTTTCTTGCCATTCAATGGACACCAAAGCTTCACAAATACCTGCTTTCCTTCCACTTTCTTCAAATTCAAGTATTATAGTTCAATTTGCCAAACATTGCAATTTTCAAATTTAGCAAGAACTATGATATTCTTTGGTGTCTAACATGTCATAATGTCTATATGGAATCTATTTGAACATTAAAATCAAAATGAACTAAGCTAAAAATCAGTTTTTATTTTCCACACTTTCCAAACTTCAAAACTGCCATAGCCATCGAATTTTGAGTTTGGTGTGAGCAACTTGAGTTCTGATCATTTGAACATCATCACCATACCTCATGTACATGATCCAGATCAAGAACAACAACCTGTAACACCTTTAACACGATTTCCAGTTTCCATTTTTGAGTGTATGCAGGTGAACTTGGATAGCACGATCCAGCCTGATTCAAGGAGTGCAGACCATCCTCATAGCTTCCACATAGGCCGTTGAAGCTCACACAATCCTCAAACAAGTTCTGGAAACGCGTTTGCATCAAATTCGATTCTCACTTTCACAGGTAAGAACACGAAACTGATTCTCATAATTCTTTGAACTTAAACAAAAAAGCTCTTGGCCATTCTTTTTCTGCACATCAAACGACCATTAACCCTCAAAAAAATCAAACAATCATCAACTACACATCATTTAATTTAAGATTTTCAGTTTAGGGGTCGTCGTGTTCTTCAAAACTTAAATTGTTCTGGGCTAAATATAAATGAAATTAACAACCATGTTCATGTTCGGGATGAAAAATCGATCAAGTTTCATTTTTATATCATTCAATTTGGTTGAGAAACGAAGATTCTAGCTTGGATTTGGTAATCTGAAAATCAAACAAGAAACCCAGGATTACGCGCGTGTTCTTGATGTTCTTCATTTTCAAATTTTTAAATGATCCAATCTTATATCAACGCATGTTCTGAGTCCACTAACACTCCAGCGCATTTGGTCTAGTGGTTGTCTGCTTGCCTTTAAGTCTTCTTGCCACGCGTCTCACCTCATGGTCATGGGTTCAACACCCATCAAGACCATTCTTTTTACAAACTTTCCATTTTTTTTCATGTTTTTTCATCAAACTTTCACAATTTTTTTGACCAATCAAAACTTCTCATTTTGAGATGATTTTTTGGACACTTGTCAATAAATACATCTATTTTATGATAGTGCAAAAATTTTCAGAAAAAACTTTCATCTGATTAAATTTTAATCGAGCCGAAAACGACGTTCTGAACACTTTTCAAACCTCCTTTTAAGGTGAATTTTTCAAGTTTTCGACTTCCGATTTTTTTCAAAACTTCTCATAAATGAACTTAACATTTTCACAACATTTCAAATCATTTTTCAAAACATTTCATCAAACTTGCATCTTTTTACCATGATCGATCCGATTTAAAACGATAAAACTGATTTCGTCTTCTCTCGAATTTCTCGATCGATCATGGGCCTCCCTTATGGTGTAAGTCCCAATCCTTTATGTACATATTTAGTTTTACTTGTACATACTCAAATTATCATTGTTAATATTCAAACATAAACAAATTTCTTTCGTTTGTTTTCATTTGTTTGTCTATACGCCGAATCCATTGGTTCTAAAGGAAGAATTCTTCTGAGTAAAATTTATTTTTAACCAATGGGCCTCCATCATGGTGTAAGTCCCATAACATTCTTTTATGTACATAATATTTCTTTGTACATATCAAACTTTTGTCAAACACTTTTCCATCTGTACATAATACAGATACTCCTTTTATACTCAAGTATAGACAAATTTCGATCGTTTGTTTTCACATCACTTGTGTATACTCAAACAAAATAGTCTTTTGTGTACATATTTTCTTTGTACATACCAAATACTTTTCATACAAAATTTTCATCTGTACATAACACAGATACCTTTTTACAAATATTCCAACACAGATAAACTTCGATCATTCGTTTCCGTTTCATCTGTATAGACCAACTGACTACCATTGGTATTGAAAGAAGCTTTCCCTGAGTAAAACTTCTTTCAAATCAATGGGCCTCCCTTACGGTATAAGTCCCAACCCCCCTATGTACATCCATCTTTGTCTGTACATAAATAGCTCGTTCGTGTACATATTTACTTCCTTGTACACATTCAAACTTGTAAATAATCAAGTTACGCTCGTTTTTTAAACGTTCGTTTCACAGACACTTGTTTATATGTCATAAACTGTTGTAAATAAACATCATGCATTGTTTATATTTCCTTCATAAACTCCTGTGAATATATATCACACACACACACACACCTGTTTATACAAACCGTCTAATAATAACATAACAATTAGACTAATCAATAGGTTCCCAGAGTTTAGCCTCCGCTTGGGCTTCATACAAGATAACTCATTCCCAGTTGAGTTTAGCCTCCGCTTGGGCTTTATACAAGACAACCCATCCCCAACATGGATCAGCCTCCGCTTGGGCTTCATACAAGATATTTTATCTCCAACAGAGTTTAGCCTTCTCTTGGGCTTTGTACAAAGAAACTCCCCCAACAGAGTTAGCCTCCGCTTAGGCTTCGTATAAGACAACACTCCCCTGTTGAGTCAGCCTCCTCTTGGGCTTCGTTCAAAAGAACTCCTCATTGAGTTTAACTTTCTCTTGGGCATCATACAATGAAAGAGACAGGAAATCTCTTAATAGCCTCCTATTGGGCTTCCAATACAAAGAATCACCCGCGCTAAGATAGAACTCTGAAAGGATGGTTTCCCGGTGAAATCACTTTCAAAATTCCCCAGAGAGTAAGATTTCCCGGTGAAATTGCTCTTATTCAGAAAAGGATGGTTTCTCGGTGAAATCCCTTTCAAGCCAAAGCCAGCCATACCCTATAGCTTCCTCTTGAGCTTCATACAAGGACCCTCGATGACCCTCGATGACCCTCGGAATGCCTCCTCTTGGGCTAACAATACAAGGACCCATGGGCTTCTTAAAAGCATCCCTTTAATCCAATCAATTTCTCCTAGAGATTTAGACGTTTATCATCTCTATGGAAGAAGTATCTCATCTATCACATCACATACAGTAAAAAAAACTTTTCAAAACTTTTCAAGCTGTTTTCAAACAAAAACATCTCTTAATTGTAAGTGGTAACGCTTGTACACTCAAGCAAAACACCCAATACTTACAGTTAAAAGATTCAATCATATTTTTCAAACATCTTTCTTAAACATGTAAGTGGTAACGCTTGTACACTCAAGCAAAACACCTAATACTTACGACGAAAGATTTTAATCAATCAAACTTTTCAAAAATGTATGTGATGAAATAGATTAGATACATTTTCATTAAGATGACATTTGTCTCTCTTACTAACATCCGTTGCTTTCCACTAGCATAAGTGGGAACTACGATTGCTCGACTTTCTCAACATCCTTTTGAGAATACGTAGGCACAAGGTCTCATCCCGAGCAAAATTTCTTTCTCCCTCAGACCAAACAAACCATAGAACCACAGTAGATCCGAGCTACAAATGCTCGATTCCCACTAGGGATATGTATGCGAAGATCCACGGATCTTTGCGAGCACAATAATAACAAAACCTAGAATCCCACATAATCATTTCTTAAAATCCAAAGGAGAAACTTTCCCAATCATAGAAATAGCAATTAAAACACACAAACATATCAAACGTATTCATATATAAAGCTGTAGATAACTACATATATTTAGGGTGCTCCATCTATTCCTTTATATAATAATCCCCTTACTCGAATCTCCCCAATGCGTACGTCTAGTTTGCGCTAGTCGTTCGCATACCAATATCAATTGAGGGTATTTCACTTTCCCTTTTCATAATCATTAAATCATCTTTCTTGTGTTGAAAATAATAAAGCTTGATGCTCGAGGCATCTTTATAAACAAATCAAAAGATTAAATCGTTGCGTGCCAGAGAATCCGAACTCACGTTCGCATCCCTCTAGCGCGTCACCTTTTAACGCGAACAGTGTTGAACCAAGATCAAAGCTCAAGTCATCTTTTGGGGCTTATGTTAGAACATTGAAGTTCATGCCACCAATTGATCACTTTCTACGAATTGGGACAAAAGAAAAATAAGATGAAGAAGAAGAAATGATTTTTAATTTTATTTTGCATTAGATGAATTTATTCGGTTTAACTTCGTCAAAATCAATCAACTTTCTTGGTGGATTTGGTCAAGAGACCTATCAACACCCAAATTCCATTGATGTTGAGGAAATTTGTGACTCCAAAATAAATTCAAAAGTCAGCAAAATAAAATGAAAATAAAAATCAAATAAAAGGATTAAAAGTGATTTTTGAAATTAGGTTATTTAATTGGACTTTATTGACGAAATACATAAATAGTATTTTTTCACCAAAATAAAATTCTAAGAAAATTACCCAAAGTAAAACATAGATCAACAAGTGTTGACAAATTTTTTGAGAATTTATTTTAAAGTCAGAAAACATTTTTAGAAAATAAAATAACAGGTGAAATAAACCAAAAATGGCAAAAAATTGTAAAATAAAAAATAAAAATAAAGTGAGGTCACCAATATTTGTCAAATGACCATTGGATCCTTCCATAATTTTTCCAGGATTTTAAAATGTTAAAAAAGTATTTAAAAACAATTAAAAACATCAAATAAAAAGGAAAAATCATAAAAAATATCCATTCTGAAAATAAAATTATGAAAAAACAAAATTCATAAAGATAATATTCCTAAATAGTTTTGTGAATTTTTTCATAATTGTGTAGTCAAAAATGAATTTTATATGATTTTTTGAAGTTTAAAACATTTAAAATATAAAATCAAAAAATAAAATAAGATCCAAAAAAATGTGAACCATCTGATCATAGTCAAAACGCGTTAGTAATCACATCCAATGGATATGGCGTTCTGTGGTTGATATGGACCTCCTTAGTTTTCACACCGGATTGTAAAATAAAAAAATAAAACAAGAAATAATGCCACACGTTGGATCGATGCTGACTAATAAAAGTAATCAGATCCAAGGGCTCATATAACGCGCACACCAATATGAAACACATACAGGATGAAATTCAAATAAATTACATGTCAGAGTCTCATTGGTTGAAGACAGACACGTAGGTCGTCTTCAACCTCCAGCCATCATCCAATACTCAATTCTCAAACTGTAAAATCAATAAATATGAGTGGTATCCTTGGATTCGTCTCTTCAAGACGATCTCAACCACATGCTCGTGAAAAAGTTATTTAAACTGAGAGAAGAGAATTTTGGAAAAAAACTCAAAGAATAGCGAATAGGATTTTTGTGGAATGCTCAGTCAATACTTGATGAAAATGCAAATGGTGAAGATCACAAGGATGAGGGAGATGAGGAGAGTACAATGATGCTTTATTTTACAAGGTTTGATGGAGATTCCTACCTGAACGAAGTTCACTTTTAGAGCTCTGAAACTGGACTTGGATAGCCCGATTCAGGAAGCTTTAAGGCACGACTCTTGTTCTGTTAGCTTCAGTGAGGTTAAAGGAAGAAGAATGAATGGTTAATTGCAAACTGGAATGGCTTTGAGAGTGAAAACGAAGTTGCAAAAAATATGGTTCGAGAGAGAGTTTGGAAGGCATTTACTGTCTATCAAAGCTTGAGGAAATGAGTGGAATGACTTGCTTATTGATAGAAGAAGTGATTGGGATCAAAACAGAGGGTGTGTGATGCAATTTTGAGTGAAACCATGCACACCTGCATCATGAGCAAAGTGTGACTTTCAAGTTGCAAAACTAATCTAAATCGTGCATTTTAACCCTCTAATCAAGGTTGGCAACTTTGTTAATCATGTTTAAGTCAAAAACGCGCATCAATTTGACCATTAGAAGCCACATTATTGAAAACAAAATATGACTTCAAGCAAAAAATAAGTTTCACGATGCCCTCTTTGCAACCATGGTTCCCATCACTCAAGGACCTTTATGATGCACTCTTGGACTCTATGGAAAGATGAGATTACAAAATTTACAATGCACTTGGAAAGGTAGCATTTGGCATCTTGAGCTAAAAGTTATAATCATTTGAAATCACCAAAAACAAACTGACTTTTTCACACTTAGAAATTTTTTCTAAGTTTGGCAAAAAATGACCTATAACGTTTTCAATCCAAACATGGCGTTCCATTCAAAATTTGCTCTTGATTTTCAAATGTGAAATGAAGTAGATCTCTCAAAGAGTATTTTGCAAAAAGAACCAACCAAAAACTCCAAAAATTGAGAAAGTTATGGCCTTGTGAAGTTGAGGGAAATTTGCGAAATGACCTATAATCTTTTGAATTTTTCAAGCAACTTCCAAACACTTTCAATATTCAAAAATTATATGGAGATAAAGTTCATGTCTTCAAGATTGTTGTGCAAAAAGAATGACCTCAAATTGACTTGTAGTCTTTTGACTTCATAGGAAAATTTCCAAGCATTTTCTCTTGTTACCAATTGAACTAAGTTGTATTAGACATCTTTAGGTTCATTATAAAAGAAAAATGAGCTCAAGGAGGCAAGGGATTCCCAAGTTATGATCCTTTAAAGTCATACAAGATAAATGAAGTGTCAATAGAGAGAGTGGGCAATCATAAACTTCTAAAAAAATATTCTCATCAATCAAACTCCTTGGATCCGGACATATTTATATTATAAGTCTTCTAAAGAATCAAATGACCTTGAAATCATCCACAAACTTCACACAAATACCAAAACATGAGCCTTGGGAGTCCAAAACCCTAATTCAAGGTAGATGGTCATAGAATGGTGAATTCTTTGAATTTGATGATCTCTTTCAAACATGAAGCATATACTCAAGATGAGAGACCATAGCTGATGACAAGAGAAATATTCAATGGGAGACAATACTTTCAAAAATCTTGAGAATTGAGGAGAGAATGCATGGAAATAGACACATGAACCTATTGACTCCTTGAATACGACACTTGTGCACCATTCACCTACAACATTTAGAGAGTGAAGTATACACACATTATTGTTAGTCAAACATCAATCATCACATATATTCTATGGTGCTTGGTAATCTCCCAAAGACAAACCCAAAGGTGTGTGTGTGTGTGTGTGTGTGTGTGTGTGTGTGAGAGAGAGAGAGAGAGAGAGAGAGAGAGAGAGAGAGAGAGAGAGACCCAATAGTTTGTTTAAAAAGATCACCAATAATCCTACCTGTTGTAATCCAATTTTTGCCCCTAAGATTCTCTCATACTCCATACCATTGCATAATCTCTCTGATATATAATCTCTCTGATATACTTTATTTTATATGCAATAATAAATGCAAATAAAACAAATAATTTGATATTGATATTTTAAACATCCTATTATTGTAAAAAATAAATAATTTCTGAAATGAATTTTATTCATTTCATGTTGAAATTAATTTCACTAATAAATGTGTGTTTTTTAATCAAAAGAGAATTTGTTCATTCAAAAAACCATGAAAATAACAAGGCGATCGTTATGATTCAGTCCACCAAAAAGACAATAAAATTAAAAAAAATCTTATAGTAACAAATTTGCTATATACTTTTTAAGCTTATTTAAATACCACCCCCTGTAAACTATATTATCAATAATGTCATCAATTATATTCTTATTTACATCATGCTTAAAAATAACCCCATTCCTATAGCGCCATATTTCGTAAACTGTTTTAGTGAATGCGAGTTTCAGAATACTAGTCTGCCAACCTTTCTTCCTAGTTTGAGATATCCCCAACCGAGTTCTTCAGTCCATCCTTTGATGCTATGAATCAGTTTTAGCCAGTGTAAAACCTGTTTCCAGATGGTGCTTGTCATCTTACAGTCGAAGAAAATGAGGGTGAGGGATTCATCCGTATCTTTGCAAAGACTACAAGCAGTTTCCCGGATCATTCCAAAACGATAAAGCATGTCCTTAGGAAGGAGCCTACCATGACACACCGTCCAGAAATATGAGTATATATTATATCAATACAATAAATTGAGAACGCAACATGTATTTTATGAATTTAAATCATTTTAAAAATTTAAAACTATTTACTTTATTTTTAAGAGTTTTTATTGTAATAGTTGATACAAATTCTATGTTTAGTAACTGAAATAATAGAAATAATTGTAACGCAAAAATATTTATTTTGCTATCTTAATTATATCATTGAGTTCACATTGATCCTTTAACTTTTTTTCGTATTATTTTAATTTTTTAATTTTAAAAAATTTTCATTTCACTCTTTTTTTATTAAATTAGAGACGAAAAATATTTATTTTGCTCTATTAACTATACCATTGAGTTCACATTAATCCTTTAACTTTTTTTCGTATTATTTTGATCTTTTAATTCTAAAAAAGTTTCATTTTAGTCTTTTTTTTATTAAATTTTTTTTAAATAGTTATTATTTAGATGTTATTTTAGGTATTTCATCTTCTTATTGAATTTTTTTTAGATATTAAAATTTTTAAAAATTAGTTAATTTTGAAGCTATTTCAAATAGATTTTCATAAAAAATATTTTTAAAATATAATATTTTAAAAAAAATTGTAATTTTAACTATGTATAAGTTTTCGATAATGTACGTTTACGTTATAGGATCTCAAAATTAGTGTTTCAATTTAAAAAAAAAAAAACGAATATAGAAAAACTTCTAATATTTTGAAAAAAGTTTTAAAAATCTATTTATAAAATATATATATATATTTTTTTTTTTTAAAACCGAAACAAATAGACTCTGAATACTATTCAATTAATCAAATTTTAGTTTGCACAACACACGACACACATAAACAATTTTAACTGCTCTTGATATATAAAGTAAAACACGTTAATTCAAATATTTAAATTTATTCACTCTCATATTACCTGACTTTAGAATTAGGGTGTTAGAGCATCTCCAATGGTGCAACTCAATTTTGAGTTCTTTGCGGGACCCATTAAGCCACGTCAGCTTGAAGCAATCCAACTAATTTTTCACTCCAATGGTGCAACTCTAAAGAACTCATAATGGGTCCCACAACTTTACTTTATATATTAATATTTTATTCATATTAAATTCTATATCATTTAAAATAATAATTTTAATTATTTAAATTAAAATTTATATAAAATAAATAAAATCAAATTAAACTTATAATTTAAAATGATAATTAAAATTAATTTCAAATACATTACATATAATTAAAAACAATAAAAATAAATAACATCACATAAATTAATCAAACTTAAATTTCATCATCTTCATGTCCAAAACGTTCTCAAATATACTCGACTAGATCTCCTTGAAGTTGACGATGAACTTGTTTTTCACGAATATTTGCTCTTCTTTGTAGTCTTGTTGCAAGATTCGGATGAGGACCGCTAAATGTTTCAGTTGTTGAGTGATTGTTATCCACATTATCATAAGAGTAATCAAAATTACCTCCATATGTATGTCGTTCATCTTCAACAATCATGTTGTGCAATATGATGCACGCATATATGGTATGTTTGAGGGTGTCCATGTGCCAGGCACGCGCTGGACCACGTATAATTGCAAATCGAGATTGAAGCACTCCAAATGCCCTCTCCACATCTTTTCTAGCTGATTCTTGATGTTGAGCAAATAATTTTTTCTTCTCTCCTTGTGGCATTGAAATGGTCTTCACAAATGTAGCCCACTCAGGATATATACCATCGGCTAAATAATACCCCATATTATATGGTGTTCCATTGATTGTATATTGCACATTGGGAGCATGTCCTTCCAAAATATCGTTAAACACGTTGGATTGGTTTAACACATTAATGTCATTGTTTGAACCAACAATACCAAAAAAAGCATGCCAAATCCATAAGTCCTGTGATGCCACTGCTTCAAGCATGATTGTGGGCTTTCCATGATCACCTCGACAAAATTGTCCTTTCCATGCAACAGACAATTTTTCCACTCAATGCATACAATCAATGGAACCCAACATACCGGAAAGCCACGTGACTCTCCCATTTGTAAAAGATGTTCAACATCGGTGTTGTTAGGCTTTCTCAAATACTCACCCCAATACACATTCACGCCCGAATCTTTGTAAGCACTCAATTGAAGTGCTTTCACCTATTCGAACATATTCGTCTACAACGTCGTAGAGACCCATACGCCAACATACGAATAGCGGATGTACATTTCGCAATGGTGAAAACCCATTTTACCAGTTGCATCAACCCTCATTTGGAAATATTCATCATGATTTCCAAGGGCATCTACAATTCGAAATACATGCCTATGCATTCGAACCTTCTTGAATTGAACATCCGTGTATCTTGGGTTTTAGAAGTAGTCATTGAATAATCGATTTGTGCCCTTCTTCACGACTACGATCTACCATTGTTCTTCTCTTTGGCATAGATGAACTTCCAGATTGACGTTCATTTTCAAGCAATTGTTCTTCATCACTATCGTTGATAAATTCTTCTTCAATCAACTCCCAAAATTCTTGGTCGAAATCATCTGAATTGTCTGAATCCATTTTAGTGAATTAAGAGTGATAGAAAAATGAGAGAAGAATTAGAGAAGTATGATAGAAGAATAAGATGAGAATGGGAAAACAATGACATAAGTGATAGTATATATAATGGTTTGAATAACGGCTAGTTTGAATAACGGCTAGTTTGAATAACGGCTAGTTTGAATAAAGGATAGTTTGAATAACGGCTAGTTTGAATAAAGGATAGTTTGAATAACGGCTAGTTTGAATAAAGGATAGTTTGAATAACGACTAGTTTGAATAACGGCTAGTTTGAATAAAGGATAGTTTGAATAACGGCTAGTTTGAATAACGGCTAGTTTGAATAAAGGATAGTTTGAATAATTGCTAGTTTGAATAAAGGATAGTTTGAATAACGGCTAGTTTGAATAACCGCTAGTTTGAATAACATAATATTTATTATAATTTAAAGTGGTATTAATGACCATTTTACATAGGTGTTGATAATTTAAAGTGGTACTAATGACCATTTTACATAGGTGTTGATAAATTAAAGTGGTACTAATGACCATTTTACATAGGTGTTGATAATTTAAAGTGGTACTAATGTCCATTTTACATAAGTGATACTAACTACAATCCATATTTTTTTTCATCTTATTACAATATTTTTCATGAATATCTCGTTGACTATCACTCATAGTAGAAGTGTCTGATGATTTGCATTGCCTTTAATTCTAGCTTGTCCTCCTTACTTTGAGCTAGTCTTTCCATTACTTTTTGTGTTGCATTTGGAATTTCCTTTGCCTTACCCTTCCTTCCCATCCATTGGTGATGATGAGTTAAACTCTTTGAAGGTGTAACAGTTCGCCATGCGTACTCAAGAATTGAATCGATTCTCCCATCCATTTAGGTTCATCTTTTAACAATCGCCATGCACTCAAGATTGAATGTTGTACCTTCATCAGCAAAAAGCATGTGCAGAGGCCATGATATCGTTATCTGATGTCCCACTTTTCTTTCCATTAACAGCTTGTTTGTAACACCCAACAAATTTTTGAACCAAACCATTTATTCTATGCCATCGGCATTTTAATTGCCCCCTAACTTTTCCCGCGATTGCCCACGATACTGGTTATAATTGGCAGCTATTCTTAACCAAAAACTCTCAGCCTTTTGATCAACTCCCACAATTGGATCCTTTGAAACATTGAGCCATGATTGGATAAGAAGTATATCCTCATCCCTTGTAAATTGCTCTAGATTTTTTTAACGACTTGAGTACCAACTTGAGTAGAAAATGGTGGAACTTGGGTAGAAAATTCCATACTATTAGAATTCATTTGAGGTATATGATACATATTTGGATTGTTTGGTGATGGAAAAAATATGGCGGGGTTTGTTGGCATCGATGGAATTTGAGAATTTTGAGGATTATGATTTTGATAATTTTGCATGAAATTGAACATAGCTTGTTGATAATGAAATTGATTAGGATCCATTTGTCCTAATGAGAATAAATAGTTGGAAAAAAAATTTAAAGTTGAAGAGTAAAATAATAAAATTGTGAGAGAGGAATTTGAAATTTAAGAGAAAGTAGAAGTAAAAAAAATGTTGTGTTGGTAAAATAATTTGAAACTTATATTTATAAACAAAAAAAATAAGTTAAAAAAATTATAAAAAAAAATAAATAAAAGTAACTAGCCAACGGCTAGTTTTAATTTTTTAATATAAAAAATTAAAAACTAACCGTTGCTTGTATTGTGTACGTTTGTCAGTTGGGAAACTTTACTGGAAAGAAAAAACAAACGCTCCGTTGGACAACTGGTGAACCAATAGAAAAAACAGGTCGATGGAGGTGCTCTTAACGTTATATGTTCTTCTTTGTACATAACTTTTTGAACATTACACATTTTTGAGTATTAATATTGAACTCTGAAACTCAACTCACATAAACCTATAACAAAAATAACTAAATCTCAAATTTAAATATTTTTCTTCGAATTCTATCCAACCTATAATGCGTGTGAACATGGTGCGAATATTTAGAACCTTCTAAACTAGAACTATTGTATATTATTTTTTGCAGAATAATAAGAACCAATAAACCATCAACTTTATGGAATCGTGATTTTCTTTTGGGAGCAAGCAATTGGAATTAAACAAAGCAATCACCTATCTATAGCTAGCTAGCACGTATAAACTTTGTAATCCACTCAAACCCTTAAAAAAAATTAGGAATCATTGCAAAAGTTTAGAAATTGCTTGAATCTTCTATATATCTAGATTAAGAAAATGTTTTCTTTTTTCTCAAACGTATTTATACACGTTTCTACTTCATTATAGTAATAGTAACAGGAAAATTCCAAGAATCACGTGGAGAATGTAGCTTTTATTTCTTTTTAGGGTTTTTAATAATGATATGGAAGAGGCTCCTTAGATTGGTCGTGTTTAACAATGGTGCTTATTACTCCAATCAATGGTAGTGTTTTATTTTTTATTTCCAATAGATTAAGCCCGCCCGATAAGTAGATGTAGATTAATTTAATTTAATTTTATTATATATTTAAAAAGTATTAAAAAGTTAAAAGTATGTTTAGGATGGGATTTAATATGGTTATTTGGATCTTATGACAATGTATGATAGATAAAAAAATATGTTTAGAATGAAATTCTTAAATTTTTATATTTTGCAATTGTTCATGGTTGATAAGAAATTCCTCAATATGATGTTGACTTGTATTGTAATGATGTGCGTTGGTGTATACTGAAATTTAGAATTTAAATTATGCATTATAGGATGTATGAGAGTGTTCGGGTGTGGAGAAAAAGTGATTTTTGTGTCATACAATAGTTGAAAAATGTTTTTGTCAGTCGGGTAACCAGTTACATTGAAAACGTGTTTTTTGAGCATTTTGGATAAAGTAACCGGCTACATCGAAGAAAATTAGGTTTTTTCAGCTTTTGGGACCGAAGTAACCGGTTACATGATAAGGTAACCGATTACCTCGATGTGTCAAAAAAAAATTGTAAGAATCTAAAAAATTCATAATTTTCAATCCGTGAATCTATTTTGAGTATCATTTGAAGCGTTAGAAAGTTAGCGTGGTAACATTTTCAATAAAAATAATTTTGTTGGAAGTAGGTAATTTAATTATTATGTGGTTGTGTAAGATAATATGTATATGTGTTATGTATATTGGTGATTGATGTTGGATTGTAAGGATGTTTGTGAAGTCAAACTCCTCAAATGATCTACTTATGTTTTGATGACGACAAAATTATCAATAGTTTGAAGACAAAGATTTTTCAAAACAAACAATTCAAGCTCATGATTTCAAGACCTTTCATAGGTATATGAAAATCTCGGCTTTTATAATCTTAGTGCTCAAAAATATTTTTAATCATGCATATAAATTCAGGAAATTTTTTTATTACCTTTAATAAAGATTATGGTGAAATATGAGAAAAATTAAATTGCTTTATTTTTCAAAATAATAATTTGTCAATTTTGGAACTAGTGCAATAGATTGCACCTTTTCTTCAATCGATTGTATACCTTGAAAAATAAGCAGAAAAGTATTCTGGAAGTGATGCAACAAATTGCATCCATATGACACTCGATTGACATAGTTAAAATTTTCAAATTTTTTAAATTTTACAAAGATACAATCGATTGTAGCTTTAGTGCAATCGATTGTATGCCTTCAGAATTTGAAAAACAGTATTTTCCTACACCTTTTGAGAAACATCTCTTCATGGCAACACTTGTATCTTTTCACTTTCACTTATTCAGAATTTCTCCAACCTTTGCCATAATTTTTGAAAAAGTATTACTTCACTATAAATTGTTTTTGATTTTTCAAATTCAAATCAAATATACTTGTTGTATCATTGTTGTCCAGGATTGTTGGAAGCAAGTTCTGTATTGAAGATGATTCTTCTTCTTGCACTTAGTGTTTTAGATCTTAAAAGATTTAAGAGCCTTTGATCTCCCTATAGGTTAGATAGTAAGCATCATCATTGGTCTGAATAGGTTGTACAATAATTCTAACTATAGTGAAATCTCTTTTATGTTGAAAGAGGACTGGAGTACTCTCGATCTGTGAGGGGAACAAGGATACATCCTTGTGTTCTTTACTTTTCCTCATTTATCGCTTTCATCAAAACCTTTACTAGAAAAATAAATAAACACTCATATATTTTCATACACCAAACCAGAAAAATTGTAACGAGTGATATTTGAATGAAAGTGATTCCACTACTACATTGTTATGTGAAAGTGATATGAAAAATATGAATTTAATTTAGTGTTATTGAGCATATTAGGAGTTTGTAATGTATGGAGTATGTGTGACACCCTTAAGTGACATGCATGTTATATTTACTCTGATTGATGAGTAATATTTCATGGGGTTTTAGAGAGTGTTACAAAAGGCATGAGGTATATTAAACCAAGAGGTGAAATGTTTTACCCTAAGGTTGTAGATGATATGGTGATTAATACTTCACCTTTATACTTTCACTTCATCTATGGTCACACATATGATATTAATTATGCACGAAGAGCTTGGAATGATAAAACCTCTGGGAAAACTAACCTTAAATGTCCCAACAAGATATAGGTACCTAAAAATAACATAATCTTTGTTACAGATGTCCTTAGCAGCCAAGTCAAAACACCAGTCATGATACATGGACTCTAGATTCTTATAAAATATCATGGGAAAAAGTCATATGTTCCAATACCTAGAACTTAAGCCTGGAGGTTCTATAGATTTCGGAGGAGATCAAAACGAAGAAATCATTGGCTCTAGAACTATTGTTAATGATTCTGTAGCTTCCATCTCTAATGTATTATTAGTTGAAGTATTAATTTATAACCTCTTGCCCGTAAGTTAATTATGTGACAATTTTTAAAATATTATATTCAATCAAGAGTCCTTTCAAAGTTGTTAGTTGGAAGTTTGGTTCCATATTATTCAGAGACAAGAGGAAAATCAACATTTAAAAAATCAATCATTTAGATTTAGAATGTTAAATGTCTTATATATGTTAATGAAGAGAAGTGGACCTAACATAGAAGGTTAGGCCATGTTATAATGAGAGGAATATTGAAGCTAAACAAGATAAAACTTTTCAGAGGCCTTCTAAATCTGAAGTTTTCTTCATATGCTCTTTGTGAAGCATGTCGGAAAACAAAGTTTTCAAAGACTTCTTTCAAAGCTAAAAATGTTGTTCTACCTCTTGGCCTCTAAAACTCTTAAACATTGACCTATTTGGGCCTATTAAAATAGCCTCTATAAATGGTAAGAAGTATGGGTTAGTATCGTTAATGGCTACAACAGATGGGCATGGGTAAAATTCATAAGACACAAGGATGAGTCACATTCTGAGTTTGCTACCTTCTACTCTCAAGTGCAAAATGAAAAATATTTTAAAATTTTTAAAGTCATAAGTGATCATAGTGGAGAATTTGAAAATAAAGATTTTGAAAAACTTTTTGATGAAAACGACATTTCTCATGATTTCTTTTTCCTTAGTAAAGAAAATTTGAACCTTGCAAGAAATGGCCAAAACCATGATCAACGAGACTAATGTGGCAAAGAAGTTTTGGGCAGAGACAATGATTCCAACTTGTTTTATTTAGAATAGGATCTCTATAAGACCGATTCTGAATAAAATCCCTATGAATTATGTTAGAATAGATAGAAAGCCTAACCTTTCTTATTTTCATCATTTTGGGGGTTTCTGTTTTATTATTAACAAGATACCCTTAAAATATGTTTGATTTTATGGAACATAAGTGTATCATGTTAGGATACTCTAAACGCTCAAAATGTCACATAGTGTACAACACTGAAACATAAATTGTTGAAGATTCAATTCATTTTAAGTTTGATGAAAAGCTTGACCCTGAAAAGTCAAAGCTAGTTGAAAATTTTGCAGATCTTGAAATCACATATTCTGACTCTAAATATAAATACTTTGAGCAAAAATACTCTAAAAATTCTCAACCAGAAGCGACCAACACTTCAGCACCTATGAAGAAGCATGGGCGATACATCTCATGTCTTGAGGATTGATTCTGGGAGACAAAATTAAACCTATCAGAACCAGATCTTCATTTCGACAAGAGAAAGAAACTCTTCTTGGTCTGGTGTTTGTCATAAAACCAATGTATCAAAATGAATATGTTCTCAATTCTGAGTGGATTCTTACTATGCAAGAAGAACTTAATCAATTCTCTAAAAATGATGTGTGGGGTCTGAAACCTAGACAAAACAAAATGCACATTATTAGAACCAAATGGATATTTAGAAATAAGTTGAATGAGAATGAGATGTGGTAAGAAAATAATCCAGAGTGGTTGCACAAGCCTATAGTCACCAAAAAGGAATTGATTATATTGAGACCTTTGCACCAGTGGCCAGGTTATAATCAATTTTTCTCATATTTCATTTTTTGTTAATCATAATATCATTTTCTATAAAATGGATGTCAAGTGTGAGTTCTTGAATGGTTACATAACATAAAAAGTTTATGTTCATCAACCTTCCGGTTTTGAAAATCATAAAAATCCTAATTTTGTTTATAAACTAAAGAAATCATTGTATGGTCTAAAATAGGCTCCCTTAGCATAGTATGAAATACTAAGCAATTTTCTTTTGAAAAATAATTTTACAAGAGGGATGGTTGATACAAAAATGATATTCTTGTACTTCAAATTTATGTGGATGATATTATTTTTAGTTCTACTAATTATTATATTTGTGAAGAATTGGTAGACTTTGAAATGAGTCTGATGGGTGAGATAAAGTTCTTTCTGGGAATCCAGATCAATCAAAGTCTATAAGGAACCTATATCCTCAAAGCAAGTACACAAAGGAGATTTTGAAAAAGTTTAACTAATCATAATGTAAAACGACTAAGACTTTCATGCATCCTATATGCATTTGTGAGACGGATCAATCAGGTAAGAAGGTTGAATAGAAGTTATACAGAGGTATGATTGGTTTTCTTCTATATCAGATTGCTTATATACCTGACATTTTATTTAGTGTATATGAGCTAGATTCTAAACAGTCTCACTTAAAAACTGTTAAGAGAATCTTTAGATATCTAAAAGGAACAACTTACCTTGGTTTGATATATATAAAATCAAAATAATATAAGTTACTAGGTTATTGTTATGGTGATTATGCTAGAGAAATACTTGAAAGAAAAAGCACCAGTGAAAGCTATCATTTCTTGGTGAAAATATGATTTCATGGTCTAGCAAGAGGCAATCTACACTAGCTATTTCAATCGTAGAAGTTGAATACATTATAGCCTCTAGGTGTAGCACACAAGTACTCAACATGAAAAGTAAGTTGGAAGACTGTCATATTAAAGAACGTAACGTTGCTATCTTGTGTGATAACACTTTAGCTATTTGTTTATCCAAGAATCTTTTCTTACACTCAAGGAAAAAAATAATGAGATCAAACACCAATTTATAAGAGATTATGTTAAGACAGGAATTTTATACTTAAAATTTATTGATACAGACCATCAATTGGCTGATATCTTTACAAAACCTCGTGCTGAGGATAAACTATTATTTATTTTGAAAAATCTTAACATGGAATTATGTCTAGAATGAGAAAGTATTTTTACTCTAAATGTGTAGTATAAAACTCCGGGAAATAAAATCTGAAGTGTTATCCTTATGGAGAAAGAAGTTTTCATTACTTAGAATTGATCTTCGTCCAATTCTAAATTAATATAATTTGATGACTAAAATTTGCAGAAAAGAAAAATTCATGTAAAAATAGTTGATACTGTAATGTATAACACCTGTCACGCATGCATATATCAAATCGTTTGATAATACTTTTGGGTTGCTCTATATCTTTGGAACATAAGTAATCATTATCCTTTCACTTTCCTAATTCATTAATTTCTTACGTGTTATTGTTATAATTATAGGTGGTTTCAAAAGGCCAGTCTTAATTTTACTTGTTGATTATCTAAACCAAATATTTTTTAACGTCTTTCATTCTTCCATCCTTTCCTATTTAAACCCCTCCCTCCCTCTCTCTCTCTCTCTCTCTCTCTCTCTCTCTCTTACATTTTTCATATTCACTTTTCTTCAAAACTATTCTCTTTTTATGTTTCTCTCGTATATTTTCAAATTTCCTTCCATAACTTTTCTTGATGATGAATAACTTCTTTTCATGATTAACAAGAAGAGTGTCGAATTTTCTACACTGAAACTTCTGGAATTTGATCTGTTGAAGGCAGTCTTCAAACAAAAATGGGTGAACTATTTCAATATGCAGAATGGTCTCATTTACCCATGTCTTGTCAATAAAGTCTAGGTTTATACTTATATTGGGCATAATGGAATTGAAAAATGCTCGTTTGTTTGTGGATTTCCAATCACAATCACTACAACCCCCATTTCTATTGCAACTAGTTTCGAGGAGAGAGGGTCAAGGAACATTACTGGTTTCACAATTCCTTCTATAAATCTATGATTTCAAATATCTACGACAATCTTGAGATAATCAACTGACGGACAACTCTCCGTCTGGAGGCTACAGTTTGCCAACAAATTATGACAGTCATCTTACATCCCAAAGAGCAAGAAGTAGAATTCCTAACCTAGAGGACAAACATTTCCTATACTTCCTGCTATAAAATGTTCACATTGATCTCCCCTCAACCATGTTAACTATATCAACGAGACAATCATTATCTCTCAAAGGTAAATGTCCTTCCTCATTCCATATGGAACAGTTCTATCTGACTTTTTACTATGGACTAGGATAGTTAATAAAGTAAGATTTGGAATGCATGTTGATGCCCAAGTCGAGGAAGAATGTGAAATGTTTAAGTATCTTGTATAAGTTGGTTGTTGATTGATTGTCTGTTCCAGTCTTAGTTTAACCTTTTTAATCTCTTGGTCCTATTTTTGTATTAATCTTATTCCACTTTTACTCGTCCCATTTCAATGATCATTGAAAAATCTTTATTTTTCCAATTTGTAAGTGTTTTATGTTGGCTTTAATTTTTGGTAAAACCAGTTTATGTCAACGTCTTGACTGATGTCATGACATTTGGGTTGAAGATAAATCCTGCAGAAGAAGTATTATACAGGTACAGCTCAGTTTGGTTGCATAGCATAATAATCATGCTATGATCTATTATGCTAGAAATCTGCAAGAAGAATGACTGATGTCATGACCAATGTTATGACATTCTGTGCAGAATATATTGTTGTGCAGATTTGCTTTTCTTGAGAGTTTTTAGGATTCTGTTGAGTTGTTCTGATGTGGATTAATATGTTTGAATCATATGCTCACGTGGACTTGAGGTTAACTTTGTTTAACCCTATTTTGTTATGTTGTAAAGACCAAGTCCTTAGGTTAACTTTGGTTAACCCTAGCTATTTTTATGGAAGCCCAAGTTGAAGACTTTACTGATTTTATAATATGGAACAAACCCTTATGTTAGTTGTTGCGCCTTTTCAGAGAAGAAGAAGAAGCAGATTGTAATTTGTGTTTTAGTAATTCTTGTGAGCCAAGCAATTATCTTTTGATAAGTGTCTTGGAGTAGGATTTAGTTGTTAGGGTAGTTAATCACTCAAAGCTTTGAAGCACGAGTGTTGTGTCTCTTGATTAAAGCTTTGAAGCAAAATCAAGTATGTTCATTGAAGAATGTCTTCACTATTCTATTAATCATTAGGTTCGTATCACTGTTGTGATTGAGGGGGAGTGAGTAGGAACTCAGGTCTAAGTAGGACTTAGATTGAAGTTGCATTGGGTAGGTCTTAAGTGAAGGAGATAAACTGGTTGGTTTATTCCTGAATTAATACTACTTATAGTGGATTTCCTCCCTGGCTTGGTAGCCCCCAGATGTAGGTCTAGTTACACACTAAACTGGGTTAACAATTGATTGTGTTATTTACTGTCTTTTAAATTACTGTGTGGATTGTTAACAGTTTGTCAGATACGGTGTCATAACATTCACTTTGACATTAAGTATCTACTGCCAGATTTTCAATTGGCGTCAGATCAGGCACCCTGCCTGTTTTTCTGGGTGAGATCTAGGGATATTATTTTCTGGCACTATGGACAAGGAAGGAGGATTTGGGAGCAGACCACCCATTATGGATGGATCAAACTATGACTACTGGAAACCTCGTATGGTTGCCTTCTTGAAGTCACTGGATAATAAAGCTTAGAGAGCTGCTGACAGAGGATGGAAACATCCCATCAAACTTGAGAAAGATGGGACTACTAGCCTGAAACTTGAGGAAGAATGGAGCAAAGAAGAAGAAGAGTTATCACTGGGCAACTCTAAAGCATGGAATGCCTTATTCAATGGAATTGACAGAAACATTTTCAGACTAGTGCACCAGTGTGAACTGGCCAAGGATGTTTGGGACACTCTTAAAACCACTCATGAGGGTACATCCAAGGTGAAAATGTCAAGACTTCAGATGCTCACTACCAAATTTGAGAATCTTGAGGATGAAGGAAGATGAGACCATTCATGAGTTTCACATGAACATCTTGGAGATTGCCAACACCTCAGGAGCATTGGGAGAAAAGATGTCTGAAGAAAAGCTGGTGAGAAAGATTCTAAGATCTTTGCCTAAAAGGTTTGCAATGAAAGTAACTGCTATAGAGGAAGCTCAGGATATCTGCAGCTTGAAGGTTGATGAACTCATTGGTTCACTTCGGACATTTGAGATGGGGATCAGTGGCAATGTTGACAAGAAGAACAAGAGCATAGCCCTTGTATCCAATGCTGAAGAGGAAAGCAAGGAGAGTGATGAAGTGAATATATCAGAAGCTATAGCTATGCTTGGAAGGAAGTTCAACAAACTCATCAAGAGAATGGACCAGAAGCCAAGGTCAAATGTTAAGAACATTTCCTCTGACATTAGCAGATCATATGACTCTAGCAGAAGAACTAAGTCTCAAGAAAAGGGAAATCAAAGCAGTGGAATCCAATGCCATAGATGTGAAGGATATGGCCACATTAGAGCTGAATGTCCCACCTTTCTAAAGAAACAAAAGAAAGGAATGTATGTTACTTGGTCTGATGGTGACTCAGAAAGTGATTCTAAAGAAGAATCTGCTAAACTAGTTACTGCACTATTTGGTGTGTGTAACTCTGACAATGATTCAAGTGATGAAGAGGTGACATTTGAAGAACTTGCCGACTCCTACAAGAAGTTGTGTATCAGGAGTGCTGAAGTCTGTCAACAAAATGAGAAACAGAAGAAGCTCATAGTGAAGTTGGAGGTGAGAAGAAGGTGACATCGCAACTATAAGTCATCTCAAAGGTGAAGTTCTAGTGTTGAACTCCAAACTTGATCAGATGACAAAGTCAGTCAGGATGTTAACAACTGGTACTGGCAAGTTGGAAGAAATACTTCAGACTGGACAAAATGCAAGAAACATGTCTGGTCTAGGATTTGTGGCTGCAAAGAAATCTGTTGTGGATAAGAAGAAGACCAGGCCTGATAAACAAATGTCAAAGAAGATGTCACAACATAAGGCTCAACATCAAGAATAGAGAAACATGAAGAAAAAATATCAAAGATGGAGATGTCATTACTGTGGAAGGTTTGGCCACATAAAGCCTTTTTGCTTCAGATAATATGGATATCCTAACCAGACCCCATATGTCAAGCCTAAAACTAACAAGACACCATATACTCAACAATGGAAGAAAAAGACTACAGCCCTGATAGCTCACACCTCCCTTAGAGTTTACGCCAAGGTACTTTGATGGATGCTCTAAACACATGACTGGAATCAAGAATCTGATGAATGATGTCAAAACTCATACTACTAGTTATGTCACTTTTGGACATGGAGCTAGAGGAGAAATCAAAGGTGTTGGAAACTTGGACTGCCCCTGGAGTTCCAAACCTAACTGAAGTGATGTTGGTAAATGGTTTAACTGCTAACCTCATAAGTATCAGTCAACTATGTGATCTAGGATTCAAGGTCAACTTCACCAAGTCTGAATGCCTTGTTACAAATGAAAAATAAGAAGTTGTAATTAGAGGAGTCAGATCAAAAGACAACTGTTACTTATGGGAGTCTGAGAACACTAATTACTCTTCTGTGTGCTCTATAGCCAAAGAAGAGAAGGAAGTGAAACTGTGGCACCAAAAACTTGGTCATCTGCATCTTAGAGGGATGAAAAAGATCATATCCATGGAGGTTGTCAGAGGGATTCCAAAACTTCAAATTGATGAAGGAAGAGTTTGTGGTGAATGTCAGGTTGGAAAGAAAACTAGAATGTCACATCCAAAGACAAGACATCTAACCACCTCTAAGGTGCTAGAAGTTCTACATATGGATCTGATGGGTCCCATGCAGGTAGAAAGTCTTGGTGGAAATAGATATGCCTATGTTGTTGTGGATGATTTTTCCAGATTCACCTAGATAAACTTCATTAGGGAAAAATCTGATGTATTTGATGTCTTTAAGGAATTGTGCAAAAGACTTCAAAGAGAAAAGGAAGGATGCATTGTCAGAATCAGAAGTCATCATGGAAAGGAATTTGAAAATAGTAAGTTTGATGAGTTTTGTTCTTCAGAAGGAATCAATCACGAGTTCTCTTCACCTATAACTCCTCAACAAAATGGAGTTGTGGAAAGGAAAAACAGAACTATACAGGAATCTGCTAGAGCAATAATACATGCCAAGAAGCTTCCTGTTCATTTTTGGGCTGAAGCTATGAATACAGCCTGTTATGTCCACAACAGGTTCACTTTGAGAAAGGGAACATCATCCACCCTTTATGAAATATGGAAAGGAAAAAAGCCTACTGTGAAGTACTTCCATGTCTTTGGGAGAAAATGTTATATTTTGACAGATCGTGAACAAAGGAGAAAGATGGACCCTAAAAGTGATGAAGGAATATTCTTGGGATACTCTACCAACAGCAGAGCATATAGGGTGTTCAATTCCAGGACAAAAGTTATGATGGAATCTATAAATGTCGTAGTTGATGATCACCATGAGGAAACTAATGTCCCATATAATGTTGAGACATTCTTTGAGACTCCCACAATAGTGTCTAAAAAGGATGATGTGTCTAATCCTACTTCATCAGAGTCTGAATCAAAGGAATCTAACAAAGATCCTTCTATCAGAATTCAGAAAGATCATCCCAAGGAACTCATCATAGGAGATCCTAACAGTGGAGTTACTACAAGATCTAGAGAAATCATCTCAAACTCTTGTTTTGTGTCTAAGATTGAACCAAAGAATGTTAAAGAAGCTTTAACTGATGAATACTGGATTGGAGAAATGCAAGATGAATTGAACCAGTTCAAACAACATGAAGTATGGGAGTTAGTTCCTAGACCTGAAGGAACAAACATCATTGGCACAAAGTGGATCTACAAAAATAAGTCTAATGCTGAAGGAGTTGTCACCAGGAATAAGGCAAGGCTTGTTGCTCAAGGATACACTCAAGTTGAAGGGGTGGATTTTGATGAGACATTTGCTCCTATAGCCAGACTGGAATCAATCAGACTTCTCTTGGGAGTTTCTTTTCTTCTGAAGTTCAAGCTGTTTCAGATGGATGTGAAGAGTGCCTTCCTTAATGGGTACTTAAATGAGGAAGTGTATGTGGAACAGCCTGAAGGGTTTGTGGATCCAAACTGTCCTGATCATGTATACAAATTGAGGAAAGCATTATATGGTCTGAAACAAGCTCCTAGAGCTTGGTATGAAAGGTTGACAAAGTTCCTCACTGACAAAGGATACAGGAAATGAGGTTTGGATAAAACTCTTTTTGTCAAGGATGAAGGAGGAAAGATAATGGTAGCTCAAATTTATATTGATCACATAGTGTTTGGAGGAATGTCAAATAAAATGGTTAAACATTTTGCTAACCAGATGCAAGTTGAATTTGAAATGAGCCTTATGGGAGAATTGACCTACTTTCTTGGACTACAAGTCACACAGATGGAAGACTCAATTTTTCTTTCTCAAAGCAAGTATGCAAAGAATATTGTCAAGAAGTTTGGGATGGAGAATGCCAGTCATAAAAGGACTCCTGCACCTACTCATCTAAATCTATCCAAAGACACAAGTGGGACAAATGTGGATCAAAGCTTGTACAGAAGCATGATAGAAAGTCTTCTATACTTAACAGCCAGCAGACCTAACATAGCCTTTGTAGTTGAAGTATGTGCAAGATACCAGGCTGAACCCAAAGTAAGTCACATTAACCAGGTGAAAAGAATTTTGAAGTATGTGAGTGGAACCTACAATTATGGTATGTTGTACTCTCATGGATGTGAACCTATCCTGTCTGGTTATTGTGATGCTGATTAGGCTGGTAGTGCTGATGACAGATAGAGTACCTCTAGAGAATGCTTCTTTTTGGGAAACAACCTTGTTTCTTGGTTCAGCAAGAAACAAAACTGTGTGTCTCTATCTACTGCTGAAGCTGAATACATAGTAGCTGGTAGCAGTTGTTCTCAAATGATCTGGATGAAACAGATGCTAACTGAGTACAATGTCACACAAGATGTCATGGCATTGTACTGTGACAACCTGAGTGCTATTAACATATCCAAGAATCCTATACAGCACAGCAGGACTAAGCATATTGACATTAGACATCACTTCATCAGAGATCTTGTGGAGGAGAAAATGATTAAGTTGGAACATGTTGCCACTGAACTACAACTGGCTGATATTTTTACCAAGGCACTGGATACTAGTCAGTTTGAAAACTTAAGGGGCAAGCTGAGTATTTTCCAACATGAAGAGTTGTAGCAATTAAATTTGCTTAAAACAAGGGCTGAAAGAGATATTTTAATTAAGTTTATTGTGATTGGGCTAATAATTAGTTTCCCTCTTTCTTTCCAAAAGTTTAAGAAGAGGAATAGACATACTTATATTTTTTCTTCTCAGTTTGTTGTATCACTCTCCATTCTCACAAAAGAAAATTTCAAACTTGCTTTCACTTGTATTCTCAACTCCTCAAGATGTCTCAACAATTTGTATCATCATCTTCATCAAAGGCAACTGCTTCTTCCTCACCCACTGACACAGATCCTAGGACAAACGTAAATCCCATGGATGCTGAGGTTCTTGAGATAACTCCTCTTTGTGCAATGGCAGCTGACCTTACTAAGGTCAAGAAGCTGTGAACTCGACATGCAAGAAGATCACAAGCTTCTCCCTCAGGTAAATTTGCTTAACCATCAAGTTCTGTTCCTCCTGAGATAGCTAATAGGGAAGGTTCTGCATATGTTCACCAAGCCATTGCTAGATTGGTAACTAGGATTCTTAATGAGAATCACTCTGTTCCTGGTGTCTCTGTTCCCCTGAACCAAGAAGCTACTAACCCTAATTTAAAAAGTGATCCCAATGTCACTCAGAATGTTGAGACACCTGATAACAACATTGAGAAATCTCCAGAGAAACCTGATGATCACTAGACCCATACTGATAAGGCTGATGAACCACCTGTTATTAATGTTGATGAGGAATTTTCTGATAATGATTTAATTGCAAGTGTCAACCCTAGCATAGCAAGAAGGCTGATGACTAGAAAGGAAAAGTAGAGTGCTGCTCAAAGCCCCTCCAAAGAGAAGGCTACTAAAGTTGTTTCTAAGAAGGCTGGGCCTGAGAACAAGGTTATAGTAGGAGCTGAAAAGGACCAAACAACTGGAACTTCCAAATGCAAGGGAAAGGTGAAAGCAAGGGTATCTGTTGGTAGTCTCTCAAAACCCTTGAGAAAACCTATAACCAAGAAGAGAAAGGCTCCTAAACCTTCTGAATCTGATGAGAGCTCAGACTTTGATTTTGATGTTGAGAGCAATGTTCCAGACATTCCTCTCAGGAAGAAACCCTTTTCAAGCAAACTGGCTAAGGTTCCTGAGGTTGCCATTGACAATATTTCCTTTCACCATCTAGAAAATGCTAGCAGGTGGAAGTATGTGTTTCTGAAAAGGATTGCTTTAGAGAGGGAGCTGAACAGCAATGCTCTTGAGTGTAAGGAAGTAATGGATCTCATCAAGGTTGCTGGCCTGATGAAGGCAGTTGTCAAGTTTCCTAGCTGTTATGATATTCTTGTCAAAGAATTCATAGTGAATCTGTCTGTTGAATGTGCTGATGGAAAGTTAGTTGATTTTAGGTGTGTTTATGTGAGAGGAAGGAAGGTAAATTTCTCTCCATCTGTGATCAACTAATACCTGGGGAGGGCTGATGAAGCTCAGCCTGAGTTAGAGGTTACTGACAACCAGGTTTATCAAATCATCACTGCCCAGCAAGTCAAGCACTGGCCCTTGAAAGGGAAGCTAACTGCTAGCAAGCTTAGTGTGAAGTTTTCCATACTGCACAAAATTGGAGCAGCTAATTGGGTTCCTACCAATCACAAATCTACCATTTCAACTAGATTGGGGAGATTTATCTATGCTGTTGGAACAAAAGCTAATTTTGACTATGGAACTTACATTTTTGAGCAGACCATGAAACATGCAGAGAGCTATGCAATTAAAGGTCCTATAGCCTTTCCCTCCCTCCGATGTGGTATCATCATTGATCAATACCCTGATATCCTAGTAGAAAAGGACTCTGTCTGTAAAAGAGCTCCTGCTCTTGGTTTCCATTATAAGCTGTTTTAGGGGAAACATGTCCCTGACATTGTCATGACATCTGCTGAGACATCAAATGTCAAAGCTAATTCTCAGAAAGCTGATGTTATTGATGTGCTAAGAGAGACCTGCAGAGAGCTTAAGGCAAGAAAGAAATCTCTTGAAGAGCTGATCACTGTCTTGGAACAGGAAAAGGATGACATGGAGGTTGAGGATGAAAGACTGGAGGAGAATGCTGATGAAGAACAGCATGATGGATCTGCAAGCAGCTCAAAAGAAGAGGATACTTACCATAATGCTTCTTCAGGAGAGGACAGTGTCTGATGCTCTATGGTTGATATTTTGCAAAGTCAGCTGCTGCTACCTGCTGTTACCTTTTTGCTGCTTTTGCTTTTGTTTGTTTTTTCTTTTGGCTAGTTGTATTTTGATAACTTGGAAGTATGTTAATTCTTCTGCTACTTATATTTCTTGTTTTCTGGGATCTTGTAATGGCACCTTTGGCCCCTTTATGGCTAAAAAGGGGGAGAAGAAATTATGGGTTGAATTTATCTTAATTGGGTGTTGGTGCTTAACTTAATTGCTTCTTTTAATTCTGCTGCTTTAGTACTCTGATAGCTTAGTTGTTTTAGCCAAAAAAAATCCAAAGGGGGAGTTTGTAAGTGTTTTATGTTGGCTTTAATTTTTGGTAAATCCAGTTTATGTCAATGTCTTGACTGATGTCATGACATTCTGGGTTGAAAATAAATCCTGCAGAAGAAGTATTATACAGTTACAGCTCAGTTTGGTTGCATAGCATAATAGTCATGCTATGATCTGTTATGCTGGAAATCTACAAGAAGAATGACTGATGTCATGACCAATGTTATGACATTCTGTGCAGAATATATTGTTGTGCAGATTTGCTTTTCTTGAGAGTTTTTAGGATTCTGTTGAGTTGTTCTGATGTGGATTAATATGTTTGAATCATATGCTCACGTGGACTTGAGGTTAACTTTGTTTAACCCTATTTTGTTATGTTGTAAAGACCAAGTCCTTATGTTAACTTTGGTTAACCCTAGATATTTTTATGGAAGCCCAAGTTGAAGAATTTACTGCTTCTATAATATGGAACAAACCCTTATGTTAGTTGCTGCGCCTTTTTAGAGAAGAAGAAGAATCAAATTGTAATTTGTGTTTTAGTAATTCTTGTGAGCCAAGCAATTATCTTTTGATAAGTGTCTTGGAGTAGGATTTAGTTGTTAGGGTAGTTAATCACTCAAAGCTTTGAAGCACGAGTGTTGTGTCTCTTGATTAAAGCTTTGAAGCAAAATCAAGTATGTTCATTGAAGAATGTCTTCACTATTCTATTAATCATTAGGTTCGTATCACTGTTGTGATTGAGGGGGAGTGAGTAGGAACTCAGGTCTAAGTAGGACTTAGATTGAAGTTGCATTGGGTAGGTCTTAAGTGAAGGAGATAAACTGGTTGGTTTATTCCTGAATTAATACTACTTATAGTGGATTTCCTCCCTGGCTTGGTAGCCCCCAGATGTAGGTCTAGTTACACACTAAACTGGGTTAACAATTGATTGTGTTATTTACTGTCTTTTAAATTACTGTGTGGATTGTTAACAGTTTGTCAGATACGGTGTCATAACATTCACTTTGACATTAAGTATCTACTGCCAGATTTTCAATTGGCGTCAGATCAGGCACCCTGCCTGTTTTTCTGGGTGAGATCTAGGGATATTATTTTCTGGCACTATGGACAAGGAAGGAGGATTTGGGAGCAGACCACCCATTATGGATGGATCAAACTATGACTACTGGAAACCTCGTATGGTTGCCTTCTTGAAGTCACTGGATAATAAAGCTTAGAGAGCTGCTGACAGAGGATGGAAACATCCCATCAAACTTGAGAAAGATGGGACTACTAGCCTGAAACTTGAGGAAGAATGGAGCAAAGAAGAAGAAGAGTTATCACTGGGCAACTCTAAAGCATGGAATGCCTTATTCAATGGAATTGACAGAAACATTTTCAGACTAGTGCACCAGTGTGAACTGGCCAAGGATGTTTGGGACACTCTTAAAACCACTCATGAGGGTACATCCAAGGTGAAAATGTCAAGACTTCAGATGCTCACTACCAAATTTGAGAATCTGAGGATGAAGGAAGATGAGACCATTCATGAGTTTCACATGAACATCTTGGAGATTGCCAACACCTCAGGAGCATTGGGAGAAAAGATGTCTGAAGAAAAGCTGGTGAGAAAGATTCTAAGATCTTTGCCTAAAAGGTTTGCAATGAAAGTAACTGCTATAGAGGAAGCTCAGGATATCTGCAGCTTGAAGGTTGATGAACTCATTGGTTCACTTCAGACATTTGAGATGGGGATCAGTGGCAATGTTGACAAGAAGAACAAGAGCATAGCCCTTGTATCCAATGCTGAAGAGGAAAGCAAGGAGAGTGATGAAGTGAATATATCAGAAGCTATAGCTATGCTTGGAAGGAAGTTCAACAAACTCATCAAGAGAATGGACCAGAAGCCAAGGTCAAATGTTAAGAACATTTCCTCTGACATTAGCAGATCATATGACTCTAGCAGAAGAACTAAGTCTGAAGAAAAGGGAAATCAAAGCAGTGGAATCCAATGCCATAGATGTGAAGGATATGGCCACATTAGAGCTGAATGTCCCACCTTTCTAAAGAAACAAAAGAAAGGAATGTATGTTACTTGGTCTGATGGTGACTCAGAAAGTGATTCTAAAGAAGAATCTGCTAAACTAGTTACTGCACTATTTGGTGTGTGTAACTCTGACAATGATTCAAGTGATGAAGAGGTGACATTTGAAGAACTTGCTGACTCCTACAAGAAGTTGTGTATCAGGAGTGCTGAAGTCTGTCAACAAAATGAGAAACAGAAGAAGCTCATAGTGAAGTTGGAGGCTGAGAAGAAGGTAGACACTGCAACTATAAGTCATCTCAAAGGTGAAGTTCTAGTGTTGAACTCCAAACTTGATCAGATGACAAAGTCAGTCAGGATGTTAACAACTGGTACTGGCAAGTTGGAAGAAATACTTCAGACTGGACAAAATGCAAGAAACATGTCTGGTCTAGGATTTGTGGCTGCAAAGAAATCTGTTGTGGATAAGAAGAAGACCAGGCCTGATAAACAAATGTCAAAGAAGATGTCACAACATAAGGCTCAACATCAAGAATAGAGAAACATGAAGAAAAAATATCAAAGATGGAGATGTCATTACTGTGGAAGGTTTGGCCACATAAAGCCTTTTTGCTTCAGATAATATGGATATCCTAACCAGACCCCATATGTCAAGCCTAAAACTAACAAGACACCATATACTCAACAATGGAAGAAAAAGACTACAGCCCTGATAGCTCACACCTCCCTTAGAGTTTCTGCCAAGGAAGACTGGTACTTTGACAGTGGATGCTCTAAACACATGACTGGAATCAAGAATCTGCTGAATGATGTCAAAACTCATACTACTAGTTATGTCACTTTTGGACATGGAGCTAGAGGAGAAATCAAAGGTGTTGGAAACTTGGACTGCCCTGGAGTTCCAAACCTAACTGAAGTGATGTTGGTAAATGGTTTAACTGCTAACCTCATAAGTATCAGTCAACTATGTGATCTAGGATTCAAGGTCAACTTCACCAAGTCTGAATGCCTTGTTACAAATGAAAAATAAGAAGTTGTAATTAGAGGAGTCAGATCAAAAGACAACTGTTACTTATGGGAGTCTGAGAACACTAATTACTCTTCTGTGTGCTCTATAGCCAAAGAAGAGAAGGAAGTGAAACTGTGGCACCAAAAACTTGGTCATCTGCATCTTAGAGGGATGAAAAAGATCATATCCATGGAGGTTGTCAGAGGGATTCCAAAACTTCAAATTGATGAAGGAAGAGTTTGTGGTGAATGTCAGGTTGGAAAGAAAACTAGAATGTCACATCCAAAGACAAGACATCTAACCACCTCTAAGGTGCTAGAAGTTCTACATATGGATCTGATGGGTCCCATGCAGGTAGAAAGTCTTGGTGGAAATAGATATGCCTATGTTGTTGTGGATGATTTTTCCAGATTCACCTAGATAAACTTCATTAGGGAAAAATCTGATGTATTTGATGTCTTTAAGGAATTGTGCAAAAGACTTCAAAGAGAAAAGGAAGGATGCATTGTCAGAATCAGAAGTCATCATGGAAAGGAATTTGAAAATAGTAAGTTTGATGAGTTTTGTTCTTCAGAAGGAATCAATCACGAGTTCTCTTCACCTATAACTCCTCAACAAAATGGAGTTGTGGAAAGGAAAAACAGAACTATACAGGAATCTGCTAGAGCAATAATACATGCCAAGAAGCTTCCTGTTCATTTTTGGGCTGAAGCTATGAATACAGCCTGTTATGTCCACAACAGGTTCACTTTGAGAAAGGGAACATCATCCACCCTTTATGAAATATGGAAAGGAAAAAAGCCTACTGTGAAGTACTTCCATGTCTTTGGGAGAAAATGTTATATTTTGACAGATCGTGAACAAAGGAGAAAGATGGACCCTAAAAGTGATGAAGGAATATTCTTGGGATACTCTACCAACAGCAGAGCATATAGGGTGTTCAATTCCAGGACAAAAGTTATGATGGAATCTATAAATGTCGTAGTTGATGATCACCATGAGGAAACTAATGTCCCATATAATGTTGAGACATTCTTTGAGACTCCCACAATAGTGTCTAAAAAGGATGATGTGTCTAATCCTACTTCATCAGAGTCTGAATCAAAGGAATCTAACAAAGATCCTTCTATCAGAATTCAGAAAGATCATCCCAAGGAACTCATCATAGGAGATCCTAACAGTGGAGTTACTACAAGATCTAGAGAAATCATCTCAAACTCTTGTTTTGTGTCTAAGATTGAACCAAAGAATGTTAAAGAAGCTTTAACTGATGAATACTGGATTGGAGAAATGCAAGATGAATTGAACCAGTTCAAACAACATGAAGTATGGGAGTTAGTTCCTAGACCTGAAGGAACAAACATCATTGGCACAAAGTGGATCTACAAAAATAAGTCTAATGCTGAAGGAGTTGTCACCAGGAATAAGGCAAGGCTTGTTGCTCAAGGATACACTCAAGTTGAAGGGGTGGATTTTGATGAGACATTTGCTCCTATAGCCAGACTGGAATCAATCAGACTTCTCTTGGGAGTTTCTTTTCTTCTGAAGTTCAAGCTGTTTCAGATGGATGTGAAGAGTGCCTTCCTTAATGGGTACTTAAATGAGGAAGTGTATGTGGAACAGCCTGAAGGGTTTGTGGATCCAAACTGTCCTGATCATGTATACAAATTGAGGAAAGCATTATATGGTCTGAAACAAGCTCCTAGAGCTTGGTATGAAAGGTTGACAAAGTTCCTCACTGACAAAGGATACAGGAAATGAGGTTTGGATAAAACTCTTTTTGTCAAGGATGAAGGAGGAAAGATAATGGTAGCTCAAATTTATATTGATCACATAGTGTTTGGAGGAATGTCAAATAAAATGGTTAAACATTTTGCTAACCAGATGCAAGTTGAATTTGAAATGAGCCTTATGGGAGAATTGACCTACTTTCTTGGACTACAAGTCACACAGATGGAAGACTCAATTTTTCTTTCTCAAAGCAAGTATGCAAAGAATATTGTCAAGAAGTTTGGGATGGAGAATGCCAGTCATAAAAGGACTCCTGCACCTACTCATCTAAATCTATCCAAAGACACAAGTGGGACAAATGTGGATCAAAGCTTGTACAGAAGCATGATAGAAAGTCTTCTATACTTAACAGCCAGCAGACCTAACATAGCCTTTGTAGTTGAAGTATGTGCAAGATACCAGGCTGAACCCAAAGTAAGTCACATTAACCAGGTGAAAAGAATTTTGAAGTATGTGAGTGGAACCTACAATTATGGTATGTTGTACTCTCATGGATGTGAACCTATCCTGTCTGGTTATTGTGATGCTGATTAGGCTGGTAGTGCTGATGACAGATAGAGTACCTCTAGAGAATGCTTCTTTTTGGGAAACAACCTTGTTTCTTGGTTCAGCAAGAAACAAAACTGTGTGTCTCTATCTACTGCTGAAGCTGAATACATAGTAGCTGGTAGCAGTTGTTCTCAAATGATCTGGATGAAACAGATGCTAACTGAGTACAATGTCACACAAGATTTCATGACAATATACTGTGACAACCTGAGTGCTATTAACATATCCAAGAATCCAATACAGCACAGCAGGACTAAGCATATTGACATTAGACATCACTTCATCAGAGATCTTGTGGAGGAGAAAATGATTAAGTTGGAACATGTTGCCACTGAACTACAACTGGCTGATATTTTTACCAAGGCACTGGATACTAGTCAGTTTGAAAACTTAAGGGGCAAGCTGAGTATTTTCCAACATGAAGAGTTGTAGCAATTAAATTTGCTTAAAACAAGGGCTGAAAGAGATATTTTAATTAAGTTTATTGTGATTGGGCTAATAATTAGTTTCCCTCTTTCTTTCCAAAAGTTTAAGAAGAGGAATAGACATACTTATATTTTTTCTTCTCAGTTTGTTGTATCACTCTCCATTCTCACAAAAGAAAATTTCAAACTTGCTTTCACTTGTATTCTCAACTCCTCAAGATGTCTCAACAATTTGTATCATCATCTTCATCAAAGGCAACTGCTTCTTCCTCACCCACTGACACAGATCCTAGGACAAACGTAAATCCCATGGATGCTGAGGTTCTTGAGATAACTCCTCTTTGTGCAATGGCAGCTGACCTTACTAAGGTCAAGAAGCTGTGAACTCGACATGCAAGAAGATCACAAGCTTCTCCCTCAGGTAAATTTGCTTAACCATCAAGTTCTGTTCCTCCTGAGATAGCTAATAGGGAAGGTTCTGCATATGTTCACCAAGCCATTGCTAGATTGGTAACTAGGATTCTTAATGAGAATCACTCTGTTCCTGGTGTCTCTGTTCCCCTGAACCAAGAAGCTACTAACCCTAATTTAAAAAGTGATCCCAATGTCACTCAGAATGTTGAGACACCTGATAACAACATTGAGAAATCTCCAGAGAAACCTGATGATCACTAGACCCATACTGATAAGGCTGATGAACCACCTGTTATTAATGTTGATGAGGAATTTTCTGATAATGATTTAATTGCAAGTGTCAACCCTAGCATAGCAAGAAGGCTGATGACTAGAAAGGAAAAGTAGAGTGCTGCTCAAAGCCCCTCCAAAGAGAAGGCTACTAAAGTTGTTTCTAAGAAGGCTGGGCCTGAGAACAAGGTTATAGTAGGAGCTGAAAAGGACCAAACAACTGGAACTTCCAAATGCAAGGGAAAGGTGAAAGCAAGGGTATCTGTTGGTAGTCTCTCAAAACCCTTGAGAAAACCTATAACCAAGAAGAGAAAGGCTCCTAAACCTTCTGAATCTGATGAGAGCTCAGACTTTGATTTTGATGTTGAGAGCAATGTTCCAGACATTCCTCTCAGGAAGAAACCCTTTTCAAGCAAACTGGCTAAGGTTCCTGAGGTTGCCATTGACAATATTTCCTTTCACCATCTAGAAAATGCTAGCAGGTGGAAGTATGTGTTTCTGAAAAGGATTGCTTTAGAGAGGGAGCTGAACAGCAATGCTCTTGAGTGTAAGGAAGTAATGGATCTCATCAAGGTTGCTGGCCTGATGAAGGCAGTTGTCAAGTTTCCTAGCTGTTATGATATTCTTGTCAAAGAATTCATAGTGAATCTGTCTGTTGAATGTGCTGATGGAAAGTTAGTTGATTTTAGGTGTGTTTATGTGAGAGGAAGGAAGGTAAATTTCTCTCCATCTGTGATCAACTAATACCTGGGGAGGGCTGATGAAGCTCAGCCTGAGTTAGAGGTTACTGACAACCAGGTTTATCAAATCATCACTGCCCAGCAAGTCAAGCACTGGCCCTTGAAAGGGAAGCTAACTGCTAGCAAGCTTAGTGTGAAGTTTTCCATACTGCACAAAATTGGAGCAGCTAATTGGGTTCCTACCAATCACAAATCTACCATTTCAACTAGATTGGGGAGATTTATCTATGCTGTTGGAACAAAAGCTAATTTTGACTATGGAACTTACATTTTTGAGCAGACCATGAAACATGCAGAGAGCTATGCAATTAAAGGTCCTATAGCCTTTCCCTCCCTCCGATGTGGTATCATCATTGATCAATACCCTGATATCCTAGTAGAAAAGGACTCTGTCTGTAAAAGAGCTCCTGCTCTTGGTTTCCATTATAAGCTGTTTTAGGGGAAACATGTCCCTGACATTGTCATGACATCTGCTGAGACATCAAATGTCAAAGCTAATTCTCAGAAAGCTGATGTTATTGATGTGCTAAGAGAGACCTGCAGAGAGCTTAAGGCAAGAAAGAAATCTCTTGAAGAGCTGATCACTGTCTTGGAACAGGAAAAGGATGACATGGAGGTTGAGGATGAAAGACTGGAGGAGAATGCTGATGAAGAACAGCATGATGGATCTGCAAGCAGCTCAAAAGAAGAGGATACTTACCATAATGCTTCTTCAGGAGAGGACAGTGTCTGATGCTCTATGGTTGATATTTTGCAAAGTCAGCTGCTGCTACCTGCTGTTACCTTTTTGCTGCTTTTGCTTTTGTTTGTTTTTTCTTTTGGCTAGTTGTATTTTGATAACTTGGAAGTATGTTAATTCTTCTGCTACTTATATTTCTTGTTTTCTGGGATCTTGTAATGGCACCTTTGGCCCCTTTATGGCTAAAAAGGGGGAGAAGAAATTATGGGTTGAATTTATCTTAATTGGGTGTTGGTGCTTAACTTAATTGCTTCTTTTAATTCTGCTGCTTTAGTACTCTGATAGCTTAGTTGTTTTAGCCAAAAAAAATCCAAAGGGGGAGTTTGTAAGTGTTTTATGTTGGCTTTAATTTTTGGTAAATCCAGTTTATGTCAATGTCTTGACTGATGTCATGACATTCTGGGTTGAAAATAAATCCTGCAGAAGAAGTATTATACAGTTACAGCTCAGTTTGGTTGCATAGCATAATAGTCATGCTATGATCTGTTATGCTGGAAATCTACAAGAAGAATGACTGATGTCATGACCAATGTTATGACATTCTGTGCAGAATATATTGTTGTGCAGATTTGCTTTTCTTGAGAGTTTTTAGGATTCTGTTGAGTTGTTCTGATGTGGATTAATATGTTTGAATCATATGCTCACGTGGACTTGAGGTTAACTTTGTTTAACCCTATTTTGTTATGTTGTAAAGACCAAGTCCTTAGGTTAACTTTGGTTAACCCTAGCTATTTTTATGGAAGCCCAAGTTGAAGACTTTACTGATTTTATAATATGGAACAAACCCTTATGTTAGTTGTTGCGCCTTTTCAGAGAAGAAGAAGAAGCAGATTGTAATTTGTGTTTTAGTAATTCTTGTGAGCCAAGCAATTATCTTTTGATAAGTGTCTTGGAGTAGGATTTAGTTGTTAGGGTAGTTAATCACTCAAAGCTTTGAAGCACGAGTGTTGTGTCTCTTGATTAAAGCTTTGAAGCAAAATCAAGTATGTTCATTGAAGAATGTCTTCACTATTCTATTAATCATTAGGTTCGTATCACTGTTGTGATTGAGGGGGAGTGAGTAGGAACTCAGGTCTAAGTAGGACTTAGATTGAAGTTGCATTGGGTAGGTCTTAAGTGAAGGAGATAAACTGGTTGGTTTATTCCTGAATTAATACTACTTATAGTGGATTTCCTCCCTGGCTTGGTAGCCCCCAGATGTAGGTCTAGTTACACACTAAACTGGGTTAACAATTGATTGTGTTATTTACTGTCTTTTAAATTACTGTGTGGATTGTTAACAGTTTGTCAGATACGGTGTCATAACATTCACTTTGACATTAAGTATCTACTGCCAGATTTTCAATTGGCGTCAGATCAGGCACCCTGCCTGTTTTTCTGGGTGAGATCTAGGGATATTATTTTCTGGCACTATGGACAAGGAAGGAGGATTTGGGAGCAGACCACCCATTCTGGATGGATCAAACTATGACTACTGGAAACCTCGTATGGTTGCCTTCTTGAAGTCACTGGATAATAAAGCTTAGAGAGCTGCTGACAGAGGATGGAAACATCCCATCAAACTTGAGAAAGATGGGACTACTAGCCTGAAACTTGAGGAAGAATGGAGCAAAGAAGAAGAAGAGTTATCACTGGGCAACTCTAAAGCATGGAATGCCTTATTCAATGGAATTGACAGAAACATTTTCAGACTAGTGCACCAGTGTGAACTGGCCAAGGATGTTTGGGACACTCTTAAAACCACTCATGAGGGTACATCCAAGGTGAAAATGTCAAGACTTCAGATGCTCACTACCAAATTTGAGAATCTGAGGATGAAGGAAGATGAGACCATTCATGAGTTTCACATGAACATCTTGGAGATTGCCAACACCTCAGGAGCATTGGGAGAAAAGATGTCTGAAGAAAAGCTGGTGAGAAAGATTCTAAGATCTTTGCCTAAAAGGTTTGCAATGAAAGTAACTGCTATAGAGGAAGCTCAGGATATCTGCAGCTTGAAGGTTGATGAACTCATTGGTTCACTTCAGACATTTGAGATGGGGATCAGTGGCAATGTTGACAAGAAGAACAAGAGCATAGCCCTTGTATCCAATGCTGAAGAGGAAAGCAAGGAGAGTGATGAAGTGAATATATCAGAAGCTATAGCTATGCTTGGAAGGAAGTTCAACAAACTCATCAAGAGAATGGACCAGAAGCCAAGGTCAAATGTTAAGAACATTTCCTCTGACATTAGCAGATCATATGACTCTAGCAGAAGAACTAAGTCTGAAGAAAAGGGAAATCAAAGCAGTGGAATCCAATGCCATAGATGTGAAGGATATGGCCACATTAGAGCTGAATGTCCCACCTTTCTAAAGAAACAAAAGAAAGGAATGTATGTTACTTGGTCTGATGGTGACTCAGAAAGTGATTCTAAAGAAGAATCTGCTAAACTAGTTACTGCACTATTTGGTGTGTGTAACTCTGACAATGATTCAAGTGATGAAGAGGTGACATTTGAAGAACTTGCTGACTCCTACAAGAAGTTGTGTATCAGGAGTGCTGAAGTCTGTCAACAAAATGAGAAACAGAAGAAGCTCATAGTGAAGTTGGAGGCTGAGAAGAAGGTAGACACTGCAACTATAAGTCATCTCAAAGGTGAAGTTCTAGTGTTGAACTCCAAACTTGATCAGATGACAAAGTCAGTCAGGATGTTAACAACTGGTACTGGCAAGTTGGAAGAAATACTTCAGACTGGACAAAATGCAAGAAACATGTCTGGTCTAGGATTTGTGGCTGCAAAGAAATCTGTTGTGGATAAGAAGAAGACCAGGCCTGATAAACAAATGTCAAAGAAGATGTCACAACATAAGGCTCAACATCAAGAATAGAGAAACATGAAGAAAAAATATCAAAGATGGAGATGTCATTACTGTGGAAGGTTTGGCCACATAAAGCCTTTTTGCTTCAGATAATATGGATATCCTAACCAGACCCCATATGTCAAGCCTAAAACTAACAAGACACCATATACTCAACAATGGAAGAAAAAGACTACAGCCCTGATAGCTCACACCTCCCTTAGAGTTTCTGCCAAGGAAGACTGGTACTTTGACAGTGGATGCTCTAAACACATGACTGGAATCAAGAATCTGCTGAATGATGTCAAAACTCATACTACTAGTTATGTCACTTTTGGACATGGAGCTAGAGGAGAAATCAAAGGTGTTGGAAACTTGGACTGCCCTGGAGTTCCAAACCTAACTGAAGTGATGTTGGTAAATGGTTTAACTGCTAACCTCATAAGTATCAGTCAACTATGTGATCTAGGATTCAAGGTCAACTTCACCAAGTCTGAATGCCTTGTTACAAATGAAAAATAAGAAGTTGTAATTAGAGGAGTCAGATCAAAAGACAACTGTTACTTATGGGAGTCTGAGAACACTAATTACTCTTCTGTGTGCTCTATAGCCAAAGAAGAGAAGGAAGTGAAACTGTGGCACCAAAAACTTGGTCATCTGCATCTTAGAGGGATGAAAAAGATCATATCCATGGAGGTTGTCAGAGGGATTCCAAAACTTCAAATTGATGAAGGAAGAGTTTGTGGTGAATGTCAGGTTGGAAAGAAAACTAGAATGTCACATCCAAAGACAAGACATCTAACCACCTCTAAGGTGCTAGAAGTTCTACATATGGATCTGATGGGTCCCATGCAGGTAGAAAGTCTTGGTGGAAATAGATATGCCTATGTTGTTGTGGATGATTTTTCCAGATTCACCTAGATAAACTTCATTAGGGAAAAATCTGATGTATTTGATGTCTTTAAGGAATTGTGCAAAAGACTTCAAAGAGAAAAGGAAGGATGCATTGTCAGAATCAGAAGTCATCATGGAAAGGAATTTGAAAATAGTAAGTTTGATGAGTTTTGTTCTTCAGAAGGAATCAATCACGAGTTCTCTTCACCTATAACTCCTCAACAAAATGGAGTTGTGGAAAGGAAAAACAGAACTATACAGGAATCTGCTAGAGCAATAATACATGCCAAGAAGCTTCCTGTTCATTTTTGGGCTGAAGCTATGAATACAGCCTGTTATGTCCACAACAGGTTCACTTTGAGAAAGGGAACATCATCCACCCTTTATGAAATATGGAAAGGAAAAAAGCCTACTGTGAAGTACTTCCATGTCTTTGGGAGAAAATGTTATATTTTGACAGATCGTGAACAAAGGAGAAAGATGGACCCTAAAAGTGATGAAGGAATATTCTTGGGATACTCTACCAACAGCAGAGCATATAGGGGTGTTCAATTCCAGGACAAAAGTTATGATGGAATCTATAAATGTCGTAGTTGATGATCACCATGAGGAAACTAATGTCCCATATAATGTTGAGACATTCTTTGAGACTCCCACAATAGTGTCTAAAAAGGATGATGTGTCTAATCCTACTTCATCAGAGTCTCAATCAAAGGAATCTAACAAAGATCCTTCTATCAGAATTCAGAAAGATCATCCCAAGGAACTCATCATAGGAGATCCTAACAGTGGAGTTACTACAAGATCTAGAGAAATCATCTCAAACTCTTGTTTTGTGTCTAAGATTGAACCAAAGAATGTTAAAGAAGCTTTAACTGATGAATACTGGATTGGAGAAATGCAAGATGAATTGAACCAGTTCAAACAACATGAAGTATGGGAGTTAGTTCCTAGACCTGAAGGAACAAACATCATTGGCACAAAGTGGATCTACAAAAATAAGTCTAATGCTGAAGGAGTTGTCACCAGGAATAAGGCAAGGCTTGTTGCTCAAGGATACACTCAAGTTGAAGGGGTGGATTTTGATGAGACATTTGCTCCTATAGCCAGACTGGAATCAATCAGACTTCTCTTGGGAGTTTCTTTTCTTCTGAAGTTCAAGCTGTTTCAGATGGATGTGAAGAGTGCCTTCCTTAATGGGTACTTAAATGAGGAAGTGTATGTGGAACAGCCTGAAGGGTTTGTGGATCCAAACTGTCCTGATCATGTATACAAATTGAGGAAAGCATTATATGGTCTGAAACAAGCTCCTAGAGCTTGGTATGAAAGGTTGACAAAGTTCCTCACTGACAAAGGATACAGGAAATGAGGTTTGGATAAAACTCTTTTTGTCAAGGATGAAGGAGGAAAGATAATGGTAGCTCAAATTTATATTGATCACATAGTGTTTGGAGGAATGTCAAATAAAATGGTTAAACATTTTGCTAACCAGATGCAAGTTGAATTTGAAATGAGCCTTATGGGAGAATTGACCTACTTTCTTGGACTACAAGTCACACAGATGGAAGACTCAATTTTTCTTTCTCAAAGCAAGTATGCAAAGAATATTGTCAAGAAGTTTGGGATGGAGAATGCCAGTCATAAAAGGACTCCTGCACCTACTCATCTAAATCTATCCAAAGACACAAGTGGGACAAATGTGGATCAAAGCTTGTACAGAAGCATGATAGAAAGTCTTCTATACTTAACAGCCAGCAGACCTAACATAGCCTTTGTAGTTGAAGTATGTGCAAGATACCAGGCTGAACCCAAAGTAAGTCACATTAACCAGGTGAAAAGAATTTTGAAGTATGTGAGTGGAACCTACAATTATGGTATGTTGTACTCTCATGGATGTGAACCTATCCTGTCTGGTTATTGTGATGCTGATTAGGCTGGTAGTGCTGATGACAGATAGAGTACCTCTAGAGAATGCTTCTTTTTGGGAAACAACCTTGTTTCTTGGTTCAGCAAGAAACAAAACTGTGTGTCTCTATCTACTGCTGAAGCTGAATACATAGTAGCTGGTAGCAGTTGTTCTCAAATGATCTGGATGAAACAGATGCTAACTGAGTACAATGTCACACAAGATGTCATGGCATTGTACTGTGACAACCTGAGTGCTATTAACATATCCAAGAATCCTATACAGCACAGCAGGACTAAGCATATTGACATTAGACATCACTTCATCAGAGATCTTGTGGAGGAGAAAATGATTAAGTTGGAACATGTTGCCACTGAACTACAACTGGCTGATATTTTTACCAAGGCACTGGATACTAGTCAGTTTGAAAACTTAAGGGGCAAGCTGAGTATTTTCCAACATGAAGAGTTGTAGCAATTAAATTTGCTTAAAACAAGGGCTGAAAGAGATATTTTAATTAAGTTTATTGTGATTGGGCTAATAATTAGTTTCCCTCTTTCTTTCCAAAAGTTTAAGAAGAGGAATAGACATACTTATATTTTTTCTTCTCAGTTTGTTGTATCACTCTCCATTCTCACAAAAGAAAATTTCAAACTTGCTTTCACTTGTATTCTCAACTCCTCAAGATGTCTCAACAATTTGTATCATCATCTTCATCAAAGGCAACTGCTTCTTCCTCACCCACTGACACAGATCCTAGGACAAACGTAAATCCCATGGATGCTGAGGTTCTTGAGATAACTCCTCTTTGTGCAATGGCAGCTGACCTTACTAAGGTCAAGAAGCTGTGAACTCGACATGCAAGAAGATCACAAGCTTCTCCCTCAGGTAAATTTGCTTAACCATCAAGTTCTGTTCCTCCTGAGATAGCTAATAGGGAAGGTTCTGCATATGTTCACCAAGCCATTGCTAGATTGGTAACTAGGATTCTTAATGAGAATCACTCTGTTCCTGGTGTCTCTGTTCCCCTGAACCAAGAAGCTACTAACCCTAATTTAAAAAGTGATCCCAATGTCACTCAGAATGTTGAGACACCTGATAACAACATTGAGAAATCTCCAGAGAAACCTGATGATCACTAGACCCATACTGATAAGGCTGATGAACCACCTGTTATTAATGTTGATGAGGAATTTTCTGATAATGATTTAATTGCAAGTGTCAACCCTAGCATAGCAAGAAGGCTGATGACTAGAAAGGAAAAGTAGAGTGCTGCTCAAAGCCCCTCCAAAGAGAAGGCTACTAAAGTTGTTTCTAAGAAGGCTGGGCCTGAGAACAAGGTTATAGTAGGAGCTGAAAAGGACCAAACAACTGGAACTTCCAAATGCAAGGGAAAGGTGAAAGCAAGGGTATCTGTTGGTAGTCTCTCAAAACCCTTGAGAAAACCTATAACCAAGAAGAGAAAGGCTCCTAAACCTTCTGAATCTGATGAGAGCTCAGACTTTGATTTTGATGTTGAGAGCAATGTTCCAGACATTCCTCTCAGGAAGAAACCCTTTTCAAGCAAACTGGCTAAGGTTCCTGAGGTTGCCATTGACAATATTTCCTTTCACCATCTAGAAAATGCTAGCAGGTGGAAGTATGTGTTTCTGAAAAGGATTGCTTTAGAGAGGGAGCTGAACAGCAATGCTCTTGAGTGTAAGGAAGTAATGGATCTCATCAAGGTTGCTGGCCTGATGAAGGCAGTTGTCAAGTTTCCTAGCTGTTATGATATTCTTGTCAAAGAATTCATAGTGAATCTGTCTGTTGAATGTGCTGATGGAAAGTTAGTTGATTTTAGGTGTGTTTATGTGAGAGGAAGGAAGGTAAATTTCTCTCCATCTGTGATCAACTAATACCTGGGGAGGGCTGATGAAGCTCAGCCTGAGTTAGAGGTTACTGACAACCAGGTTTATCAAATCATCACTGCCCAGCAAGTCAAGCACTGGCCCTTGAAAGGGAAGCTAACTGCTAGCAAGCTTAGTGTGAAGTTTTCCATACTGCACAAAATTGGAGCAGCTAATTGGGTTCCTACCAATCACAAATCTACCATTTCAACTAGATTGGGGAGATTTATCTATGCTGTTGGAACAAAAGCTAATTTTGACTATGGAACTTACATTTTTGAGCAGACCATGAAACATGCAGAGAGCTATGCAATTAAAGGTCCTATAGCCTTTCCCTCCCTCCGATGTGGTATCATCATTGATCAATACCCTGATATCCTAGTAGAAAAGGACTCTGTCTGTAAAAGAGCTCCTGCTCTTGGTTTCCATTATAAGCTGTTTTAGGGGAAACATGTCCCTGACATTGTCATGACATCTGCTGAGACATCAAATGTCAAAGCTAATTCTCAGAAAGCTGATGTTATTGATGTGCTAAGAGAGACCTGCAGAGAGCTTAAGGCAAGAAAGAAATCTCTTGAAGAGCTGATCACTGTCTTGGAACAGGAAAAGGATGACATGGAGGTTGAGGATGAAAGACTGGAGGAGAATGCTGATGAAGAACAGCATGATGGATCTGCAAGCAGCTCAAAAGAAGAGGATACTTACCATAATGCTTCTTCAGGAGAGGACAGTGTCTGATGCTCTATGGTTGATATTTTGCAAAGTCAGCTGCTGCTACCTGCTGTTACCTTTTTGCTGCTTTTGCTTTTGTTTGTTTTTTCTTTTGGCTAGTTGTATTTTGATAACTTGGAAGTATGTTAATTCTTCTGCTACTTATATTTCTTGTTTTCTGGGATCTTGTAATGGCACCTTTGGCCCCTTTATGGCTAAAAAGGGGGAGAAGAAATTATGGGTTGAATTTATCTTAATTGGGTGTTGGTGCTTAACTTAATTGCTTCTTTTAATTCTGCTGCTTTAGTACTCTGATAGCTTAGTTGTTTTAGCCAAAAAAAATCCAAAGGGGGAGTTTGTAAGTGTTTTATGTTGGCTTTAATTTTTGGTAAATCCAGTTTATGTCAATGTCTTGACTGATGTCATGACATTCTGGGTTGAAAATAAATCCTGCAGAAGAAGTATTATACAGTTACAGCTCAGTTTGGTTGCATAGCATAATAGTCATGCTATGATCTGTTATGCTGGAAATCTACAAGAAGAATGACTGATGTCATGACCAATGTTATGACATTCTGTGCAGAATATATTGTTGTGCAGATTTGCTTTTCTTGAGAGTTTTTAGGATTCTGTTGAGTTGTTCTGATGTGGATTAATATGTTTGAATCATATGCTCACGTGGACTTGAGGTTAACTTTGTTTAACCCTATTTTGTTATGTTGTAAAGACCAAGTCCTTAGGTTAACTTTGGTTAACCCTAGCTATTTTTATGGAAGCCCAAGTTGAAGACTTTACTGATTTTATAATATGGAACAAACCCTTATGTTAGTTGTTGCGCCTTTTCAGAGAAGAAGAAGAAGCAGATTGTAATTTGTGTTTTAGTAATTCTTGTGAGCCAAGCAATTATCTTTTGATAAGTGTCTTGGAGTAGGATTTAGTTGTTAGGGTAGTTAATCACTCAAAGCTTTGAAGCACGAGTGTTGTGTCTCTTGATTAAAGCTTTGAAGCAAAATCAAGTATGTTCATTGAAGAATGTCTTCACTATTCTATTAATCATTAGGTTCGTATCACTGTTGTGATTGAGGGGGAGTGAGTAGGAACTCAGGTCTAAGTAGGACTTAGATTGAAGTTGAATTGGGTAGGTCTTAAGTGAAGGAGATAAACTGGTTGGTTTATTCCTGAATTAATACTACTTATAGTGGATTTCCTCCCTGGCTTGGTAGCCCCCAGATGTAGGTCTAGTTACACACTAAACTGGGTTAACAATTGATTGTGTTATTTACTGTCTTTTAAATTACTGTGTGGATTGTTAACAGTTTGTCAGATACGGTGTCATAACATTCACTTTGACATTAAGTATCTACTGCCAGATTTTCAATTGGCGTCAGATCAGGCACCCTGCCTGTTTTTCTGGGTGAGATCTAGGGATATTATTTTCTGGCACTATGGACAAGGAAGGAGGATTTGGGAGCAGACCACCCATTATGGATGGATCAAACTATGACTACTGGAAACCTCGTATGGTTGCCTTCTTGAAGTCACTGGATAATAAAGCTTAGAGAGCTGCTGACAGAGGATGGAAACATCCCATCAAACTTGAGAAAGATGGGACTACTAGCCTGAAACTTGAGGAAGAATGGAGCAAAGAAGAAGAAGAGTTATCACTGGGCAACTCTAAAGCATGGAATGCCTTATTCAATGGAATTGACAGAAACATTTTCAGACTAGTGCACCAGTGTGAACTGGCCAAGGATGTTTGGGACACTCTTAAAACCACTCATGAGGGTACATCCAAGGTGAAAATGTCAAGACTTCAGATGCTCACTACCAAATTTGAGAATCTGAGGATGAAGGAAGATGAGACCATTCATGAGTTTCACATGAACATCTTGGAGATTGCCAACACCTCAGGAGCATTGGGAGAAAAGATGTCTGAAGAAAAGCTGGTGAGAAAGATTCTAAGATCTTTGCCTAAAAGGTTTGCAATGAAAGTAACTGCTATAGAGGAAGCTCAGGATATCTGCAGCTTGAAGGTTGATGAACTCATTGGTTCACTTCAGACATTTGAGATGGGGATCAGTGGCAATGTTGACAAGAAGAACAAGAGCATAGCCCTTGTATCCAATGCTGAAGAGGAAAGCAAGGAGAGTGATGAAGTGAATATATCAGAAGCTATAGCTATGCTTGGAAGGAAGTTCAACAAACTCATCAAGAGAATGGACCAGAAGCCAAGGTCAAATGTTAAGAACATTTCCTCTGACATTAGCAGATCATATGACTCTAGCAGAAGAACTAAGTCTGAAGAAAAGGGAAATCAAAGCAGTGGAATCCAATGCCATAGATGTGAAGGATATGGCCACATTAGAGCTGAATGTCCCACCTTTCTAAAGAAACAAAAGAAAGGAATGTATGTTACTTGGTCTGATGGTGACTCAGAAAGTGATTCTAAAGAAGAATCTGCTAAACTAGTTACTGCACTATTTGGTGTGTGTAACTCTGACAATGATTCAAGTGATGAAGAGGTGACATTTGAAGAACTTGCTGACTCCTACAAGAAGTTGTGTATCAGGAGTGCTGAAGTCTGTCAACAAAATGAGAAACAGAAGAAGCTCATAGTGAAGTTGGAGGCTGAGAAGAAGGTAGACACTGCAACTATAAGTCATCTCAAAGGTGAAGTTCTAGTGTTGAACTCCAAACTTGATCAGATGACAAAGTCAGTCAGGATGTTAACAACTGGTACTGGCAAGTTGGAAGAAATACTTCAGACTGGACAAAATGCAAGAAACATGTCTGGTCTAGGATTTGTGGCTGCAAAGAAATCTGTTGTGGATAAGAAGAAGACCAGGCCTGATAAACAAATGTCAAAGAAGATGTCACAACATAAGGCTCAACATCAAGAATAGAGAAACATGAAGAAAAAATATCAAAGATGGAGATGTCATTACTGTGGAAGGTTTGGCCACATAAAGCCTTTTTGCTTCAGATAATATGGATATCCTAACCAGACCCCATATGTCAAGCCTAAAACTAACAAGACACCATATACTCAACAATGGAAGAAAAAGACTACAGCCCTGATAGCTCACACCTCCCTTAGAGTTTCTGCCAAGGAAGACTGGTACTTTGACAGTGGATGCTCTAAACACATGACTGGAATCAAGAATCTGCTGAATGATGTCAAAACTCATACTACTAGTTATGTCACTTTTGGACATGGAGCTAGAGGAGAAATCAAAGGTGTTGGAAACTTGGACTGCCCTGGAGTTCCAAACCTAACTGAAGTGATGTTGGTAAATGGTTTAACTGCTAACCTCATAAGTATCAGTCAACTATGTGATCTAGGATTCAAGGTCAACTTCACCAAGTCTGAATGCCTTGTTACAAATGAAAAATAAGAAGTTGTAATTAGAGGAGTCAGATCAAAAGACAACTGTTACTTATGGGAGTCTGAGAACACTAATTACTCTTCTGTGTGCTCTATAGCCAAAGAAGAGAAGGAAGTGAAACTGTGGCACCAAAAACTTGGTCATCTGCATCTTAGAGGGATGAAAAAGATCATATCCATGGAGGTTGTCAGAGGGATTCCAAAACTTCAAATTGATGAAGGAAGAGTTTGTGGTGAATGTCAGGTTGGAAAGAAAACTAGAATGTCACATCCAAAGACAAGACATCTAACCACCTCTAAGGTGCTAGAAGTTCTACATATGGATCTGATGGGTCCCATGCAGGTAGAAAGTCTTGGTGGAAATAGATATGCCTATGTTGTTGTGGATGATTTTTCCAGATTCACCTAGATAAACTTCATTAGGGAAAAATCTGATGTATTTGATGTCTTTAAGGAATTGTGCAAAAGACTTCAAAGAGAAAAGGAAGGATGCATTGTCAGAATCAGAAGTCATCATGGAAAGGAATTTGAAAATAGTAAGTTTGATGAGTTTTGTTCTTCAGAAGGAATCAATCACGAGTTCTCTTCACCTATAACTCCTCAACAAAATGGAGTTGTGGAAAGGAAAAACAGAACTATACAGGAATCTGCTAGAGCAATAATACATGCCAAGAAGCTTCCTGTTCATTTTTGGGCTGAAGCTATGAATACAGCCTGTTATGTCCACAACAGGTTCACTTTGAGAAAGGGAACATCATCCACCCTTTATGAAATATGGAAAGGAAAAAAGCCTACTGTGAAGTACTTCCATGTCTTTGGGAGAAAATGTTATATTTTGACAGATCGTGAACAAAGGAGAAAGATGGACCCTAAAAGTGATGAAGGAATATTCTTGGGATACTCTACCAACAGCAGAGCATATAGGGTGTTCAATTCCAGGACAAAAGTTATGATGGAATCTATAAATGTCGTAGTTGATGATCACCATGAGGAAACTAATGTCCCATATAATGTTGAGACATTCTTTGAGACTCCCACAATAGTGTCTAAAAAGGATGATGTGTCTAATCCTACTTCATCAGAGTCTGAATCAAAGGAATCTAACAAAGATCCTTCTATCAGAATTCAGAAAGATCATCCCAAGGAACTCATCATAGGAGATCCTAACAGTGGAGTTACTACAAGATCTAGAGAAATCATCTCAAACTCTTGTTTTGTGTCTAAGATTGAACCAAAGAATGTTAAAGAAGCTTTAACTGATGAATACTGGATTGGAGAAATGCAAGATGAATTGAACCAGTTCAAACAACATGAAGTATGGGAGTTAGTTCCTAGACCTGAAGGAACAAACATCATTGGCACAAAGTGGATCTACAAAAATAAGTCTAATGCTGAAGGAGTTGTCACCAGGAATAAGGCAAGGCTTGTTGCTCAAGGATACACTCAAGTTGAAGGGGTGGATTTTGATGAGACATTTGCTCCTATAGCCAGACTGGAATCAATCAGACTTCTCTTGGGAGTTTCTTTTCTTCTGAAGTTCAAGCTGTTTCAGATGGATGTGAAGAGTGCCTTCCTTAATGGGTACTTAAATGAGGAAGTGTATGTGGAACAGCCTGAAGGGTTTGTGGATCCAAACTGTCCTGATCATGTATACAAATTGAGGAAAGCATTATATGGTCTGAAACAAGCTCCTAGAGCTTGGTATGAAAGGTTGACAAAGTTCCTCACTGACAAAGGATACAGGAAATGAGGTTTGGATAAAACTCTTTTTGTCAAGGATGAAGGAGGAAAGATAATGGTAGCTCAAATTTATATTGATCACATAGTGTTTGGAGGAATGTCAAATAAAATGGTTAAACATTTTGCTAACCAGATGCAAGTTGAATTTGAAATGAGCCTTATGGGAGAATTGACCTACTTTCTTGGACTACAAGTCACACAGATGGAAGACTCAATTTTTCTTTCTCAAAGCAAGTATGCAAAGAATATTGTCAAGAAGTTTGGGATGGAGAATGCCAGTCATAAAAGGACTCCTGCACCTACTCATCTAAATCTATCCAAAGACACAAGTGGGACAAATGTGGATCAAAGCTTGTACAGAAGCATGATAGAAAGTCTTCTATACTTAACAGCCAGCAGACCTAACATAGCCTTTGTAGTTGAAGTATGTGCAAGATACCAGGCTGAACCCAAAGTAAGTCACATTAACCAGGTGAAAAGAATTTTGAAGTATGTGAGTGGAACCTACAATTATGGTATGTTGTACTCTCATGGATGTGAACCTATCCTGTCTGGTTATTGTGATGCTGATTAGGCTGGTAGTGCTGATGACAGATAGAGTACCTCTAGAGAATGCTTCTTTTTGGGAAACAACCTTGTTTCTTGGTTCAGCAAGAAACAAAACTGTGTGTCTCTATCTACTGCTGAAGCTGAATACATAGTAGCTGGTAGCAGTTGTTCTCAAATGATCTGGATGAAACAGATGCTAACTGAGTACAATGTCACACAAGATTTCATGACAATATACTGTGACAACCTGAGTGCTATTAACATATCCAAGAATCCAATACAGCACAGCAGGACTAAGCATATTGACATTAGACATCACTTCATCAGAGATCTTGTGGAGGAGAAAATGATTAAGTTGGAACATGTTGCCACTGAACTACAACTGGCTGATATTTTTACCAAGGCACTGGATACTAGTCAGTTTGAAAACTTAAGGGGCAAGCTGAGTATTTTCCAACATGAAGAGTTGTAGCAATTAAATTTGCTTAAAACAAGGGCTGAAAGAGATATTTTAATTAAGTTTATTGTGATTGGGCTAATAATTAGTTTCCCTCTTTCTTTCCAAAAGTTTAAGAAGAGGAATAGACATACTTATATTTTTTCTTCTCAGTTTGTTGTATCACTCTCCATTCTCACAAAAGAAAATTTCAAACTTGCTTTCACTTGTATTCTCAACTCCTCAAGATGTCTCAACAATTTGTATCATCATCTTCATCAAAGGCAACTGCTTCTTCCTCACCCACTGACACAGATCCTAGGACAAACGTAAATCCCATGGATGCTGAGGTTCTTGAGATAACTCCTCTTTGTGCAATGGCAGCTGACCTTACTAAGGTCAAGAAGCTGTGAACTCGACATGCAAGAAGATCACAAGCTTCTCCCTCAGGTAAATTTGCTTAACCATCAAGTTCTGTTCCTCCTGAGATAGCTAATAGGGAAGGTTCTGCATATGTTCACCAAGCCATTGCTAGATTGGTAACTAGGATTCTTAATGAGAATCACTCTGTTCCTGGTGTCTCTGTTCCCCTGAACCAAGAAGCTACTAACCCTAATTTAAAAAGTGATCCCAATGTCACTCAGAATGTTGAGACACCTGATAACAACATTGAGAAATCTCCAGAGAAACCTGATGATCACTAGACCCATACTGATAAGGCTGATGAACCACCTGTTATTAATGTTGATGAGGAATTTTCTGATAATGATTTAATTGCAAGTGTCAACCCTAGCATAGCAAGAAGGCTGATGACTAGAAAGGAAAAGTAGAGTGCTGCTCAAAGCCCCTCCAAAGAGAAGGCTACTAAAGTTGTTTCTAAGAAGGCTGGGCCTGAGAACAAGGTTATAGTAGGAGCTGAAAAGGACCAAACAACTGGAACTTCCAAATGCAAGGGAAAGGTGAAAGCAAGGGTATCTGTTGGTAGTCTCTCAAAACCCTTGAGAAAACCTATAACCAAGAAGAGAAAGGCTCCTAAACCTTCTGAATCTGATGAGAGCTCAGACTTTGATTTTGATGTTGAGAGCAATGTTCCAGACATTCCTCTCAGGAAGAAACCCTTTTCAAGCAAACTGGCTAAGGTTCCTGAGGTTGCCATTGACAATATTTCCTTTCACCATCTAGAAAATGCTAGCAGGTGGAAGTATGTGTTTCTGAAAAGGATTGCTTTAGAGAGGGAGCTGAACAGCAATGCTCTTGAGTGTAAGGAAGTAATGGATCTCATCAAGGTTGCTGGCCTGATGAAGGCAGTTGTCAAGTTTCCTAGCTGTTATGATATTCTTGTCAAAGAATTCATAGTGAATCTGTCTGTTGAATGTGCTGATGGAAAGTTAGTTGATTTTAGGTGTGTTTATGTGAGAGGAAGGAAGGTAAATTTCTCTCCATCTGTGATCAACTAATACCTGGGGAGGGCTGATGAAGCTCAGCCTGAGTTAGAGGTTACTGACAACCAGGTTTATCAAATCATCACTGCCCAGCAAGTCAAGCACTGGCCCTTGAAAGGGAAGCTAACTGCTAGCAAGCTTAGTGTGAAGTTTTCCATACTGCACAAAATTGGAGCAGCTAATTGGGTTCCTACCAATCACAAATCTACCATTTCAACTAGATTGGGGAGATTTATCTATGCTGTTGGAACAAAAGCTAATTTTGACTATGGAACTTACATTTTTGAGCAGACCATGAAACATGCAGAGAGCTATGCAATTAAAGGTCCTATAGCCTTTCCCTCCCTCCGATGTGGTATCATCATTGATCAATACCCTGATATCCTAGTAGAAAAGGACTCTGTCTGTAAAAGAGCTCCTGCTCTTGGTTTCCATTATAAGCTGTTTTAGGGGAAACATGTCCCTGACATTGTCATGACATCTGCTGAGACATCAAATGTCAAAGCTAATTCTCAGAAAGCTGATGTTATTGATGTGCTAAGAGAGACCTGCAGAGAGCTTAAGGCAAGAAAGAAATCTCTTGAAGAGCTGATCACTGTCTTGGAACAGGAAAAGGATGACATGGAGGTTGAGGATGAAAGACTGGAGGAGAATGCTGATGAAGAACAGCATGATGGATCTGCAAGCAGCTCAAAAGAAGAGGATACTTACCATAATGCTTCTTCAGGAGAGGACAGTGTCTGATGCTCTATGGTTGATATTTTGCAAAGTCAGCTGCTGCTACCTGCTGTTACCTTTTTGCTGCTTTTGCTTTTGTTTGTTTTTTCTTTTGGCTAGTTGTATTTTGATAACTTGGAAGTATGTTAATTCTTCTGCTACTTATATTTCTTGTTTTCTGGGATCTTGTAATGGCACCTTTGGCCCCTTTATGGCTAAAAAGGGGGAGAAGAAATTATGGGTTGAATTTATCTTAATTGGGTGTTGGTGCTTAACTTAATTGCTTCTTTTAATTCTGCTGCTTTAGTACTCTGATAGCTTAGTTGTTTTAGCCAAAAAAAATCCAAAGGGGGAGTTTGTAAGTGTTTTATGTTGGCTTTAATTTTTGGTAAATCCAGTTTATGTCAATGTCTTGACTGATGTCATGACATTCTGGGTTGAAAATAAATCCTGCAGAAGAAGTATTATACAGTTACAGCTCAGTTTGGTTGCATAGCATAATAGTCATGCTATGATCTGTTATGCTGGAAATCTACAAGAAGAATGACTGATGTCATGACCAATGTTATGACATTCTGTGCAGAATATATTGTTGTGCAGATTTGCTTTTCTTGAGAGTTTTTAGGATTCTGTTGAGTTGTTCTGATGTGGATTAATATGTTTGAATCATATGCTCACGTGGACTTGAGGTTAACTTTGTTTAACCCTATTTTGTTATGTTGTAAAGACCAAGTCCTTAGGTTAACTTTGGTTAACCCTAGCTATTTTTATGGAAGCCCAAGTTGAAGACTTTACTGATTTTATAATATGGAACAAACCCTTATGTTAGTTGTTGCGCCTTTTCAGAGAAGAAGAAGAAGCAGATTGTAATTTGTGTTTTAGTAATTCTTGTGAGCCAAGCAATTATCTTTTGATAAGTGTCTTGGAGTAGGATTTGGTTGTAAGGGTAGTTTATCACTCAAAGCTTTGAAGCACGAGTGTTGTGTCTCTTGATTAAAGCTTTGAAGCAAAATCAAGTATGTTCATTGAAGAATGTCTTCACTATTCTATTAATCATTAGGTTCGTATCACTGTTGTGATTGAGGGGGAGTGAGTAGGAACTCAGGTCTAAGTAGGACTTAGATTGAAGTTGCATTGGGTAGGTCTTAAGTGAAGGAGATAAACTGGTTGGTTTATTCCTGAATTAATACTACTTATAGTGGATTTCCTCCCTGGCTTGGTAGCCCCCAGATGTAGGTCTAGTTACACACTAAACTGGGTTAACAATTGATTGTGTTATTTACTGTCTTTTAAATTACTGTGTGGATTGTTAACAGTTTGTCAGATACGGTGTCATAACATTCACTTTGACATTAAGTATCTACTGCCAGATTTTCAATTGGCGTCAGATCAGGCACCCTGCCTGTTTTTCTGGGTGAGATCTAGGGATATTATTTTCTGGCACTATGGACAAGGAAGGAGGATTTGGGAGCAGACCACCCATTCTGGATGGATCAAACTATGACTACTGGAAACCTCGTATGGTTGCCTTCTTGAAGTCACTGGATAATAAAGCTTAGAGAGCTGCTGACAGAGGATGGAAACATCCCATCAAACTTGAGAAAGATGGGACTACTAGCCTGAAACTTGAGGAAGAATGGAGCAAAGAAGAAGAAGAGTTATCACTGGGCAACTCTAAAGCATGGAATGCCTTATTCAATGGAATTGACAGAAACATTTTCAGACTAGTGCACCAGTGTGAACTGGCCAAGGATGTTTGGGACACTCTTAAAACCACTCATGAGGGTACATCCAAGGTGAAAATGTCAAGACTTCAGATGCTCACTACCAAATTTGAGAATCTGAGGATGAAGGAAGATGAGACCATTCATGAGTTTCACATGAACATCTTGGAGATTGCCAACACCTCAGGAGCATTGGGAGAAAAGATGTCTGAAGAAAAGCTGGTGAGAAAGATTCTAAGATCTTTGCCTAAAAGGTTTGCAATGAAAGTAACTGCTATAGAGGAAGCTCAGGATATCTGCAGCTTGAAGGTTGATGAACTCATTGGTTCACTTCAGACATTTGAGATGGGGATCAGTGGCAATGTTGACAAGAAGAACAAGAGCATAGCCCTTGTATCCAATGCTGAAGAGGAAAGCAAGGAGAGTGATGAAGTGAATATATCAGAAGCTATAGCTATGCTTGGAAGGAAGTTCAACAAACTCATCAAGAGAATGGACCAGAAGCCAAGGTCAAATGTTAAGAACATTTCCTCTGACATTAGCAGATCATATGACTCTAGCAGAAGAACTAAGTCTGAAGAAAAGGGAAATCAAAGCAGTGGAATCCAATGCCATAGATGTGAAGGATATGGCCACATTAGAGCTGAATGTCCCACCTTTCTAAAGAAACAAAAGAAAGGAATGTATGTTACTTGGTCTGATGGTGACTCAGAAAGTGATTCTAAAGAAGAATCTGCTAAACTAGTTACTGCACTATTTGGTGTGTGTAACTCTGACAATGATTCAAGTGATGAAGAGGTGACATTTGAAGAACTTGCTGACTCCTACAAGAAGTTGTGTATCAGGAGTGCTGAAGTCTGTCAACAAAATGAGAAACAGAAGAAGCTCATAGTGAAGTTGGAGGCTGAGAAGAAGGTAGACACTGCAACTATAAGTCATCTCAAAGGTGAAGTTCTAGTGTTGAACTCCAAACTTGATCAGATGACAAAGTCAGTCAGGATGTTAACAACTGGTACTGGCAAGTTGGAAGAAATACTTCAGACTGGACAAAATGCAAGAAACATGTCTGGTCTAGGATTTGTGGCTGCAAAGAAATCTGTTGTGGATAAGAAGAAGACCAGGCCTGATAAACAAATGTCAAAGAAGATGTCACAACATAAGGCTCAACATCAAGAATAGAGAAACATGAAGAAAAAATATCAAAGATGGAGATGTCATTACTGTGGAAGGTTTGGCCACATAAAGCCTTTTTGCTTCAGATAATATGGATATCCTAACCAGACCCCATATGTCAAGCCTAAAACTAACAAGACACCATATACTCAACAATGGAAGAAAAAGACTACAGCCCTGATAGCTCACACCTCCCTTAGAGTTTCTGCCAAGGAAGACTGGTACTTTGACAGTGGATGCTCTAAACACATGACTGGAATCAAGAATCTGCTGAATGATGTCAAAACTCATACTACTAGTTATGTCACTTTTGGACATGGAGCTAGAGGAGAAATCAAAGGTGTTGGAAACTTGGACTGCCCTGGAGTTCCAAACCTAACTGAAGTGATGTTGGTAAATGGTTTAACTGCTAACCTCATAAGTATCAGTCAACTATGTGATCTAGGATTCAAGGTCAACTTCACCAAGTCTGAATGCCTTGTTACAAATGAAAAATAAGAAGTTGTAATTAGAGGAGTCAGATCAAAAGACAACTGTTACTTATGGGAGTCTGAGAACACTAATTACTCTTCTGTGTGCTCTATAGCCAAAGAAGAGAAGGAAGTGAAACTGTGGCACCAAAAACTTGGTCATCTGCATCTTAGAGGGATGAAAAAGATCATATCCATGGAGGTTGTCAGAGGGATTCCAAAACTTCAAATTGATGAAGGAAGAGTTTGTGGTGAATGTCAGGTTGGAAAGAAAACTAGAATGTCACATCCAAAGACAAGACATCTAACCACCTCTAAGGTGCTAGAAGTTCTACATATGGATCTGATGGGTCCCATGCAGGTAGAAAGTCTTGGTGGAAATAGATATGCCTATGTTGTTGTGGATGATTTTTCCAGATTCACCTAGATAAACTTCATTAGGGAAAAATCTGATGTATTTGATGTCTTTAAGGAATTGTGCAAAAGACTTCAAAGAGAAAAGGAAGGATGCATTGTCAGAATCAGAAGTCATCATGGAAAGGAATTTGAAAATAGTAAGTTTGATGAGTTTTGTTCTTCAGAAGGAATCAATCACGAGTTCTCTTCACCTATAACTCCTCAACAAAATGGAGTTGTGGAAAGGAAAAACAGAACTATACAGGAATCTGCTAGAGCAATAATACATGCCAAGAAGCTTCCTGTTCATTTTTGGGCTGAAGCTATGAATACAGCCTGTTATGTCCACAACAGGTTCACTTTGAGAAAGGGAACATCATCCACCCTTTATGAAATATGGAAAGGAAAAAAGCCTACTGTGAAGTACTTCCATGTCTTTGGGAGAAAATGTTATATTTTGACAGATCGTGAACAAAGGAGAAAGATGGACCCTAAAAGTGATGAAGGAATATTCTTGGGATACTCTACCAACAGCAGAGCATATAGGGTGTTCAATTCCAGGACAAAAGTTATGATGGAATCTATAAATGTCGTAGTTGATGATCACCATGAGGAAACTAATGTCCCATATAATGTTGAGACATTCTTTGAGACTCCCACAATAGTGTCTAAAAAGGATGATGTGTCTAATCCTACTTCATCAGAGTCTGAATCAAAGGAATCTAACAAAGATCCTTCTATCAGAATTCAGAAAGATCATCCCAAGGAACTCATCATAGGAGATCCTAACAGTGGAGTTACTACAAGATCTAGAGAAATCATCTCAAACTCTTGTTTTGTGTCTAAGATTGAACCAAAGAATGTTAAAGAAGCTTTAACTGATGAATACTGGATTGGAGAAATGCAAGATGAATTGAACCAGTTCAAACAACATGAAGTATGGGAGTTAGTTCCTAGACCTGAAGGAACAAACATCATTGGCACAAAGTGGATCTACAAAAATAAGTCTAATGCTGAAGGAGTTGTCACCAGGAATAAGGCAAGGCTTGTTGCTCAAGGATACACTCAAGTTGAAGGGGTGGATTTTGATGAGACATTTGCTCCTATAGCCAGACTGGAATCAATCAGACTTCTCTTGGGAGTTTCTTTTCTTCTGAAGTTCAAGCTGTTTCAGATGGATGTGAAGAGTGCCTTCCTTAATGGGTACTTAAATGAGGAAGTGTATGTGGAACAGCCTGAAGGGTTTGTGGATCCAAACTGTCCTGATCATGTATACAAATTGAGGAAAGCATTATATGGTCTGAAACAAGCTCCTAGAGCTTGGTATGAAAGGTTGACAAAGTTCCTCACTGACAAAGGATACAGGAAATGAGGTTTGGATAAAACTCTTTTTGTCAAGGATGAAGGAGGAAAGATAATGGTAGCTCAAATTTATATTGATCACATAGTGTTTGGAGGAATGTCAAATAAAATGGTTAAACATTTTGCTAACCAGATGCAAGTTGAATTTGAAATGAGCCTTATGGGAGAATTGACCTACTTTCTTGGACTACAAGTCACACAGATGGAAGACTCAATTTTTCTTTCTCAAAGCAAGTATGCAAAGAATATTGTCAAGAAGTTTGGGATGGAGAATGCCAGTCATAAAAGGACTCCTGCACCTACTCATCTAAATCTATCCAAAGACACAAGTGGGACAAATGTGGATCAAAGCTTGTACAGAAGCATGATAGAAAGTCTTCTATACTTAACAGCCAGCAGACCTAACATAGCCTTTGTAGTTGAAGTATGTGCAAGATACCAGGCTGAACCCAAAGTAAGTCACATTAACCAGGTGAAAAGAATTTTGAAGTATGTGAGTGGAACCTACAATTATGGTATGTTGTACTCTCATGGATGTGAACCTATCCTGTCTGGTTATTGTGATGCTGATTAGGCTGGTAGTGCTGATGACAGATAGAGTACCTCTAGAGAATGCTTCTTTTTGGGAAACAACCTTGTTTCTTGGTTCAGCAAGAAACAAAACTGTGTGTCTCTATCTACTGCTGAAGCTGAATACATAGTAGCTGGTAGCAGTTGTTCTCAAATGATCTGGATGAAACAGATGCTAACTGAGTACAATGTCACACAAGATGTCATGGCATTGTACTGTGACAACCTGAGTGCTATTAACATATCCAAGAATCCTATACAGCACAGCAGGACTAAGCATATTGACATTAGACATCACTTCATCAGAGATCTTGTGGAGGAGAAAATGATTAAGTTGGAACATGTTGCCACTGAACTACAACTGGCTGATATTTTTACCAAGGCACTGGATACTAGTCAGTTTGAAAACTTAAGGGGCAAGCCTGAGTATTTTCCAACATGAAGAGTTGTAGCAATTAAATTTGCTTAAAACAAGGGCTGAAAGAGATATTTTAATTAAGTTTATTGTGATTGGGCTAATAATTAGTTTCCCTCTTTCTTTCCAAAAGTTTAAGAAGAGGAATAGACATACTTATATTTTTTCTTCTCAGTTTGTTGTATCACTCTCCATTCTCACAAAAGAAAATTTCAAACTTGCTTTCACTTGTATTCTCAACTCCTCAAGATGTCTCAACAATTTGTATCATCATCTTCATCAAAGGCAACTGCTTCTTCCTCACCCACTGACTGACACAGATCCTAGGACAAACGTAAATCCCATGGATGCTGAGGTTCTTGAGATAACTCCTCTTTGTGCAATGGCAGCTGACCTTACTAAGGTCAAGAAGCTGTGAACTCGACATGCAAGAAGATCACAAGCTTCTCCCTCAGGTAAATTTGCTTAACCATCAAGTTCTGTTCCTCCTGAGATAGCTAATAGGGAAGGTTCTGCATATGTTCACCAAGCCATTGCTAGATTGGTAACTAGGATTCTTAATGAGAATCACTCTGTTCCTGGTGTCTCTGTTCCCCTGAACCAAGAAGCTACTAACCCTAATTTAAAAAGTGATCCCAATGTCACTCAGAATGTTGAGACACCTGATAACAACATTGAGAAATCTCCAGAGAAACCTGATGATCACTAGACCCATACTGATAAGGCTGATGAACCACCTGTTATTAATGTTGATGAGGAATTTTCTGATAATGATTTAATTGCAAGTGTCAACCCTAGCATAGCAAGAAGGCTGATGACTAGAAAGGAAAAGTAGAGTGCTGCTCAAAGCCCCTCCAAAGAGAAGGCTACTAAAGTTGTTTCTAAGAAGGCTGGGCCTGAGAACAAGGTTATAGTAGGAGCTGAAAAGGACCAAACAACTGGAACTTCCAAATGCAAGGGAAAGGTGAAAGCAAGGGTATCTGTTGGTAGTCTCTCAAAACCCTTGAGAAAACCTATAACCAAGAAGAGAAAGGCTCCTAAACCTTCTGAATCTGATGAGAGCTCAGACTTTGATTTTGATGTTGAGAGCAATGTTCCAGACATTCCTCTCAGGAAGAAACCCTTTTCAAGCAAACTGGCTAAGGTTCCTGAGGTTGCCATTGACAATATTTCCTTTCACCATCTAGAAAATGCTAGCAGGTGGAAGTATGTGTTTCTGAAAAGGATTGCTTTAGAGAGGGAGCTGAACAGCAATGCTCTTGAGTGTAAGGAAGTAATGGATCTCATCAAGGTTGCTGGCCTGATGAAGGCAGTTGTCAAGTTTCCTAGCTGTTATGATATTCTTGTCAAAGAATTCATAGTGAATCTGTCTGTTGAATGTGCTGATGGAAAGTTAGTTGATTTTAGGTGTGTTTATGTGAGAGGAAGGAAGGTAAATTTCTCTCCATCTGTGATCAACTAATACCTGGGGAGGGCTGATGAAGCTCAGCCTGAGTTAGAGGTTACTGACAACCAGGTTTATCAAATCATCACTGCCCAGCAAGTCAAGCACTGGCCCTTGAAAGGGAAGCTAACTGCTAGCAAGCTTAGTGTGAAGTTTTCCATACTGCACAAAATTGGAGCAGCTAATTGGGTTCCTACCAATCACAAATCTACCATTTCAACTAGATTGGGGAGATTTATCTATGCTGTTGGAACAAAAGCTAATTTTGACTATGGAACTTACATTTTTGAGCAGACCATGAAACATGCAGAGAGCTATGCAATTAAAGGTCCTATAGCCTTTCCCTCCCTCCGATGTGGTATCATCATTGATCAATACCCTGATATCCTAGTAGAAAAGGACTCTGTCTGTAAAAGAGCTCCTGCTCTTGGTTTCCATTATAAGCTGTTTTAGGGGAAACATGTCCCTGACATTGTCATGACATCTGCTGAGACATCAAATGTCAAAGCTAATTCTCAGAAAGCTGATGTTATTGATGTGCTAAGAGAGACCTGCAGAGAGCTTAAGGCAAGAAAGAAATCTCTTGAAGAGCTGATCACTGTCTTGGAACAGGAAAAGGATGACATGGAGGTTGAGGATGAAAGACTGGAGGAGAATGCTGATGAAGAACAGCATGATGGATCTGCAAGCAGCTCAAAAGAAGAGGATACTTACCATAATGCTTCTTCAGGAGAGGACAGTGTCTGATGCTCTATGGTTGATATTTTGCAAAGTCAGCTGCTGCTACCTGCTGTTACCTTTTTGCTGCTTTTGCTTTTGTTTGTTTTTTCTTTTGGCTAGTTGTATTTTGATAACTTGGAAGTATGTTAATTCTTCTGCTACTTATATTTCTTGTTTTCTGGGATCTTGTAATGGCACCTTTGGCCCCTTTATGGCTAAAAAGGGGGAGAAGAAATTATGGGTTGAATTTATCTTAATTGGGTGTTGGTGCTTAACTTAATTGCTTCTTTTAATTCTGCTGCTTTAGTACTCTGATAGCTTAGTTGTTTTAGCCAAAAAAAATCCAAAGGGGGAGTTTGTAAGTGTTTTATGTTGGCTTTAATTTTTGGTAAATCCAGTTTATGTCAATGTCTTGACTGATGTCATGACATTCTGGGTTGAAAATAAATCCTGCAGAAGAAGTATTATACAGTTACAGCTCAGTTTGGTTGCATAGCATAATAGTCATGCTATGATCTGTTATGCTGGAAATCTACAAGAAGAATGACTGATGTCATGACCAATGTTATGACATTCTGTGCAGAATATATTGTTGTGTAGATTTGCTTTTCCTAAGAGTTTTCAGGATTCTGTTGAGCTGTTCTGATGTAGATTAATATGTTTGAATCATATGCTCACGTGGACTTGAGGTTAACTTTGTTTAACCCTATTTTGTTATGTTGTAAAGACCAAGTCCTTATGTTAACTTTGGTTAACCCTAGATATTTTTATGGAAGCCCAAGTTGAAGAATTTACTGCTTCTATAATATGGAACAAACCCTTATGTTAGTTGCTGCGCCTTTTTAGAGAAGAAGAAGAATCAAATTGTAATTTGTGTTTTAGTAATTCTTGTGAGCCAAGCAATTATCTTTTGATAAGTGTCTTGGAGTAGGATTTGGTTGTAAGGGTAGTTTATCACTCAAAGCTTTGAAGCACGAGTGTTGTGTCTCTTGATTAAAGCTTTGAAGCAAAATCTAGTATGTTCATTGAAGAATGTCTTCACTATTCTATTAATCATTAGGTTCGTATCACTGTTGTGATTGAGGGGGAGTGAGTAGGAACTCAGGTCTAAGTAGGACTTAGATTGAAGTTGCATTGGGTAGGTCTTAAGTGAAGGAGATAAACTGGTTGGTTTATTCCTGAATTAATACTACTTATAGTGGATTTCCTCCCTGGCTTGGTAGCCCCCAGATGTAGGTCTAGTTACACACTAAACTGGGTTAACAATTGATTGTGTTATTTACTGTCTTTTAAATTACTGTGTGGATTGTTAACAGTTTGTCAGATACGGTGTCATAACATTCACTTTGACATTAAGTATCTACTGCCAGATTTTCAATTGGCGTCAGATCAGGCACCCTGCCTGTTTTTCTGGGTGAGATCTAGGGATATTATTTTCTGGCACTATGGACAAGGAAGGAGGATTTGGGAGCAGACCACCCATTATGGATGGATCAAACTATGACTACTGGAAACCTCGTATGGTTGCCTTCTTGAAGTCACTGGATAATAAAGCTTAGAGAGCTGCTGACAGAGGATGGAAACATCCCATCAAACTTGAGAAAGATGGGACTACTAGCCTGAAACTTGAGGAAGAATGGAGCAAAGAAGAAGAAGAGTTATCACTGGGCAACTCTAAAGCATGGAATGCCTTATTCAATGGAATTGACAGAAACATTTTCAGACTAGTGCACCAGTGTGAACTGGCCAAGGATGTTTGGGACACTCTTAAAACCACTCATGAGGGTACATCCAAGGTGAAAATGTCAAGACTTCAGATGCTCACTACCAAATTTGAGAATCTGAGGATGAAGGAAGATGAGACCATTCATGAGTTTCACATGAACATCTTGGAGATTGCCAACACCTCAGGAGCATTGGGAGAAAAGATGTCTGAAGAAAAGCTGGTGAGAAAGATTCTAAGATCTTTGCCTAAAAGGTTTGCAATGAAAGTAACTGCTATAGAGGAAGCTCAGGATATCTGCAGCTTGAAGGTTGATGAACTCATTGGTTCACTTCAGACATTTGAGATGGGGATCAGTGGCAATGTTGACAAGAAGAACAAGAGCATAGCCCTTGTATCCAATGCTGAAGAGGAAAGCAAGGAGAGTGATGAAGTGAATATATCAGAAGCTATAGCTATGCTTGGAAGGAAGTTCAACAAACTCATCAAGAGAATGGACCAGAAGCCAAGGTCAAATGTTAAGAACATTTCCTCTGACATTAGCAGATCATATGACTCTAGCAGAAGAACTAAGTCTGAAGAAAAGGGAAATCAAAGCAGTGGAATCCAATGCCATAGATGTGAAGGATATGGCCACATTAGAGCTGAATGTCCCACCTTTCTAAAGAAACAAAAGAAAGGAATGTATGTTACTTGGTCTGATGGTGACTCAGAAAGTGATTCTAAAGAAGAATCTGCTAAACTAGTTACTGCACTATTTGGTGTGTGTAACTCTGACAATGATTCAAGTGATGAAGAGGTGACATTTGAAGAACTTGCTGACTCCTACAAGAAGTTGTGTATCAGGAGTGCTGAAGTCTGTCAACAAAATGAGAAACAGAAGAAGCTCATAGTGAAGTTGGAGGCTGAGAAGAAGGTAGACACTGCAACTATAAGTCATCTCAAAGGTGAAGTTCTAGTGTTGAACTCCAAACTTGATCAGATGACAAAGTCAGTCAGGATGTTAACAACTGGTACTGGCAAGTTGGAAGAAATACTTCAGACTGGACAAAATGCAAGAAACATGTCTGGTCTAGGATTTGTGGCTGCAAAGAAATCTGTTGTGGATAAGAAGAAGACCAGGCCTGATAAACAAATGTCAAAGAAGATGTCACAACATAAGGCTCAACATCAAGAATAGAGAAACATGAAGAAAAAATATCAAAGATGGAGATGTCATTACTGTGGAAGGTTTGGCCACATAAAGCCTTTTTGCTTCAGATAATATGGATATCCTAACCAGACCCCATATGTCAAGCCTAAAACTAACAAGACACCATATACTCAACAATGGAAGAAAAAGACTACAGCCCTGATAGCTCACACCTCCCTTAGAGTTTCTGCCAAGGAAGACTGGTACTTTGACAGTGGATGCTCTAAACACATGACTGGAATCAAGAATCTGCTGAATGATGTCAAAACTCATACTACTAGTTATGTCACTTTTGGACATGGAGCTAGAGGAGAAATCAAAGGTGTTGGAAACTTGGACTGCCCTGGAGTTCCAAACCTAACTGAAGTGATGTTGGTAAATGGTTTAACTGCTAACCTCATAAGTATCAGTCAACTATGTGATCTAGGATTCAAGGTCAACTTCACCAAGTCTGAATGCCTTGTTACAAATGAAAAATAAGAAGTTGTAATTAGAGGAGTCAGATCAAAAGACAACTGTTACTTATGGGAGTCTGAGAACACTAATTACTCTTCTGTGTGCTCTATAGCCAAAGAAGAGAAGGAAGTGAAACTGTGGCACCAAAAACTTGGTCATCTGCATCTTAGAGGGATGAAAAAGATCATATCCATGGAGGTTGTCAGAGGGATTCCAAAACTTCAAATTGATGAAGGAAGAGTTTGTGGTGAATGTCAGGTTGGAAAGAAAACTAGAATGTCACATCCAAAGACAAGACATCTAACCACCTCTAAGGTGCTAGAAGTTCTACATATGGATCTGATGGGTCCCATGCAGGTAGAAAGTCTTGGTGGAAATAGATATGCCTATGTTGTTGTGGATGATTTTTCCAGATTCACCTAGATAAACTTCATTAGGGAAAAATCTGATGTATTTGATGTCTTTAAGGAATTGTGCAAAAGACTTCAAAGAGAAAAGGAAGGATGCATTGTCAGAATCAGAAGTCATCATGGAAAGGAATTTGAAAATAGTAAGTTTGATGAGTTTTGTTCTTCAGAAGGAATCAATCACGAGTTCTCTTCACCTATAACTCCTCAACAAAATGGAGTTGTGGAAAGGAAAAACAGAACTATACAGGAATCTGCTAGAGCAATAATACATGCCAAGAAGCTTCCTGTTCATTTTTGGGCTGAAGCTATGAATACAGCCTGTTATGTCCACAACAGGTTCACTTTGAGAAAGGGAACATCATCCACCCTTTATGAAATATGGAAAGGAAAAAAGCCTACTGTGAAGTACTTCCATGTCTTTGGGAGAAAATGTTATATTTTGACAGATCGTGAACAAAGGAGAAAGATGGACCCTAAAAGTGATGAAGGAATATTCTTGGGATACTCTACCAACAGCAGAGCATATAGGGTGTTCAATTCCAGGACAAAAGTTATGATGGAATCTATAAATGTCGTAGTTGATGATCACCATGAGGAAACTAATGTCCCATATAATGTTGAGACATTCTTTGAGACTCCCACAATAGTGTCTAAAAAGGATGATGTGTCTAATCCTACTTCATCAGAGTCTGAATCAAAGGAATCTAACAAAGATCCTTCTATCAGAATTCAGAAAGATCATCCCAAGGAACTCATCATAGGAGATCCTAACAGTGGAGTTACTACAAGATCTAGAGAAATCATCTCAAACTCTTGTTTTGTGTCTAAGATTGAACCAAAGAATGTTAAAGAAGCTTTAACTGATGAATACTGGATTGGAGAAATGCAAGATGAATTGAACCAGTTCAAACAACATGAAGTATGGGAGTTAGTTCCTAGACCTGAAGGAACAAACATCATTGGCACAAAGTGGATCTACAAAAATAAGTCTAATGCTGAAGGAGTTGTCACCAGGAATAAGGCAAGGCTTGTTGCTCAAGGATACACTCAAGTTGAAGGGGTGGATTTTGATGAGACATTTGCTCCTATAGCCAGACTGGAATCAATCAGACTTCTCTTGGGAGTTTCTTTTCTTCTGAAGTTCAAGCTGTTTCAGATGGATGTGAAGAGTGCCTTCCTTAATGGGTACTTAAATGAGGAAGTGTATGTGGAACAGCCTGAAGGGTTTGTGGATCCAAACTGTCCTGATCATGTATACAAATTGAGGAAAGCATTATATGGTCTGAAACAAGCTCCTAGAGCTTGGTATGAAAGGTTGACAAAGTTCCTCACTGACAAAGGATACAGGAAATGAGGTTTGGATAAAACTCTTTTTGTCAAGGATGAAGGAGGAAAGATAATGGTAGCTCAAATTTATATTGATCACATAGTGTTTGGAGGAATGTCAAATAAAATGGTTAAACATTTTGCTAACCAGATGCAAGTTGAATTTGAAATGAGCCTTATGGGAGAATTGACCTACTTTCTTGGACTACAAGTCACACAGATGGAAGACTCAATTTTTCTTTCTCAAAGCAAGTATGCAAAGAATATTGTCAAGAAGTTTGGGATGGAGAATGCCAGTCATAAAAGGACTCCTGCACCTACTCATCTAAATCTATCCAAAGACACAAGTGGGACAAATGTGGATCAAAGCTTGTACAGAAGCATGATAGAAAGTCTTCTATACTTAACAGCCAGCAGACCTAACATAGCCTTTGTAGTTGAAGTATGTGCAAGATACCAGGCTGAACCCAAAGTAAGTCACATTAACCAGGTGAAAAGAATTTTGAAGTATGTGAGTGGAACCTACAATTATGGTATGTTGTACTCTCATGGATGTGAACCTATCCTGTCTGGTTATTGTGATGCTGATTAGGCTGGTAGTGCTGATGACAGATAGAGTACCTCTAGAGAATGCTTCTTTTTGGGAAACAACCTTGTTTCTTGGTTCAGCAAGAAACAAAACTGTGTGTCTCTATCTACTGCTGAAGCTGAATACATAGTAGCTGGTAGCAGTTGTTCTCAAATGATCTGGATGAAACAGATGCTAACTGAGTACAATGTCACACAAGATGTCATGGCATTGTACTGTGACAACCTGAGTGCTATTAACATATCCAAGAATCCTATACAGCACAGCAGGACTAAGCATATTGACATTAGACATCACTTCATCAGAGATCTTGTGGAGGAGAAAATGATTAAGTTGGAACATGTTGCCACTGAACTACAACTGGCTGATATTTTTACCAAGGCACTGGATACTAGTCAGTTTGAAAACTTAAGGGGCAAGCTGAGTATTTTCCAACATGAAGAGTTGTAGCAATTAAATTTGCTTAAAACAAGGGCTGAAAGAGATATTTTAATTAAGTTTATTGTGATTGGGCTAATAATTAGTTTCCCTCTTTCTTTCCAAAAGTTTAAGAAGAGGAATAGACATACTTATATTTTTTCTTCTCAGTTTGTTGTATCACTCTCCATTCTCACAAAAGAAAATTTCAAACTTGCTTTCACTTGTATTCTCAACTCCTCAAGATGTCTCAACAATTTGTATCATCATCTTCATCAAAGGCAACTGCTTCTTCCTCACCCACTGACACAGATCCTAGGACAAACGTAAATCCCATGGATGCTGAGGTTCTTGAGATAACTCCTCTTTGTGCAATGGCAGCTGACCTTACTAAGGTCAAGAAGCTGTGAACTCGACATGCAAGAAGATCACAAGCTTCTCCCTCAGGTAAATTTGCTTAACCATCAAGTTCTGTTCCTCCTGAGATAGCTAATAGGGAAGGTTCTGCATATGTTCACCAAGCCATTGCTAGATTGGTAACTAGGATTCTTAATGAGAATCACTCTGTTCCTGGTGTCTCTGTTCCCCTGAACCAAGAAGCTACTAACCCTAATTTAAAAAGTGATCCCAATGTCACTCAGAATGTTGAGACACCTTGATAACAACATTGAGAAATCTCCAGAGAAACCTGATGATCACTAGACCCATACTGATAAGGCTGATGAACCACCTGTTATTAATGTTGATGAGGAATTTTCTGATAATGATTTAATTGCAAGTGTCAACCCTAGCATAGCAAGAAGGCTGATGACTAGAAAGGAAAAGTAGAGTGCTGCTCAAAGCCCCTCCAAAGAGAAGGCTACTAAAGTTGTTTCTAAGAAGGCTGGGCCTGAGAACAAGGTTATAGTAGGAGCTGAAAAGGACCAAACAACTGGAACTTCCAAATGCAAGGGAAAGGTGAAAGCAAGGGTATCTGTTGGTAGTCTCTCAAAACCCTTGAGAAAACCTATAACCAAGAAGAGAAAGGCTCCTAAACCTTCTGAATCTGATGAGAGCTCAGACTTTGATTTTGATGTTGAGAGCAATGTTCCAGACATTCCTCTCAGGAAGAAACCCTTTTCAAGCAAACTGGCTAAGGTTCCTGAGGTTGCCATTGACAATATTTCCTTTCACCATCTAGAAAATGCTAGCAGGTGGAAGTATGTGTTTCTGAAAAGGATTGCTTTAGAGAGGGAGCTGAACAGCAATGCTCTTGAGTGTAAGGAAGTAATGGATCTCATCAAGGTTGCTGGCCTGATGAAGGCAGTTGTCAAGTTTCCTAGCTGTTATGATATTCTTGTCAAAGAATTCATAGTGAATCTGTCTGTTGAATGTGCTGATGGAAAGTTAGTTGATTTTAGGTGTGTTTATGTGAGAGGAAGGAAGGTAAATTTCTCTCCATCTGTGATCAACTAATACCTGGGGAGGGCTGATGAAGCTCAGCCTGAGTTAGAGGTTACTGACAACCAGGTTTATCAAATCATCACTGCCCAGCAAGTCAAGCACTGGCCCTTGAAAGGGAAGCTAACTGCTAGCAAGCTTAGTGTGAAGTTTTCCATACTGCACAAAATTGGAGCAGCTAATTGGGTTCCTACCAATCACAAATCTACCATTTCAACTAGATTGGGGAGATTTATCTATGCTGTTGGAACAAAAGCTAATTTTGACTATGGAACTTACATTTTTGAGCAGACCATGAAACATGCAGAGAGCTATGCAATTAAAGGTCCTATAGCCTTTCCCTCCCTCCGATGTGGTATCATCATTGATCAATACCCTGATATCCTAGTAGAAAAGGACTCTGTCTGTAAAAGAGCTCCTGCTCTTGGTTTCCATTATAAGCTGTTTTAGGGGAAACATGTCCCTGACATTGTCATGACATCTGCTGAGACATCAAATGTCAAAGCTAATTCTCAGAAAGCTGATGTTATTGATGTGCTAAGAGAGACCTGCAGAGAGCTTAAGGCAAGAAAGAAATCTCTTGAAGAGCTGATCACTGTCTTGGAACAGGAAAAGGATGACATGGAGGTTGAGGATGAAAGACTGGAGGAGAATGCTGATGAAGAACAGCATGATGGATCTGCAAGCAGCTCAAAAGAAGAGGATACTTACCATAATGCTTCTTCAGGAGAGGACAGTGTCTGATGCTCTATGGTTGATATTTTGCAAAGTCAGCTGCTGCTACCTGCTGTTACCTTTTTGCTGCTTTTGCTTTTGTTTGTTTTTTCTTTTGGCTAGTTGTATTTTGATAACTTGGAAGTATGTTAATTCTTCTGCTACTTATATTTCTTGTTTTCTGGGATCTTGTAATGGCACCTTTGGCCCCTTTATGGCTAAAAAGGGGGAGAAGAAATTATGGGTTGAATTTATCTTAATTGGGTGTTGGTGCTTAACTTAATTGCTTCTTTTAATTCTGCTGCTTTAGTACTCTGATAGCTTAGTTGTTTTAGCCAAAAAAAATCCAAAGGGGGAGTTTGTAAGTGTTTTATGTTGGCTTTAATTTTTGGTAAATCCAGTTTATGTCAATGTCTTGACTGATGTCATGACATTCTGGGTTGAAAATAAATCCTGCAGAAGAAGTATTATACAGTTACAGCTCAGTTTGGTTGCATAGCATAATAGTCATGCTATGATCTGTTATGCTGGAAATCTACAAGAAGAATGACTGATGTCATGACCAATGTTATGACATTCTGTGCAGAATATATTGTTGTGTAGATTTGCTTTTCCTAAGAGTTTTCAGGATTCTGTTGAGCTGTTCTGATGTAGATTAATATGTTTGAATCATATGCTCACGTGGACTTGAGGTTAACTTTGTTTAACCCTATTTTGTTATGTTGTAAAGACCAAGTCCTTATGTTAACTTTGGTTAACCCTAGATATTTTTATGGAAGCCCAAGTTGAAGAATTTACTGCTTCTATAATATGGAACAAACCCTTATGTTAGTTGCTGCGCCTTTTTAGAGAAGAAGAAGAATCAAATTGTAATTTGTGTTTTAGTAATTCTTGTGAGCCAAGCAATTATCTTTTGATAAGTGTCTTGGAGTAGGATTTGGTTGTAAGGGTAGTTTATCACTCAAAGCTTTGAAGCACGAGTGTTGTGTCTCTTGATTAAAGCTTTGAAGCAAAATCAAGTATGTTCATTGAAGAATGTCTTCACTATTCTATTAATCATTAGGTTCGTATCACTGTTGTGATTGAGGGGGAGTGAGTAGGAACTCAGGTCTAAGTAGGACTTAGATTGAAGTTGCATTGGGTAGGTCTTAAGTGAAGGAGATAAACTGGTTGGTTTATTCCTGAATTAATACTACTTATAGTGGATTTCCTCCCTGGCTTGGTAGCCCCCAGATGTAGGTCTAGTTACACACTAAACTGGGTTAACAATTGATTGTGTTATTTACTGTCTTTTAAATTACTGTGTGGATTGTTAACAGTTTGTCAGATACGGTGTCATAACATTCACTTTGACATTAAGTATCTACTGCCAGATTTTCAATTGGCGTCAGATCAGGCACCCTGCCTGTTTTTCTGGGTGAGATCTAGGGATATTATTTTCTGGCACTATGGACAAGGAAGGAGGATTTGGGAGCAGACCACCCATTCTGGATGGATCAAACTATGACTACTGGAAACCTCGTATGGTTGCCTTCTTGAAGTCACTGGATAATAAAGCTTAGAGAGCTGCTGACAGAGGATGGAAACATCCCATCAAACTTGAGAAAGATGGGACTACTAGCCTGAAACTTGAGGAAGAATGGAGCAAAGAAGAAGAAGAGTTATCACTGGGCAACTCTAAAGCATGGAATGCCTTATTCAATGGAATTGACAGAAACATTTTCAGACTAGTGCACCAGTGTGAACTGGCCAAGGATGTTTGGGACACTCTTAAAACCACTCATGAGGGTACATCCAAGGTGAAAATGTCAAGACTTCAGATGCTCACTACCAAATTTGAGAATCTGAGGATGAAGGAAGATGAGACCATTCATGAGTTTCACATGAACATCTTGGAGATTGCCAACACCTCAGGAGCATTGGGAGAAAAGATGTCTGAAGAAAAGCTGGTGAGAAAGATTCTAAGATCTTTGCCTAAAAGGTTTGCAATGAAAGTAACTGCTATAGAGGAAGCTCAGGATATCTGCAGCTTGAAGGTTGATGAACTCATTGGTTCACTTCAGACATTTGAGATGGGGATCAGTGGCAATGTTGACAAGAAGAACAAGAGCATAGCCCTTGTATCCAATGCTGAAGAGGAAAGCAAGGAGAGTGATGAAGTGAATATATCAGAAGCTATAGCTATGCTTGGAAGGAAGTTCAACAAACTCATCAAGAGAATGGACCAGAAGCCAAGGTCAAATGTTAAGAACATTTCCTCTGACATTAGCAGATCATATGACTCTAGCAGAAGAACTAAGTCTGAAGAAAAGGGAAATCAAAGCAGTGGAATCCAATGCCATAGATGTGAAGGATATGGCCACATTAGAGCTGAATGTCCCACCTTTCTAAAGAAACAAAAGAAAGGAATGTATGTTACTTGGTCTGATGGTGACTCAGAAAGTGATTCTAAAGAAGAATCTGCTAAACTAGTTACTGCACTATTTGGTGTGTGTAACTCTGACAATGATTCAAGTGATGAAGAGGTGACATTTGAAGAACTTGCTGACTCCTACAAGAAGTTGTGTATCAGGAGTGCTGAAGTCTGTCAACAAAATGAGAAACAGAAGAAGCTCATAGTGAAGTTGGAGGCTGAGAAGAAGGTAGACACTGCAACTATAAGTCATCTCAAAGGTGAAGTTCTAGTGTTGAACTCCAAACTTGATCAGATGACAAAGTCAGTCAGGATGTTAACAACTGGTACTGGCAAGTTGGAAGAAATACTTCAGACTGGACAAAATGCAAGAAACATGTCTGGTCTAGGATTTGTGGCTGCAAAGAAATCTGTTGTGGATAAGAAGAAGACCAGGCCTGATAAACAAATGTCAAAGAAGATGTCACAACATAAGGCTCAACATCAAGAATAGAGAAACATGAAGAAAAAATATCAAAGATGGAGATGTCATTACTGTGGAAGGTTTGGCCACATAAAGCCTTTTTGCTTCAGATAATATGGATATCCTAACCAGACCCCATATGTCAAGCCTAAAACTAACAAGACACCATATACTCAACAATGGAAGAAAAAGACTACAGCCCTGATAGCTCACACCTCCCTTAGAGTTTCTGCCAAGGAAGACTGGTACTTTGACAGTGGATGCTCTAAACACATGACTGGAATCAAGAATCTGCTGAATGATGTCAAAACTCATACTACTAGTTATGTCACTTTTGGACATGGAGCTAGAGGAGAAATCAAAGGTGTTGGAAACTTGGACTGCCCTGGAGTTCCAAACCTAACTGAAGTGATGTTGGTAAATGGTTTAACTGCTAACCTCATAAGTATCAGTCAACTATGTGATCTAGGATTCAAGGTCAACTTCACCAAGTCTGAATGCCTTGTTACAAATGAAAAATAAGAAGTTGTAATTAGAGGAGTCAGATCAAAAGACAACTGTTACTTATGGGAGTCTGAGAACACTAATTACTCTTCTGTGTGCTCTATAGCCAAAGAAGAGAAGGAAGTGAAACTGTGGCACCAAAAACTTGGTCATCTGCATCTTAGAGGGATGAAAAAGATCATATCCATGGAGGTTGTCAGAGGGATTCCAAAACTTCAAATTGATGAAGGAAGAGTTTGTGGTGAATGTCAGGTTGGAAAGAAAACTAGAATGTCACATCCAAAGACAAGACATCTAACCACCTCTAAGGTGCTAGAAGTTCTACATATGGATCTGATGGGTCCCATGCAGGTAGAAAGTCTTGGTGGAAATAGATATGCCTATGTTGTTGTGGATGATTTTTCCAGATTCACCTAGATAAACTTCATTAGGGAAAAATCTGATGTATTTGATGTCTTTAAGGAATTGTGCAAAAGACTTCAAAGAGAAAAGGAAGGATGCATTGTCAGAATCAGAAGTCATCATGGAAAGGAATTTGAAAATAGTAAGTTTGATGAGTTTTGTTCTTCAGAAGGAATCAATCACGAGTTCTCTTCACCTATAACTCCTCAACAAAATGGAGTTGTGGAAAGGAAAAACAGAACTATACAGGAATCTGCTAGAGCAATAATACATGCCAAGAAGCTTCCTGTTCATTTTTGGGCTGAAGCTATGAATACAGCCTGTTATGTCCACAACAGGTTCACTTTGAGAAAGGGAACATCATCCACCCTTTATGAAATATGGAAAGGAAAAAAGCCTACTGTGAAGTACTTCCATGTCTTTGGGAGAAAATGTTATATTTTGACAGATCGTGAACAAAGGAGAAAGATGGACCCTAAAAGTGATGAAGGAATATTCTTGGGATACTCTACCAACAGCAGAGCATATAGGGTGTTCAATTCCAGGACAAAAGTTATGATGGAATCTATAAATGTCGTAGTTGATGATCACCATGAGGAAACTAATGTCCCATATAATGTTGAGACATTCTTTGAGACTCCCACAATAGTGTCTAAAAAGGATGATGTGTCTAATCCTACTTCATCAGAGTCTGAATCAAAGGAATCTAACAAAGATCCTTCTATCAGAATTCAGAAAGATCATCCCAAGGAACTCATCATAGGAGATCCTAACAGTGGAGTTACTACAAGATCTAGAGAAATCATCTCAAACTCTTGTTTTGTGTCTAAGATTGAACCAAAGAATGTTAAAGAAGCTTTAACTGATGAATACTGGATTGGAGAAATGCAAGATGAATTGAACCAGTTCAAACAACATGAAGTATGGGAGTTAGTTCCTAGACCTGAAGGAACAAACATCATTGGCACAAAGTGGATCTACAAAAATAAGTCTAATGCTGAAGGAGTTGTCACCAGGAATAAGGCAAGGCTTGTTGCTCAAGGATACACTCAAGTTGAAGGGGTGGATTTTGATGAGACATTTGCTCCTATAGCCAGACTGGAATCAATCAGACTTCTCTTGGGAGTTTCTTTTCTTCTGAAGTTCAAGCTGTTTCAGATGGATGTGAAGAGTGCCTTCCTTAATGGGTACTTAAATGAGGAAGTGTATGTGGAACAGCCTGAAGGGTTTGTGGATCCAAACTGTCCTGATCATGTATACAAATTGAGGAAAGCATTATATGGTCTGAAACAAGCTCCTAGAGCTTGGTATGAAAGGTTGACAAAGTTCCTCACTGACAAAGGATACAGGAAATGAGGTTTGGATAAAACTCTTTTTGTCAAGGATGAAGGAGGAAAGATAATGGTAGCTCAAATTTATATTGATCACATAGTGTTTGGAGGAATGTCAAATAAAATGGTTAAACATTTTGCTAACCAGATGCAAGTTGAATTTGAAATGAGCCTTATGGGAGAATTGACCTACTTTCTTGGACTACAAGTCACACAGATGGAAGACTCAATTTTTCTTTCTCAAAGCAAGTATGCAAAGAATATTGTCAAGAAGTTTGGGATGGAGAATGCCAGTCATAAAAGGACTCCTGCACCTACTCATCTAAATCTATCCAAAGACACAAGTGGGACAAATGTGGATCAAAGCTTGTACAGAAGCATGATAGAAAGTCTTCTATACTTAACAGCCAGCAGACCTAACATAGCCTTTGTAGTTGAAGTATGTGCAAGATACCAGGCTGAACCCAAAGTAAGTCACATTAACCAGGTGAAAAGAATTTTGAAGTATGTGAGTGGAACCTACAATTATGGTATGTTGTACTCTCATGGATGTGAACCTATCCTGTCTGGTTATTGTGATGCTGATTAGGCTGGTAGTGCTGATGACAGATAGAGTACCTCTAGAGAATGCTTCTTTTTGGGAAACAACCTTGTTTCTTGGTTCAGCAAGAAACAAAACTGTGTGTCTCTATCTACTGCTGAAGCTGAATACATAGTAGCTGGTAGCAGTTGTTCTCAAATGATCTGGATGAAACAGATGCTAACTGAGTACAATGTCACACAAGATGTCATGGCATTGTACTGTGACAACCTGAGTGCTATTAACATATCCAAGAATCCTATACAGCACAGCAGGACTAAGCATATTGACATTAGACATCACTTCATCAGAGATCTTGTGGAGGAGAAAATGATTAAGTTGGAACATGTTGCCACTGAACTACAACTGGCTGATATTTTTACCAAGGCACTGGATACTAGTCAGTTTGAAAACTTAAGGGGCAAGCTGAGTATTTTCCAACATGAAGAGTTGTAGCAATTAAATTTGCTTAAAACAAGGGCTGAAAGAGATATTTTAATTAAGTTTATTGTGATTGGGCTAATAATTAGTTTCCCTCTTTCTTTCCAAAAGTTTAAGAAGAGGAATAGACATACTTATATTTTTTCTTCTCAGTTTGTTGTATCACTCTCCATTCTCACAAAAGAAAATTTCAAACTTGCTTTCACTTGTATTCTCAACTCCTCAAGATGTCTCAACAATTTGTATCATCATCTTCATCAAAGGCAACTGCTTCTTCCTCACCCACTGACACAGATCCTAGGACAAACGTAAATCCCATGGATGCTGAGGTTCTTGAGATAACTCCTCTTTGTGCAATGGCAGCTGACCTTACTAAGGTCAAGAAGCTGTGAACTCGACATGCAAGAAGATCACAAGCTTCTCCCTCAGGTAAATTTGCTTAACCATCAAGTTCTGTTCCTCCTGAGATAGCTAATAGGGAAGGTTCTGCATATGTTCACCAAGCCATTGCTAGATTGGTAACTAGGATTCTTAATGAGAATCACTCTGTTCCTGGTGTCTCTGTTCCCCTGAACCAAGAAGCTACTAACCCTAATTTAAAAAGTGATCCCAATGTCACTCAGAATGTTGAGACACCTGATAACAACATTGAGAAATCTCCAGAGAAACCTGATGATCACTAGACCCATACTGATAAGGCTGATGAACCACCTGTTATTAATGTTGATGAGGAATTTTCTGATAATGATTTAATTGCAAGTGTCAACCCTAGCATAGCAAGAAGGCTGATGACTAGAAAGGAAAAGTAGAGTGCTGCTCAAAGCCCCTCCAAAGAGAAGGCTACTAAAGTTGTTTCTAAGAAGGCTGGGCCTGAGAACAAGGTTATAGTAGGAGCTGAAAAGGACCAAACAACTGGAACTTCCAAATGCAAGGGAAAGGTGAAAGCAAGGGTATCTGTTGGTAGTCTCTCAAAACCCTTGAGAAAACCTATAACCAAGAAGAGAAAGGCTCCTAAACCTTCTGAATCTGATGAGAGCTCAGACTTTGATTTTGATGTTGAGAGCAATGTTCCAGACATTCCTCTCAGGAAGAAACCCTTTTCAAGCAAACTGGCTAAGGTTCCTGAGGTTGCCATTGACAATATTTCCTTTCACCATCTAGAAAATGCTAGCAGGTGGAAGTATGTGTTTCTGAAAAGGATTGCTTTAGAGAGGGAGCTGAACAGCAATGCTCTTGAGTGTAAGGAAGTAATGGATCTCATCAAGGTTGCTGGCCTGATGAAGGCAGTTGTCAAGTTTCCTAGCTGTTATGATATTCTTGTCAAAGAATTCATAGTGAATCTGTCTGTTGAATGTGCTGATGGAAAGTTAGTTGATTTTAGGTGTGTTTATGTGAGAGGAAGGAAGGTAAATTTCTCTCCATCTGTGATCAACTAATACCTGGGGAGGGCTGATGAAGCTCAGCCTGAGTTAGAGGTTACTGACAACCAGGTTTATCAAATCATCACTGCCCAGCAAGTCAAGCACTGGCCCTTGAAAGGGAAGCTAACTGCTAGCAAGCTTAGTGTGAAGTTTTCCATACTGCACAAAATTGGAGCAGCTAATTGGGTTCCTACCAATCACAAATCTACCATTTCAACTAGATTGGGGAGATTTATCTATGCTGTTGGAACAAAAGCTAATTTTGACTATGGAACTTACATTTTTGAGCAGACCATGAAACATGCAGAGAGCTATGCAATTAAAGGTCCTATAGCCTTTCCCTCCCTCCGATGTGGTATCATCATTGATCAATACCCTGATATCCTAGTAGAAAAGGACTCTGTCTGTAAAAGAGCTCCTGCTCTTGGTTTCCATTATAAGCTGTTTTAGGGGAAACATGTCCCTGACATTGTCATGACATCTGCTGAGACATCAAATGTCAAAGCTAATTCTCAGAAAGCTGATGTTATTGATGTGCTAAGAGAGACCTGCAGAGAGCTTAAGGCAAGAAAGAAATCTCTTGAAGAGCTGATCACTGTCTTGGAACAGGAAAAGGATGACATGGAGGTTGAGGATGAAAGACTGGAGGAGAATGCTGATGAAGAACAGCATGATGGATCTGCAAGCAGCTCAAAAGAAGAGGATACTTACCATAATGCTTCTTCAGGAGAGGACAGTGTCTGATGCTCTATGGTTGATATTTTGCAAAGTCAGCTGCTGCTACCTGCTGTTACCTTTTTGCTGCTTTTGCTTTTGTTTGTTTTTTCTTTTGGCTAGTTGTATTTTGATAACTTGGAAGTATGTTAATTCTTCTGCTACTTATATTTCTTGTTTTCTGGGATCTTGTAATGGCACCTTTGGCCCCTTTATGGCTAAAAAGGGGGAGAAGAAATTATGGGTTGAATTTATCTTAATTGGGTGTTGGTGCTTAACTTAATTGCTTCTTTTAATTCTGCTGCTTTAGTACTCTGATAGCTTAGTTGTTTTAGCCAAAAAAAATCCAAAGGGGGAGTTTGTAAGTGTTTTATGTTGGCTTTAATTTTTGGTAAATCCAGTTTATGTCAATGTCTTGACTGATGTCATGACATTCTGGGTTGAAAATAAATCCTGCAGAAGAAGTATTATACAGTTACAGCTCAGTTTGGTTGCATAGCATAATAGTCATGCTATGATCTGTTATGCTGGAAATCTACAAGAAGAATGACTGATGTCATGACCAATGTTATGACATTCTGTGCAGAATATATTGTTGTGTAGATTTGCTTTTCCTAAGAGTTTTCAGGATTCTGTTGAGCTGTTCTGATGTAGATTAATATGTTTGAATCATATGCTCACGTGGACTTGAGGTTAACTTTGTTTAACCCTATTTTGTTATGTTGTAAAGACCAAGTCCTTATGTTAACTTTGGTTAACCCTAGATATTTTTATGGAAGCCCAAGTTGAAGAATTTACTGCTTCTATAATATGGAACAAACCCTTATGTTAGTTGCTGCGCCTTTTTAGAGAAGAAGAAGAATCAAATTGTAATTTGTGTTTTAGTAATTCTTGTGAGCCAAGCAATTATCTTTTGATAAGTGTCTTGGAGTAGGATTTGGTTGTAAGGGTAGTTTATCACTCAAAGCTTTGAAGCACGAGTGTTGTGTCTCTTGATTAAAGCTTTGAAGCAAAATCTAGTATGTTCATTGAAGAATGTCTTCACTATTCTATTAATCATTAGGTTCGTATCACTGTTGTGATTGAGGGGGAGTGAGTAGGAACTCAGGTCTAAGTAGGACTTAGATTGAAGTTGAATTGGGTAGGTCTTAAGTGAAGGAGATAAACTGGTTGGTTTATTCCTGAATTAATACTACTTATAGTGGATTTCCTCCCTGGCTTGGTAGCCCCCAGATGTAGGTCTAGTTACACACTGAATTGGGTTAACAATTGATTGTGTTCTTTACTGTCTTTTAAATTACTGTGTGAATTGTTAACAGTTTGTCAAATACGGTGTCATAACATTCACTTTGACATTAAGTATTTGCTGCCAAATTTTCACAATTCATTGTTTTCATTTTATCTTTTTCATTCAATCATTGTGCTCTTTACATATTCTTTTTTATCGATGACAAAGGGGAAGAAAAGATTAATGATATTGATATATATATATATATATATATATATATATATATATATATATATATATATATATATATATATATATATATATATATATATATATATATATATATATATATATACACACCATTAGTTACACCAAGTATTACACTCATTTATAACCTTTGATTTATTTAAAATCTAATGGCTATTATAAAAAAGCATCTTAGTAAAATGTTTCCTTTTTTCACAAGACCAACCATTCCATATATAATTTGCTAATAAATGTCACATATCTTAAACAAAATATTCTTTTTTTCTCAAATGAATAATCAATTTCATACGTAATAACACATACTACCAAAGAGAAAGAAAAAAATATGTGATTTGAAATTTTTTTAAAATATATTATTTTTATTTGTACTATTTATATTTACTACTAAAAAATTACTATCAAATTGAAATTATTTGAAATTGTTCTCATTGTTTTTGTAGGTTTATTTATATTGAATTATATTCAATTAATTTATCTTAAATGATAAAATTAATATATTTTTAATTTAAATAAAATTTTATTCTATTCATTTAAATTAAAATAAAAAATTATATATTTTTAAAATAAAATACATAATAATATTAAAAATGCACATAATTTTAAAAAATATAATTAAAAAATAAGTAGAAAATATAAAACAAATAAGTTTTATTGATCATCGTTCATTTTGTCTAAATTTTATTTAAATTATGATTATAATTTTATTTAGTTTAAAATGAACGATTAAAAATTAAAAAAAAGAAGAGAAATTTAATTTAAACAAAATGGAAGAATACAATTTTTATTTTGTCAGTATTTGTATAATATCTATTCAAATACTTATAAAATTTAAATAATTTTATTTTAGATTTTCTACTTATATTTTAATATATATTTTTTAAGTTATGTGCATTTTGAATATTATTTTGTACTTTATTTTTAAAATATATTAATTTTCCTTTTATTTAAATGAATAGAATATACTTTTATTTAAATTAAAAAATATTGATTTTATCATTTATTTTAAATTAATAGAATATAATTTAATTTAAATAAACCTACAAAAATAATTAGAAAATTTTCAAATGATTTCAATTTGATAGTAAATTTTAGTAGTAAATATAAATATTGCTATTGATTGATCATTTTTAAGTAATGTTGTTTATTTTAAATATAAATAGTACTAATTAAAAATAATATTTTTTTAAAAAAAATTTCAAGTCACTTTTTTTTTCTTTGACAATATATGTTATTATATATGAAATTGATTATTCATTTGAGAAAAAAAATATTTTGTTTAAGATATGTGGCATTTATTAGCAAATTATATATGGAATGGTTGGTCTTGTGAAAAAGGAAACATTTTACTAAGATGCTTTTTTATAATAGCCATTAGATTTTAAATAAATCAAAGGTTATAAATGAGTGTAATACTTGGTGTAACTAATTGGTGTAATTTGATCCTCCTCATATATATATATATATATATATATATATATATATATATATATATATATATATATATATATATATATATATATATATATATAATCCATACATTTGAAATATTATATGGAAACTTTTATAGGAAGGAAAATCTAAAACGGATTGCAATATCAATATTTGCTCAAGTAGATTTTGTGTGCAGACACTCTGATATATCTCATTTGGCACAGACTTGAAGGATAAAAAACACAAGAAAAAGGGGGTTTGAATTGGGGTTTTGAAATTAAATTAAATTGACAACATTATTTTTATCCTGGTTCGTTTGAACTTAAACTACTCCAGTCCACCCGTCAAGGTGATTTGCCTCTCTCAACGAGGTCTTAATTCACTAATCAGAACTTGATTACAATTCACTAAGACAATTGTCTTAGTCTTCTCAAGAACAACCACAACTTGGTTTCTCAAGGAATTTCAACTTAACAGTCAATTACAATGATGTGTGTTTAATGATGCTTCTAAAAAGCTATATCACAACTGTGATTTTTTACACAAAATATCAAGTACTTATGAACTAGAGAATATGAATGATTTGAAATTTTTCTTTGTGTTGTACGCGCATGAGTTCTCTCTTGTTTTTTTCAAGAATGGATCTTTATATAGGCATCAAAAACTTATCCGTTGGAGACATAAAAACTATTTATAGAATGATGATAATTGAACTTAATTGTTCTTTCCATAAAAACGAGATCTTGTTGGAAATCAGTCGTTGCTTCAAATCTTTTATTTAATGAATAACAATGCATCAGAACATTGCAGCTAGAACATGGATATCAGAGTTTGTAGAGCAGTCTGGTGCTTTCAGAAGTTTGGCTTGAATCCTTGATGACTTGATCAGAAGATGATGTAGCAGAGCTTTAAGATTTCTTAGATCAACTGATAAGGTTTACATCAGAGTTTTGTGCAGCCTTTGGTGCTTTTAGAATTTCATCAGAACTTCGCTTAGAGCGTGAATCTTCTAACGTATCATAACTTCGCTTAGAGCGGAATCTTCTTACGTATCAGAACTTCGCTTAGATCAGAGTCTTCTTCTGCTATCAAAACTTCTGTAGGTTCAGAACAAAATCTTCTGCTTTTATCAGAACTTCTGTAAGTTCAGATCAAAAACTATTTTTCTTTTCAAGGTCAGAACTTCATCTGCATACTCTATTAAACAAAATTAGGAGACAACAATGTTTCATACAAAATATTTATTTATTAGGGTCAGAACATAATTGTTATTCAGATTAAGATTTCTTGTTCTTAAAGGGAGCTTGCAAACCTTACTCTAATGGGATTGAAAATCTTAATAAGTTTTAAACTCAAAGGGAGCTTGCAAACCTAACTCTGGTGTTTTAAACTATTATGCATTCCATTTTAATTAAACCAAACACTTTTATCATGGTTAAAATTTTATGGACTCAAAATTTTCATACTCTAAAGGGGAGCTTACAAACATCACTTCGTTGAAGTTGAAAATTTTAATAAGTTTTAAAGTCAGGGGAATATTACTAACTTGACTTTGATGTTTTTAATTGTTGTGCATTTACCAAAGAAAAATAGTTCAAAAAAATATATGGTATTGTCATCATAAAAAATGGGGAGATTGTTGGAACAAGTTTGGTTCGTAAACTAATCGTTGGAGTTTTAATTATAACAATACACTAGTGTGTACAATAATTTTGTATTATAATGGTTTGTTAAAGTTTTCAAATTTTACTCATAGATTCTGGACTTTGAGTATGAAAGTTTTGGACTTTGAACAAGTAACTCTAGACTATGGGAAATCAAATGCTCTCTGAACCGATGAAGAAAGCAAAGAAGTGTTTAAAATGAACATTTTGTTTCTTCAAGTATTAAGCAAACATTTGAAAGAACTATATCTAGATTAAATTTGATAACTCAAGAATCAGAAGACTTGAAGTTTCTCCAAACAGTAAAGACTTCTTTTGATCAAGCTTCATTTAATTCTATCAAAAGCCTCTCACTGAAGTGGTTAGAAGTGAATAAAGATAGTAACTATGGACTCTGATCAAGCTTCACAATATTATATCAGAATCCTCTGACTGAAAGAAATTACTATGAAGAGATATAGTGTGAAAATATTAAAATAGTACAAATCAACATCATTTCCACTACCTTGTGAGATAGTACAATAGGACTATTTGTCAGTACCAACTTTTTTAATACGTCTCATCCTCACCTTCCACTATGCTATTACTCTCACTCCATTATTGTACTACTCAACATCTTCATGCAAGTTATGGATTATGAAATTCCAACTTCACTCTCCAACGAGTTTATTATCATCTATATAAAGCAGTGTTTGAGTTCATGGAAAGAGACAACTAACGAACAACGACAAATTTACATTCAAAAGAAACAAGAGAGAAATAAGAGAGAAACACTAGTCAAGAATCAACACAAATTGTTATTACTTTGAAATATTTATAACTTTCATTATTTGTAAATATTGTTGCATTAAAATTGTGTGTATCGTCTTTTTAAGAAGCACTTTGTAAACATAAGCGTTTGTAATTTAACCAGGATGGTTAATATCCTTGAGAGACTAGAGGTTTAGCCGAGATCTTCGAGAAGGCTTAGGCAGGTAGTCTTTGTGGTTGTAATGAAAAGTTACTTGATTAGTGGATTAAGTCCTTATTGATAAGGCAAAATCGCCTGGATAGGGTAGAGTGGGGATAGTTTAGTTAATGATGAACCAAGATTAAATCTTGTGTTCTTTATCTTTGTTGTTATTTTGTTATTTGTGCTTGGGTGCTCAAAAAAGATTTAAATTTATAAACCCAATTGACCCCCTTCTTGTGTTTCTATAAACCTTCATATTGTAACACTATACAAAATAGTGGGGTTATGGTTGAGGTTGAATCCATGTACTTTTCCAATTTTAAAGATAAGAGTCATGTACTAGCGTCTAGAGTATATTTTGGGGTCATTGAGGAGATTTTGGGGATTGACTATGTTGCTTTTAAAGTGTCTTTATTTAAGTGCAAGTAGATTGAAAGTAAAATAGATGTAGAAATTGATGAATTAGGATTTACACGGGTTGATCTTTGAAAGGAAACTTATAAGAACGAAATGTTCATCATAGAAATCCAAGCAAAACAAGTTTTTATGTCACAAATATTGTTAACACTAAATGTTTAATTATTCTTCAAGGAAAATATCTTCCTTATAGTATTGATGAAAATCAATATTTTAACTATAAGATCCCTTGTTTCACAACACATGTGTATCATTCATCTGAAGAAAATGATTCACAAAACTTTAGGTGACTAACGACTAGTGAGAAATCTTATTAGTCAGTCTACAAAACTTTATATTTTGGTTACTGCTTTTGTTAGTTAATCGTTTGTTTTAGTTTTGTTGTAAAGTTATAAACTGTGTACCATTTTGGATTTGTATTTGATGTAAACTATAAATATTTGTGGTACAATATTTTAATTTGAGAAATTGGCAAAATGTACAATGTTTCTATTTCAGGAATCTTTAAAATATGGTTCTATATTATGTAATATAGGTGGATACGCCAATACTAAAAAATATGTATCCTTCAATTTTTATTTGAACTCAAGTTAAAAATATTGAACTATTTCCTCGATTTTACACAACCTCGCGAGTTAATATTGTGTGCGTCATCCAGTTATAAAAATTCAGATGTTGAAAACTGAATCTATATTCAAATAACTTTACGCCTCAGCTTTTTAATAACCAAGAAATTTTGTAGTAGTTTTCTATATCATCCTTTATCATCTCGTTTCTTAGCCTAGATTAAATATATTTCGCGTTTAATATTAATTATGTTTTTTTATTTATTTATAATAGTGCATTATAAATATGATTTTGTACAAATAATTATAATCCTTTCAACTCATTTTTGTTCGTGAGTTCAACTATTATCTTGTTAAGTACAAATACATGAAAAGATATTTGTTTAATATATTTTATGCTTCTGCTGGTATTATATTTTAGTGTTATATAAACAATAAAAAAACTAAATGATTTTAAAAAAAGTGATGGTCGAATAGTGGCGAAAATAGATCATCATTTTCTAGCTAAATAGATATTCATAAGGTGGTCCATATCGAAACTCAATATATCTATCTATATAAGCATGAGCAACTTTGATGTAATATTTTAAGAGATATGTCACACCACTCCCTAATATGTAATACATGTGGACAATCTCTATATGATTCATATTTTGTCCCCATCTCACTCTGTTTTTGTTTAAATAATGGAGGACAATCAAATACAATATAATTTTCTTTTAATATTTAAATGATGTTTGTATATATATTATTTTTTATGACTTTGTAATTTTTTCTTAGAATAATTTTTTTTCTTTTATTCTTAAAATTTGTATTATCTCAAAATAATATTATAAAATATAAAGAAAGAGTGACTCCCACTAATCTAAGACATTCTTAATGACAACAATCATACGAAAGATTTTTATATGTCGAATCTTTGATTAGGGAGTCTTTATCTTAAATTTCATATGCTCGTATATTCTTCAACAATAAAAACTTATAAATCAATAGACTTTTAAAATCTATTATTGAAATAATATATGACTGTCTTACAACAAAATATAATTTTAGTGATCTTTCAAAGCCTTATATTGAATTGTAACTAAATGACATAAATATTTACTTTCATTTATTTTATATTAGAATGGTTATTCGACATCTAAAATATTGGAGTCAAACATACTAATTATCTCTCTATTGTCAGATCTCTGATTTGTGAGTACAAACTCTTTTGTTCTCTACAGTAATTCTCATGGTTAACCTTTTTTTTTCAACAATTTAATTTTGAATTGTTCAAGTATCCACTTAATGATTTTATGTACGTCTTTCCATATACGCATAAAATCATATATAAGATTCTCACAAGCAAAGTATAAAAAACTTAATTTTCTAAATTTCAAGATTCATTTATTTTGGATAATGATTGAGACTTAATAGTCTCCGTTTATAATTGAGACATACCCTAGTTTGTTGTCTTTCATGTCAATTTTAATTTAAACTTTATTGATATATTTCCTGTCTAATTCACTTCTTCTTCTAAGAATCCTTCGGAATTAATGCATTTTTCACTCTGATTACCACCACCAAAATAGTCACACATAAGAATATGAGATCACGAATCCTGCCAATATTGCCCTAATGAGGGACAAATTTTGAGACAAATACGACGTGGAAGCCTGTGATTTAATAGAATGTGCTTATCTTGCATTTGGAAGCGTCATTATGTTCTTCTAGTAAACAAAAAATAGTGTAGTTGTGATGTATATGTGTGGTGTGCTTCTTCCATTTTTTGTGATTTCTATTCTTTTTCTTTAGTTTCTAGTGCACTAGTCCTCTCCTTGTTGTGTCATCATAACTTTCATAGCAAAAAAATCATAGAATTTGTCTAGTTAGATTTATTTGGATTGAATTAGTCTTTTGCACTTTTCTAAAGAATATTTATTAAATCCTACAAAACATTAAAAAAATAAAAATAAAAAACACTTATTAGAACTATAAATCTTATTAAAATATGTTATGATGAACTTGTTAGAACAAGATTTGGGTATGCAATTATGTCTCTAAGTTTTGATGATAACAAAGAGTATGTTTGAGTGAACAATTTTTGTTACTCTAATATTTGTTGTATTTTTAAGATAAACAAACAGGTTCTGTTTCTGATGAATGGCGTGGTCAAGACATTAGAAGAGCAGATGTTCCGCTTCTAAGCTACAGAGATTCTGATGAACAAAGTAACGAGGAAAGTTTCAGAAGACTCTAAAGTTACTCTGATACGTTCGTCTGAAGAAACCAGTCAGAAGATCTAAAGACAGAAGTGTGAGTTATATCAAGATGCTGAAGACTCAAGTTTCAGAAGACAAAGGGTTCTGAAGACAGAGTGCTTAAAGATTGTGAAGACGTGGCTCTGAAGATTTGAAAGGTTTGAAGTTCTTCTGAACTTAGGTTATGACACAAAGGGTTCTAAAGACCAAGTGCTGAAGACTCTGAAGAATGTGATTCTGAAGATTCCAAGACTTAAGTTCTTCGAAACTTAGGTTACTATACAAGGTTGCAAGACCAAGTGCTGAAGACTCTGAAGAATGTGATTTTGAAGATTACAAGATTTGAAGTTCTTTCAACCTTTGGTTACGGTACAAGGTTCTTCAAAACCAAGTGCTGAAGTTTCTAAAGAGAAAGATCTGAAGACTCTGTAGACTTGAAGTTTTGATCAACCAAAAGTTAGATTCTCCACTTCTAAACTCATTCTCGCAGAAGTCTATGAAGTGCATAAGAAAAGAAGATAACGTTAATGTGGTACAATAATAGATGGTACAAACAAAATATTTCATTCCACTACCATGAAGGACAGATATTGTGTATGATCTTGTCCCCCACGTCCTTTCAAGCCACCACAAGTTTCATATTCAAAATGTAATTCTCCAACGGTTACATCATGCATGACACTATATAAGAGCTTGAAGACTTGAAGAAACAGTTGCTAACACATGAGGAAACTCTACGCATAAATTCTTTATTCTTTGTAAAAACCTGTAAATTCATTCAAGTCATTTTGTACTAAAAATCTATTTACATAATCAACTTGTGTAGAAGCATATTTACTTGTAAACAAACTTGTTATCAAACTGTTGTTTGATTGTTCCTTGAGAGACCAGTTGGGCCAGCTTCTAAAGAGGTCTAGGACAATTAGTCTTAGAGGTTGTTAGTCACACACAATTGGTGTGTGCAGGTGTTAGTCACTGACGGTTTTCCGTGCAAGTGTAATTAGTTTAGTTATAGTGGATTAAGTCCTCAATGGAGAGAGGCAAATCACCTCGGAAGGATGAACTAGAGTAGCTTGATGTTTCAAGTGAACTAGGATAAAAATATTGTGTTATTTATTGCTTTCTTATCTTTCATTCTTCATCAAAGCAAAGCATATTCAAGGGGGTTGTCGTTAAAGGTAAAAGTTTTCAAAGGATAAAACTCAATTCAACCCCACCTCCCCTCTTTTTATGTTTTTCACGTCTTCAGAACTTTCATCAAGGCCCATTCCTAAAGAGGAATCACCCAATAATGTTACGATGGATAAAAAAAATATGCGTATAAGAAGCATCTTGATGAAGCCTTAGAAGTTCCATACCTAATGTTGGCTACCATGAATTATGAGCTTCAAAAGAAACATGAGAATTTGGAAGTGTATAATATGATCTAACACCTCAATATGTTATATCAAGAGCAAGCTAGACATGAGAGTTTAAATGTTTCAATTCCCCTTTTCAATGAAATCTAGCAAAGGTAAGTTCTACAGATCCTTACATACTTAAAATGATTGGGAATGTTAATAATCTTGAAAGATTAGGATTTTCACTTAGGCAATAACTTACAATTGATATGATTCTGTAATATTTTTTTGGACACTTTCAATAAGTTTATTTTGAACATAAGCATGAATGACATGACAAAAACATGTTACCTGAACCATTAGGCATGAATTAGGCATGTTGAGAACTTCTTAACAAAACATTGATAAATAAAAGGCTATATTTATGGTCAAAAATGGATAATCCAAGAAAAATCTCAAGAAGCCGAGCAAGTGAAACAACTGGCCGAAAATCAAAGAAAATATATATATCAATGAAGTCGCCATCAAACGTTTTTTATCCCGCCAAAAGGGAAAGGTAAACATCGAGTAAACCTGAGACGGAGAAATCACGGTCTTGCGACCGAGAGATCAGGTGAGGAATTTTGTTACGTGAGGGGAAGATATTAGCACCCCACACGTCCGTAGTACCCTACAGTATCCGCTTGTATTTTATATCTAATGGGTGTAAAGGTCTAACTATATCTGTATAAGGTATAATGCATGCAAAAAGAAATAAAAATAAAGAAACACGGGGAAAAGAAGGAAGTATTTACAAAGGTTGCTCGATCAAGCCCCGCGACAAGATGCCTACGTATTCCCTCGTGCAATGGGAAAGTTAGAGCGTCATAGTTCGGCTAACTTATTTTGGTTGGTTTGTGTTTTTTAGTTTAGAAGACAGAACAACAAACAACAATGACGAAACATCCTCCATGATGACGAAACATCAGCTACATATGGGACAACGAAACATCATCAACAAGATAATGAAACATCAGCAGACGGGATGAAGAAACATCAGCAACAAGATGCTGAAACATCGACAGACGGGATGATGAAACATCAGCAGCAAACAAAACGACGAAACATCATAAGTCTAAAAATATTGGTTTGTATCTTTTACTTTGAAAAACGTTTCAAATTGTTAAAGTATTTTAATGCACTTGACAAAACAAGGTTTTAATTTTAGGGATGCAAAAGGATAAAGGTAAAATAGCTAGGGGAAACTAAAATATTTATAATCCTAATCATTATCATACAAAGTTGTTCCTAGGTTATGGATATAAACAAGGGGGTTTACTTATCATCTACCTAATGTTGGCATGCATGGATACTTAACCTAATGTCTAAACTCGATAGCTAACCTAATCGAGTGATCCTAAGGTAATACTATAATATCAATCATCTTGGTTAAAAAAACCAATTGAGAAGAGGGGAAGAAGCAAACAAAATGCTTTGGCAAAAACACACAAACCACACACCAATAAGTGCAAAGAAAGAGAAGAAGAAGATGAAGTGGAAACAAGTTAGTGAACAATCATGCAAGGTGTCATGTGAAGTGAGGTAAGTAGAGACAACATACATATAAAAAGTTTATACAAACCATGAACAAACATCAAACATCACTATGAAGACATACATGCAAAGTTAGTACGCAAACTAGACCAAAACTAGTCCTAAAAGCATACAGAAAGCAAATTGTGTGAGATTTTAAGAATAGATGAGATGAAGTAAGAATTAAAAGGTAAAATTACATAAAAGTAAGTATCTAACATTTTAGCATTTCATTTACATCATGCAAACAAAACCACAAAAAAATTATGAACAAAAATTCTACAAGAGTGCGTAAACATGCAACAATTGTGTGTGGAGAAGTGAATACAAGTGTGTGACATACATAACATGCAAAGAGATTGTCAAGGTTAAGTGATTACAGTAGAAACATCACATATAATAATTCACAATCAAATCACAAAAAAAATATCACCAGGGTGCAATTACAAAACTAGTGCAAAAACTAGTCGAAACTTTGACCTAGAAAGCGTTTACAAGTCAAAAGACGCCAAGAAAAGGCAAAGATGAAAGGAAATGAACCATGAAAGATTGAGATAGATAGAATACATTAACAAATTCACCAATACATCAATCAAATCATACAAACATGCATGAAAAATATTCACAAACAAATCACTTAAGGAAAACAAATTCAATCCATACAAGTGCGGACAAAGGTGTGTGTGCGTGTGTGCTTGAACATACTTGTGCTAAGTGTCTCCTAATATTAAGATAATAAGCAACATATAATGAAGCAAGAATCATGTTAAACACAATCAAGTTACAAGAAACTTAAAAGAGCACATATACAACACTAGTACAAAAACAAGTCAAAAATTTGACCTAGAATGCATCTAAAAGTTAAATGAGTCGTGGTAGTGCATAAATGAAGAGAAGTGAGTTCTTAGAAGATAACAATACATGAAAGTCAGTGCTTAACATGTTAATAAGTCATTAACATAATATACACAAACATCATGAAGATTCACATACAACGTATCATAAGAAAGCATAAACATGCATCCCAAAAATGTGTGATGAAATGTGTGCAAATGTGCACTTGTGTGAACATGTTTCAAGGTGTCACATGAGAGTGAAGTGAAAAGCTAAAAACATTGAGGTAACACTCATGCATAGAAAACAAAATAAAATAGCAAGTATCACCACCACTAATAACACAAAAGTTTAGTAAAGGAAGAAGTCAACATTTAACCCTAAAGTCAACTTAAACAAGTCTACAAGTCAACAAGTGAGACATGGTCAAGAAAAAAATAAAGAGATAATAAAACACACAAGGTCAGTATATTAAACAACATAAGCATGACATGAAAACAAAACACATTCAAAGCTCATACACAAAACATTCAAACAAGTTAGATCAAAACTAACACATGCAAGCACAAACAAGCCTCTAAATGAAAAGCAAACATAAACCAAGCACCTATGAATAAAGGTTAAGGATAAAGGGGTTAGCACATGCAAGGTCAGTAGCTTAAGAGCTAATCAAAACACAACCAAAGACATCTTAAACAAAAGAGAAGACTTGCATTCAATAGCATACAAAACTAGGGTTGAAAACAAAAAAGCTAGTCCAATTCAAAGCATTAGATAAAAATCAAACAAAATGATCTTAATTGAATAATTAAGACATGTGTGACTTGTATAGTAAGTTAACTCAAGATGAGGTTCATGAGCAACAATTGTAGAAGACGGGACTTCAATACACAAAACAAGTCACCTAATTGATAATCATCATCATGAAATATGGAAAAAACACTTGTCTAAAATCAATGATAGATAATATAAATCAAGTGTGGAAAGAAGATTTGATACCTATAGGTCCTAGGACAGTAGCATATCCCTATTATAAGTAGCTATCATGAGCTTATAAGAACTCCAAGCAATACTACTAATATAACATGCTAAAGTGTCATGACAATGTACAAATTTATCCCCTTATGAATAAAGGCATACATGATCAAAAGGACAAAGATCATAATATCAAGATTCACAATTTAAAGAAAAAAAGAAAATCAAGACTACAAGGGTAGCCAATTTAGCTTCAAAGAAGAGACCAAGATGAAGTGACAATGAAATGTCATTCATGGATTCATAGGAGCAATCAAATTATAACAAATAAAACTTGCAAGATCAAAATCAAAAATGAATCATGAACCAAGTTGCTTCACATAAGGTATTAAAGGTGGTGCATGGAAGCTACCTCCTAAACCATGATCATGAGCAACCATCAAACAAAATTGAAGAAGAAAGTATGTTTAGGGGAAGTTAATTGTTCATTGATGAACACAAATCCCTAAATAAGAAATGAGGATGAAAAGAAAAGAAAAATTGATTCCCCAAGGGTTGCATAAATGCATTTTAATATACCTCTAAGTCAAAAGAAACATCAATGCATCTATGGAAGAGATACTTGGTTCAAAAATAGCAACAAGACTTATAAAATCAAAATAAAAATATCACAACATTCTTAAGACAATTAAAAGTCATAAACAACAAGCACAAATCAAAATTGGCAAAGTTCAAATAGAGAATGAAAATGCACAAGCAAACAATGTTCACAAGATGATCAAATTAGAAACCCTAATTTAGCAATGTTGGAAAAAATATCAAATCAAGGCATAAAATATAAACAAAGTTATTTTTAGAATCCCAAGGGAGCATACAACCCTAATCTAATCAAAATTTGACTTGAAAGTCAAGGGAAGTTAGCATATGAACCCTAACTTGAGGCCTAAGCAACCTAAACCACACAATTGATCAAATTAAATCAAGAATTCCAAATATATATGATCCATTCAAGAAAAATTCAAATCAAAATTCAAACATCAAGACGTGAACCTCAAAAGGTCATAAGAGTCAATTTTGGAATTTTTAATTAATAAAATTATTGAAAATTAAATCTAAAAAGATTAATATATCAAATAAACCATGAAAAATATTCACAAAATAAAAAATGCTAGAAAATTAATCCAAGGTCAAAGACCAAATATATATCACGAAAAAGGACCAAAACAAAATTGGTGAATTTTTATACTTGAAAAAGTATTTTAAAATCAATTAAATAGCAAAAATAAGCTATTATTCACATATTTTCTAAAATTAATCAAAAATTAGGAAAATATGAAATAAAAATCATAAATCAAAAATAGGCCAATCAAATAGCCTATAATAATTTTTGTGTAATTTTTGTACCTTGAAAATAATTTTAACAAAAACTAATGAAAATATTACACAAAAATTAATTAATTAAACTCTGATTTTTTTCACCAATTAAATAATTTTTAAAAATTATAAAACAAATACACAAAGTCATAAATAATATTCTAAACCTATACTAATTTTTTCAGAATTTATTATGAAGTTTTGATCAAGAGAATAAAATCAAGAATTTAATTAATTCAAAAATATTAAAACAAGAACACAACCAATGAGATGCTGCCACACAGTCATCTTCAACCTCATGTCATGCCCTAATCACGCGTAATAACACATACCACGCACCCAACTTAAGAACATCGTATCTTGCTTATTTCTTAGCCATTTTTCACGATTCAAAGCACCAAATGAAGATCACATGGCAAGGAACAAGTAGCAACTTATAGATTTCAAAAATATCAACCACACATCAAGAAATCAAGCCACGAAAAATGCAAAGATCATCCAAATGCAAATTTCCAGAACTTCATATTATACAACATGCTTCACAAACAAGCAAATATATACATCAAACCTATTGTTTGGCCAGCTATACCCACGCATACATGCTTTATTTCAACAAAACCCAACTGAAAATGGAGATTCAAGTTTGAAAACTTACCTCTTTAGTTGAGAAATAAACTCAACTAGTACCTCTGAACAATAAGAAAACCACTTATCTTGATCCTTTGAGCTTCAATAAAGTGAAATAAGTGGAGAAAGAACCTCTGGAATGGGAGAAAATGAAGCTTCGAAGAAAAATAAAGAGAAGTTCATATCTGATTTTTGGTGGAAGGAGGCGTCTAGGGTTCGAATGGCTGAGATTATGAGCTTATATAGAGTGATATTAATGAGGGTATAATGGTCTCAGTGGCTCAGAAATCCGTTAGAAGATAATTTGCCAAAATCAGAAAAAATGAGGTGTTTGTTATGTTGTGCGTTTTGCTTGCTCTTGGGGTGCATTGTTGTGTGTTTTGCCTTGCTGAGAGTGAGTGGAATTGAGTGAGGGACGTGTGAAATAGTGAGCTGGCTTGGTGGTACATCACTAGTGATTTTGCAAAAATAAGAAAATTTCCTTAAATGGCAAAATTTGAGGGAATATGGTACCATGCCTATGATGCACATGCTTGGCTTCTTTTGGCAAGGAATATGATATTGAAATCGTGTCAATCAAGTATCAACACAAATTATAATTAAACAATGCCAAAACCTATAAAATGGCCATGGCTTCATACAAGTTTTGGCAATCAACTTTGAACTTGGGCCAAACAAAATTGGCTCGTGCGTTTCCCTTGTAACTTAGGTCATGGATAGAACTCTCCACACTCTTTAAACTGAGCTTTGAATCATGAAAAATGATGAGGTATTGAGTGAGATATCATCTTCCAAAGTTTAAGAAAAACAAGTCATGGCAAGACAAGGTCTGCACACGCAAGAGTGTGCATGGTGATCAGGTTTTGACACGGATTTGCAATTATCATAACTTTCTCTATAATTGGCCATTTGAAGTGATTCAAAGCTTGATCAAAAGCTCTCCATGTCACCTTCAAAATGCACGAAGCACATTTTCAAAATTGCACGTAAATTGAGAGAAATTAACCTCAACATCTTTCACACCACATGTTTGTTGAAAACACGCGCGCAGGAAGGCCAAGAGAAGGCAAGCTTGCTTTGTATTTGCATGTTTTGTTCTTGAAACTTCAAAGCCAATTATCTTTCAAATGGTGCATTTTTTAGAAATTTTACAGATTGACTAACTTGTAGAAAATGAAAACCATAGAAATATCGAAAAGAATCAATAGAACCAAATATCATATATGGATTATCATGGTGCAAAAACATATCAAGGTAGAAGCAAACACACAAAGTTATAGATTCATTAAAGAAACAACAACAACAAAAATAAAAGTACATGTGTGTGTGTGTATATATATATATATATATATATATATATATATATATATATAAAGGTTAAACATAATATAACTCAAAGATTTTGAATCAAACAAAATGTCAAACTTCGCTGTCCAGACCAACCACTTGATAATAGCCAACTAAGAGTTCATAAGCACCTGTGTCATAATCACTTGATGCACTAGCTTTCTCTTTAAGGACTTCTTCACATCAACTTGTTGTTCTGCCTAAATTTTCTTTGTCACATACTTCCTTTTTGGAATTTTCTTCTTACCAGTCGTAGATGGTTCACTAAATGGTATAACATATTGTTCATCAAGCTTGTCGCTTAACTCAGGAACCCTATATTTATTTTTTGTTGCTTTCTTCACACACTCTCTGGACACTACTATAAGCAACTTATAACTTTTTGATACATTTGATTATCAATGTATTTGATTCATATATGGATCAGATACATTGATAGTTAAATGTATCCAAAAAAAAGTAAAAGTTGCTTATAATAGTGTTTGGAGGGTGTGAGTGTATGTGTATATATATATATATATATATATATATATATATATATATATATATATATATATATATATATATATATATATATATATATATATATATATATATATATATATATATATAGAGAGAGAGAGAGAGAGAGAGATTTATATTGTTCTTGCTTGTAAAAGTGGAGCTGTTATGAGGAAAACTTGAAATAGGAATGATCAGCCTTATTTCACGTGTAGTAGTGATCATAAGAGAGATAAAATGTCTTCCTATTTCTTTAACTTGTAAACATGATTTGGAAGTCTAGGATCAATGAATCTAGATGGTTTCTCTACATAGACTTCTTCATTAAGATACCCATTCAAGAATGAACTTTTAATATCCATTTTCTATAATCTAAACTTAAACATGCAGAAGATTCCTAGTAATTTTCTAATAGACTCAAGGCGGGAAACTGGATCAAATGTCTCATAAAAATATACTTTTTTCTATTTGTGTGTACCCTTGAGCCACTAAAAGAGCCTTGTTTCTTGTTACATTACCACTTTCATCATATTTATTCTTGTATATATATCTAGTACCAATGACATTCACATCATCAGGTCTTGGAACTAGTTCCTAAACTTTGTTTCTATTGAACTGATATAGTTTCTCTTAATAGTATTTATCCATAATTTATTAGTCAAGGATTCCTTGACGTTCAATATTGGAAATCACATCTCTGGATCTAGTGGTGTCTCCTTCATTCATATTTCCTATGATTTTTTAATAGGTTGATCTTTCTTAATTCTTATAGATAACCCCTTGTTGATTTGAGGGTTTTCAGCATTTATGCTTCTAGATTCAATTCAGACTCCTGGAGTGGGACATTTGTTGGGACATCAGAGTGTTGAGGGGATATAGCATCTATGTATTCAACTTCTTTCTTATCTTCAAGAGTATCATCAATGACCATATTTATTAATTCCATCATTGTCTTGTTACGTTTGTTATATACCAAGTGTGCTCTGTTATTGTCAAAGTATCCTAGGAATATTCCTTCATCACTCTTGGAATCTAACATTTGTATTTGCTCACGATCATCCAAGATGTAGAACTTGCTACCAAATACATGAAAATGTTTGATATTTGGTTGTCTCTCTTTCTAAAGCTCATACTGAGTTGCTTTGGTTCCTGATCTTATGATCACATGATTGCGAATGTGATAAGCTATGTTCATGGCTTCTGCCCAAAAATTGTAAGGTATATTATTTCATGCAACATGACTCTAGCTGACTCTTGAAAGGTTTTATTCTTACATTTAACCACTCCATTCTGCTGAGGTGTGATAAGTGCTGAAAATTCACGACCAATTCCTTCAGAGTAACAAAACTCGGATAATTTGGATTTCTCAATTTTTTTATATTATCGCTCCTTATTTTTACTATCTCACTTCCTTTTTCTCTTTGGAGACATTGACACAGCTCTTGGAAACATCAAAAGTGTTATATTTTTCTTAAATAAAGTTGATCCATGTGCATCTTCAAAAATGTGTATATTGAAAAACCATCCACACACACACGAAGACATGTATTTTTTTCACCCATGCTCTCTACTTGCATAGGCCCTATGAGGTTCATATGTAGTAACACTAGAATTTAGAGGTGGTAAGATGCTACAGCTTCTTGTGAGACATCTTGGTTTGCGTACCTATTAGGTATTCCTTTGGTAGCTTCTTCAGATATGATCTACTTTATTCTCTTAAGGTAGAGATGACCAAGTTTTTGCTTCATTAAAAACATGGAACACTAAGCTTTAATATGACCAAAACCTTCACATTCATGACATTTTATTCCTTTGTATTTATTTGGTTTTCCTTCATCTTTCATTTTACATTAGAGACCAATGTTTTTGAAGTTGTCAGACTCTTTATATTCTACACTTATCTTCGATCTTTTATCCACTCTCTTTAAGGCTTTATTAAAAATTCTACCAAGAAGAGTTATAACATTTGATAGACTTTCTTCAATATCCTCTTCATTTTCTTCAGTGCTTGATATAAAGGTTATACTCTTGCACTTATTTTCAGATCTGTCATTTATAGTCATCTCAAAGGTTTGTAAAGAACCAATGAGTTCTTCATTTATTTGAAAAATATAACTTATTAGAATTTGGATGCATCCAAACCATTGCACTTAAAAAGAATATTCACAAAGGTATGCAACAAAATTTGGATTACGGACTGCTCTCTCTTCAAACAAATAGATTGCTAAAAATGGCGAATTTGAACGCAAAGTTCTGACATTCAAGAAGCAATCGTTTAGATGTTGAAACTTAAACAGAGAAGAGAGCTTCAACTTACACAAATAATGGAGCTTAACCTTTGAAAAGATTTATTGTAAACAATTTATCTTAATATTTTGTGTAAACAATGTAATATTTTGAAGAAAATTAATAATTATCCACATCAGTTTTAATCGAAAACCAAGGTGATAGTTGAAAGGGGATGATAATTTACCTCGGTTTTATAGTTAAACCGAGGGTTATAATAATCATGTTTTACTATAAAAATACCCGTTAAACAGATTTTATTCTAATACTTAATAATATGAAATCGCTCCAAAGATATGAAATATTTACCACTGCTTCAACATCTCACTAAGATGGATTACAAGTGCAGAAAATAAAAATTCTCATTGGCCATAGAAACAAATCTATAGAATCTTGCATGAGATCTCTAGCATCTAAATATTGATATCATCAAAGAATTTATGCATACAATGTATTTTTTTAATATTTTGTGAAAATAATTTAATTAAAAAAATAGAATGTGCATTCACCTCGGTGATTTGTCATGACCGAGATGATAGTTCAGCGTTTTTTCTATACTATATACACCGGTCTTGACAAATCATTATCATCCATTTTATGATTATCAATGCTTAGTAAGAAAGTTTGAAAATGTTTTCAAGTCATTTGGTTGACTATAAATGATTTTTTTAAAAGAGGCAAAAGGAAACACTATATTAACTAAAAGCAACTAGCATAAGAAATGCTAGAGCTAAAGAAACAACATATACAACACGTCACTATTCCACATGATACAACCAATTTTGGTAGAAATTTTAAACTACTCAATACTAGTTATAGTATGCACTCCACACAATGGAGCAATACATCAATAAATTATAATCAGTTGCATCAGTAATATACATATTTGCATCTAAAACACACCTCCTCCTATCCTTGAATGGCAAATAAATCTGTTGAAACATGAAACTACTCCAACAGCAAAACCAGAAACAGAATAATAGGGCCAGCTACTGCCTAGACTCCACCAAAGCAATACACAAAACTGTAACTCAGCTCTTCCTGCTTCCATTAATCGGACAACGACCATCTAAAATAGAATAAACCAACAAATCTTTATGATCTAAAACCTGCTACACACCAAAACACCTTCCACATCTGATATTAGATGAAAGTCTCCATGCTATAAATTTACCAAGACAGGCTTTTGGATTCATATGCCATTGGCTTATATCACCATCAACCAACTTAGCTTTTAGCTTTATCCACTTCCAAGACATCACCATTTCCTCTTCCGAGATTTTTTCGCAATTAATTTCCTTGCAAATATATCTCTAAACACCTGCAAAAACAATACACTCAAAGAAAAGATGAGGAGCTGACTCTTCCTCCCCACACTCACCGACACACATATCCTCCCCACGGGCCATGACACCTCTTTTTACTACATTATCACTTATAGGAATTTTATTATGGAATGTTTTCCACACCGGGCTGGAGACTTTTAAGGGAACCGCCTTATTCCATACTTTCGACCAGGATTGTCCATTCGGTGGACTGTCTTCAAACATTAAGCACTTATAAACTTCTTTTACTGAGTATTCACTCGAATTATCTACCCCACTTATATCCATTTTTCATACTTCCTTCCACCAACTTGATGAGCCATAATCTCCTGACAATAGATCTTCCATGTTCTCCCCATATCTATTAACTAACCCAGTGTACCAAATTCCTTTTTTTTCAACAGCAACTTTCCATTTCCATTTTCCTAACAATGCTTTGTTAAAAATCCTTAAGTTTTTTATACCTAACCCCCCGTCCTCGACTAGTTTGCACATTTTTCCCACTTGACCCAATTAATTTTTCTCTCCTCCTCACACCCACCCAAAGATATTGTTTAATAATAGATTCTAGCTTAGAAATAATACTTGTTTAATAATACTTGTTTAATCTGACTGCCCACTTAGACAGCCTTTCTTTCACAATTCTAATCACCTTGGTCCACGAATCCTTCCATCTTGGGTCAGCCCCTATTGATAATCCGAGATAATCGAAAGGAAGAGATCTGATTCTACAATTTAAAATACTGGCAACCTCCTCCATCCACAATTGAGGAATATTAATCTCAACTATCACGCTATTTGGAAATTTACTTTTAAACCAGACATAGATTCGAACAAAAGAAATATTGCTTTGATAGTTTAGATATTTGACCACATTTTCTCGCTTATGATCAACGTATCTTCCTCATATTGTAAGTGCGAAAATCTGTCATTGCCCGCCTCGAATTTATACCCTAAAAACTTCCCCATTTCAATCACCTTCTTCATCAATACATTGAAACCTTCTAACACTAATAAGAATAAGAACGGGGAAAGTGGGTCTCCTTGTTTAAACCCTCGCCCCAACTTGAACTCTTTTGTAGGACTTCGTTAACGAGCACACAAATTGAAGATGACCTAAGGCACTCCATAATCCAACTCCTCTATTTTTTTTGGAATCCCATTTTTCTATCACGTATCCTAAGAAATTATAATCCACTAAGTTGTACGTCTTTTCATAGTCAACCTTCACGAAAGAATTTTTTTTATAAACATTTAACAGCAAAGAATTAAGACTCTTTCAATTAATGAACGAGATCAAGATCTTAATTTAGTTTAGTGGGGTTACTCTATTTTAAATTTTCCTTAAGCACATCTTGTGTTTTAGTAGATTTCTTTTTTAATATATTTTAATTTGAATTTTTTTTAAATAATGTAAAATTATGATATGGATGTAATAATAATTTTGAACTATTAATTTTTAAATATATATTCTACCTGTTATGTCGCGTGAATTATAAAAATCTCAACACTAGGTGTCATATTAATTACTTATTTAATGTCATATTTTGTAAAATTCCTAATTTGCAATTTGAGTTCTATAGTTACTATAAAATTTATTAATTTGACTTTTCACTTTGTGTACGAATTACTATAAGATTTCATTGTTTATGTCTTATTTAATGATTTTTAACATAATTTAAAGTGTTATTTTTTTCAAACACATAAATTATAAGAACTTTCAGTTTACTTTGTCAACAGAATTTTAGCTTTTAAGTCCCACTTAAATTACTCATTTTTGTCAAAATTTGTTATTAATACTTTGACTTTACATAGTGTACATGTTGTTTTTAATAAGTTTATTGACTATAATGCTTTAGTGATTTTTCTTTTATATGGGAGACATTTTATTTGGTATCGTGGTGATGGTAGTCTCATGAATTAGTTAGATAAGCTCATAGTAATGGGAGAGTGGTGTGTTATTTGGCCTAATTTTACTCTCTAGATGTTGTCTAGAGGTTTATCAGATTATTGTTCGTTGATGTTGAATATATATATTCAGGATTGGAGTCTGCGGCCTCAATGTATGTTAAAGGGTTGAGCCAATTTACCACGGCATCATGATTATGTCGTTAGTCAGTGGTGTTCTTTCCAGGTGGAGGGGTGGGGTGGGTATGTGTTGAAGGAAAACTTGAAGTTAATTAAATGGTGTTTGAAGTAGTGGCATCAACAACATTCTCAGAACATGGAGGGTAGGATTTCAAAGGTAAAAGCGCGCATCAAATCCATTGAAGTGAAAGGGGAAACTGTCACGTTAGATGCGTTTGAGGTGGAAGAATTGAATGAGTTTTCGGTCGATATACTAGCTTTATCTAAGTTGCAATCTAGTATTCAATGGAAAAAGTCCAAGTTGAATTGGTTGAAGGAAGATGATGTTAATTCCATTTTTTTCATGGGTTTATTACATCTAGAAGAAGGTCTAAGCAATCACTACCTTAGTTGTGGATAGTGGTGTTGTGGAAAGTGTTGTACCCCGATTTTTGCCCCTAAGATTCATTCATACTTCATACCATTGCATGACACAAAGATCACAATTTTGAATCTACCTCTCTCTCCTATCTTTGGCTTTGCCCTGAGGAGATCATCAAGAATCTTGTGTAGGTGTTTATTTCTTGTGTGTGATGATTGATACCTGGCTAACAATGATATGTGTACACTCTGCTTGCTAAATGTTGTAGATGAATGGTGCACAAGTTGCTTATTCAAGGAGTCAATAGGTTCATGTGTTTATTTCCATGCCTTCTCTCCTCAATTCTCAAGATTTTGAAAAGTATTATCTCTCATTGAAGACTTATGTTGTCCTCAACCATGGTTTCTCATCTTGAGTATATGCTTCACGTTTGAAAGAGATCATCAAATTCAAAGAATTCACCATTCTATGACCATCTACCTTGAATTAGGGTTTTGGGCTTCTAAGGATCATATCTTGGTGTTTGTATGAAGTTTATGGATGATTTAAAAGTCATTTTATTCCTAAGAGGACTTCTAATATGAACATGCTTGGACCCAAGGAGTTTGATTAATGAAAAGATTGTTTTAGAGATCTATGATTGCCCATTCCCTAGTTTGATGCTTCATCTATCTTGTATGACTTCTGAGGATCATAACTTGGTCATCCCTTGTCTCCTTGAGCTTATTTTTCAATCACAATGAACCTAAGGATGTCTAATATAACTTATTTCAATTAGTAAGAAGAGAAAATGCTTGGAAATTTGCCTTTGAAGTCAAAAGATTACAAGTCCTTGGTGAATTTCTCAACTTTTGGTCAATCAATTTCAAATGATCATATCTTAATCATCATTTATCATCTTGAGGTCATTATTTTTGCACAACAATCTTGAATATGTGAACTTTATCTCCATATAAGCTTTGAAGATTGAAAGTGTTTGGAATTTTCTTGAAGAAATAAAAAGATTATAGGTCACTTCACAAATTTTCATCAAATTCACAAGATCATAACTTTCTCAATTTTTGGAATTTTTGAGTGATTATTTTTGCCAAATGTTCCTTGAGAGGTCTACTTAATGTCATCTTTGAAAAGCAAGAGCAAATTTTTAGTGGAAGAGCAAGTTTGAAGAAGAAACATTATAGGTCATTTTTAAAAAGTGGCATGCTTGACCAAGGCCTGGCCAGGAAAATTAGTGATTTTTCAAGAATCCTAAAGGCTCAATCTCTCAACTCAAGCATCCACTTGATTTGATTCTTTTTGCATTGTGTTCTACTCTTTGAATACTTCATTTGGCTCAAAGAAAATCAGAAAAGGCACGAGGGAATTGGATTTTGCCTCAGCTCAAAGTTTATGCAAAATTCTGGTTCGAGCTCACCATTAGTTTGTGCATTTGCGTGTGTAACTTGTTTTTAAGCCAAGTTAAGCCTTGCTTTCGTGACTAATTGTGATTAGAAACTTTCCAGGATTAATTAGCACATCAAAATGCAAAGAATGATTGAGTTTTTATGCACATAAGGTCACACTTTCTTCATGAACACGGGTGTGCATGATTTCCACTCAAATGTCATCATTCACCCCTCATTTTGATTCCATTCGCCTCTCCTATAAATAAGGGACACATTCCACTCATTTCCTCAAGCTTTGATAGCCAGAAAACCCCTGCCAAACTCTCTCTCGAATCATATTTTCTGCAAATTCGTTTTCACTCTCAAAGCCATTCCAGTTTGAAATTAACCATTCATTCTTCTTCCTTGAACCTCGTTGAAGCTAACATAACAAGAATCGTGCCTTGAAGCTTCCTAAATCATGCTATCCAAGTCCAGTTTCAGAGCTCTGAAAGTGAACTTCGTTCAGGTAGGAATCTCCATCAAACCTTGAAAAATAAAGCATCATTATACTCTCCTAATCTCCCTGATCCTTGTGATCTTCACCATTTGCATTTTCATCAAGTATTGACTGAGAATTTCACAAAAATCCTATTCGCTATTATCTGAGTTTTTTTCCAAATTTCTCTTCACTCAGTTTAAATAAATTTTTCGCGAGCATGTGGTTGAGATCGTCTTGAAGAGACGAATCCAAGGATACCACTTATGAGAATTGAGCATGGATGATGGGTGGAGGTTGAAGACGACCTACGTGTCTGTCTTCAACCATTGAGGGCTTGAAATGTAATTTTTAGAATTCAATCCGGTGTGTTTGCTTCATCGTGCGCGCGTTATAGGAACCCTTGGATCTAATTACTTTTATTAGTCAGCATCGATCCAACACGTGACATTTTTTCTTGTTTTATTTTTTAAATTTGTAATCCACTGTGAAAACCAAGGAGGTCCATATCAAGCACAACGCGCCATGTCCATTGGATGTGATTACTAACGTGTTTTGACTATGATCAGATGGTCCACATTTTTTTGGCTTTTATTTTATTTCCTGATATTATATTTTTTATGTTTTAAACTTTAAAAAATCATATAAAATTCATTTCTGACTCAAAAATTATGAAAAAATTCACAAAAATATTTTGAAATATTATCTTTCTGAATTTTATTTTTTCTTAATTTTATTTTCAGATTTGATATTTTATTATGATTTTTCTCTTTTATTTGATGTTTTTAATTGTTTTAGAATACTTTTTAACATTTCAAAATTCTTAAAAAAATTATGGATGGATCCAATAGTCATTTGACAAATATTGGTGACCTCATTTTATTTTTATTTTTGGTTTTACTATTTTCTCCATTTTTGGTTTATTTCACCTTTTATTTTATTTTTAAAAAAATGTTTTCTGATTAAAATAAATTCTCAAAAAAATTGTCAACGCTTGTTGACCTTTGTTTGACTTTGGGTAATTTTCTTGGAATTTTATTTTGATGAAAAAAAATACTATTTAAGTATTTCGTCAATAAAGTCCAATTAAATAACTTAATTTCAAATCATTTTAATCCTTTTTATTTGATTTTTGTTTTCATTTTATTTTGCTGACTTTTGAATTTATTTTGGAGTCACAAATTTCCTCAACATCAATGGAATTTGGATGTTGATAGGTCTTTTGACCAAATCCACCAAGAGAGTTGATTGATTTGACGAAGTTATATCGAATAAATTCATCTAATACAAAATAAAATTGGAAATTATTTCTTCCTCTTCATCTAATTTTTCTTTTGTCCCGATTCGGAGAAAGTGATCAATTGGTGACATGAACTTTAATGTTCTAACATAAGCCCCAAAATATGACTTGAGCTTTGATCTTGGTTCAAAACCTGTTGCGCTTGTCGTGTGGTCGCGTTGATTTCTAATCAAGCTTCTGGCAAGTTTCCACTAACCTTGTCCATTTGAAATTCTCAATCATATTTGATCAAGTGATGTAATAATTCAAAAACTGGTGATATACTTGACAAAAAACAATTGAAACTTGTCGTGTGGTCGCATTGATTCTATCAAGCTTCTGGAAAATTTTCATGCGTAAGTTTCAAGATGGTCACCTTGCTGACGACTAACAATTAACAAATTTGATGATATACTTGACAAGTTTCAACATGGTCATCTTGCTAACCTTTATTAATTGCTTTTATTTTCCGATCTTTACTTTCCGATTTTACTTTCATGCTCTTTATTTTTATGCACCTTTAATTTTAGCATTTACATTTCATGTCATTTTTGCTTTGTTCACTTGAGCATTTTATTTTCTATGCCATTTTTCCTTTGCTCACTTCAGCATTTTATTTTCTTTCCGTTTTGAATTTGCACACTTGAGCTTTGTTTTCCTTTTCCAAAATACTTAATAATTCAACCTAAACATAAAAAAACTCTTAATTGGACTTGGTTACTATCCTTGTGCTTGGAGCTTGATCTTTGGACTTCGGATTATGACCTTACCTCAACTCGGAGATCTCAGTGCCCTTGGTATTATTCTGTCTTGTCTGGTTATTATCTTTGTATGCAGGTTATTCTATTATACTCGATTAAGAGTGGATTTCCTCCAAATATAGTCGTTACTCTGCCCGTTTTTCTCAAGACAATAGTTCACTTAAAAGCATTGATTTATCTAAAGTTTGTTTTTTTGTCTGATTATTGGTTGTTTATGTGGTAATCCAAAGGATGAGATATGGTATAGGCTCTTGATGTCAAGTACTATTCTTCTCACCCAGTTAGATCTTTCTTTACCCTTACCTTTTACTTTACGCACTTAGATTAGCCTCTTCATCTCCTCCCCATTCTTTAATTTTCAAAATGTTTCCTCTTTTTCAAAGGATTCTTGTTTTCAAAACTCGAACCGCTTTCATAAAAGACTTGGACTTAGGTCCATGCATTTTCAAACTTGTTTTCTTAATAAACTTTCAATCCATTTAATAATACTTTGACTTTTCTTTTCATAAGACTACAAAACACCTAACCTCATCCAAACTTTTTTCTGAGCTCTTTGTGGCTTTCCTAAACTAACATTTTCCTAAAATCAATCAACACACAATTTTGATCTTTTTAAGCCGAACTACTTGGTTTTGATTTCAACATTGCACATTGTTGGTATGTAGGCCTCAAACTCAATTGAAGTTCTATCAAACCAAAAAATTATAAAAACAAATTTTCAAAAATGTTCCTGCAGAGTACCGTAGATGCTTTGGGTGCCTAAAACCTTCCCTTTGCATAACTAACCCCCGGTCTCAGATCTCTGATATTTTTTGTTAGGATTTTATTCGATCTTTTTCCTAGTCCTTTGGATAAAATAAAAGTGCGGTGGGGACTCTTTTATTAGTTTTTGAGTTAAATCAATTCAATGGCTTATACTCGCATTTTTTGCCACTACAGAAAGGGTGGAAGGTAATCTATCGGTGATTGACAATTTGGGGTTTAAAAATCTTTATGGGGAGGAAGGTGTTGATCTCATCAAGCTTTTCTTCTCGGAGGAAGTGAAAGAAATAGTGTAGGATTCTGATAGTTATAAGAGTCTTGGTCCCGATGAAATGAGCTTTGGGTTTACAAAATAATTTTGAGATATTTCGAAAGATGATTTATTGAGATATATGGTGGATTTTTATCGTAATGAGAAGCTCACTAATGGTATTAATAATAAGTTATTCCTTTGATACCGAATATAACTAGTCCACAACATGTTGCATATTTTTCGGTCGATATCTTTAGTGAGATATTTGTATAAATTCCTGGCAAAGGTGTTGACTAATAGATTATGAAAGGTTATTGGAGGGATGATTTCGGAGGACCAATCCTCTTTTATAAGTTAAAGACAAATATTAGATGGCATTCTTATAGCAAACAAGGTGGTGGGTGACTCTAGGAAAAACAAGAAGATACTGTTGTTATTCAAAGTGGATTTTGAGAAAGCTTATAATTCAGTTGATTGGAACTACCTATCATGGGTGATGGCTGGAATGCATTTCCCTGCGGTATGGGTGAATTGGATCCATGAACGTGTCTCGAGATCTACAACCTCAATTTTAGTTAATAGAAGTCTAACTGACGAGTTTAGGTTAAAGAGAGGTCTACAAAAAGGTGACCCTTTATCACCCTTTCTTTTTCTACTTGCAGTTGAAGGTTTTAATGTACTAATGAAAGTGTTAGTTCAGCAAAGGGTTATACTCAGGGTTTAAAGTGGTAAATGGTGTAGGAGACCCTGTTACGCATCTTTAATTTGTGGATGACACTCTTTTGATGGGGTCTAAGATTGGTCGAATGTTAGAGCTTTAAAAGCAATTTTGTTGTAGTTTGAATCCATACCGGGTTTAAAAGTGAACTTTCACAAGAGTATGTTGGTGGGAGTTAATATTTCTAATTCTTGGTTAAAAGAGGCATCTTTAGTGTTAAATTGTAAGATGGAAAGTCTTTCGTTTGTGTATTGGGGGCTGCCCATTCGGGGTGATTCGTAGAAACTTAGTTTTTGGAACCCGGTGGTGGAATCCATCAAGAAGAGATTATGTGGGTGAAAAAAATGAAACCTTTCGTTAGGTGGTTGATTAATTTTGATAAAATTTGTTCTATCCGCTATTCTGGTTTACTTCCTTTCTTTCTTCAAGACCCCCAAAGTATCATTTCTACTCTTGAATCTTTGGTTATTGCTTTCTTTTAGGGTGGTTGGGAGGATACGAGGAAAATGGCGTGGATCGATTGGGATTCTATTGGCTTGAGAAAGAAGAATGAATGTTGGGTATAAGATAGTTGAGGGAATTTAATGTGGTTTTATTGGGAAAATGGTGTTGGAGGATGTTGGAGGAGGGGGGAGACTTTGGTTTATGGTGTTAGTTCAGCATTATGGAGAGAAAAAAGGCGGTTGAGGTATGATAGTTTGAAGAGTCTATCTGGTGGCAGACTATGAATAAGATTAGACAATGGGCTGGGATTGTCGATAGAGGGTGGTGTCTCAATAATATTGAGGATGATGTTGGTATTAGATTAAACTCGTTATTTTGGAAGGATCATTGGTTGGCAGGAGGGACACTGATGAATCGTTTTAGTTGGCTTTTTGACTTATCGATGGATAAGGAAGAGTCAGTAGAAGAAATGTATTCCTTATGGAGAGGGTGGATAGGGAGGCGTGGATAAGGCGTAGGAGGTTGTTTATTGATAAGTGTCAAAATATAGTTATTATTAATATATGCTTTGTAGCACTTATCGGTTCTTTTGTTGATATTCTTAGAATAAATCTCCCGCTTTTGGTATAAATGTGTACATAATAGAATAATTGAGTTTTGTGTAAATATTGTATCATTTAATAGTTTTTCATTTCTTTTATAGGTATTCATTCATAATTGGAGCATTGAGTAATAATGTGTCGAAGACACGACTTCAAACGTGCGATTTGAGCAACTCATCAATGAATAAGGCTCAAAATCAAAGAATAAAAATCATTAATTGGGTTTATGTTTTGTCATGGTTAGATAGGAAATTGAATAAACTTTCCAACGCTTCAAACCGAGCGCAATTTCGAGTTACGGTTCTCATGTTATGGCCGAAACAGTTTTGGTGTTTCAACTCACTGCTGGCTTTCGTCGGGTGAAGCTAAATTTCGTCGGGCGAAGCAGAGGCGACTAGTAGCGTGAACAAAAAACGTTTTAAAGCGTCAGGCGAAGCTTTTTGGTCGCCGGGCGAAACTGTGCAGATAGAAATGCATATTTAGGCGGAAAAAACACATTTTTTAGGTATGTTTTGGGTATTTTTGAACCCCAATCCATCATACATCAATTTTTGGTCTAGAGAGCTTAGAAGACAACATTGGAGCTTTCATTTGGATGATCCAGAGTCGAATCTATCATCAATTGGTGTTGACAAACCAAGAAATGTTTGGTTCCTCTTCTTATCTTCTCTTAGTAATCTCTTTTGTTGGGTTATGTATGTATATTTACTCTGAACACATGTATATTTGTATAAAGTCTGCTTTATGAATCTGTGTTGGTAGTTATCTTAGGTTTTTTCTCTATGTTAGGGATTTGATCTTGCTAGAGATAGACTGCTTAGATTCTTACCTAGGATGATTATTTGTTAGTTTCTGAATTCTTGAAATAGATTTAGAGTTGACATTCACCATAGAGTATCTGATCTTAATGCCTATGCGTCGGTAAAGTATGTCAGAGATGGGTATGGAGGTGACGCAATTAACTTCTGGTTGTTGAGGTATACCAGAAATGGATATCTATGTGATTCGGGAGAATTCTCAATTTGGGTTAGAAATGACTTAAGTTGTGAGAGGTGTGTGATGACACGGACGAGTACCGTAGGCTGAGTATAATTGGACCGTAGATTTAAGTCTGTGACGGGTAGTGTGCATTAGTTCCGGACAAGCTGTCTATCCTTTATAGTTTTTGTTCATTTACTTTTTGTCATTTATTTTCAACTCTTTTAATCCCAAACTCATTAACTGTAGAATTGTCGAACGACGAATCAATAACCAATCTCTGTGGACACGATACGATATAACTTAATCGGTGTATATCACCCGGTAAAAATAAATACTTTACTTTTTGCTTGCTCACTTTACCGCTTCAACAAAATGGCGTCGTTGCCAGGGATTGATTTTATTTTTTCTGTATTGCGATAATTTCGTTGTTTTAGAGTTTTGTAATTATTGTATATGTTGTATAATAGGCTTTGTATATGAACTTGTATATTGTTACTTGTACATGTTGTGTGCTTACTTTCCATACTTGTACATATTTGTGATTTTCTTAGTTTTCATGTGATGTTGTGAATTGTCTCATACTCGTAATGTTTGTTGTGTGGTTGTTGGAACACTTTCTTTAGGTTTGTGCGGTGTGGCAATACCATGGCATGATGAGAGGAGCTTACTATAGTGCTTACACAAGAAAGGCGTCGAGCTTACGACGTAAAACAAGCATGTTTTTGTTTGTTTTTATTTTTGTTTGTTTATGTTTTTTGGTGGCTTGTGTTTTAACAAGTTGAAATAGGACTTGTTCTTAATTTTAAATCTTCACTTTTCAACTTGTTAATTCATTTTCACCACGTTTTCGTATCCTAATTTGCTTTTGTCTTGTTACGTAAATGTTGTATTTCTGCAAGCTTGTCGTGTTTAGCTTGAGGAGTTTTGTTGGTTGTAAATATTGTAAATGTTGTAAATTTTGTTTTTCTAATTCTTTTGTTGTTGTTTGGACTCAAGTTTTGGTCCGGTAACTTGAGGATTTTTGAGGTAATTTTCGAGTTTAATCATTTCAACTCGCGGATGTATGGTAATGATAGTTTCAAAGTTGGTACATGTCAGGTACTCGTTTATCATTTTCTATAGCATAACATGTTTAGGAAATTTACTATTTGTATAATTATCATGCCATTCATTCTTTTTGCATTATTTGCTCATGAATTGAATCACTTTAGTACCCTTTTTATCCATAAATGCGAGGAAGCTTTCCATTGTTTACATATGCTGAGAGTCCACATTATTGTTTTAACTAGATTTTATTATGCTTAATCTTTTGTTTTGTATTGATTGTATGATTTCAAAAAAATGATCAAGGCATTTTTTGATTTTGAGCATAATTACCTTGGCCAAATATTCAATTCACCTTGTGAGTGTGTGAACCTTTGTTTGCCGTTTGAACTTTTATCAACATCCATTTTTATTTGAACTTGATGCTTGTCTATGAGTGTCAATTCACTTTTTTTGTATGGATGTTGATTTCTTTATCCTTGAACCCTCAACTATATGTTGTTGTATGGATTTTTACCTTGCCTTAGAAAGTAGGGAGTATTCACACATTAATGTTGGTTGAATTCAAGTTGGGGAGAGGAATGTTTATGTGTTTATATTGTGATTGGTATGAGGTTAAGAAAAAGAAAAGAAAGGGAAAAAATGTGAAAAAGAAAGATTAGAAAAAGAAAGAAAAAAGAGAAAAGCTTTGAAAAAGAAAAACAAAAAGAGTAAGAATAATGTTATGTTAATAAGTGAGGTGTGTTTGGTGTGAAATTTGTGATGAATAATAAGTTTGATTGAAATTATATTGTTTGGAACTTTGTGAGTTGATCACTCCCTTAGGTTTAGGCAAGTTTTTGTTTCGATTAGTTTTAGGACTTATCACTTGTTTGTTAACCAAGCCACATTACAACCTTGAAAAGCCCTTGTGATTCTTGCATTTGTATTTTCAATACGTTTTTGAATGAATGCATAACTTAGTCTATTGTTTGCAAGATTGTGGAGGAGTGTTTTTTTTATCCCTCACTTTTATGTGTTCTTCATCTACCGATGAATTTTTGCTACGTGAGATTCATGATTGAGCTTGTTTTTTTTAGAATGCTTTGTATGATTTTTGTACATAGGATTTGTTTCGTTTATATGTTGTCGTTGTAGGATGGTGGTAAGTATGTATTTTGTCATGTACATTTTTGTTTGAACCATACATTTGTTTTCCGTTTTAAAAACTTGTTGATTCGTGATTCTTTGATTATCGTCTTTTGTTTCTTTAGTTTTACTTGACTTTGTTTGAGGACAAACAATGTGTCAAGTTGGGGAGAGTTGATAATTGCCAAACTATAGTTATTTTGTATATATGCTTTGTGGCACTTATCGGTTCTTTTGTTTATATTCTTCGAATAAATCCCCCGCTTTTGGTATAAATGTGTACATAATAGAATAATTGAGTTTCTGTAAATATTGTATCATTTGATAGTTTTTCATCTCTTTTATAGGTATTCATTCATAATTGGAGCATTGAGTAATAAAGTGTCGAAGACTTGGCTTCAAACGCGCGATTTGAGCAACTCATCAATGAATAAGGCTCAAAATCAAAGAATAAAAATCATCAATTTGGTTTATGTTTTGTCATGGTTATATAGGAAATTGAATAAGTTTTCCAACGCTTCAAACTGGACGCAATTTCGAGTTACGGTTCTCAAGTTATGGCTGAAACAGTTTTGGTGTTTCAACTTACTGCTGGCTTTCGCCGGGCAAAGCAGAGGCGACTAGTAGCGTAAAAAAATGTGTTTTAAAGTGCCAGGCAAAGCTTTTTGGTCGCCGGGCAAAACTGTGGAGACATAAATGCATATTTAGGCGAAAAAAACACATTTTTTAGGTATGTTTTGGGTATTTTTGAACCCCAATCCATCATACATCATTTTTTGGTCTAGAGAGCTTAGAAGACAACATTGGAGCTTGTATTTGGATGATCCGGAGTCGAATCTATCATCGATTGGTGTTGATAAACCAAAAAATGTTTGGTTCCTCTTCTTCTCTTCTCTTTGTAATCTTTTTTGTTGGGTTATGTATGTATATTTACTCTGAACACATGTATATTTATCGCCCTTGGCGTTGTATAAAGTCTGCTTTATGAATCTGTGTTGGTAGTTATCTTAGGTTTTTTCTCTATGTTAGGGATTTGAGCTTGCTAGAGATAGACTTCTTAGATTTTTTCTCTATCGTAGGCTAAGTATAATTGGACCGTAGATTTAAGTCTGTGACGGGTAGTGTGCATTCGTTCCGGACAAGATGTCTATCCTTTATAGTTTTTGTTCATTTATTTTTTGTCATTTATTTTCGGCTTATTTAATCCCAAACTCATTAACGGTAGAATTATCGAAGGCGAATCAATAACCAATCTCTGTGGACACGATACGATATAACCTAACCGGTATATATCACCCGATAAAAATAAATACTTTACTTTTTACTTGCTCGCTTTACCGCTTCAACATTTATGTGAGAGGAAGATATGGTGGAGGAGTGTTTTGTTGTTGCATTATGTGGTTTTGTAGGTTAATCCTCGTGGGTTTGGAGATTACATGCTTCAAATTGTTATAATGTGAGCAACGCATATCAACTTTTAAAAGGTAGCATGGATGATCATTTGGTGTGTGACTACCAAGTTTGGTGGATGAGAGTGATTCCATTGAAGGTTAATCTATTTTTTTGGTGGTTATTTCATAATAGACTGCCGACAAAAGACAATTTGATTAGAAAACATATCATTATTGCATAGGAGCATAGTTGTCTATCATTATGTGGTATAAATGAGAATTGGGATCACTTGTTTTTCATTGTGAATTTTATAGTAAATCTCGGTAGTTATTGTCTGGGTGGTTAGGGATTGCATGAATTTTTCAGTGGAATTGTAAGGATCATTATGACCAATTTGTGTCTTTGGGTGATCAGTTAAAGGAGCATCTACATGTATTTCATATTATATGGGTAGATGTTGTTTGGTTAATTTGAAAAACAAGAAATAAATGAATTTTTTAGAATAAGAGTCTATCTTTGATGAATTTTTGTGAAAAGGTTAAAGTCCAAATTTTCTGGTGGTTAAAGGCTCACGGGTTATTTTTTGGGGTTGAGTTAGGTTTGGAGAAATAAGCGGCCTTAGTGCATTTTAGGTATTGAAGGTTAGTTTGGGGTTTGGTTGTCTTTGTGTAACATGTGTTGATGTATCTTTTGTTGGAACAACTCTTTTAGTACATCTTGTGCTTGAGGGTTACTTTGTGGTTAATATATTTTTAGTTTCTTAAAAAATGGTATGGACTATATGAATTTCGTTATTGAATTATTTATTTAATGTATTTTTTAAAAGAATTTTATTTATAAAATTTCAATGTAAATTTATATATTTTTGGAATATTTTTAAAATTTTAAAATGTTTTATTTAAAAATTAATGATTTTTTAAAAAGGCTTCAATGCAATCATGATAGCATTTGTTTATATTTAGAACGTTTTAATTAGGGGTGTTTGCGGTTCGGTTTAGATCGGTTTTAAGACAAAAATTCATCTGATCCAAAAATAAATTTATCTGCTGTTCGGTTCGGTTTTGGATGATATATTAAAAAATTTAATCTGATTCAATTTTATGCGGTTTAATTTGGATCACAAATTATATATTATATTTTTATTAATATTATAAAATTACTGATAAATTATATATTTGATATAATATATAACATATAGTATATTAAAAGTTAATATTACAAAATAAAAGTGATCGATTTAGGTTGAAATAATAAAAATAAATAGATTATACCAAACTAATAAATATTATTGAAAAAATTGTTATCATCTAATAATAAATTCACGTAACATATCATTCTAATAAAAAATAAATAAGTATAAAAATATATGTATGGGGTTCGGTTTGGTTTAGATCGGTTTTGAAAAATTAATTTGAAATCTGATCCGAACCAACCGATTTTCACAAAATGACATCCAAACACATCCAATAAATTTCGGTTGTTTGTGGTTTTCAGTTTTTAAATCGGTTTTCAATTTTTTATTTAGATTCGTTTGGATTTGAACACTCCTAAATTTTAATCATGATTTTATTTGAAGTCGTCGTATTTTACTGAAAAATTAAAAGTAAAGAAGAATGTTTTTTAGTACTTTATTAAATTTAAGATGACTTTTGAAATCTTAATATTCGAAAAAGATGTTGTTTATATATGATTAGAGAATCTAGGCGAGAATTAAATAGATTTTAAAACAGAATTGAACCGGGAGTAAGTTTTGAAGAACTTTTTAGAGTGTGTTTGAAAGAAGTAATTTAATGAAGGAAAATAATTTTTTGAGGGAATTTAAAATGATTTGATAAAAATATATTGTTTAGATAAAAAAAATGGAGAATTGTTAAAATGATGTAAATTTATTAACCGTTTTATTCAAAACAAATTTAAAGAATTTCAAATGACACCAAAAAGTAAAAAATTTGAGATTCTTCTATAATTTAAAAGTTAAATTATTTAGTAATAATTTTTTAAAATTTGTAAAATAGTCCTTATGTTTTATAAAAATTACAAATTTAGCCCTAAATTTTTCAAAAAATTGTAAATAAGCCCCTAAATAAATTTCAAATTTCACTAATTGGTCCCTTGAAATTTTCCAAAATTGCAAATTGGTCCCTATTTTGCATATTTTAAATTTGATCTAAAAATTTAAAAATTTATGAAAATGAACCTAAATATTTCACAATAATTCATTTTAATAATCCATTCAAACAAATTTTTTTAAAATTGAATGACTTTCAACTGAATCATTTGAATTGCTTAGAATTTAGAATTCCTCAAAAATTCTTAATTACCTCATCTAAACACAATGTTAAGTGTTTGTGGATGAAGCATTTTAATGAGGAAAAATAATTTTTTGAATGAATTTATATGATTTGATCAAAATTCATTATTTAGATAAAAAGTATGGAGAATTGTTAAGATGATGTAAATTTGTGAAGTATTTTATTCAAGTTAAATTTAAGAAATTACAAATGATACAAAAAAATAAAAAAATTGAGATTGCTCCATAATTTGAGTGTTAAATTTTTTATTAATAATTGTTTAAAATTTTCAAAATGGTCCTTATATTTTATGAGAATTATAAATTTATCCCTAAAATTTTAAAAAATTGCAAATAATTTCCAAAATTTTAAAATTAGCCCTTGAAATTTTAAAAATTGCATATTAGTTTTTATTTTCATATTTTAAATTTGACTCAAAAGTTTTAAAATTTATAAAAATAACCCCAAATTTTTAACAATGAATTATTTTAATACTACATCCAAATCAAAAATTTAAAATTAAATGAATTTCAATTAAATCATTTAAATTGTTTTCAATTTTAAATTCCTTAAAAATTCTCATTTACCGCATCTAAACACACCAACTATTAAGGATGTTTATGAGACCCCAATGTACAAATTTTGGAGAAAATTGAAAAGACTCCAACATCATCTTAGAGCTTTGAACAGAAGATTCACCAGAGGTTAAAAAGATTTCGAAACATAGATCTCAGTTAGCTGTAGCCCAAGATAAGCTTGACAGGGACATGTTCAACACTGAGATGTTGTAGGAGGTAAAGGAGATATCGGGTAAGCTGCTGCAGGCCACACAGGAGGAAGAGAAAATGCTCAGACAGAAATCTAAAGCTTACTGGATTAAGTTGGGTGATACAATTAATGTGTATTTTCATGAGATTGTTGGAGGAAAGAATAAGATGAGTGGTATCCATATCTTTCAAATTCAATTTTGATTGTTGGTTAATAGTTAAAACTTATGTTTGTTCTTACTCTAAATTGAAGTAATCAATTCGAGATTCAATTTAGGATAATATTATTCATGTTAATTTAAATGGTTGTTAGTTTTAATTCAAATAAGGTTTTGTTATCGGGTTTGGTAAAATTATGTTTTCTCGGTAACAATCAATAACGACTATTCAATATAAATTCGTGTGAAATTGATTGTATCAATTGTTCGATACTTAAGTATTAATAGGATCAAAGAATTGAATATCACTTGTAAATAGTGATATAATTCGTGAAACTCGTTGAAAATAATAAATTGATTGTTTATTTTTCTTTATTTTACTATAACTTTTTTAGAAAAATCCTAACTTTATTTTATTGGTATTGCATTTATTATTTATCATATCTCAGAGAGAGTGAAAGAGAGAAAGAGAGTTAAAAATACGTGAAAAGAAAGAAAATGAAAAAACAAATAATTATGATATTTTAAATGAAAAAGTTGAAAGAACAAGGAATATGGCGATGCTTTGTTGAGTGTCAAATCACAATGTCTTTTATGAGTTCTTATTTATGAAATGGATGATTGAGTTAAGTGTTGGATTTTATGTAGAAAATTAAGAGTGTTTTTTATATAAAAAAACACTCTTGTTTTTAAGAGCGTATTTGTAGATAATTATTATTAAATTTGATAATTTATTTATTTATTCTCTAAAAAATATGAGAGAGTTTTTAAAAGCTCTCTCGTCTTTAAAAGTTCTTTGTACATTCTTAGTGGAATAATGTAATTATTTATTTATTTATTTTAGGATTAAGGGTTTTATGAAAGGATATGAGGAGTGTTTATACAATTTTTTTTTGTGTTTTAATTAGTCATGTTAGAAGTTTGTCAAGCTTATGGTATTACTAGTTTTTATGATATGAGTTAAGTATACACAATAATCTAAACACTTGAGTGATTGAGAGTAATGTATTAGTATCATTTTAGAGATATATGACTCTTGATGCACTCTTTAGTTGATTTTCTCTCTTATTCACTTTAAACTTCATTTTATCTCACTCAAATATTGGCATGCTCCTTAAATTCTACGATGTGTAATTATTTGCAAATTTTCATTCTTATAATTTTTTTAAAATTGCAATATTTGATCATTGCATTTTTACACACTTTTATAAATTTTTATTGAATGATTTTGAATATTTATCATACATAATACTTGTATCTTAAATTATTTACAAATATTGAATCTTAATTGGGCATAGTAATTTTAAATTTTATTAGATAATTCTCAGATTAAACCTCATATTTGTCTCTTATCACTTGACATGTTATATCTCGAGCTCTGTTTTTTGTATTAATACTTTAAAATATGCACCGGAAAAGTAATAACCAAACCTACAAATGTTATGTTGAGCTTAAAGGTCAATTCCGGCTCTATGGTGGTCAAAACACATATTAAATTAGATAAATCAATTATCATATAATAATCCATAAATACATGTCTCGTGAAATTTAAAAATCAACACCATAACTATTTTAATATAAGTGTGAGTTAGAAATCTCACATTAATTAAAAAATAAGAGGTCAGACACTTTATAAGTGACATGATCCATATACCTAATGCATCAAGATTTTGAGTGGAGATGCAATGTCTCTCTCACTTGTTTGATTGCTCTTTGAAAGAATATGATTGTTTCCCTTATGAATCATCAATGTTATCAGAGTCGATGGCTCAATTAAGGAATTAAATCCTTGTATCAAAAGTCTTCTTAATAAGGTAGTGCACATGTAATGTGTTATGTTGAAGTGTATGTGACATGGTAAGAGTTCCAATAATGATACAAGTGTTTTTGGATGAGAATATGGGAATTAAACAGTCTAAAAAGATGATTGAATAAACCAATCCCCTTAAACCATTTCCAAAAACTTTTTCTTACATGAAATTAGAGTTCAATAAACGAAAACATAAGTGGCACTCAGAAGTAAAATATAACGGATGATTTGAAGGAATATATATTTCAATGACAATTTAATATACATAATTAAATCAATATTTAACATAACTGAGATGAAATAAGTAGCTTTGTCAAGATATTCAACATTGATAATAATGCAATTTTGTGGATGGCTCTTATTATAATATATCAAAGATTGATTAATCCAAAATAAAAGTCTTTACAATTTTAATCAAGAAATATACTAGTCATTAAACTAGATTTACTATAGACATAATTTATGATAAAATACTATAAACAAGATCAAAATCTAGATAATATTTTAAAGATGAACAATTTAAGGCATGCGATAAAATGTAAAAAATTTAAGAGATATGGAAAAGAAAAGTGTGAGCCAGATGTATAGTGGTTTAACTCATTCGTCCTCGCTAGAGATTAGTCCACTCTTCAATAGTTTGAGTCTTGAAAATTATAAGATCTTCCACTATTTCTAAAATGGATTAGATGTCTTTTACCACCCTGCAATAGTAGCGAGATTTGATTTACCCCCTTTTAAAAAAATTCTTTTCGTCCCTTATAAAATAAAGATTCTGTTTCCAGACACCCCTATTTCATGTTTGGCTGATTGGGCGTGGAGAATCTTCTTAGGTGGCATTATTTTTGCTGACTGTGTCATTATATAAAAAAAATTAATACACAGTCAGCAAAAATAATGTCACCTAGGAAGATTCTCCACGTCCAATCAGCCAAACATGGAATAGGGGTGTCTGGAAATAGAATCTTTATTTTATAAGGGGCGAAAAGAATTTTTTTTAAAGGGGGATAAATCAAATATCGCTACTATTGCAGGGGGTAAAATGCAATTAACCCTTGTAAAATTAATATACAAGTATTTTCGTGCAACGTATAGTGAAATATTTGAACACTACAATTTCAATGCTTTAGCCAACACATAGTTAAATTGACTTTCTCTTATGTTGAAGTAGATTACTCAAATTGTGAATATTTAAGATCTTCAAAGATATTTATCCAACGATCTTTCTAGACACAATAATCTTGCTCCAAGCATCTTTTCTGCAACAATCTTTACTTTACCCCACTGGTTCTTTATTTGAGCTATTGTTCTACATAAGAATGATTGGACATCTCCCGAGTTTATTATGCAAAAACTTTTACTCAATCCATCAAAGTCTTCTATGAAGTGAAGAGAAATATTCTCTTGTTATATAATCAGCACCCAATGCCATAGATAAAGTCACAATAACTAGTTGCAACCAAAAATCTCAAGGTTTTCCCTTACCCCTATATAAATAATTGCTTCGGACGGATTCATCTTATTCAAGTAACGTTGGTGAGAGAAATTTTATTAACGATACCATTCAGATTCAACTTTGAAATGCAGGGTGTGTAAGAAAAGTCCGAATATACAATGCCCACAAGTTGATTATTGGAACCTAATTTGGTTTCAATTTGGGGAAAAAGATGTAGATCTTGTTTTGTATTGTGTTTATGAAACATTTATGTAATATATAACATTCATAAGCGAATATAACAAATGAACTATCATGGTGCAGTGGTAAGAAATTTCCCTATTGAGTGAAGATGTGTGTGTTAGATTCTCATATGAATCAATTTTTTTAGAATATTTAAGATCTTCAAAGATATTTATCCAACGATCTTGCTAGACACAATAATCTTGCTCCAAGCCTCTTTTCTGCAACAATATTTACTTTACCCCACTGGTTCCTTATTTGAGTTATTGTTCTACATGAGAATGATTGGACATCTCCCGAGTTTATTATGCAAAAAACTTTACTCAATCCATCAAAGTGTTCTATGAAGTGAAGAGAAATCTTCTCTTGTTATATAATAACCACCCAATGCCATAGATAAAATCACAATAACTAGTTGCAACAAAAAATCCCAAGGTTTTCCTTACCCCTATATAAATAATTGCTTCGGACGGATTCATCTTATTTAAGTAACACTAGTGAGAGAAATTTTATTAAGGATACCATTTAGATTCAACTTTGAAATGCAGGGTGTGTAAGAAAGGTCCGAATATACAATGCCCACAAGTTGATTATTGGAACCTAATTTGGTTTCAATTTGGGGAAGAAGATGCAGATCTTGTTTTATACTGTGTTTATGAAACATTTATGTAATATATAACATTCATAAGCGAATATTAACAAATGAACTATCATGGTACAGTGGTAAGAAATTTCCCTATTAAGTGAAGAAGTGTGTGTTCGATTCTCATATGAATCAATTTTTTAAGAATATTTTTCTATATTTACAATGAAGAATATTGACCTGTCATTATATTAAAAAAAATTAATACACAGTCAGCAAAAATAATGTCACCTAGGAAGATTCTCCACGTCCAATCAGCCAAACATGGAATAAGGGTGTCTGGAAATAGAATCTTTATTTTATAAGGGGCGGAAAAAAATTTAAAGAGGGATAAATCAAATATCGCTACTATTGCAGGGGATAAAAGGCAATTAACCCTTGTAAAATTAATTACAAGTATTTTGGTACAACGTATAGTGAAATATTTGAACACTACAATTTTAATGCTTTAGCCAACACATATCTAAATTGACTTTCTCTGATGTTGAAGTAGATTACTCAAATTGTGAATATTTAAGATCTTCAAAGATATTTATCCAACGATATTGCTAGACACAATAATTATGCTCCAAGTCTCTTTTCTGTAACAATCTCTACTTTACCCCACTGGTTCCTTATTTGAGCTATTGTTCTACATGAGAATGATTGGACATCTCCCGAGTTTATTATACAAAAACCTTTACTCAATCCATCAAAGTCTTCTATGAAGTGAAGAGAAATCTTCTCTTGTTATATAATCACCACCCAATGCCATAGATAAAATATGATTCTTTTCCTTGAGACACACAAAAATTCACCAAAAAAATGTTAGCTTCCTAAATGTACCTTGAATCTACCTCTCACACTCAATCTTTAGAGCTGAACACCACAAAAATTGTTTCTTGGTTCAAGGATGATGATGAAAGATATCTAAATAATCTCACATAACACAACACAACTAAAATCTCACAATATCAACATTCTAGAAAAAATTTCCCAAGGCTGAATCAAAGAGGAAATGTGTTTATAAATGGAATAACTCTTATAGTTTTTCTCAAGCTTTTTGAAAGTATGAGTACGGATCTCACTAGATCTTTCCCTGGAAAATTTTATTGTGAGACTTGTCTTTCTTGAGGATGGGGTATCTAAATAATCTCACGTAACTCAACTAAAATCTCACAATATCAACATTCTAGAAAAAATTCCACAAGGTTGAATCAAGGAGAAAATCTATTTTTGAATGGAATAACTCTTATAACTTTTCTCAAGCTTTTTGAAAGTAAGAGTATGGATATCACAAGACCTTGCTCTAGAAGAATCTCATTGTGAGACTTATCTTTCTTGATGAAGACTCTTGGGTCAATTATCAAGGTTAGCTCACTAGCTCACAAGATAATAAATAGTTATCAACTATTTTACTCTTTTATTGATCAACCTTAAAAAGAGACACTGAAAAAGTTTAAATATATGTTAGAGGTTAGGCACAAAAGGTGAAAAAAAGAAAAGAAAAATTATTTTTGTCAAATCACGAGTTTATGATTTGCATCAATGAAAGAAATGATTTGAATCAAGGTAGTAAATTGAAGAATTTGGCACTTTGATTCAAGTCAAGATTTATGTATATAATTCGAGTCAAGCTAAGGCGTGATTCAAATCATAGTTGTATTTTAAAAGATTCTTGATTGTCATAATTCAAATCAAAGCTTCTTGTGATTCGAGTTAAGGGGTGTTGTGATTTGAATCACACATGTCCCTAATTCGAATTAGGTTGACATATTCAAGTTCAAAATTTCAACTACATGATTGATTCAAATCATCAGAAGGTATGATTCTAATCAAACATCACAAAAATATTGATTTATATTTTTTAACTTGTGATTAAAACTACACTAAACAATTTGACTTAGACCAAATTGCATAGGTTAAAAAACACATTGCCATGTGTCCAAGATTAATCCATTGAATGTAAATGTAAATTAAAGGTCCAAGCCTAATCAAATAATAATAAAAAAATGAATTACGTACAAATTACAAATAGCAAGAAATCAAATTAGATATCGATCAAATTTAAACATAACAACAAAATAAAAAATAATATTAACTAGAATTTTAAGCAGTGTTTTAAAAATCGGATCAGACCAATCGAATTGGGAATCGGTCAGATAATCAGTCTAGTTCAATTACTAGATTAAATTTGTCATTAAACCGGTGTGAATTGGTGAAAATCGGTGTAAATTAGAAAAACCAGAAAAATCGGCAGTTTTTCTATACCGGTGATTTAATTGCATATTTATTTTTTTAATTTTAAAAAATCAAAACGATGTCGTTTTGATTATTTTATTAAAAAATTAAAATTAATAAATAATGATATCATTGACGGAGAATATGTCACATATGCGGTGTATTATGTTGTAGATGATTTTTATATTGAAGAAAGAGATCTCAATATTGAAATAATTTTTCCTCCTTGAAACTAAATTTAATAGACAATAAATTTATTTTGTTATTAACTATTCAATTGTATTATATTGCAATTATAATTTGCTTGCAATTAAATTTTATAATTTTGCACTACTTTATTATATGTTATACCTATGTTTAAAATTTGAATTTAAAATGAATTTTTTTATGATATGAAATTTTCAAAAAAATATAAGTGCTATATTTTGTAAAGATTGAATCATCTGGTTTGACAGATCTATTCAATTGAATTATCCGATTTAATCTTATTTAGTCATGTGGTCCGACCAATAATTCAATGGTTTGACCAATAAATTGATGACTTAACCAATGTTTTAAAACTCGGACCGGTGATCGACTCGGTTATTCGGGTCATTTGTTCTTGGTCGGACCAAGGTCAGGTCGACCGCATGACTTTTGACCCGGTTTCTATAAAAAAATATATTCATTATATGAAATTTGTAACTATAATAATATAGAAAATTATAAATTCAAATAATTTAGAATAAACAAAAGTATTAATAACAATCAAAATAAGTGATAGAAACTTAATGTAGCAAATTATAAATTCAAATAAGTGATAGAAACTTAACAATTCATAAGTTATAGTATTATAATAAGTCACAGAAATCCACACTCAACAATCCATAATTTTTTATGTCCATGAAGTCAAATTGTCATAATCTTGATATTCATATTCATCTTCAGCTTCATTGTCTTCTCCACCAACTTTATCTTCTCCGGTGTTGCTTTTTTCTTGATTCACAATATCAACAATAGTATCTTGTGCATTATCCATGTCTCCATCTTCATCCTCATCTAAATCTATTTGATCTATAACAATATTTTTAAAAATAATTAACAAAAAAAAAGTCAAACCCGTCGGTTCAGTCAAAACCGCCGGTTCACTGGTTTAACCGGTGAACCGGCCGGTTCACACCGGTTTCATCCGGTCTAAATGTAATTCCGGTCTTATCCCTTAATCGGACCGCCTAGACCACCGGTTCTCGGTCAGACCGGTCCGACCGGCCGGGTCGGGCTGGGTTTTAAAACACTGGACTTAACATCTCATTGATTTCATGTGTGATTCAGTTTTTAAATCACTAAAGTATAAATAAATAAAAGAACTTCATGAAATATTCCAAAATATTTAAATACTATATTTTAACTCAAAATCTTATGAGATTAAATTTATAAGCCTACTTATTTCTGGGGAGTATAAAAGTGTATCATGGGAGATTCAAAACATCAATCCATTAGACCTTAAAATTATAAAAATAAGTTGAACATCATATTTTATCTCAAAATTGTATAACATTAATTTTATAAACTTACTTATTTGTATGTTATTTATGTATGGGATCAATATCAACTTTTTAACGATAAGGTTCCTACTATATAACTCACTTGATATATTATTATGTTTGTTTGAAAGAGAATAGATGATAAAAAGTAAAAAAGCAAAAAGAGTTGAGAGAGAGGGTGTATAAAATAAAAAATAAGTAAAAAAAATAGAGGAAACACCATAAAATCAATCTACTATTTGGATTGACGGTGAATAAAATTGATTCTAACATAATTGAATTTAGTTGAATCGATTTTATTAGAAGATAAAATATTTATTTTGGTCTCTTAACTATACCCTTAAGTTCATATTAGTCCCTTAACTTTTTTTGTGTCATTTTAGTCTCTTAACTTTCAAAATGCTCCATTTTAATACTTTTGGTCTAATTAGCGACGGGTTTATATAGCGAGCAATTTTAAAGTTTTTCCGAATTAGACAAAAAGGATTAAAATGAAACGTTTTGAAAGTTAAGGGACCAAAATGACACGAAAAAAGTTAAGGGACTAATATGAATCTAAGGATATAGTTAAGGGATCAAAATGAATATTTTGCCTTATTAAAATTGAGTTTAGGAGAATTGATTTATATTTGAATACATTTATGTAAAAATGAGTTGAACAGTAAATTTCTATGTAAAAAACATCTAAAATCAATTGTGAAAGCAGATACTATAAATTCTAACTTCAAATAAGATCAATTCTAAAAACAGAATTAATTCTAATTTTACCTAATCAAATATCTCAAAAACATCCGAATAATTCTACCTCTAAAATTATTTTTGGCCATTCCAAAAAACGATAGCAGACATACACTTAATGGTTCCTACACATTTATCCATCGTAGACCAATAGTCCAATCTATAAGCAACCATAAATCATAGCTGAAGTACTACCACACCCAAGTGCACGTTTGCACAATGCAAAGTCATAAAAGTCAAACTGTTAAATCATCAAATTTCCTTACTTACAAGTCATATATTAATTATAGTTACTATTATAATTTTTATTCAAAAATGTCATTAATTAAATTATCAACTATTACTAGTAGTAGTAATTTTCTCTCATCAATCCCTTAACAACTCCATCATTTTCTCCTTTTTCTTTTTCATTTTTTCTTCTAACTCATTTACTTGACCCCATCCTTTGAATATATCTATAAAAAGCCTCCACCCTTCTCTATCTTCTTTGTAATAAGCCAAAAACCTCTTTCTCTTTCTCTTAATCTCTCTCTCTCTTTCTCTCCCTCAAACTAAAACCAAACCAACACAAAGTTCTTAAATCAAACAAAACCTATACCTATAGCTTCTCCAAACTAGTCTAATCAAATTCAATATTTTTCATGGAAGTTAAAGCAAGTGCAACTTGCAACTCCAACATCACCACCATGCTCCAAAGTGATGATGATGAAATGGATCTTCGAAGAGGTCCATGGACTGTTGATGAAGATCTTGCTCTCATCAATTACATTGCTACTCATGGTGAAGGTCGTTGGAATTCCCTTGCTCGTTCAGCTGGTAATTATTTTATTTTTTTTCTTCTATATTTTTCATTGAAGAATTAATAAATAAAAACTATATATTATATTATATTATATATATCATATTATGTTATATTATATTCTTCAACACTATGTTTTTCTAGTTTAATTTCTATAATTATGGTGTGAAAGCTCCTTCACTTCTCGTCTAGTTTCATATCACACCAATCAAATTTTTTATAAAAGCCAAAGTTTGCGGTTTTTCTAATGAAGAGCACCATATGATAGTGATTATGTTAGCAAGGACTTTAATTTAAGGCATATACTTGTGTGTGTGGTGGGGCAAAAAAATTTTATTTGAAAATGAAATATATAACTATAGGTGGCCCAGAAATAATTGCTAGGCTGCATCAAGTTTATGAAAATGGAAAAAGAATAATGAATTGATACTATAACGCAATACCATGTCTTTTTTCCATATTAAACAAAGTACAAAAAATTTGATCTTTATTTTTACCTTATTTGTTTTAGTTTGCATTCTCAAAAACTTTACCAATTGAAGAAATTTTGTTTTTGGTTATAGGGCTCAAGCGAACCGGCAAGAGCTGTAGATTGAGATGGTTGAATTATCTTCGACCAGATGTTCGTCGAGGTAACATCACATTAGAAGAACAACTTCTGATTCTCGAGCTTCATAGTCGTTGGGGAAATCGGTAAGTAATATATGCATATATATTTGTGTAATTATCAATATATAATTGTTTATTAAAAAAATTATATTAATTTTTTTAACTTTTTATATAATAATGAATTGTTTATAATTTATCAATTTTATTTAATCTCTCATATAATATTTTTTTATGAATTCAGATGGTCAAAAATTGCTCAATATTTACCAGGAAGAACTGATAATGAAATCAAGAATTATTGGAGAACTCGTGTTCAAAAACACGCCAAACAACTTAAATGTGATGTCAATAGCAAACAATTTAAAGATGCAATGCGCTATCTTTGGATGCCAAGGCTAGTGGAACGGATCCAAGCCGCCGCCGCATCCACTTCCACCGCCATTAATAATGATTCTTCAAATATTACAATGGTCGCCACAAACAATTCGGCATACAACCTTAACAACAATTTTAATGTTGATAGTTCAAATGCGAATATGATGTTAGCTCCAACGATCATGAACCCAAACACGAACAATTTAGGTTGTTCGCATGTAGCACAAAGTTTTACACCGGAAAATAGTAGCAATGGCGCGACGGCCGCGTCATCGGATTCGTTCGGGACACAAGTTTCACCTATTTCGGATTTGACTCAAGATTATTACAATGTCCCTATTGGTGGTAACAACAATATTAACCTTGATTCTGATTATTACCAACAATCTCATCAATTTGGATTTTCAGATTGCATCACTAGTCCATCAGGTTTGTTCCCTCAAATGGATTTCAATAATTCCATGGAACCAAACACACCTTGGATTCAAGGGGACACATCCGACAATTTCTGGAATGTTGAAAACATGTTTCTCTTTCAACAACTCAATGACAACATGTTAAAATAATGAAGAAAAAAAAGAGAGTGTTATTAGTTATTATGAAATATATTTTACATATATAAAGTAATAGAAGTAGAAAAACGAGCAAATAGAATAAATTCTTATGTAGGACACACATGTAGATTTATAATTAAGGAATATAAGAACAAAGAAGAAAAATGTAAATTAATTACGTCTTTTTTTCCTTTTTGTTCTTTAATTTTCCTTATTTTAATTAGAGGAGTGTGGAAAATATTTGTAATTTAAGCTTTCTTTATGTAAGATTTCATTCTTTGAAATTATTAAACTCTATTCTATTTAAATTTTCTATTATACTTTGATTCTTATCTTAATCCCCTAGCTATATATCTAGTAACTTGTACACATATATAATTGTACACATTAAATCAAATAAAATAATACTTTGCAAATAAGTGTGCATAATTGATTCCATTCCACACAATATATATACCCTAATTCTTCTTTATTAGAAATTATTGATATTTTTTAATAAAAAATATAAGTAGATCCACTCCTTGGGAGCTGAACCTACCCACAAAGTGTTTCTAGATTGTTAAAAAGAGATGAAAAAGCAAATGTAATTTTTAAAGACTTAGTGTTGAATTATTGGTTTTTTTTCTATTAGAGACAAAAATAAGTCTCTATTATTAACATCAATTATGATTAAAAAAAGCTTAATTTGCCACCTAAGTAGAGAACTCAAAGGGCCCTACCCCAATTTTCTCATCTTTAATTTGTTGGTATTCGTACAAACAAAGATGAGTGAGATAGAAAAAGACCAAGTTTGAGGTTTGTGTCCAATCCATTTCATACTATGAGAGAGTAAGATACGGTAAGGGGTAATATGGTAAATTGATATGTTTAGCACGTGCAAGATGAGTTGCAAAAAACGTGAGAGAATAGTTGAGTTGGAAAAGAAAGAAGAAAAGAAAAATTAGATGGTTGTGGCGGCGGGGAATCTTTGTAGGGCGCGTGCCTCTAGGAGAACCCATCAAGTGGTCCCAAAGAGGGGTGTGTTTAGAAGGTGACACGTGTCATATTCAAATGAGACCTTTGAGTTTGATTTTTTCATAAGGGGAAAAGGAAAATGATATACCCACTTTGTTCCAAAAATAAATGTTCTTTTCACAAAAAAATATTCTAAATTTTTTTATATGTTTCATGATATGAAATATATGTCACTTTATAATTGTCAAACAAACATAATTAATTTTGGATTTTATAAATATTATTATTTATATGTAAAATTAATCAAAAAACGATAATAAATGTTTTTTATATAAAATTTTCTTCAAATTTTAAAATGTTTTAATTATTCACTTTATTTTTCGTTTTAAGATCTCTTCCAATTTTTGCAAGTTTTAAGTATTACTAATGTATTTTTATGAGTTCGTTTCATAAACTCTAATTTATTTATTTTTATGAATTTTCACATGACAGGTTTAAATTGGATGAATATTTATAAATTAATAACTTTTAAAATATGTTATTATAATTTTTACTATTTTCAATTTTTTAATCTTATATTTATTATTTTAAAAAAAAATTATTCTAAATGATATATATATATATATATATATATATATATATATATATATATATATATATATATATATATATATATATATATATATATATAAATACATTAATTATTCAAGTTGGAAGAAATTTGTATAGATATTACTGTCCAGAATTTGATAGAAAAACTCACTATAACTCATTTGAATTCAATTAGAGTTTCTTTCAATATGAAATGGGTAAAAGACCTACTTCCACGTCAATTGATACTTAGAATTTTTTGGTTTTGATAAATAAAATATTTGTTATTTAAGAATTGTATTAATTCAATTATTTTAATCAACACCCTAAACAAAGATGAAAAAATCATTTCCCTCTCACACCAAATCTATTTTCCATTTTATTTGAGACAAACATTCCCATTGAATTTTTTTAGAGCAACTTTATAAATGTAAGACTCCATGGTTCATTAATGTAGAGCAAAATAACAATATAGCCACAGTGAAATATTCTTTCGTTGTTGCCTAGCATGCGTTTCTTAAAACTTTTCAACTATACATCTTTTGTATTGAACAGGTAAGAAGTATAAATTTGCATTGTCCAATACTTTTAAATAGGCGGTTTATATTTTTCATTTCGACGGTTTTATTGTTGTTCTGTTGGTAAGGATGAGAATAGGGGTATTCACGTATGGTGTCTTATTTTAAGACATTACACTTACGTAGTGAAGGACGGAAAAATGTCATACATATAATGTAATTGAGAATAATCATAACCTATTTATGACATTGAATGAGTCTTTTAGGGTGGTTGAGCAATGGTTTTGTGGAAGTTGTATGAGAATTCATGCCATGAGTCGGGCATGTCATTATCTTGATAGACTGGTTTGTGTCACTCACGGGACATGGGAGGTCGGAAGTCACATTATGGGTATTGTTAAACAATTCACATCAAATTCGGATAATTTCGAAATAAATGAGGAGCTTGTTTTGGATGAAATGTAATAAAAGATAGTCCTCGCAACACCTATCTTCATTGTGAAGAGTATACATCTTAGTTGTCATCTTGCTTTCTCCCAGTCATTAAAAATGCTCTTTATAAGGTTGTTATTGATCTGAGATCAGTAAGTGCATGGGTTTGGTTCTTAATTCTTCCTCAATGTACTTTATAGGTGGTGAAATCTCTAAATAGGTGGGATCACAGGTTTGGAAAATCAAAATTCCTTGCAAAAACACCATATTTTAGAATGTTTTGCTACTTGGAGGGACACATACGGTCTTGCCAAGTTAGGTGATAGGATGTTGGGAAGCTCTGAGCAAGTTAACTTGGATTGCATGGGATTTCATATTGAAGAGAAAGATAGCAGATGAACTATAATGTCAAGCAACACCTCTGTAAGATTGCATATGGCCATTTCACAATGGTTGTAAAACTATAGAGGTCATCTAAAGTGGCCGTATATAACGGACATACAACAAAGACTTTGGAGGCTAAGCAGCCATACAGACTACGTCTCCCAATGCCAACAACCTTGTTCTCCAAAGCTCCCTTAGTAATTGATGTTGATACTATCTTCAAGTGCATTAAATTATTTATCAAAGGGACGCCATGAGGTAGAGATTTGTGGAGAAGGTTCTATTGTGGCACGAGATCTTTTATATGCGATCACTTTAGTAGTTAACTTATGGATAGGCGGAAGATGTCCTATAAGTTTGGTATGAGGTTTAGAAAACACTTAGAAGGGGGGAGGGGGTTGAATAAGTTTCTCTTTTTCTTTTCCTTTAGCGTAACAACAATATAAAACACATGTATTTTTATCCTGGTTCGTTTGAAACTCAAACTACTTAAGTCCACCCGCCAAGGTGATTTCGCCTCTCTCAACGAATACTTAATTCACTATAATAAAAAATTGATTACAAATGCACAACCAACTGTCGTGACTAACAATACAATGCACAAGTCAACTGCAAGTGACTAACACCTCTAAGACTCTCTAGTCCTAGCCCTCTTGAGAAATCTGACCCAACTGGTCTCTCAAGGAACAAATACAAAAGTGACTTCTAACAATAGTGTATCAGTTTGCTTCTAGTAAGCTTTATCACAACCGTGATTTTTCACTTAGTTTTAAGTTTAATACAATGATAAACTCAATACTCAAGGTTTTCTTGTTTTCTTAAGTTCAACGTGAGTTTTCTAGTAGGATAGCGCACTCTGTATTCTTTGAATACTTTGATCTTATATATAGCTTTAGGAATTTGTCTGTTGTTGTCTTAAACAATGAAAACACATTTAATGTTTGCTTGTCAGCGTGTACTTTGTGTTTTCAATGAATCTCGAACTTTGTTCCACTTGAGTGCTTCATCCATTTTAGCTTTAAATGACTAACGATACTGTAGCAAAACTTGTCTCAGAACTTAAAGACTTGACTCTTCATTTCTCTTTATCTTCTGTTCAGACTTTGTTAGCTTATCTATTATCAGAGTTTGCTTCAACATGCTTCTATCAGAGTTTGCTTCAGCGTGCATATTTAGAAGTTGCTTTCATCTTTAGAACTTCTAATTCTTTATCTGCTCAGTGTAAGTTAATATTTCACTTTGTAGAGCGCTTTAGTCAGAACATCATCTGAAATGAAAAACATACTTATCAGAGTATCAGATGCAAACAACTCATCAGAGTATCAAATTTACTATACAAAATTTATTTCATTTATTATCATCAAAACTTTAAGATGTGATTGGAACCAAACTATGTTCTAACAATCTCTCCCTTTTTGATGATGACAAAAACATTCAGATTTTGATTAAGAAATTTTGTATATATGTGAAAATCTCCCCCTGAGATGGATAATCTCCCCCTGAGATAAATATTGGGAAAAGAATAAAAACACAGTAGAACTTCCCTGAGTTTGTTCTTTTAGAGCTTAGGAAATCTTTCTTTCAGAGTTTCCTTTTCAGAGCTTAGAGCTTAAAGCTTAGATTTCTTGTTTCAGAGTTTCCTTTCAGAGCTTAGATATCCCTACATGCTTCAGAAACAAATACACTTGCATTTTTGTTAGGAATGTTTGAGACTTTAGTCCCAATAAGTGTTATATTTAAATCAGATCAAAATCACAAGTTTCTCCTCCTTTTTGTCATAATCAAAAAGCGTAAATAAAAGATTATAATGACAGTTTAAAAATGATCCAAACGATTTATAAAGGGTGTTAGAACCACACAGTTACAGCGTTTTTAAAATATAAAAAAAACTAGATCCACAAAATGTTATACCCTAAAATTTTTCCTCCCATTCTTCAACATACAATCAAACTTCATCATTTTTTGTCAACATCAATATTTTGAAGTCACATTCATCATTTTATCAAGGACTAATCATGATTCATGAAGAAAATTCAAGAAATGGTCAAAAGTCAAAGTTTCTAAATTAGGGTTTTCTAATAAAAAGCCAACAGAACTTTGACCAGGCATAAATTCCACTTAATTTATTATAAATTTTTCCATCAAAGCTCATTTTGTAGGGAATTCAATTCTATACAACTTTGTGCCTCACAAACTTTGCCCAAAAATGCTTCATTTGAGAGTTATATGTCAAGACATTATAGGTCCTTCTAAAAGTCAATAAAAGTCATCTTTTTCCAAAGAAGTGTACATGAGCATGGAAGCTTCAATGAATATGAAACCAAAATGAGAATTTAGAGGACATATTAAGATTTCTAAAAAGTCCAAGAACACTCTCAAATGATAAAAATTAAGCAAATTATGACTTGGGCAAAAATGGAAATTTTGAAGAAATGCATGTAGAAAATATTGACCAAACTTGAAATTTTTTCAAATGGGACTATATTTCTTTGATTCAAACTTGTTTCTAATGTTGCCAAGATCCTCCAAGCCCATCCACACGTCATGGTTTCATTTATTTTATTTATTTTTGGATTAATTCAATTTAATTCAAATTTAATTAAAATAAAATATGAAATTAAATAAAAACAAGTGCAAGGCTGTAAATTGGAGTTGCTTGAGGTCCAAGATAGTCATGATAGCTGGCCAATTTTGTTCAAGATTTGATTGGCATGAGATTGATGCAATATTGAAGAAAAATCAAGTTTTAATCCGAATTGGAAAATCAAATACTTTTCTCCTGAATGCAAGATATTATCTACACAATTGTTGTCCTAAATCCTTCCTCTATAAGTACACAAGACATTCAGATCACAAGGAGACAAAATATTTTCCTCCTAGAACCCTAACCTACCTTGAAAATATGTGACATTCAAGAAACTTGCAGGCCAAGAATTCAAGCGATTCAAGCCATTCCAAGGTTTCCAATCGATTCCTGGGTGCTCTCTAAATTTTTCCTGACCTTCACAATCGACCAAAGCATCCAAAATTGTTCAATCCCGATCATGGTTCACCTCTTATTTTTTTAATTTCGATTTCTTACACACATGCATATTTAATTGAATTTAACCATATATTTGTGTTTGTGATGAAGTTTCGATGTTTTCTGTATGGTTTGATTAGAGTTTGAGTGCAGGTACGTGAATCCACCATTGCTAGGGTTGGAAGCTCTGATTTGGGGTTTTCTTGTTTAGGCAAAATTATACAAAATGATGAGTACCATCATGCTCAGGAGGTCAATTTCAATCGATCCATGGTCTCACAAGTAATTTATGTTGCTTGTATTTGATTTTTGAAAATTGTAGGTGCTGTAGTGACAAACGCGACCCTAGGTAAAATGTTTACCCATGGATTGGCCGTTAGTAAAGGTTTCAGAAATTTGAATTGAATCGGGGATGAAGCCCCTTGCGCGGGCGTTTTTGTTTTATATATTTTAAATTTTATTATATATATATATATATATATATATATATATATATATATATATATATATATATATATTTCCTTCCATTACACTAACACCATGTGCAGGTGGCACAAATGGCAAGGTTTTGTGTCAATGACTTCAACGGCGTGGGTTCAAGCCTTGCTAGGGCCATTCTTATTTTGTAACACTAAGTCTCTTGCATTTTTTTTTTTCTATTTTTCTTTTAATTTTCCTTTTGTTTTTGATTTCTTTCATAAATTATTTTAAAATACAATAAAAAACCCTAAAAAATATTTTATTTTAGATTTAGCTTAATAAAATGTTTAATTAATTTTAGACACAAAAATATTTTATTTTTCCTTTCATTTAAAATTATTTTCTTAATTAAATGCTAATTAATTAGAAATTGGGTTTTTCTTTATTAAAATCAATTCCTAAAAATATTTTTCCTTTCAATTAGGGTTTAGAACACTTATGTCTCCATTCAAATATTTTTCTTTTATTTATTTATTTCTTTTTCCCATTTAAAATTCTAGAAATCGACGTATAGGTCGCAAGAATATTTTTCTAATAACGTAGATTTAATTTCTCGCACTTTAGTTTCCGCACCTTTCATTTTGTATCTCGCCTTGTAATAGCTATATATATATATATATATATATATATATATATATATATATATATATATATATATATATATATATATATATATATATATATGGCAATAATCAATCAATCTTAGAATAACCTAATCTCCAAGATAAAATATCTGAAATCAACACACTCTTTACACTTGCACCCTCTAGGGTAATCTATCTTGTTGCCTTTCGGATAAACATGGTCATGTGCCCCGAACGTAGGGGTACCATTAGCAAAAGTCCCTCGATTCAAAAATCATCACAAAGATCACAGTCCATCGATGATCCTCGATGTTGCCTATGAATATATGATCTCGTCCCTCGGTTTTTTACTATGAATGAGTGATGATCATCCCTACAAATTGCTAAGGTATTCTTACAATGTTACCTTCAATGACCATACGATGACCCTACGCTTGTCCCTTCACATCAAACAGATAGAGTTACCTACCAACTAGTGGTATGGGTAGCGCTATCATAAAGGAGAAGGAAAATAACAAGAACGACCTTTCTGAGTAGGTAATAAGACTCTAAATTGCTTGCTCAATTCAAATCAAACAAATACTTTTCACACCTCGCACTCTTTTCAAAGTAATTTCAAAAACACTTTGTATACATTCATACGAGAATCATTACAAAGTTACATTTTCAAACAAATATTTCCAAACATTTCGTATACATTCTTGAGGACTGATACAAGAATCATTACGAAGTCAAAGTGAAATAGCCGACTTTTAGAACCCTAATTGACCCATCTTAGCCATTATAAGGTAGTGAGATAGCCGACTTTGGTATAGACTGGGCTTGGTTGATACTCGATGATACGTTCATTGAGATTCAACTTTCGGGATGTCTCGGTCGACCATTTGGTAGTCGTATTGAAATAAAGTTTGCGAGAAAGACCCGTGATATGAGATTCCTAGAACTCGATTACTATTATAGGAAAGGTTAAACCAACTTAACCTCTGGTAGGATAGACACCTATACCTCATGCAAGCCTTAAACCTAGGGCTATTATGTGAATTGCTTGTGTATGCTATTTAAAGATGACATCATGACATCATAACATCATAACATCATAACATTTCTAACTATTTCAAGGAACTAGGGGTTTACCTTTGCGTTGTGTTGTAGGGTTATGGCTTCCAGGAAGACTATCCGAATCAACTTCGTGGGTATACCTTCTCAACTCAAGGAGTTAGTCTCACAAGTTCTCGATCACGCTCAGTTCATCAAGAGGCATGGTTATCTACTTGACTTGGTTACCTCCGGTTTAGAAGAAGATAAGATGAGAGTTGTATTCCAGTTCTTTGATCCGAAGCATCATTGCTTTACTTTCCCAGATTATCAGTTGGTACCTAAAATGGAAGAATTCTCTAAGCTACTTGGGATACATATCCTTGATCAAACACCATTCACCGATTCAGAAAAAAGTTCCGAGGTTTGAAGACATTACAACAACTTTACATCTAAGGAGGTCATACATTGAAGCTAATTGGGAAACAAGAAGTGGAGTTAAGGGTTTACTTGCAAAGTTTCTGATAAAGAAGGCTTAAGAATTCTTAAAGGCTATGAGTTTCCATGATTTCGAAGATATTTTGGCTTTACTAATCTATGGTTTGGTGTTATTTCCTAATTCAGATCAATTCTTAGACGTGAACGCTATCAAGATATTCCTCACTCATAATTCGGTGCCTACCTTACTTGGAGACATTCTACATTCTCTCCACACTCGTACTATGAAAAGACAAGGAACTCTCATGTGTTGCATACCGTTATTGTCTAGGTAGTTTATTTTGCACCTTCCTCGACCAGTGATGATGAATGAACAAGGTTTGAAATGGTCTCAAAGTTTGATGTCTTTATCTCATTCAGATATCTGTTGGTGTCTCTACTCTCAAAAGGACTTCACTTTCATTGAACGATGTGGAGAATTCTATAATGTACCACTCCTTGGCATAAGGTGAGGTATCACTTACAACCCTTCGCTAGCACTACGACAGTTTGGCTATGCTCGAAGAGATGGTCCTCATGATATTCTCATTTCGGGCATTGTGTTTGACTACGACAACAATCTCCAAGGTTACCGCTGAAGATTTGTGCACACATGGGGCATGGGAAAGAAAAATGATACCAATACCTTGGGGCATAAAAATTCCATTCCTTGGGAACCTTACCTCAAATGGGTGCGGGCTTGTGCTCAAAACCTCATGATGCCATATCCTGCTATTCTACCAATAATTATGGAACATGTTGCTGAAGGCGATGAATCTTATACCATTCTCCATCCAGACATGCCTACTGATTTTGAAGAATTGAAGAGATCCTAGATTCAGCTTAAATAATAAAGGGATACATTTGAAGCTCAATGCTATGCAGGTGAGAAAAGAGTATTAGAGCCGACGAAGCAACTTCATGAGGAATAGAGTATTAAGACCTACGTCAACACAAAGAGGAAGCGTCCATGGGAGGCCTAAGAACTAGGAATTTTATTTTTGTACTTGAACTTTCTTTTTGTATTGCTAATCAGACTAATAAAATTTTTGTTCTTGCTTGTTTCCCAAATTTAAATTCCTAAGGTCCTTGAAAACATTGCATTGCATAACATTGCACATCATAGCATATCATTTAATAACAGGTACTCTGAAGACCGATTTTCTTATTTTCTCGCTGTTTATTTCAGCAGAAATGGCTCTTGAACAAACTGTCAAAGATCTCCAGGCTCAGAACACACAGTTCCAAGAGATGTTCACCAACTTGGCCCAAGGACAGAAAGATCTGAAAGAGCTAATCATCAAGAAGAAAAAGAAGAAGACCATTGGCATTCTCAACATGGGGAAAAGTTACAGAGGTCTGGTCAAGGTAGTCAGACAACTTGAATTCTCAGACAAGAGCGGAGAAACTGAAGGAAGTGTCAAGGTCGATGAAGGAAGCCATCATGGGTCTCAAGAGGAAGAAGGAGAAGACTATATGAGCGAGCAGTATCCTCCTGACAACGAGAAGTATAAGCAACTTGAAGATCGTTTGAATGTTGTGGAAAATCTAAAAATAAGGATTGAATTTTGATGATTTAAGCCTGGTTCATGGAGTGGTCATTCCCCAAAAGTTCAAAGTTCCTACTTTTGCTAAGTAAGATGACATTTCTTGCCTAAAAATTCATTTGAAGTCCTATGTTCAGAAAATTCAACCCCACTGTTATACCCCAAAATTTGCCCTCCTATTTCTCAAATTAATCCACATCTCCATACTCAAGAATTTCTCAAGGGTTGGCCAGACGAACCCTCTCCTAAGCAATCAACCTACAACTAGGGTTTTGATTCTCTCAAGTCAAAGATGGTTTTTATTTCCTCAAGTGATCATCATACATCCTCATATGTCTTAAGGTATCACCATGTCAAGTTTCAAGCCTCACAGCTCAAGTTTGCTCAGTCAATTGCTCAGATGGTTGAAAATCAGTTGTATTGGACAAAAAGTCAATTATGGTCAACATACAGTCAAACTTCATCATTTTTGGTCAACATCAAGATTTTGAAGTCACATTCATCATTTGATCAAGTATTGATCATGATTCATTAATAAAACTCAAGATTTGATCAAAAGTCAAAGTTTCTAAATTAGGGTTTTTTGACAAAAAGTCAACAGAACTTTGACCAAGCATAACTTTCACATACTTTATCATAAATTTTTCCATAAAAGCTCATTTTGAAGAGAATTAAATTCTCCACAACTTTGTGTCTGACAAGCTTTGGCCAAAAATGCTTCATTTGAGAGTTATGGATCAACACATTGTAGGTCTTTCTAAAAAGTCAACAAAAAGTCATCTTTTTCAAAAGAAGTGTACATAAACATGGAAGCTTCAATGAATATGAAACCAAAATTAGTGTTTAGAGGACATCATGATCTTTCTAAAAAGTCCAAGAGCACTTCAAAATGTTGAAAATTGAGCAAGATACAACCTATGCAAATTTGGAAAATTTGAAGAAGTGCATGAAGAGAAATACTTAACAAAATCAAATTTATTCTAAATGGGCCTAACTTTTTGTGATCCAAACTTGTTCCTAAGATCATCCATGGCTCCTAAGTCCATTTGCACGCCTCCCTTTATTTTATTTATTTTTGGAATTTATTCATTTAGATCCAATTTTAATTAAAATAAAATGCAAAAATCAAATCAATAAGTGCAAGGCCTGTTATTCAGCATTCTTGAAGTCCAAGATACTCAATAAGAGCTGTCAATTTTGAAGATATTTGATTGACATGAGATTGAGACAAAATAGGAAGCTTTTGATGCAAATTTGAAAGATTGAAAAATCAAATATTTTCCATTCGATGCAATATATTTTCTTCACATCTCTTGACCTATTTTCCATCCTCTATAAGTACTTAACATGTTCAGATCATAAGGAGACAAATTCTTGCCTCCAGGAACCCTAAACAAACTCAAAAAATCCGTGACTTGCAAGCAACAGGCAGACCAAGAATTGTTTCAATTCAAGCCATTCCAAGGTGTCCATTTGCTTCCTCGGTGTCCTCCGATTCATTCCAGACGTTTACAAGCAATCAAAACTTCCTGAAACATAAATGACGATCATGATTGCACATGCATATTTTCAAATTCGATCATACATGCTCGTTTATACATGCAGTTTTAACATTCATTGATCATATATTTGTGTTCCTGATGTTATTTTAATGCTTTTTGTATGGTTTATTCGAGTTTGAGTGCAGGTATACGAATTCGTCATTGCTAGGGTTCCAAGCTTCAATTTAGGGCTTTACAAAATAGCCAAAATTAGACAAAACCAAGGGTATCATCATGTTCATGAGGTTGATTCCAACCGATCTATGGTCTCACAACAAATTTATATTGTATATTTCATGAGTTTCTATTTGCAGGTGATGTAGCTACGGAAAAAATCCGTAGGTAAAAGCTTTACCCACGAATTGACTGTCGGTGAAAGCTAAGGAAATTCAAATCGGGGGCGAAGCCCCTTCGCGCGCGTTTTCGTTTTATATATGTTTTAAAATTTAATTTTATTATATATTAAATTCCTTTCATTCCACTGACACCATGTACTTGCAGCTCAGATGGTCACCACGTGGAGGCTATTCACCCCAGGGTCATGGGTTCGAACGCAATGACCACCATTTCCCATTCTTTTGTAACTTTTCTCTTTTTTTTCAATTTTTCTAACATTTTTTCTATGTTTCTTTTCAATTAATTTTCTTTTCTAATATTTTCTAAAATACACAAAAAAATTACAAAAAATATTTTCTTCTTAGATTTAGGTTATAAAAATCTTTATTTTATTTTTGACACAAAAAATATATTTTTTTTAAAATTAAATTAATTGTTTAATTAACCTTAAAATTAACTTTTAATTTATTTTCTTAATTAAAATCAATCCAGAAAATTCACAAAAAATACTTTTTTTCCTAGTAATTAGGTCAGCCTAAATTAAAACATTTTTTAACGTCAAAAACATTTTTCTTTTTATTTATTTATTGCTTTTCGCATTTTAAATTCTAGAAATCGTTGTATAGGTCGCAAGGTTTTTTTTTTGTAATAGCGGAGATTTAAATTCTCGCATTTCACTTTTTGCACCTATAATATGTAACTGCCACAAAGCCTTGTAATAGCTTAGGACTTTACTTTTCTGCATTTTTACTTTATGCACTTTTACTTTTATATACAAATATTTATTGCTTAGATGTATGGCTAATAGGATTGCATGACAAGATCTAAAACCAATCGTTAGATAACCTTAACTTCAAGATAAATATCTGAATCAATACACTATTTGCACTCACTCACATCCTTAGGGTATCCTATCTTGTTGTCTTCGGAAAAACATGGTCATGTCCCTCGAACATAGGGGTACCATTAGCAAAGTCCCTCGATTCAAAATCATCATAAAGATCATAGTCCCTCGATGACCCTCGATGTTACCTACGAATATATGATCTTGTCTCTTGGTTGTTGCCTACTAATAAGTGATGATCGTCCCTACGAATTTTCTAAGGTATCCTTACATGTTGCCTTCACATCCAACAGATAGAGTTACTTATCAACTAATGGTATGGATTGTCCTAAAGGTGCAGGAAAATAACAAGAACGACCTTTCTGAGTAGGTAATAAGACTCTAAATTGCTTGCTCAATGTTGTACCCAAATTTCCCCCCTTAAGATTCCTCGTCATCTCATCATCACAATGCATTAAGATCACAAACAAGGTTGAGCTCTAATGGTTGTCATATTCCTAAGTTTGCACTTAAGGAATCACCAAGCACCCTAACTGTGTTCTGCATGCATGATTGATTTGCATTTATTTCATCTGCTAACCTCTGATTAAAATACAAAAATATTTGTTTTTGTCTTTGTATATTTGTATTTTTGTAGGTATCAATCCAAGACATCAGGCGAATGTAAGTTTTTCCGATGTTTTTTCCCAAACTTGATTTAAAACCAGTTTTTTATAAAAAAAACAGGGTGGCATCCATTTGCACATTGGAGCAATTGATTGCTCCCTGGTTATTTTAAAAAATATACTTAGTGCAATCGATTTGCACTAAAGGGCAATCGATCGCACTGCGCAAAGTTTTGAAAAATTGGGAAATTTTTAAGTTTTTGGGCTTGGGCTCCAATTTCTTTTTTTATTTTCTTTTAATTTCAAAATTAATTACTAATTGATTCAATTTGGGCTCCAAATTCAATTTCCAAGCCTAATTCTAATTTTCAAACCAAACTCCAAACCACCACTCATTCCTAAGCCAAAACCTTATAAATAGAGGCCTTATCTCATTCAAATCTCAAGCGTTTGATAGCCAAATACACCTTATCAATATTTCTCCTCATTCTCTCATTTTCCCCAATTCTCCAAATTCACTCAAAGTTCTTTCTTCTTCAAAAAGATTGGTGAATTCATCATTGGAATTCTTCAATTTTTTGAGCTAAACCTCCATCCACTCTCTTTTTCTTCTTCAATTCCTTAGATATAGGCTTGTGATTCTGATTTTTGAAGTTGAAGTGGAGCAATTTGAAGTGTTACTCTTGCAAATTTCTCTCAAGATCTACAAGTGGTGAGTGTTGATCTTCATCTTTGATTATGTGATCTCTTGATAATTGTTGTTGTTTGATTCATTGAGCAAACTTGTTTTTAGTTACATTGATATTAAAATCTCAAGAATTAGTTGGAATTTTCGTACTCATTTGAATCAAGGAACACAAGGTGTTTGTGAAAAGTTTTGAGCAAGAATTTGGCCTTTAGAAATGTGATGTTTCTGATTTTTACAGTGTGCAATCGATTTGCACTCTGTTGCAATCGGTTGCATGGGCCACGTTTTTAAAAAAATAAAAAATAACAGCGTGCGATCGATTTGCATCCTGCTGCAATCGATTGCACAGAATATAAATTGTGATTTTCACTTGTTTTTTATCTTGTTTTGGATCTTTACTCTTCTTCTACTCCATTCTTTTGGTGATTGCCTTGGATTGTATTCTTGTACACCTAATTCCTCTTTAATCTCAATGGACTTTGGGTGCTGATGAGGTTGGAGAAATGTATTGGTGATTCAAATTCATCAAAGGATTAATTATACAATTAATTCTTGGAGTTGAGTCAACAATATATTTTTTGTCTTAATCCACCAAGATGAGTGATTGAACTTAAAAATGGAAGAAATTAGAGAAGATAATCCTAGTTGATCTATCATTCTTTTTTTATTTTACATTCTTCTCGTTTGCTTTTTTCAACACATACATCACCATTGGCCGGCCTCATTGTATGGTGGCTTCTACATAAGTCATTTGGCGATTGCTTAACATAGCGCTACATTCTTATTCTTCATCTTTTTTTTCTTTCTTTTGTCCTGAATCAGAAAGTGATCAATTGGTGCCATGAACTTCAATGTTCTATCATAAGCCCCAAAAGACGATTTGAGTTTTGATCTTGGTTCAACACTTGTGGCGCTTGTCGTGTGGTCGCGTTAATTTTTAATCAAGCTTCTGGCAAGTTTCCACTAACTTTGTCCATTTGAAATTCTCAATCATCTTTGATCAAGTGATATAATAATTCCAAAAACCGGTGATATACTTGATAAAAACAATTGAAACTTGTCGTGTGGTCGCGTTGATTCTATCAAGCTTTTGGCAAGTCTTCATGCGTAAGCTTCAAGATGGTCACCTTGCTGACGACTAACAATTAACAATTCAATGATATACTTGACAAGTTTCAAGATGGTCATCTTGCTAACTTTTATTAATTGCCTTTTATTTTCCGCTCTTTACTTTCCGCTTTTATTTTTATGCTCTTTATTTTTATGCTCTTTATTTTTAGCCTTTAAATATCATGTCATTTTTCTTTGCTCACTTGAGCATTTATTTTTTCGCCATTTTTTCTTTGCTCACTTGAGCATTTTATTTTCTTGTCATTTTTCCTTTGCTCACTTGAGCATTTTATTTTCTTGTCATTTTGAATTTTCTCACTTGAGCTTTGTTTTCCTTTTCCAAAACACTTAATAATTCAACCTAAACATAAAAAACTCTTAATTGGAATTGGTTACTATCTTTATGCTTGGAGTTTGACTTGTGACTTAGGATTAGGACCCCTACCTCAATTTGGAGTTTTCTGTGCCCTTGGTGTTATTTTGTCTTGTCTGGTTATTATCTTTGTATGCAGGTTATTCCGTTATACTCAATTAAGAGGGTATTTCCTCAAAATACAGTCGTTACTCTACCTAATTTTCTAAAGACAAGAGTCCACCTAAAAGCATTAACTCATCCGAAGCTTGTTTTTTTGCCCGATTATTTGTCGTTTATGTGGTAATCCAAAGGATGAGATATGATATTGGCTCTTGATGTCAAGTAATAGTCTTCTCACTCGGTTAGATCTTTATTTTCCCTTACCTTTTACTTTATGTACATAGGTTAGTCTCTTCATCTCCTCCCAATTCTTTAATTTTCAAAAGCTTCCCTCTTTCTCAAAGGATTCTTGTTTTCAAAACTCGAACCACTTTTATAAAAAACTTGGACTTAGGTCCATGAATTTTCAAACTTCTTTTCTTAATAAACTTCCAATCCATTTAATAATACTTTGACTTTTCTTTTGTTAAGACTAAAAAACACCTAACCTCATTCAAACCTTTTTGAGCTCTTTGTAGCTTTTCTAATTAACTTTTTTCTTAAAATCAACCAACACTCAACTTTGGTCCTTTTTAGCGGAACTACTTTGTTTTGATTTCAACATTGCACATTGTTGGTATGTAGGCCTGGAACTCATTAGAAGTTCTATCAAACCAAAAATTGTAAAAAAAATATTTTTTTATCATCTTTCTAGACACTTTTGTACATACTCTTTTTTAGCACATATATGCTAATTTTCAAAAAGATTCCTGGGGAGTACCGTAGATGCTCTGGGTGCCTAACACCTTCCCTTTGCATAACTAATTGTTCACGTTAAAAAGTGACGAACGAGGGAATCAAATCGGAATTCAAATCTCTAGCTCGAAATGATTTACTCTTTTGATTTGTTTTAAAGATGTCGCGAGCATCAAGCTTTATTGTTTCCAAAACAAGAAAAATGAGATGAAAAAGGGGAAAGCTGCAATACCCTCAATAAATATGATATGCATTACGACTAGCGTGAACTAGACGCAACGCATTTGGGAGATTCCGGGCAAGGGGGTTTGTTATATAAAGGGAATAGATGTGGCACCCTAAATATATATAGTTATCTATAGCTTTATATATATATATATATATATATATATATATATGAATATTTTGATATGTTTGTGTGTTTTAATTCGCTATTCTATTCTTGAGAGAGTTTCTCCTTTGCATTTTAAGAAAGGTAGACTATGTGGGATCCTAGGTTTTGTTATTATTGTGCTCGCAAAGATCATTGGGATCTTCTGCATACATATCCCTTAATGGGAATCAGAGCATTTGTAACTCGGATTTAAAGGATCTATGGTTTATTTGGTTTAAGGGAGAAAGAAGTATGCTCGCCAAGGATGAGACCTTGTGCCTACGTATTCTCAAAGGGAGGTTGAGAAAGTCAGAGCAATCGTAGTTCCCACTTATGCTAGTGGAAGCAACGAGTGTTATTAAGAGACAAAGACGAATGTCATCTTAATGAAAAATATATCTAATCTATTTCATCACATACATTTTAAAGGGTTGATTGATTGAATCTTTCATCGTAAGTATTAGGTGTTTTGCTTGAGTGTACAAGCGTTACCACTTACGTGTTTAAGAAAGATGTTTGAAAGATGATTGAATCTTTAATTGTAAGTATTAGGTGTTTTGCTTAAGTGTACAAGCGTTACCACTTACAGATTAAAAGATGTTTTTGTTTGAAAAGAGTGTTTGAAAAGAGTTTGATTGTATGTGATGTGATAGATGAGATACTTCTTCCATAGAGATGATAAATGTCTAAATCTCTAGGAGAAATTAATTATGGATTATGGGGATTCTTTTAAGAAGCCTGTGGGTCCTTGTATTGTAATCCCAAGAGGAGGCATTCCGAGGGTCATCGAGGGTCCTTGTATTGTGAGCTCAAGAGAAGGCATTCCGATGCTCATCGAGGGTCATTGCATGAAGCTCAAGAGGAAGCTATAGGGTATGGCTGGCTTTGGCTTTAAGAGTGGTTTCACCGGGAAACCATCCTCTTAGGATTCAAGAGTGATTTCACCGAGAAATCATACTCTCAGGGTTCTACCCTAGCGCGGGTGATTCTTTGTATTGGAAGCCCAATAGGAGGTTGTTAAGAGATTTCTAGGTCTCTTTCTTGTTTGATTCCCAAGAGAAGGCTAAACTCAACGAGGGAGTTCTTTTGAACGAAGCCCAAGAGGAGGCTAACTCAGCAGGGGAGTTGTCTTATATGAAGCCTAAGCGGAGGCTAAACTCAATAAATGAGCTTTCTTATATGAAGCCTAAGAGGAGGCTAAACTCAATAAATGAGTTTTCTTATACGAAGCCTAAGCGGAGGCTAAAGGAACCTAGTTGTTAGACTAGTTGTTATGTTATAACTGAACAGTTATATTAACAAGTGTGTGATATGTATTCACAAGAGTTTATGAAGGAAATATATAAACAAGCGTATAAAACAAGCAATTAGAAGCAAGTGTAACTTGAATATATACAAAGGTTTGAGACTTACACCTTAAGGGAGGCCCATTAGTTTTAAGAGCAGTTTCACCGGGAATAATGCTTCTCTTAATACCAATGGAATCGGTGTATAAATTAGCGGATGAAAATAAACGAAAGAAGTTTGTTTATGCTTGAATATTTACAAAGATGTTTGAGTGTGTACAAGGAAATGAATATGTACACGAAGGGGTGTTTATGTACAAAGAAATGAATATGTACATAGGAGGGTTGTTTATGTACCAGGAAATGAATATGTACATAGGAGGGTTGGGACTTACACCGTGAGGGAGGCCCATGATCAATTAAGAAATTCAAAGAGAAACCCGGTTCGGTTTATCTTTAAATTTAATTGATCATGGAAAAAGGTGTATAAGTTTATTGAAAAGTTTTGAAAAGGTTTTGAAAATGATTTTGAAAAGTGAAGGATATTCAAAAGAAGTTTTGAAAAAGATTTAAGTTTGAAATTGGAAAGAAAACACTTTTGAAAAGTATTAAGAAATACTTAAAATGCCTCATTTTTTAACTTAATAAAAATATAATCAAAAAGAAAAAAATTTGGATTTTTTTTGACATAATCATAAAATAGGTATATTAAATGACAAGTGTACAAAAAATCATCTCAAAATGAGAAGTTTTGATTAGTTTTTGAAAATGTTGAAGTTTGTGATAAAAAAAGAGTTTTTGGTCCTAAGGAGGTTTGAACCTTGGACTTTTGGCTTAGAAGTGAAGAGTTTTTCCACTGAGCCATTTGCTTGAATTGTCATTTAGTCACCTTGTTTAGAAGGAGTTTTAAAAAAAATGAAGTTTTGAAAATGTTCAGAAGTCGTGCTTCTGAAGGGATCAGAAGTTGGCTACTTCTGGAAGATGGAAGCACTAGAAGTACTTCTGAAGAGTGTAGAAATGGAAAGCTTCTAGGAGTAGAAGCTTTAGAAGTACTTCTGGAGGCTGAGCCTCAGAAGTGCTTATGGAGAACCAAGCATCAGAAGCTTGCTGTGCCTTTTATTAAAAAAAAGGTTCCAGGGGGATTCGAACCCTGGACCTTTAGGCGAAGGAAAGGTTTAATGCGTGCTGGCTTACCACTGGGGTGGCTATACATCCATTGTTTTAATTCAAACCACTAATATATATTATAAACCAAGTTTTAAATTTTGAATTTCCCACTTCATCTTCTTCGTGGAAACGGAAGCAAACATCCTTGGCTTCAAACCTGAACTTCCTTAATTCTTCATCAATTTTAGAAATTCAAAATACAGATTTGTCTAGAATTTCCTCACGATTCCAACCATATAACTTGTTAAAGTTAATAATCAGAGATGAACTCGAATTTTGATGATCCCAATTTAAACCCTAACTGATCAAATGAATGATTCTATGAACTCAGTTAATTTTAGTTTAAATTGAGAATCCAGATAGCTTTAATGATATGATATCTACATCTTCCTTTTCAAATTTGAAGCTAAAGATGCATGTATGGAGGTATCAAAGTTTCGAAAACTCACCTCTTGGTATGAAATACCAGATCGAGTATGATAGCTTCCAGGTACAAAGTGATGATTGAAAAAGCTTCCCTGAACCTCACTAAGTATGTTCCTACTCTTAGATTGCTCTGAAAGTTGTTGGAACTCTCTGACCAATTCAAGTTGCAGGTTGCTAGTTTGAAAATGGAAGATGATAATGGAGTTGTTCCAGAACTTGTTTAAGTGTTTGGACAGTCTCTATATGTTGTATAGAGTGTGTCTGAAGTGAAAAATCAGGACAAGCACGAGTGGTTTTCAAGTTTGAAAGTTTTGGCTCAAAACTTGCACAAATGGAGTTTTATGGAGAAAACTGACTCTTGGCTTGTTTTTGGATGATTTAAGGTTTCAAACAACTTCTAAATGATGTTTAGAAGATATTGGAAGCTTAAGTTTGCTCAGAATTTGCAAAGCTTGGAACTTGCAAAATTCTCCTTCTTAGAACTTTGAAACTTGGAAATCAAGAAAGAAAGAAGGAAAGCTTGGATTATGATTGCTTTGGGGTAGTTTTGAATGAAGAAATGACCTCTATTTATAGGCCAAAATTTCTGAATGACAAGGCAAGGTTATCATTGAGAGAGCTTGCAACTTGGCTTAAGTGGTTAGAAGGAATCTTTTGCATTTAATGCAAATAGTTAAGTTTCTAACCATGGTTAAAATCTCTTCTTGATCCAATCCTCTTCTCAATTATTTCTAAATGATATTTATCAGTTATAACCTATCTATTAGTGGTGACAAGGCTTCTAGAAAGAGAGGTTTGTGAAAAATGACTTAGAGTTCTTGAAAAATGACTTGTAATTCATGGTTATGGAGCTCTAAGTTTAATTTTCAAAACCTTAGCTACACAAAGTTTTTTTTCAAGTTCTTGGAAATTTTGGAAAGCTTGTAACAAGATCTAAAACTTTCATGTTTTGAGTTTTTCCTGAATCAAAGTGGATCTATGAGAAAAATGGCCATGAAAGTAAGGAAAAACCATGTTTCTTAACACTTGAAAAAATTTCTAAGTGTTAGAAAAAATTCAAATCTTGACTTTTTGTTGACTTTTTCACATTTCTTGATTTTTTATGATCATGATGGATTATTTGAAATATTTTTTTGATTGAAAAAGTTTAGTCTCGAAAAAGTTGACCAAAAGTCAAAGTTTGACTTTTTGAGCAGATGAATTTTCATCAGATGACTTAGAATTTGTCTGATGAAGAAACATGGATTTTGCAATATTTTGAACCAAGAAATTAGGTCAAGATGTTGTATTGAAGATGTTAAGATCAACATTCAAGCAAATAGGTCATTCATTGAGCAGAAAGTCAATGATTCACTATCTTCGATAAAAACCCTAATTGGTCGATTCTAGGTAGATCATGAGAAAAAGTTGGGAATTTGAAGATCAAATGTTGATGATTGATTAAGATAGATCAATTAAGGTGATTGGAAACTCAAACCCTAATTAATCATATCTTGAACAGATGAAATTTTGATAAAAACCCTAACTTTGGCTTTAGGAGCACACGCACGATCTATCCTGTTATGAAAGTGTTAGTGATGCAGTGATGCATATGTGAATAATGTAAGGTGGTATCTTAGGTCAAAAATTGGGGTATGACACTAACCCCTGGTCCTAGATCTCTTATTTTTTGTTAGGATTTTATTCGCTCTTTTTCCTAGTCCTTTGGATAAAATAAAAGCGCGGTGGTGACTCTTTTGTTATTTTTTGAGTTAAGTCAATTCAATGGCTTATACTCGCAGGTTTTGCCGCTACATAAAAAATTGGTGACTTTGCTGGGGATGTTTGACCTATTGTTGGGCCATCTCTAAGTGGGTTGTGTCATACCTCAAATTTTGACCTAATATACCACCTTACATTTGCATCATTGCATAACTAACAGTTCAGACAGCATTAATCGGGTATAGCCTTCACAGGTCAAAATTAGGGTTTCATCAGATTTTCATCTGATTCAAACACTAACCAATTAGGGTTTGAGATTTTCTCATCTTATTTGATCTATCTTGATCAAATCATCAACCTTCAATCCTCAGATATCCATTTCTCTCACAGATCAATCGAGGATCGACCAATTAGGGTTTTGATCGGGCATGAGAATTCTCTGACTTTTTGAACAAGAAATGACTTTTTTTGATAGAGATTGGTCATTATATCTTAGATACAACATCTTGACCTAATTTCTGGATTCAAAACATCACAGAGGTTCACAGAATTCATCAGTCGTTTTCAGAAACATCTGATGAAATTTCATCTGCACAGAAAAGTCAAACTTTGACTTTTGGTCAAATTTTCAAAACAAAACTTTTTCCATCATCAAAATACTTCAAATGATCCATCATGATCATAAAAAATCAAAGAATTTGAAAAAGTCAACAAAAAGTCAAAAGTTTTTATACTTAGAAATTTTTCTAAGTGTTGAAAATTTTCTTTTTTTCCAAACTTCAAGCCATTTTTTCACCAAGTTCCAATTGGAATTTGAAAAAACTCAAAACATAAAAGTTGTAGATCATGGAAAAATATTTCCAAAATGTCCAAGAACTCTCAAATCCATGGAGTCTAGATACACTTTTGAAATTGAAACATAAGGCTCCATGACACTTGATTTTCAAAGTCAAAACATCAAAATTATAGGTCATTTTTGTGTTTCTTCATCTAGAAGCTTTCTAACCTTGCCAAGTGGATGGATGAACTGATAAATATCAGCCTAGAGTGATAATTGAAAGGATTGGATCAAAATGTAAAAATATAGCACATGGTGAAAAAAGGAAGTTTCCTTTTTTGGTAAATTGTCTTTCTTGCCCCTTAAGCTTTCTTTGAATATCCAATTGCCATGTCCTTGTTGCCTAACAATTCAGAACTTGTTGCCTATAAAAGGATCACCTTTCAAGCTCAAACCACACCAAAGCAAATGCAAAAACATGCTTTCACTATACTTTCTCCAAAATCAAGTAATTTAGTGCAAAGTAGGAATTAGTGCCTTTTTGAAATTCAGATAAAATCAGGTGGATCTTTGGTGTCTAACATGTTTCATGATCATAATTAAACTTGTTCCAAGCTTAAAAACAACTTGATCAAAACTAAAAATCAAAAATCACTTGCTATGCACATAAGCTTCCAAAACTGCCATGGAATTTGAAACTGAAGCTAGGCTTGATCAATTGATGTTGTAATCATCCATACACCTTCCCTATACCTCATAGACATGATCCAAAACAAGAACATCTAACGTAACACGATTTACATCATTTTCCAGTTTTGTTTTCAAGCTCGTGCAGGTGGACTTGAGTAGAGTAATCCAAGCATGCTCATGAAGTTCTAAACACTCATACACCATCCCTAGAGGCCGCTGGTGCTTAAGTGATCAAGAAACAGCAATTGGAAACACTCCAGCATCGTTTTCGATCCTCACTTTTCCAGGTATACATACGAACTTGGATATCCATATTCTTTGAACCAATTGGAAAAAAATCTTGGCCATTCTTTTTCTGCACTGAAAACGATCATTAACCCTCAACAAAATCAAAGAATCATAAACTGTGCATCATTTAATTTGAAATCTTAAGTTTAGGGTTCATCACGATTTCCAGAAATCAAAACATGATAGACTTAAAATAAATGAAATTAACAAGCATCTCCATGTTCGTGATGAAAAATCGATCAAGTTTGGTTTTTATTTCATTCAATTTGGTTAAGAAATAAGGATTATAGCATGGATTTGGCAAACTGGAAATCAAAAACACGAACCCAGAATACGCGCGTGTTCTTGGTGTTCTTCATTTTTAAAAATTCAAATAACCCAATCTTTTGTCAACGCGTGTTTTAATCCACTCAACACAGATGCGCGTTTGGTCTAGTGGTTCCTGGCTTGCCTTTAAGTCTTTCTGCCACGTGCCCCACCTCATGGTCATGGGTTCAAAACCCACCAAGACCATTCTTTTTACAAAACTTCAAATTTTTCATGTTTTTTCATCAAACTTTCACATTTTTTTTGACCAATCAAAACTTTTCATTTTGAGATGATTTTTTAAACACTTGTCAATAAATACATCTATTTTGTGATAATGCAAAAATTTTCAGAAAAAAACTTTCATCTGATTAAATTTTAATCGAGCCGAAAACGACGTTCTAAACATTTTTCAAACCTCCTTAAAAGGTGAATTTTTCAAGTTTTCGACTTCCGATTTTTTTCAAAACTTTTCATAAATGAACCTCACATTTCAAAACATTTTCAAATCATTTTTCAAAACATTTCATCAAACTTGCATCTTTTACCATGATCAATCCGATTTAAAACAATAAAACTGATTTCGTCTTCTCTCGAATTTCTCGATCGATCATGGGCCACCCTTATGGTGTAAGTCCCAATCCTTTATGTACATACTTAGTTTTACTTGTACATACTAAAATTATCATTGTTAATATTCAAACGTAAACAAATTTCTTTCATTTGTTTTCATTCGTTTGTCTATCTGAATCCATTGGCTCGAAGAAGCATTCTCACGAGTATAATTTCTTTCCACCAATGGGCCTCCATCATGGTGTAAGTCCCATAACATTCTTTTATGTACATAATATTTCTTTGTACATATCAAACTTTTGTCAAATACTTTTTACAAAGTTTCATCTGTACATAACAGATATTTCAAAACAAACTTTTCATCATGCATATACGGATATTTCAAAACAAACTTTTCATCATACATAACACGATACTTCTTTTTCAAATACTTTTTATCATACATAATAGATACCTTTTACGAGATAAACTTGATCAATTATTTCCGTTTCATCATACATTTTACTGAATACCATTGACATTGAAAGGAGCATTATTCCCTGTGAAACTACTTTCAAATCAATGGGCCTCCCTTACGGTGTAAGTCCCAACCCTCCTATGTACATCCATCTTTCTCTGTACATAAAAACTCGTTTGTGTACATATTCATTTCCTCGTACACAATACAAACTTGTGAATAATCAAGTTGCGCTCGTTTTAAACGTTCGTTCATAAACACTTGTTTATATTTCATAAACTGCTGTAAATAAACATCATGCATTGTTTATATTTCCTTCATAAACTCCTGTGAATACATATCACACACACACACACACACTGTTTATACAACCGTCTAATAATAAAACAATTAGACTAATCAATAGGTTTCCCACAATATAGCCTCCGCTTGGGCTTCATACAAGACAACTCATCCCCAGTTGAGTTTAGCCTCCGCTTGGGCTTCATACAAGATATTTTTATCTCCAACAGAGTTTAGCCTTCTCTTGGGCTTTGTACAAAGAAACTCTCCCCAGAGTTAGCCTCCGCTTAGGCTTCATATAAGACAACACTCCCCTGTTGAGTCAACCTCCTCTTGGGCTTCGTTCAAAAGAACTCCTCATTGAGTTTAGCCTTCTCTTGGGCATCATACAATGAAAGAGATAGGAAATCTCTTAACAACCTCCTCTTGGGCTTCCAATACAAAGAATCACCCGCGCTAAGATAGAACCCTGAAAGGATGGTTTCCCGGTGAAATCACTTTCAAATTCCCCAGAGAGTAAAATTTCCCGGTGAAATTGCTCTTATTTAGAAAAGGATGGTTTCTCGGTGAAATCCCTTTCAAGCCAAAGACAGCCATACCCTATAGCTTCCTCTTGAGCTTCATACAAGGACTCTCGATGACCCTCGATGACCCTCAGAATGCCTCCTCTTGGGCTAACAATACAAGGACCCATGGGCTTCTTAAAAGCATCCCTTTAATCCAATCAATTTCTCCTTGAGATTTAGATATTTATCATCTCTATGGAAGAAGTATCTCATCTATTACATCACATACAGTCAAAACCTTTTTCAAAACTTTTCAAACTTTTTCAAACTCTTTTCAAACAAAAAAACATCTCTTAATTGTAAGTGGTAACGCTTGTACACTCAAGCAAAACACCCAATACTTACAATTAAAAGATTTAAATCATCTTTTTCAAAACATCTTTCTTAAACATGTAAGTGGTAACGCTTGTACACTCAAGCAAAACACCTAATACTTACGACGAAAGATTTTAATCAATCAAACTTTTTTTTCAAAAATGTATGTGATGAAATAGATTAGATACATTTTTCATTAAGATGACATTTGTTTGTCTCTTACTAACATCCCGTTGCTTTCCACTAGCATAAGTGGGAACTACGATTGCTCTGACTTTCTCAACATCCTTTTGAGAATACGTGAGCAGGTCTCATCCTTGCCGAGCAAATTTCTATCTCCCTCAGACCAAACAAACCATAGAACCTTGTAGATCCGAGCTACAAATGCTCTGATTCCCACTAGGGGATATGTATGCAGAAGATCCAAAGATCTTTGCGAGCACAATAATAACAAACACTAGAATCCCACAATATCTACTGTTTCTTAAAATTCAAAGGAGAAACTTTCCCAATCATAGAAATAGCAATTAAAACACACAAACATATCAAACATATTCATATATAAAGCTGTAGATAACTACATATATTTAGGGTGCTCCATCTATTCCCTTTATATAACAATCCCCCTTACTCAGAATCTCCCCAATGCGTTACGTCTAGTTTGCGCTAGTCGTTACGCATACCAATATCAATTGAGGGTATTTCACTTTCCCTTTTCATAATCATTAAATCATCTTTCTTGTGTTGAAAATAATAAAGCTTGATGCTCGCGGCATCTTTATAAACAAATCAAAAGATTTAAATCGTTGCGTACCAGAAGATCCGAACTCACGTTCGCATCCTCAGGCGCGTCACCTTTTAACGCGAACAGGTTGACCCTATTTTTGTTTATTTTTATATATGTGCTATATTATTTGTGTATATTGTATGATTGTTTGTCTGGATGTTTTTCTGGTTTTCAGGGGAGCTTGGTGATCTTCTTTTTGAGTTCCTATTGAAATTCCTGGCAGCAGATCGTGATGTCACGAGAGAATGTTATGACACGATGTCGACACTATGTTAACAATTCACAGATAATCTGACGATAAAGAACACAATAAATTGTTCACCCGGTTCGGTTCAACAAACCTACATCCGGGGCTACCAAGCCAGGAGGAAATTCACTATTAGTAGAATTAATTCGAATAAACCACCGTTTATCTCCTTCACTTAAAACCTACCCAATGCAACTTCAACCTAAGTCCTACTTAGATCCGAGTACCCACTCCCCTCAATCACGGCGGTGATATCAACTTATTGACTAATTGAATTGTGAAGACACACTTCAATAAAATATCTTGATCTTGCTTCAAAGCTTCAATCAAGAGACAAACACTCGTGCTTTAAAGCTTTGAGTGATAAACTACCCTTACAGCAAATCCTAGTCCAATGCACTTATCAATTGATAGTTGCTTGGCTCACAAGAGAAACTAGAATTACACAATACCAACTGTTATAAATCCTAACAGTACACAAACACAAGCTGCTATCTCTTCAATACATTCAAAGGGCACAACGCGTTATAAGGGTTCTTTTCCTTTTATAGAAGCGATCCGAAACTTGATTTGGGCTTCCATAAAGATAGCTAGGGTTCACTTAATTTAATCCTAAAAACATGGTCTTTTCAACAACCAATTTAGGTTTAATTAAGATTAACCTAGCAGCCACGTGAGCATGCTTTCTAATAACGGAAAAACAATATTTAGCACTCAACAAACTTCGAAAATCTCGGAACAAGCAGTTCTGCGAGCAGAATGTCACGAATGTCATAACATACTTATGACATCGACTATTCTAGAATTTCCAACACGACTTTAGCTTCGATTCGGTGTCTTTTAACATCCTTAGCAGGTAGGATTTATCTTCAATCTCTGAATGTCATGACATCCATCATGACATTGCTAAAGCCTAGTTTTACCAAAATTAATGCCAACCTAAAAACACTAACACCTATACCCGGACTCGGGAAAACTTAAGATAGGACGGGCGATATAGTCATGTTAACTTTTAGGGATTAATACCGAAGAAGGAGACATGAGATCCCCCACTCAGTGGAGACCTCCTTGATTGTGGTATTTTGTTTACCGAGCGATCGGGAAGACATGACTTATTTTGACCTGAGAGTCCCTGAAGCTGAGCAGCCATAGAACCCTTAACCCATCCTGGACTTTTAGGGGTAGTGCGAGGACTATTACGAAGTCATCCAGAAGTAGTTGCTACGCGATACTGCACTCGGACGAGTTTCACTTGAAAGTATTACTAATTACCGAGTACATCGGGAAGTTGGTAGTATTGGATGGAGGAATGAAAACTATGGGGATTCCTTTAGAACCTTGATCTACAGGTGACAAAGCTTAGAATACCTTGTGGGTAGTACCTTTTGACTCCATGCTCGTGACATCGAACCTATAGACCCCATGTTTGTGATCTTTGTGTGTGCTTGTTACATCATGCATTCATGCACCCATACGCATCTTTTTCCGACAATTGTTCAAGGAACTTAAAATTGACCTTTGAAAATATCTCAGGTATACTTTGACTATGGGTTTTGGATAGAGGAGGACTCGAAAATACAGTTTCGAGGAACCTAAGATTGAGGGACTGATGAGCTTGATTGATAAGATTGAGAGTCCATAGGATTTCCAGAAGAAGTATAGGACTATTATACCTTTGACGAAGATGAAAATGAAGGATGGTTTGCTTTTCACCTTGGTTCAGTTCTATGATCCGTTATACCTTTGCCTCACTTTTCCTGACTATCAGTTGGTTCCTACCTTGGAGGAGTATTCTTATCTGTTTGGTCGACCTATTACTAGTGTTGTTCCTTTTACTGGTTTGGAGGGGAGCCTAAGTATCATGAGATTGCTGCTATTACCCATCTGAAGAGGTTTGATATTGAAGACAATATGACTACCAAGGGTTGTATCATAGGTTTACTGCCTATATTTCTTTTGAAGAAAGCTCGTTACTTTGCTGATATGACGAGTATGAAGGCTTTTGAAGCCATCTTTGCCTTGATTTCTTATGGTTTGTTCTTGTTTCCCAACGTTGACAACTTTGTTGACGTTAATGCTATCAGGATCTTCATGATTGGGAATCCAGTTCCCACACTTCTTGCAGAGACTTACTATTCTAGTCACCTTCAAAACTTCCGTCGAGAAGGAAAGATTATTTGTTGTACACCATTTCTATACCGTTGATTTACTTCTCATTTACCTACAACTGATGCTTTTTGGGATCCTAGGAGATGATCTCGTTGGGCACCGAAGATCATGGCTCTCACTTATTCTGATATTGTTTGGTATCGTCAGGTTTATTATGATGTAGAGATTATCGACAGTTGTGGTAGCTTTCCCAATGTGCCTCTTCTTGGTACAAAGGGATGCATTAGCTACAATCATATTCTTGTGCGTTGTCAGCTTGTTTATCTGATGAGGGATAAACCAAAATGTATTCATGTGAGTGGATTCTTTCTTAAAGAGGGTGAAGACCACAATGCAGCTAGAAAGGATATAGAGAAAGCTTGGCGTCATATTCATAGGAAAGGAAAAGAGAATCTAGGGAAGAGAGGGGTTGTTTCTTTGGAGCCTTATCTTATATGGGTTCAAGCAAGAGCTATTGAGCTAAAGATGTTGTATTCTCGAGAGGAGCCTCTTGCTGATTTGTTCTTGGCTACTAGTCAGGATTCAGATTACATAGAGGATCTTCAGTTTACTTTGGTTAGGATGCAACAAGAGAAAGAAGCTTGGAAGAACAAATATCATACCTTGAAGATGTCCCATGCAGTAGAGTTGAAAGAAAAGGATGATTTGATTGAGATTCTTGAGAGTTGTGCTGTAGAGATGATGGAGAATCAGGAGGATTTATTTTCTTCCAGTGTTCACCCAAATTCTAGTGCTTTTGCTCATACTTCTCCCGAGTTTGGTGCTTGCAAAGGTTATGTTGACAGGTACGTGTTAGAGAACGAGCAGCTGAAGGAAGAGATCAGGACTCGTAAGAGGAAGAGGTCATCTGATGAAGGGTCTTATGCAGATTTGGCTCTTTAGGACTTCTAGTTTCTATTTTATGCTCTATTGTACTTGGGTTCATTGAAACTTGTATTGAAGAGTTGTAATCCTAAAAATATTTTTATTAATGATATGAGTTTTATTCAGTATTTCAATTGTGTTATACTTTGATATTTGCAAATTAAATTGTCTTTATTAAGTTCCTTGAATAATGAATAAAAATAAAAGAGAAATAATAAGCAAATCATATGCATTGCATCTCATGCATCATGACACACACATTCTTGCATTTTCATACTCTCCCAGGTGTCTTATCTGTTTCTCTGCTTCGTTCAGTCTTTAAGATGTTGCATCGGTATAACACTCGAGCCAACTCCAAGAAGAAGATGGAAAATCTAGAGCAAGAGAATCGCGAGCTGCGCGAAGAAGTTATCTCTTTAAGGACCAGTATGGACAACTTGACTACTATGGTGGAACAGTTGGTGGCTGCTCAGAATCAACCACTACCTCCTTCACCTTCTCCTCATATTCTCCAAACAACTGTTATCTCTGAAGTTCAAGATGCTCATGTTTCTGCTGTGCCAATGGTTTCTACCGCCCAACATCATATGCCTCTTGGTTATCCTTGGGCAATGCCATAAAATTTCATGCATGAAGGTTACAATCTTGTTGCTCAAGTGACCTCCTTGACCCAGCTTACTACTGTTTCTGCACCTGCTGTGGTGCATGCTATGCCTATTGTTTCAGCGCCTCCTGTGGTGCATGTTACTCCAGTTTTCACCAAAGAGTTTGATAATCCACTTCCTCCTACTAGTGAAATCTTGGATTTCTATGATCGAATGGATGGTTTCTAGGAACAGTTTGACAAGATGCAGAAAAAGATGAAAGCACTCAAGGGGAAAGAGCTGTTTGGTGATAATGTCAACGATCTGTGCTTAGTTTCTAATGTGAAAGTGCCTGATAAATTCAAGGTTCCAGAGTTTGATAAGTACAAGGGAAATTCTTTCCCCCGCGACCATTTGTTGATGTATTTGAGAAGGATGTCCACTCATACTGAAGACCAGCGTCTGCTCATTCACTTCTTTCAAGATAGTTTGACTGGTGCAACTTGTACATGAATCTAGACAATAGTGACACCCACACCTTCAATGATTTGGGTGAAGCTTTTGTGAAACATTACAACTAGAATATATACATGGTGCCCGATCGTGATCAGCTAAGGGCAATGGTTCAAAAAGATAAGGAATCATTCAAAGAGTATGCTCAGCGATGGCGCGAGCTTGCTGCACAGGTTATACCTCCTCTAAGTGAGCAAGAGATGACCAAAGTTTTCCTGAAAACCTTGGGTCCTTTCTATTACAGGAAGATGGTGGCTAGTGCACCAAATGATTTTGTTGAAATGGTGAGCATGGGAGTCCATCTAGAAGAAGTTGTCCGAGAGGGACGATTGTCAAAAGGATAAGGATCGAATGACGTTAAGAAGTCATCTTTTGGATTCTCGAAGAAGAAGGAAGATGTTAATGTTGTTGTTCAAGAAAGAAGAGCTAAGTTTCCTAACAGACGCGATCAAAATCAACAATAAGTTGTTGTTGTTACCCCTGTTACTGGTGCTGCTCCAACAACCATTCCTTATAATAAAGCGTCTCAGCAAGGGAAAGGCCCAAAGAGGGAACCGTTTGACCCAATTCCAATGAATTATGTAGAGTTATATCCAGCATTGATTCAGAGACACTTGGTGCAACCAAGGACTCCTCCAACTGTTCCAAATCCTTTGTTGTGGCATTACAAAGCTGATCAGATTTTAGCATACCACCAAGGAGCTCCCGGGCACAATATTGAGAATTGTTCTTCATTGATGTTAGAAGTGCAAAAGATGGTTAGATCCAGTTTATTTTCCTTCAAGGACATGGGTCCTAATGTGCAAGGAAATCCATTCCCCAAACATGGAAATGCTGTGAATATGATTGATGGAGAAATCAAGGTTTATGATGTGAATTCGATCATTGGAGATCTCGTGAAGATGCATGTTGCTCTCTATAAAGTTGGTTATTGCACTCATGATCATGCTGCTTGTAATGTGTGCAGTTGTTGAAGCGGTAAAACGACAAGCAAAGAGTTGATATTATTTTTATCGGGGTGATATATACCGGTTAGGCTATATCGTATCGTGTCCACGGAGATTGGTTATTGATTCGTCGTTCAAAAATTCTACCGTTAATGAGTTTGAGATTGAATGGGTTGAAAATAAAAGACAAAAAGTAAATGAACAAAAAGTAAAAAGGATAGACAGCTTTTTTGGAACGAATGCACACTACCCATCACAGACTTAAATCTACCGTCGAGTTATACTTGTCCCACGATACTCGTCCGTGTCATCACATACCTCTCACAACCTAAGCTATTTCTAACCCAAATTGAGAATCCTCCCGAATCACCTCGATAGCCATGTTTGGCCTATCTCAACAACCAGAAGTCAACTGCGTCACCTTCATACCCATCTCTGGAATACTTCACCAATGCAGAGGCATTAAGATCAGATACTCTATGATGAATGTCAGCTCTAAACCTATTTCTAGCATTTAGAAACTAACAGATAATCATCCAAGGTAAGAATCTAAGCAGTCTATCTCTAGCAAGCTCAAATCCCTAACATAGAGTAAAAACCTAAGATAACTACCAACACAGATTCATAAAGCAGACTTTATACAACACCAAGGGCGATAAATATACATGTGTTTAGAGTAAATATACATACATAACCAACACAATAGAGAAATACAAAGAGAATAGAGGAGATAAACTATCCATTTACACTAGTTTGTTAACACATATCGAAGAGCAATCCACCTCCAATCATCCGTGAGCAAGACCCTAATGTTGTTTTCTAAGCTAAACTATCAAAAATTATATGGGTGATGGAATTGGGAGCAAGAATCTCACCCACCAAAACCATCCACAAAAAATGAAATGAAAGTATAAAGAAAATTTGGTTCCGCACAGTCGCCTGGTGAACTAAAAGCATCACCCGACGAATCTTCATTTAACTTAGCCCAAATTAAGCCACGTTCTCAACTTGTACAAATATATACCCTCGCCCGGCGAAATTTTGCTTCGCCTGGCGAAATTCTCTTTTCCTCGCCTAGCGCCCAGGTAGCGAAACAAGTCAGAACGAATCTCATCTTCCTCTAGCAGGACCACCACCCGACGACACAAGGCCCTCGCCTGGTGAAATTTCCCAGGAAGCAACCTTTGTTGCTTTTCTTGTGGATTCCAACTTCAAGACTTATTCCTTTATTCGATCAAAAATGCATCTTGGAGCTCCATATGGACTTTATTCTCAATGCTCCAATAATGCATCAAATACCTAGAAAATATATACAAAACTAATCAAACGGTAAAATATGTACACAAAACGCAATAAAACGTATTTACAACAAAAAGTCGGGATTATTCAACTAAATATCAACAAAAGAACGGATAAGTGCTATAAAATGTATATACAAAATAACTACATTTTTGCACTTATCAGCAGTGAGGATACTCGTGGTTGTGATAAGATAAAGAGTGATCTTAAAGATATGATGGTCAGAAACCTTATTCATGTTATCAGGTCGAAGGATGAGTCTGAAGTTGAAGTGAGTGTTGTCTATGGTCCTCCTAGAGATGTTCAAATCCGTGATGTGAATGAGACTAATGCTAATTTGGTTAATTTTCACGCCGAGTTAAATTTCATTGAAGGGCAAAAGGTGCATCAATATAGTGAATGCTCAGTGTGTAGCACAAATCATCGTGGTTGTGATGTTGTTAAAAGAGATATTCAACGTCTTTTAGACGAAGACGTTATTCAGATTGTATCAAGGAGGGTTGGTTTCAACAATGGCGTCAATATGATTGAAGGATCCTATGATGAATCTAATGATGAATATGTTTCTGTTGATGAGTATTTCTCCGCTGATGAGTCCGGTGAAGAAGCAGATGTAAATGTCATTGTGCCATATTTTGATATTCCCACTCCCGTGGAAGTGACCTATTATAGTAAGCCTTCAGTTACTCATTTGGTTATTGGCCTACCTGGACATGTCCCGTATAGTTCCAACAAGGTTGTGCCATACAAGTATCGTGCCACTATTCTAGAAGGAGATAATGAAGTTACGATCCAACCGTTGTCTCAAGTAGGAAATATTGTTGATGTTAGTCGAATGACCAGAAGTGGTGGTGTATTTGCTCTGTGTTTTCGAAGATGATTGATGATGGTAAGAAAATTGTGGAAGCTAGCACTAAACCAAAGAAAACAAAAGGGCGGGCCAGTGAGGTATCCCAAGAGAAAGAAATGGATGATCTGTTGAAAATTATTAAGATGAGCGATTACAAGATCGTTGAGCAGTTGTTGCAAACTTCGTCAAAGATCTCAATCCTAGCTTTGTTGATGAATTCTTTAGCTCATAGAGAGTCTCTAATGAAGGTTTTGGATCAAGCTTTTGTTGATTATGATGTGCCCCTACAAACATTCAAATGTGTGGTTGGAAATATCATGGCTTACAATAATCTGAGTTTCAGTGATGAAGAGTTGCCTGCTGAAGGAAAGAACCACAATATGGCTTTGCACATTTCTATGAATTGCAAAAATGACGCATTGTCCAATGTGCTTATTAATAATGGGTCTGCGTTGAATGTTATTCCCAAGAGTACTCTTTCAAATCTCAAATACCATGGTCCCCCGATGTGTCCTAGTGGTATCATTGTGAAGGTGTTTGATGGCTCTCGTAAATCTGTTATTGGGGAAGTTGATTTACCCATTCATATTGGCCCTTATTTGTTTCGGATCACTTTCCAAGTGATGGATATATTTCATTCTTATAGTTGTTTGTTGGGACGACCTTGGATTCATGAGGCATGTGTTGTGACTTATACTCTCCATCAGAACCTGAAGTTTGTTCGTGAAGGTGCTGTGATTATTGTGGAAGGAGAACAAGCCATGTTAGTTTCTCATTTGTCGTCTTTCTCCATAGTAGAAGTTGATGAAGCCGTTGTTGGAACGCAGTTCCAAGCTTTGTCTATTGACAATATCCAGAGGAATGAGGATTCGATTGCTTCATTAAAATATGCCCAGAATGTGGTTCAGCAAGGTTCAAGCAATGTCTGGGGACATGTTATTGAGCCAAAAGTGAATAAGAATGGTTTTGGTTTAGGCTTTTCCACGAAGATCAAAAGCGAAATGCTGAAGTCAGGACCTGTTGCTTCTAAATATCCAGATGTTTTCCGAAGTGCGGGCTATCTTGATCCTACTGTTCCAAGAGTCAATGCCATTGTTGAAGATGGGCCAGAGTAGGAAATGCCCAACTTTATGACGCATGGAGTCAGAGTTTGTAATTGGACTGCTATTGACATCCCCACTTGCATTCATGCGTCGAAGTAATCCACTTTAGCTTGTTTAAATTTTCTAATAATAGTCTTTTCACTCTGCCCAAGGTGAAAATGATGTTGTATGGGCAAAATCTGTTTGTTTTGAAATTTAAGATTATTAATAAAAGTTTGTTTTTCATTCCAAATTTGTGTCTTTTATTTTCTGCTTTTTCTTGAAAAATGGTAATCAGAAAAAACCCTTTTCACAAAAATAAATAATAATTGAATTAAATCTGCATAATCACTTGTCACATGCATGTAGATTATATGTGCAGATTAATTCGTAAAACCATTGAAAACAATGACCCTGTGCCATCTTCTGACTCTAAACATTTGTATATGTAGCTGAAGAAGAGGAATTTGCTGAGATCCCTGAAGAGGTTTCTCGGTTGCTTGAGCATAAGGAAAACACCATTCAGCCGTACAAAGAGGCATTAGAAGTCATTAATTTGGGTTTTGTGGATGATGTGAAAGAAATCAAGATTTGAGTATTGTTGCATCCTGAGGTGAAGAGTCGTTTGGTTGAAATGCTGAAAGAGAATGCGAATGTCTTTGCTTGGTCGTATCATGATATGCCAGGGTTGGATACTGATATTATGGAGCATCATTTACCGTTGAAGCCTGAGTGTCCACCAATCAAGCAGAAGTTAAGGAGAACTCATCCTGATATGGAGATAAAGATTAAAGAAGAGGTTCTGAAGCAGATCGACGCAGGTTTTCTTGTGACATCAGTTTATCCTCAATGGATTACCAATATCGTGATAGTGCCTAAGAAAGATTGAAAAGTCCACATGTGTGTTGATTACCGAGATCTGAACAAGGCTAGTCCGAAAGATGATTTTCCTTTTCCACACATTGATATATTGATAGATAGTATTGCAAAATGTAAAGTGTTCTCATTCATGGATGGATTTTCCGGATACAATCAAATTAAGATGGCTCCTGAGGTCATGGAAAAAACAACGTTTATCACACCCTGGGGAACATTCTGTTATAGAGTGATGCCCTTCGGGTTGAAAAACGCTAGTGCAACGTACCAGAGGGCCATGACGATGCTATTCCATGATTTAATGCATAAAGAAATTGAAGTGTATGTTGACGATATGATTGCCAAGTCCCAAACTGAGGAAGATCATTTGGAAGACTTGTTGAAATTGTTTCAGCGTTTGAGGAAATATCATCTCCGTTTAAATCCTAATAAATGCACATTTGGTGTCCAGTCTGGAAAACTGTTGGGTTTCATTGTTAGTTTCATCTTCATTGAAGCTTCCATGTTCATATACACTTCTTTGCAAAAAGATGACTTTTTGTTGACTCTTAGAAGGACCTATAATGTCTTGATCCATAACTCTCAAATGAAGCAATTTTGGCCAAAGCTTGTGAGACATGAAGTTGTAGAGAATTGAATTCTCTTCAAAATGAGCTTTGGTGGAATTTTTTTTGATGAATTATGTGAAAGTTATTCTTGGTCAAAGTACTGTTGATTTTTTGTCCAAAACCCCTAATTTAGAAGCTTTGACTTTTGATCAAATCTTGAGTTTTCTTGATGAATCATGATCAACCCTTGATAAAATGATGAATTTGACTTCAAAATCTTGATGTTGACCAAAAATGGTGAAGTTTGACTGTATGTTGACCAGTGTTGACTTTTTGTCTAATACAATTGATTTTCAACCATTTGAGCAATTGGCTGAGCAAACTTGAGCTATGAGGCTTGAAACTTGACATGATGATACCTTGAGACATATGAGGAGGTATGATGATCACTTTAGGCATTAGAACTCATCTTTTACTTGAGAGAATCAAAACCCTAGTTTTGTGGGTTGATTGCTTAGGAGAGAGTTCATTTGGTCAACCTTTGAGAAATTCTTAAGTATGGAGATGTGGATTGATTTGGGAAATAGGAAGGAAAATTTTGGGGTATAACACAACCACTAGAGTGCAATAATGTATCCCGTTAGAGTCACTCATTTTTTCTCTTGTGTTACACTCACTCATTAATCAAGTTTGGGAAATTATAAGCATCTTCTTCAGGTTTTTATCTTGATAATGGGATTATTTTACACGATTCACGTGGCTAAATCCCTTGACATCATTTGAGAGACATGTCCAAGATTAGAATTGAATATTAGTAAGACTGATATTTTTTGGCCTTCATGTGATGGTAGTAAATTGTGAGGATTTGTTCCTGTCGGACATTGAGAGGGATAAGTTGCTTGAAGGGACATTTAGTCTAGATGACAACTTTATCAAGGGGTTGTTGATGAAAAGAGCTTCCAGGGGCATTGAGTTAATGCATCTTCTACAATAACTAAGGGATCTTCAAAATGAGTTTCTTCTACTAAAACTAAGAGATCTTCAAAATGAGCTTCTTCTACTTTGATTTTGCTAGGGTATTGGAAAAAAATATTTTTGGCATAAGGACATGTCAACCTAATCATATGGATGAATCCAATATTTGGTTTGATAAAGAGTTGCAAAATAAAGTTGGAGACATCGTGGTTGGTGGAGCTCCTTTCTCCCGTGATCTTCATTGGAGAGTGGCTTATTTATATATTACACTTGAGGGATTGGGTTTGCACTCACCAATAGAGGCTACCTCATATGCTTTTGTAGATTTAAGGGGCCAATATTAGGTGTATAAGACCAAATATTGAAAGATAGTGAGATATATGGTATGGACTCAGAATTCGACAGAGCTTTGAATGGTCTAAGGGTTAAGATTCCAGATTTTGACCTTATTAATTTTACTAGCAAGGACATTGTTCCTCCTAAAGCACAACATGTTTTTGGCAAGTACACTATTTTGTATAACTATTAAGAATATAGTTGTAAAGTTTGAAATGATCACAAGACATAAATCAATTTTTAGTTGTTTGCAAGCTGCACATGCTCATGACTTCTCCTTGTTATTCTTATTGATGGAATATACCAACATATGTCACCGTTGAAGTATCGTACTATCCTAAGATATTGTCTTATGATTCATTTATTTCCTATTGATGAGGTTTATCCTGTTTGTCATAAGGCGTGTTTGGATACATTTAGAAAACACATGATTTGTTGTAAGGGCTCCAGGGCTTCAAATACTGACATGAACTTGTTAGCAATGTCATGTTTGATATATTTCGGTGGACCGAAGTATCTGTAAAGAAAGAGGCATCTTGAATTTCTTGTCTGATTCACATGAGGAGAGATCAACACTTAGGCCAATAAATATTATGGTATATGGATAGGTAAGAGAAAAATATGCTTGTGTGGACTTAATTGGAGTTTCTGCACTAGTAGGACTAAGGATCGAAGGTCTTACTATGAGACATACAACTCTCAAAGTTACTTCAAGTAAAGTGGTCCAACATGGAAAAAGCATTCTGACAAGCAACACTCTTTTATATCATTTTTTTTTTACACTTTTGGCTTCCTAGCTCCAAAAGCAATTGATCTTTTACAAATAGTTCAAAAACGTATGAATAACAATGTTCTATGTTCTAAATTTGTGAATGTAATTTTTAAGATGTTTGATTTTGTCATTCTAAAAGGAGTAGTTGTACAATTTATTTCTGTATGTTCTAAATTTGTGAATGTAATTTTTAAGATATTTGATTTTGTCATTCTAAAAGGAGTAGTTGTACAATTTATTTCTGCATACTTTTCATTTGTATAAACTTTAATTATTAAATTGAATATTTGCGATTAAAACATTGATTTCGAGACTTATATTTCCTCTGTTTTTAATTATAAATAAATTTTACTTTTAAAATTTATTAAATAATTAATATATTTAAATTATATATAAATTATATTATTAATTATTTAATAAATCTAAAAAATGAAATTGTTTTATAATATGAGACTACAGTGAGTATTAAATAAAGATATCCAAATCTGTAATGGATTAAAGTTCAATTACTATCACATCGGTGATATTTATTACTACTAAATATCTGCTATCAGTAAATTGGACAATCAAATTCAATAAATTTGAGTGAAGAATTTGTTGATGTTTTAGACTATAAGTAAATAAAGAGTTCAAGCAATAAATGACCTTAATTCGGATTCATAGAATTCACCATTTGCAAATTGCAGCCGCATGTGCAAAAGTCGTCCATATTTACCCTGTCTTAGAGTATACTTCCACAATCCCACAGCTGTATTATAATAGTCTTATAGATATTTTATCAAATTTTTGAATTTTTAGGCATAGCTATGTAGCACTCCCTCTTGCTTTATTTATAAGTAAAATTCTTTTTTTATATTTTTGAATAAGGAATATATTTGATCTTTTAGATAGACCAACAACATTTATCATTCAATAAGTTTAAAAGAAATTTTTCTACTTATAAATCAGATCAGATCGAAGTAATATATTTTTTGTTAAAAGGAAAAAGATAGTTATACTTTAATTACTACGGAATATTCTCTTAACATCCTTTAGGCTTTAGCTCATTCGATGGTAATTACTAATTATACTTTATCTGTTTCATAAAAAATATTTTGTTTGAGTTATATGTACAATTTAAAAAATAATAATTGTCTTTATTTTATTAATAAAATTGGTATGAATTACACAAATACATTTACTAATTATAATTAAATAAGAACAATGAAAAAAATTTAATCGTGTTGATTTTATTAATAAAATTAGTATGTTTATTAATTATCATTATATAAGAACAATTTTAATAAATAATTGTGTTGATTTTATTAATAAAATTAGTATGAATTACAACAATATCTTTAATAAGTATAATTATATAATAGAATAGTTAATTTAAGCAAAAATCTATAAATGTTTGATATAATAGAACAACATAATAATAATAAATGCTGGAGTAGTACTCTATAGAACCTTATTATTTTGAGACAGGGAATTAGACTTTTTGACAAGTCAACATATCCCACACTAGAAAAAGATGGGGATCCAGCTGCCCACTTGTTGACTCAATTTGTAATCTCAAACAATGACTAGTATTCAAAGAGAGGATAGTACTTTTGTAATATTCAACTAATTTTGATTAAAAAAGTATTAATTTTTTATTTCAGAATATTTGAATGAGATAAAAAAATTTCTTTATATTTCACTACAAAAAATACTCTCAGTTGCGACGCGAATTTCACGTCACAACTTTAAAAATCACGTCACAACACAAAATTAATTACGTGATCAAATACATCGCTGGGAAGCAGGTGACAAATTTGTTACAACGTGTTTGTCATGTCACAAAATTGTGACGTGTTTATCACGTCGCAACATATTTACATAGAAAACACAACTCTGACAGTGGGAGCAGACATGACAGTGGGAACAGACAATGCATCAACTTTATATTGCGACGTGAAATTCATGTCACAACGTTGTGACATGTCTTCCATGTCGCTAATGTTAATTTGTTTTTTTTTTTATAAAAAAAAAAAATAATTACAGCCCCCTAATAATCTTTTATAAATAATAAAACTAATAAACTAATAAAATAAAATTCATACAATAAAATTTTATAATTATATATTCATATAATAGAATTTTATATAATAAATTTAATAAACTAAAATTATATAATTAAATTTAATATAATAAAACTAAGGGTTATTACCTTTTTAGCCTCTGTCATGTAAGGTCTTTTCGAAAAATTCCCCATAAAAAAAAATCACACGTATTTTTTTTTTCATTGGCTTGGATGATCAATGACTTTTTATTTATTTTATTTATTATTTTTAATATCACATAGGCATCTTATATTATATTAATTTTTTTGTTTATGTTAGAAACATTATTAATGCTTAAAAATATGTTGGAGGTGGGAATTAAACCTATGCCTCAAGCTTCACAAATTGTAGCGCCTTACCACTACACTAGATGTTCTTGTTGTACAATTGCTTGAAATAATTGTTATAGCTTGTTAATTGCTTGAAATAATATTGTTTCAGCTTGTTTTATAATTTCTTGTATTAGTTTTAAATTAATAATACTAATATTTTAGTATTTAATCTAATTAATTAATAATTATAGTATATAGTTAATATTTTTTAGTATTTTAATGACTATAATTAAATATTTCCATGTAATATATAGTTGTAGTTTATATTTAATTAAATATTAAATATTAATCAAATTAATTAATAATTGTAACATATAGTTGATTATTATATATTAATTTCAATATATTTTTTAGCAAATATTTCATTGAATAAAATTCTGAGAAACAAATAATTAATTCATTTAATATTTATTTTTAACAATAATTGTGAACAATATAAATTTTATATATAAATTTTTTAAAATATATTTATTTTAAAATGAAAAGTGTATATTTAAATATGTATGTTTGGTTAACATTTAAAAAGAATTGATTTTTAAAATATACATGTTTAATTATTCTTGGGCATAATTCAATTTTCTTTTAAAATTAATTTACACAAAAAGTTTAAATTTAAGTTTTTAATTATTGATTTAAGTTTTACATATAAATCTAATTTAAAACATATTAATTATTTGATATTGTCAATTATTTATATAAATATGCAGTAAATGCATATTATAATATTGTCAATAATTAAAGTTAATTTAAAATTAATACAAGTAATTATAAAACAAACTGAAACAATATTATAGCATACTATAACAATTATTCCAAGCTTTTATACAACAAGCTGAAACAGCTAGTCTAGTGGTAAAATGCCTATGTGGCATTAAAATGTCTGTGTGATTTTTTTTACAGGAGGATTTTTTCGGAAAGGCCCTATATGATAGGGGTAAAAATGTATTAACCCTAAAACTAATAAACTAAAATTAAAAATTTAATATTTTAATATACTAAAAATTAAAAAATGTTAATTAATTAATATCTTACACAAATTCAAATTTAAAAACAAATTGAATAAAAAGTTTGTTTACGGATCATCTTGGTTTGGGTAATTGTCAATGTCAAAATCACCGTTTTCGTCATCCTCCAGTTCTTGATTATGAAAATTTTGATTTCCACCAAACCCTAACATAAATCGTCTCATTTGTTCCTCCATACCAGATTGCCTCTTCGCCATGATCTTCATTTGTCGCTCTTGCTTTTGCCTCATTGCAGCCATTTGGGCCTCCATTGTCGCCTCACGTTGCGTTATGACTCGCGTCTTGCCTCATTTAGCACCAATTGTCTTACTATTTCAAATTGTTATGGTGTCAGATTTGATAGACGTGACCCTCCTTCTCCATCATTAATTCTTTGGAATGGATTTCTATCACCAATTCTCAAGCCGCCCGCCAAATTTCCACCACCAAAAAAACAATTATTAAGCCTTTTTTCCTCAACGACTTTATCTCAAAATATAAAAATCAACATCCGGATGAAGCGACTCCCTCTCTGCCGGAGTATTTTGCGAATTATTTTCCAGAAAAATTGCGAACAATGTCTGATAATCCTCCTACACATACATACAATAAAAAAATTTCAATTATATATATATTAAATTATACTAAAATTAAATCATATTATATTAAAATGTTTCCACATGATAACAAAACATATTTCATTAAAACAAATTAGAATCATATTATATTCTCCAATACTCTTCAATTTTAACAAAACAAATTTCATTAAAATTTTAATTAGAATAACAAATACAATATAAAGAAAATTGAAATTAAACAATATATAATTATCTATTATGATTTTGAAATTGAAATTAGGAATTATTTTGGAGAAGATTCGAGGGAGTTTGGGTATGGGTTGCAGGAAGGAAAGGAAGGAAGAGGAAATGAACGAAGGGAAGGAAGAAGAAGAAAGCGTAAGACTTGTTTGTGTTATAATGAATCTGAAGCATTAGTTTATATGCCACGTAGCGACGTGAAAATCACGCCGCAACCTTGCCACGTGAGATTCACGTCGCAACAGTCCTAACGGTCAAAATAATTAATGTTTCAGTCTATCAACGCTGTAACCAATCAACTCAGGTCAGACTTATTTCCCCCTTAAATGTTGCGACGCATATATCACGTCACAACTAAATTTTAAAAAATTTCAAACTTTCCTCCATATATACGTTACATATTATTTTTATTTTTAATATTAACTATAAGGCCGCGACGTGAATCCCACGTCGCAACGTTTTTTTCAGAATAAAAAGTCTAACTTCCTTGATCATAACATTGTCTTTATTATTTTATTATTAAAAAATTGTAGCGACATGATTATCACGTTGCAACCAGATTTTATTACCCACGTGATAATCACGTCATTGTATTACATCGTTGGGGAGTATTTCTTATAGTGCTTAACCAAAGATTATGTATTTGAGTTGAATCACTATATTAATAATTTTTAAAACATATTAATTCAATTATAATTTTAAATTAAATAATTATTATATTATGTTTTATCATCTTAATAGCATGAGTTAAATTTATTAATTTTATGTATTTATTGAGCTATATAATAAACATAATTACTTATTATATTTATATAACTTAAGAATTATATTAAAAAGAAACTACTATTTTAAAATTTTAATTTTGAGTTATTCTTAAAAAAAATGATTTAATTTATAAATAATAGGAGAAATTTTTTATGACCAAACAAAAATAGATAAGATATTAAAATCAAAATTTCGCATAACTTTTTCAAATTAAAATTAAAATATAACTACATCTATTAATTAATATTAATTTTATTTTTTATTAAAAAAATACTTATGAAATTTTCATTAAAATAATTAATTACACCATAAATATATGTTTAAATCAATAGTCAATGTTATTGAATGCAAATAGATTTGATAAACCATATTAATCTTTATAAAAACTGATAAAAGTAAGACTAAATAAAACGACAACTAGAAGTGTTAAACTAGAGACCTCAAAGTCATTGTATTACAGCTATTTCACTAGGACACTACATAATGTACATCACTTATTTCATTTTACTTAATTATAATAGTTACCAATTTATTTGACCTCATTTATGGCTCAATTTTTTTTTTTAATAAGATGATAATAATAAAAAGAAAAAGGTGGAATACAATAAAGAGAGAGGAGACTATACCAAGACCCTCTCAAGAGCTAATGAACATGTAAAAGTTTATCTCTAATTTATTTTTTACAAAATCACATCTAATAGCTAAAGGGATGGCATCAAAAATGATCAGAGAATTAACACTACGATTTAAATTAGCAAAAAAGTCGGCACACGAATTGCCCTCCCTAAAAATGTGGGTAATGAAGAAATCCATATGCTCAATAATGGAGTTACAATGAAGCCATTTGACCCACAGTTGCCAAGGCACCAAAGATTCCTTTGAAAAAGCTTGAACTACAAGCGAAGAGTCGCTTTCAATCCAAAGCTTCGACCATGCATTATCTCTAGTGATCTCAATTGCACGAAAGACCGCAGAAAATTCTGCATGTAAGGAATTAGGCCTCAGAAGAGGCTCAGCAAAAGCTAACAAAAAAATCCCAATACAATTCTGGAAAATACCACCACAACCACTAGAGTTGTTAGCAAGAGGCCCGTCACAATTTCCTTTGATCTAACCGTGGGGAAGAGGATGTCAAAGAACTTCCACAACCTTAGGAGCTTTAGGAAAATTGATAGAGACCTTGAAGGATTTGATGATTCTAAAATCCGATATCGAAGAAGAAGCACAACAGGTAGAGTTATTACCAATAAACTTAACCTTAGCTAGAATGACAACAATGCTAGAGTGCAAACTTACAGAATTTTTCCCATAACGCGTTTGGTTTCTGGAATGCCAAATAGTATCGATAACAACAACAATGGCAGCCACAATAACGATATGACTTTGGGGAGAATCACCTTTGCTGCAAAGCTGCCAAGCGGTATCGATCGAGGTAACAATGAGAGAGGCATTTAAGGTATTGCAAAGCCATCTCCAAAGATTAGCAGCGAAAGGGAAATGGAAGAAAATGTGGTCCATAGAATCACCATCAGCCGCACACACGCTGCAATGAGAGAAAAGGGAACAACCCCTCGCTTGAATTGTATCGTTCGTAGGAATCTTATTATTGATGATACGCCAGACAAGGAAGGCCTTGGAAGTAGCGCAATGTCATTATTCCAAATCAAGCCAACCCAGGATAACTTATTATGGAGAGAAGACTTGAAGTTGTATGTGTCCTTTAGCGAAAGAGAACCATTAATCATGTGTTTCCAATACAAAGAATCTAGAACAACACTTAAAGCTAGAAGGGGAGGTAAAACAGAGATCAGAGAAGGCAATATATTGGACCATGAAGGAGGAAAAAACCAGTTTCCATATTGCATAAACTCCGAAACACGCGAGCTGATGTCGATACCAAGGGATTAGAGGGTTTGCGCTCTACAGATCTCCGCGAGGGGATCTCTGCACCAAGCATCCAACTAGAATCTAATTGTTTTGCTGTCACCCAACACCCAGGCAGAATTGTCCAAGACACAGGAGAATTCCGGGCAAATACCGCTCCAGATAGAAGAGAAAATATGGTGACGAATTAAACCATAAGACCGCTGAGTTCTGGATCTAAAAATAATAGCCCAATCTTCATTTCAAGATATATAATCTCAGCTGAGTTTCAAATTGGATGCCGTGTTAAGAAGCAGCAGAGATCTCAGACCCAGACCGCCATCAGATTTAGGGCGACACACCTTCTTCCAAGCAATAGTTACAAGCTTACAAGTATTTATGTTTCCGCTCCAAATAAAATTGCGAGCAGCAATTTCAATCTCCTTCAGAAGCGACGAGGGTCAAGCATAAACAGAGATGGAGTGGTAGATCATGCTGTGAATGATGGATACCACAAGAGTAACCATGTCGGCATAGGAAAGGGAGGAACCTTTCCAAGTAGCCATTTTAGCATGCATCCTGTCTACAATTGGTTGGAGATGGGCGCACTTCACTCTTCCCTTGAAAAGAGGAACTCCGAGATATGTGAAAGGGAGTTGTCAAGATTTTGAGCCAATAAATAAATAAATAAATAAATAAACAAAGGTACCACCAGAGTTGTCAAGGAACTAGAGAAATATTAGCAAAAGCCTGAACAACAAGCTTAGAGTCTGACTATCCACAACTTAGTCCAACAATTTCTCATCGCAATTCCCATAGCGGATAGAGTAGCTTAAAATTTTGAAACTTTAGAGGAAGGCCAAGGAATTTAAGAAGCAAACGACAAAAGAAAATTACCAAGGTTAGCTCTAAAAATAACACCATAGTCCGAAGACGACAAATTCAAAGGAAAGGAACCATCACAATTACATTTCACCCAATCTAGAGAGGAATAATGCCAAAAAAATTTGATGATACGAGGAGCATTCAGAGGAAGAATCTTAATAATGAAGACTTTAAGAATACGAAAATCATCAAGGGAAGAGGAAGATCCAGTAGTAGAGATAGAACCTGTTAAGAGGATATGGCTGCTGATTTTTTGAGTGGTGGCCCAAGGATTTGGGATGAGATTTTTGAATCTACCCCAATTTCTCACTTCCCATAAATGGTAGACAATATAAATAATGGCAGCATGAAGGATCACATTGCACTGATTAGACAGACTAGTGTAGCGACCTCACCAATCTTCTAACGTCAAAGGGGGGTTACTAATGTTGATGGCTTTGTAAAACCAACTCTAAACCTTGACTACAAAAGAACATTCGAAGAACAGGTGGTTTCTAGATTCCTCAAATTTATTATAGAGAGTTCACATAGAAGGAAAACTTAGACTCATATGTTTGAGCTTGTCGTTCATAAAAATGTTATCAAACACAAGCTTCCATACCACCAAAGATTTAGCCGGAGGGATGTCACGGCTCCAGACAGATTTGGTCCAAGGCTGAACAGAAGAGGGAGCTTTGAAAGTGTAAGCTTCCTTGAGGGTTAAATAACCAGATGAAGTGTGAGGCCAAAACATCTTGTCCTCCTCCGTCTAGAAAATAGGAGGAAGAGATCGACCCTGAAGGAAATGAAAAAAAATATGTCTAGATGGACGGGAACAACCAATGACCATCAAAGATAAAGTCTAAAACTTTGGAGGAGACGCTCATGCCATGAGAGCTAAGAAATAAGAGAGAAGTTTCGTCAATAAGAGGATCACCACACCAATGATCCTACCAAAAATTGATAAACTTTATGTTGCCTAACAACCAAACCCCAATGTTCTTGATAAGAGCAACTTCAAACTTGATGGATGACCAACATGAAGAAAGAAATGTGATAATTGATAATCCCATAAGGCTTGAGAATTCTACTATTAAGAATGTTGGCCCAAAGATGGTGACTTGAAACCAATTCCCAAGCCAACTTTAAGTTGAGCATCATTAAGCTTCGATAAAGATCTTAAACCTAACCCACCATGAGTGAGAGGCTTGCATATCTTGTTCCAAGCCACCTGTACAAGCTTACGATTATCAACAGAACCATACCAAATAAAATTCATCATACATTTTTTCATATTCTTTAGAAGAGTAGAAGGCCAATAGTAGATGGACATCGTGTGAGTAATCATGTCGTGAACAACGAATTTAACAAGCACAATACAAGCAGCCATGGAAAGAACTGAACCTTTCCGAACAACAAACTTGGAGATAATTTTATCCACAACCGGTTGTAAGTAAGCAGTTTTGACACGACTTTTAAAAAGCGAAACCCCAAGATAGATGAAGGGGAAAGAGCCATGATTAAAACCAGTCATTGTGAGAATTCTAGCTAGCTTGAGGGAGAAATTGCACCAAAATAATTACAATGAAAATTTGTAATAAATTAGTATGAATTAAAAAATTATTTAATAATTATAATTATATAAGTAAACTTTATGTTGCCTAACAACCAAACCCCAATGTTCCTGATAAGAGCAACTTCAAACTTGATGGATGACCGAAGAGAAGAAAAAAATGTGATAATTGATAATTCCATAAGGCTTGAGAATTGTACTATTAAGAATGTCGGCCCAAAGATGGTGACTTGAAACCAATTCTCAAGCCAACTTTAAGTTGAGCATCATTAAGCTTTGATAAAGACCTTAAACCTAACCCACCATGAGTGAGAGGCTTGCACATCTTGTTCCAAGCCACCTGTACAAGCTTACGATTATCAGCAGAACCAGCCCAAATAAAATTCATGATACATTTTTTCATATTCTTTAGAAGAGCAGAAGGCCAATAGTAGATCGACATCGTGTGAGTAATCATGTCGTGAACAACAAATTTAACAATTACAATACAACCAACAATGGAAAGAATTGAACCTTTCCGAACAGCAAATTTGGAGATAATTTTATCCACAATCGGTTGTAATTAAGCAGTTTTGACACGACCGTTGTTAAAAAGCGAAACTCAGAGATAGATGATGAAGGGAAAAGAGCCATGATTAAAACCAGTCGTCATGAGAATTCTAGCCAGCTTGTTGGATAAATTGCACCAAAATAAATACAATGAAAATTTGTAGTAAAATTAGTATGAATTAAAAAATTATTTACTAATTATAATTATATAAGTACATTAAAAAATATTTAATCTTGTTGATTTTATTAAAAAAATTAACATGAATTACAAACATATGCTTATTCATTATAATTATATAAGAACAATTAAAAAATAATTGTGTTGATTTTATTAATAAAATTAGGATGAATTACAAAAATATCTTTAGTAATTATAATTATATAATAGAATACTTAATTTAAGTAAAAATCTATAAATATTTGATATAATAGAACAACATAATAATAAATGCTGGAGTGATACTCTATAGAACCTTACTATTTTAAGAAAGGGAAATAGAGTTTTTGACAAGTCAACATATCCCACACTAGAAAAAGATGGGGATCCAGCTGAGTCAATTTGTAATCTCAAACAATGACTAGTATTCAAAGAGAGGATAGTCCTTTTGTAATATTTAAAGGGTAGGTCGGTTCCTTTTAATCAACAGAGTTTCCTTACAAAATTATTATATTTGAGAATATTTGAATGAGATATAAGAATTTCTTTATATTTTACCAGAGGTTATGTATTTGAGTTCAATTACAACATTGTAAATGTAGTAGTGATAAGTCTTTTCGCCTATAATGGATGTATTTATTTTGGTGTGTAATTATAAGAGATACGACCGTTCTAATAAATTTGGAGGTATAAAGCAGAGTTTAAAATAACTTTTATATATATATATATATATATATATATATATATATATATATATATATATATATATATATATATATATATATATATATATATATATATATATATATATAAAACTTTGAAATTGAGTGTTCCTCTCTTTTAAATCGTTGAAGTTTTTTTAGTTTCAACATTTGTTCAATTTTTTGGGTGTATGAAAATTTCATTATCTCCTGTAGAGATAAATGGTCCATCTGTGACGACACACCATATATTTTTGTCAACTGATAATAAGTGTATTTACTTGTTCGCTTTCTAATAAGTATAATTTTTTTCTTTGAAAATAAAATCTCTATTATACGCTCCCTTTGGATCTTCGTCGTCCTCTATATTCTCAAACTTTTGGAGTCAATTAGACACTATAAAAAAGCCATTTTATTATAATTGTAGGGTGAGAATACAGAGTAATAAAACAATTTAGAGGAGGGTTGAATAGAACCTTAAAAAATAATTAATTAAAATTCGACCGATTCTCCAAACTAGATTATCAGAGATTTTTCAAAAATGCACGAGGAAGGTTTAAATGAAAATTATGAAAATTATACTTTTAATGGAACTTGATCACGTTGATTCAATTGTATATTCCATGAGGTGTGTTTATATAACGATTCAATATTAATGAATTCTAACCTCAATAGTTTCTCAAAATTTAATCACAACTAAAGCTCGATTAGACACCAATTTTAACAAAACCTAACCTTACATAATAAATCGATACCAATTAATTGAATAAATGATAAACTATGCTAATAATTGAAATCCTAAGCATGAAATATCCTACAAAATATTAAATGCAAAGTTGTGTGTGTGTGTGTGTGTGAGAGAGAGAGAGAGAGAGAGAGAGAGAGAGAGAGAGAGAAATAACACTAAGATATATATTGGTCCAACGTTTGTCTTCGCTTAGCCTACTCCACTCTATAATGGTTTTCCATTGGAACCTGTTTTGTTCCTTTTTATTTTGACAAATATTGCAAGAGTTCATACAATCACTAATAGACAATAATGTTGAGAAAAATAACTATCCTATATGCATCCTTGACTTGTAGAAATCGTAATTCCAAACTCTTCTGCGTAATCTTTACTCAATTCACCCTTCTTGAATCTTCCAATTTCACCAATCTGTCCACATTATTTGTGTGTGGTAATCACCCCTTGATCTCATTGATTTCTTGATCGATGAACTGTCTAAGTATTTGAGACAAACTCCACCTTGTATGTAGCCTTCCACACAGTCACTACCAAATGCACCTAGAGTAAATATTCAATAACAATTAGTTTCAATACAACGTCTTCCTCAATCAATTACAACTCTCTCAATATCAAGATCTAAAAACAAAACTAGAGGTTGAAGATGAAAGAAAATTGTTTGCAAGAGTTTTTGAACTTTCAAAAAGAGAGGGTGTTGATTTCACAAAATCGCAATGAAAATGTTGTGAAAATGTGTATTTTGTTTATGAAAAATGATGGAAAAAAAGGTTTTATGTGTTTGAGGTTAAACAAAAACTGGATGAAAAAGTTAGTTAGATTCGAGTCAAAAGCATTTCATGATATGAGTCAATTGAGCAAGTAGTGTGAAATAAGACCTCGTGAAGAAAAGTGACCCATTTTTCTGTGATTCGAGTCTGATTACACATGTTCAAGGTTCGAATAATTTGTTAAACCTGATTCAAATCAGATAAGTTAGTGGTTGCCAAGAAGTCTATGAGTCAAGCCATGCACAAATTATGATTCGAGTCATGGAGTTGCATATCAGGTATAAACCTTGATTGGAATCACATACACCAAAATTTTCTTGTTCACCTTATGTAGATATTGTATCACTAGAGGTTCTTTAGCCCGATATTGTATGGAGGCTTTGTTAACGACAAATTTGGAGTATCTCTTGGCTTTTAATCTAGAGGCTCTCATTTATAGAGTGAGAACCATGCTGGCAATTATGGCTTTGTACTCCGCCTGATTGTTGCTAGCATGAAATTAAAAATTCAATGCTTGCTCGATTAGTATATCGTCGGGTCCTTCTAATATTATTCCATTTCCTCTCCCTTTCATGTTCAAGGCACTATCGACTGATGTCCACTCTAGGGGAATCTCCTCGTTTGCAGACGAGCTAATTCTGCCTCAAAATCTACCAGAACCTGGGATTTGATGTCTCCTCTCAGGAAACTTTGGATATAGTATTGCGAGAGTTCTAATGCCCATGATATTATTCTTCCCTCCAAATATATATTTTTAAGAACTCTTCTAATAAGATATTTTGTTTTCACGAGGATTTTATGACCCTGGAAATTAGGTTGCGATGATGGTCATTGCTAGTTTCCTGATCTTTTAATAATGTGTTTTGGTGACTTTAAACACTTTGCTCATGAAATATACATGAATTTCTACCTTATATATCTCTTGGAAAAGTATTGAACTCATCGTCTAATCTGTGACTAAGAGATATAGGAGCAACAAAGGTCCTTCTCTCGGGCGAGTAAGAATTGTTGGAGATGTGAAGAATATGTTTACCTATGAGAAAGCCTCATCGCATTTTGTTGTCCACTCGAACCTCCTTTTATAATTCAGGGCGGCAAAGAAGAAGAAACCTTTGTTGTCCGCTCTAGAGAGGAAGTAAGATATGGTGACAAGGTAACCTGTAAGTTGTTGCATTTCTTTGTCGTTAGTGGAGCTTCTTATATCGATTACATCCTGAAACTTATCCAGATTAGCTTCAATGCCTCTCTTTGTTAGCATGAAACTGAGGAATTTCCCAAATTGAACCTCAAAAGATAACTTGATAGGATTGAAGTGTATGTTGTATTTCCTTACGGACAACAAGACATCGTTCAAATCTCCATCGTGGCTATGTTCTTCGACAATGTTTCTTATCACGTCGTTAACATAGATATCCATGTTCATCCATATTTGGTGGGAGACCATGGGGTACATGAATTGATGGTAGGTAGAGCCAACGTTCATGATGTCGAATGGCATGACATTATAGTAATAGTTACCATGATTTAACATGAAGTTCGTCTTAGGAGCGTCCATGTGATCAATTGGAATCTTGTGGCACTAGAGTAGGCGTCCGTGAAGCTTAACATGCCGTAACATAAGAAATCATAAATCAGGCGATAAATATTCGCAGCGGATAGGGGTCCTTAAGACAGGTGACATTAAGGTCGGTAAAGTCCACACACATGTGTCTCTTATTTGTCGTTTTCCTCACCAACACCATGTTAGGCAACCACGTTGGATATTTTATTTTTATGATGAACCAGGATAACTTTCCTACTTCCTCATCAATGACAACTCTTTTCTCCTCGCCATATTTCCATTTCCTCTATGTCATTGACTGGGAAGAAGGTTTGGCGGCTGATAAGTTCCAAAATGTAGTTATTTTATATATATGTTTTGTGGCACTTATCTGGTCTTATTTGTTATAATCGTTGAATAACCCCACTTTTTGTTGTAAATACGTTTTATTGTGTTTTGTGTACATAATGTAACGTTTGATTAGTTTTAATGTATTTTTGTAGGTATTTGTGCGTGTTGAAGCATTGAGTAATAAAGTGTCGGAGACACGGCTCCGAAGACGCAGTTTTGACGAATAAAAGTCCATTTTTGGGAAGTTTTGCTCATGAGAGGCCACTTTAAATATATTATGAGGTAGATTACTTTAATTGCATTGGAGTTTTCTCCCTCGCTACAAGTTATCTTTAGGGTTACGTGAACCCTCACTTGTATCTAATCGTACTAACGAACCCTATAACGCTTTGATGTCATTAGCATCAAGCTGAAGTCACTACTACAAAACAAGCATACAACAACGCCAAAGTCACCATGATTCGCCCCAAAATCGTAGTGACACTGCTAAACTAATGCGCTAACATTTTGTTTTTATTTTTTTAATTGAAAAATTAAGTTTATAATTATGATTAATTCCTTAACCATGGTGATACAATCTAGCTTTCCTGAGTTCGACCATCAACTCCCTCATTATCCATTTTACTTTAATGCATGTCGTTTCAATTGTAGTTATATATAGTTAAAAAAATAGTTTATCACTAGGGCTATTTTTTACAACCGTTGTTACACACTGGCGATTCTTTGTATATATTAAACATTAACTATCCATTCTTCCACTGATAAAAGAAACAAACCCTAACACATACGCCGTCAGGAAGAAGAAAACAACCATAACACTAATTGTTGTTGTCCAGTCTTGTCTCAATGTCTCACTCCAAGGGTGTAAAATCACGATCTGGAAATTTTTGTGCTTGTGATTGTTGTATGGTTTTGTTCATATGCAAGAGGGGTCAAAATAAACGAATGCCTATTTGGAGATGTCCAAATTGGTGGAGTGGTGAAACATGTAATTTCTTCATATGGGATGATGAACAAAAATTGGAAGATGAGAGTGCTATGATGCCAGAGTTGGAATTTGTTGGGTATTTGAAGGTTATGTATACAAATTCAAAAAAGAAGAACAAAAATTTGAAGAACAAACTGAAGTCAGAGAGATTTTCTGAAAAGTTGAAGATGTTATGTTTTTTTATCTCCTTTTTGTTTAATATTTACTTTATTATAAAATATAATAGTTGAATTAGGGTTTGAAAATGTTATCTTATCTTATATCCTTTATGGTTAATATTTTCTGTAATTTGTTATGAAATGTTGAAGGTGCACTAGACAGGAATATGAAACTAACAGAATGTTTCTTACAAGTAAGTTCATCACAATAATTTTCAGTTATATATTTTGCAGTTTCAGCTGATAGATTAAATTGAATGTTTAAGCTGAATGTTTAAATTGAGTGTTTAAGAGAGATAAGTAGATTAAAACTTCATTACGTTAGACGTTCATTACATAATAGTTAAGCAGATCAAAATCGAAATCTAAATCATCTCGGTGAGATAAAGTTAGACCAATAATTATCATCCTCGTCATCATCATCAGAATTGAAAAAAATTAACATTCTTCTTCTTCTTCTTCTTCTTCTTCTTCTTCTTCTTCTCCTTCTCCTTCTCCTCCTCCTCCTCCCCCTTCTTCTTCTTCTTCTTCTTCTTCTTCTTCTTCTTCTTCTTCTTCTCCTCACCCTTAGAGATCTCATTAGTCTAAAAACAACACTCTCTACAACAATATCTTGAATCTGATGATGGTTTGGTACCACAACACCAGCCTCTACAACAAGATCTTGATTCTGAGGCTGGTTTAGAACCACATCACCCTTTACAATAACATTTGGATTCTCAGCATTGTTGGTGCTTGAGTAGGAGAACACATTTTGATTCCTTTGGATGAAATTATTTTTGTGTGTTTGGTTCTTCTGATTTTATATTGTTCCATCTGATTCTTCATCTCTTATCTTGGAAGTTTAAAAACCAAAACTACTAATCATTGTTTCTTGAACTCTATATGCTTTCTTTTCTCTTGGAAGTTGAAAAGATTGCATATCTCGAGATGTTCAAATTTTATTATTTACTTAATGGAATTGTGGACTATTAATATAAGTCTTGATATCATATACAAATTGGTTTAGTGCTGATTCTGGTATGAAAATTTGACATTTATTCATATATTATATCACAACGGTTAGTATGAATAACCGTTGTTATAAGGCACGCTTTCCATATTACTACGATGGTCACTGGACTGTGATTGTATGTACCACGTATACTATCACACGCTACATAACAACGTCTGATCTCGCGTGATTTTATATCTTTCTCAACCGTTATTAAAAGCCTTATCCGTAGTAGCGAGTTTCTGAAAAACATCTTATAATAGGATGTTAGTTGAACTCCTAGCAAAAAGGAAGACTTAGGTAAGGGAATCTGCTATCCCAATTTCTTTCCCTTCTAATTGTAGAAGGATTGGCTAGTTTGATTCATAATGCTTCTAGGTTGAAAGAGTTTAAGTTATTTCAAGTAAATGATAATATTCATTTCAAATTATATTGATGCAATTTTCAGATGATATGATTGTTATTTTTGATGGGTCTTTGAATCATTTATGGAGTCTCAAAGTAATTATAAGAGGATTTGAATTAGCTTATTGTTTATGTCTAAATTTATCGAAAAGCAAAGTGATAGGTATCAATTTGAAAGATGATTTTATTCTAGCAACCTCAAGCTTTCTCTCTTGTGAAATTGGTTAAGTACTATTCAATTTTCTAGGAGTTAGTGTGGGAGATAACCTTATAAGAAAATAGATTTAGAATATATGAAATACAGACACTCCAAATACGACCCCGACACTGATACGGTGACACTGATAATAATTTTTAAAAATGAATAAATTGAGTGCAAACACAAGTGTCGGTGCAGGTGTCCAGCATCAACACAGACACGCCTAATTTCAAAGGTGTCGGTGCTACATAATTTAGAATGCAATAGTGATCAAGCTTCGCAAAAGACTACACCTATCTTTTTAGAGGGGGTAGATATTAGTCTATGGGAGGAATAATAGTGATGTTAGATGCAGTTCTATCCAATCTTTGCACCAGCATTTTACCAACTTCTGCTCCCGGATAAGTGATAGGTTTCAACTTCTTCATTTTGTTTTTCTTATATCAGTGAGAAACACAAGAGCTAATACATAACTTTTGTTTAATGCTATTTATTTTGTACTGGTTCTTAATTTATTTCATAAAATAAACAAATAAACAAAATTGTCATGTTTTACAGTAATATATGTAATGTATATGTTTATTTGTTGAAGTTATACATGCATGTATATAGCTTGTGAGAAACGTAACCAATATATCAACTTGAATAGTACCCCCCAAAAAAAAGGAAACTGTATAGCTGGATTCCACAGGCTAAACAGTGTGGTGAGGATTGTTTTTAATCTTTTTGTCACGTTTGATTTCTTGCAATGTTTGCTTGTCCACGACGATGATGACTTAAGAGTCAAAGACTGAGACCCATCGGGAACTCACGTGGGCTTAGATATTCAGTTGATTATTTCATACCTATTAAAAAAATATAAAAATATAAAATAAAAAAAATAAAAGAGAAAATAGTGTGTTTACTATAACATTCCTTATTATGTAGTATTAAAAATAATGAACTTTTTATTAATTAAAATAAAATTAAAAAGTGTATTAGAAATTAAAATATTCATTTTTTAAACATTACTTTACTTTAAATGAGTTACTTATATTTTTGTAATATTAATTTTATTATTATTCATGATAAAAAATTTTCTTTCAGACATGAAAATACTAATAGATCCAATATGTTTTTTGTATCGGACTCGATAAAAATACTTAAAATTCATATAATCTAATATGCGTAGATAATTGTGCAATAAATTTTATAAAAAAAAATTATATTTAAAAAAAATTATAAATTTTTTTTTTATCGAATTTTAAAATTAATTGGATGAAAATACATATAATTATTCAATATTTTGAACAAATATGATAAAATTGTATAAAATCAAGTACTACATTCGTCCCACAATGAGTGACCTATTTATAATAAAATAGTTTTCAAAATGAATGATCTATTTTATTTTTCAATATTCTTAATTACTCCAATTCTATCATCTAATTAATTAAATTTCCATCATTTCCAATACATTATGAGGAATACTATTATTTTTCTTACTTTCTACACTTTTTAATGTGTGAAATGATGAGTTGTATCACACATGGTGGAACGAAGAGAGTATCTATCTTTAAAATTTTGAAATATATATATATATATATATATATATATATATATATATATATATATATATATATATATATATATATATATATATATATATATAGTTGTTCCACTACTATGAAGTCGAATTCAACACAATCGGAATATGAGTTCACTACTATGTGGCTGATGGTAAGATAGTTATTCCCGAGTTTCTCGAGGATGCTATAGTCGATGACACTCCTTAGGAGGAAATTGCGCCTGAGGTGTCTTCTCAGCATGTCGATTGACCAGCTTTGTTATTTCTATTTCAGTCCGCTTGCCGTTTTTAATGATGTAATTTGTTTCCAGGGGCTCTGCCCGTTTCTGTAAGTTTCAAACAATTTGGATCCTTGTGACCATTTTAATCGTTCTTTTTGTTAGGGGATTGCCCCATTTTATGTAATACTTTGGATAACCGCGACCCACTTGGTAGTTTTATTGTTTTTGGCCTTTGTGGTCCTTTGTCATTCTTAAAGTTTTTATGTTTGTTTGTGCACGTATGTACGCTTGCCTGGATTAGGCATTGTTGTTAGGGAGATTGAAAATGAGGGTTTTGCTCGTTAGTATGTGAGGTTCACTGGTGTGGGGAGACCAGACGAACGACCAAGGTGATTACCGGGCATGGACTAGAACTCAAGTCCCGTTTGGGGCCTGAGTTCGGTGGCGTGAACATCCCATCGTGAGCTGGTCGTTCTTCCTTTGTGGTACGACGACGATTAAGCTCGTTCGAGTCCTCCATGTTGGGCCGAGAATCTGCTCGATCAAAAGAGTGGAAACTCACCTCTTTGTTTAATTCAGGGTGATGCACTTGTACCTGAATTTTCATTAAGTAAAAGCTTCAGCACAACAGTTCTATTTATAGAACCACAAGTGTGGGTTGCAAGCTAAAAACCCAATAAAGGCTATAAGCTAAAATCCCAAATAAGCATACGAATATCATTTCTTATGATGTACCACATATCACTTAATCGTGTGGTACCTTACCACATTCTATATTCCATTTAAGTGCACCGTACCTTACTGTGTTCCTCATTTACTCTATTTCTCATTTATCTTCCTTTATGTGTGTGACCCTGTAGGTTTCCACGATGTTGGAAATTATATTAAAACATATTTAACATAATAAATAGTGAGCGGTATCTAGCAACACATCATTGCTACCCAAGTCACGAAAATGTCATGTGATATGACAAAACCTTTTCGTGATAATATTTGCATGTACAATTACCCTTTTACTCTTATGTCTATATTGAACACAAGGCATAGACCGTGTCACCCTTGTCCAGTTCAATATTGGGCCCTCATACATTTATCATGTTACATAAGATGGGAAAATTCCATCTAGGTCACTCATGTCCCTCAGCATGCTTTGTGAAGTACCCATTAATTGTCTTTATGATCATCTAGTTACGGATAACATTTGATCAACAATAAAGCACTTGACTCTACATCTATGGTTCATAGTGGTTTCAGGTCGAAGGGTGTATACACCACTTATCACCATGAGAATAACTTATGACACTTTGCATAACATTCTATATAATATTCTCATAGAGGTTCAATCCAGTATAAAATATTACTCCTAATATTTATACCTATGTCAAGACTTGATAACTCCTTATCCATGATTCATGAGATGTGATCATCAGTCTATCTTCATAATAATCTCAATGCTTTAATGTTATCCCACTTCACAATAAAGCTCGATTATGGATACTTTAAGAATAGTGTCCCTGTGTTTAATGGAATCTCATGATTAAATTACACTTAACATTGCATTAAATAAACTAACTATTCTAGGGAATTTATTATTTTCCAAAAGCAAGCATAATAAAGAAATGCCTTTTATTATTAATAAATAATTCGATACAAGTACCAAAACGTATTGGCCTATAGGGCTTACACCAACATGATATCCCCATGGAAGGTAGCGACCAGAACTTCAGCGGTGTAGTATTTCATCTTCAGATGGACGCTTGAAGGGATAGCGATCAGTTAAGTCAGAGTGGGCCTCCAAAAGATGCAATTGTATAGGGACGGGAAATCACTAATGAGGAACTGGGTTTTGATGGACCAGACCGTCTCCCCAGCCCGGAAAGTCATTATCAACTCGACGTATCCTCGTGGCTTCATGACAGAGTCATTGAATCCCTGAAGGTATGAACCAACATATGGTGTGAGGTGCGTCTCTTTCAATTTCAGAGTGGTGAACAATTATGAGTACATGATGGCCACTAAGCTCCCCTCATCGACAAAAATGCACCTAACATCAAAGTTTTCCATTTGTGCCCGCACGAGTAGAGGGATGTTTATGTTGGGTGCCCCGTTGGACAAATTCTCCCTATAGAACACGAGAGGTTAGGATTTCCCCCTCACCTTGCCATGGGTAGCCATCATGTCAGAGCTCATCTCCATCAACTGCTCGAACCTCTTCTTGACGGAGCCTATGGAGATTTTGTTGAACCCCACTAGATATGACCATCGTGGTTGAGAAAGTTTCCCAGGGTCTGTGAGTCATGAAATACAGGGGGAATTCATCGAGATCGGGAAGATATAAGTCATCAGGCCTAGTGATTCTCATGGCAACAGGCATGAGTGACTCGTCACAAGGCTTCTCCTCCTCTACCTTGCTGGACTCAGGAGAGTTTTCTCGGGGACCCTTCTTCTTCTTGTACTATTTAAAATGCTCGTCCCAAATAAGGATTTCGATGGAATCCTTTAGGTGTATACAGTCCTCGGTCATGTGCCTATGACTTCTATGGAACCTACAATGTTTTCTTTTTTCTATCCCTAGTTTGGACGACGTCTATCGAGGAAAGCATACCCCTCCCTATTTAAACTCGGTATTCGCGCAATCATTGAGGATTCACTTGTGATATCATTTGAGAGGTGTGTAGTTGTTGAAACGACTAGACGGTCCTTGTAGTACCTTGAAGACTGGGGCTTGTCCTCTTGCTTCTTCTCCCTCGTGACGAGATGTCGATGGGTCTTCTTGTTTGAGACCTTGAAATTTTCTTGATGTCGTGAGTCTCTAATGTTGTTCACAATCTCCTTTTCTTCGTAGTGGATATATGCTTACGCCTTCATAAAAAATGCATCAAGAGTTGCTAGGGTTTCGATGCCCACAACCTTAGCAAAGTCGCTGTGTGGGGGCAACCCCCTCTCAAAGAGTTATTTCTTCACCCCGCCTGTTGTCAAGACTTGGAAATCTTCTTTATTAAATCTCTTTATATAAGCCCGGAGAGTTTCGTTGTTACCCTGGATGATAGCTTCCAAGGATGCCTCAGATTTTGGCTATCGACTGGATGCTGTGAATTGACAGGAAAATTGTCTTCTCAGATGCTTCAAATATGTGATTGATTCCTCGAGAAGGCTCTTATATCATGACATATCCCCTTAACAAAGTGTAGTAGAGAGCAAATGACATTTGATGGTTCCTCGAACTCCAAGGTAATCAAGCAAAGCATCAATGTTCTCAATGTGCTAGGCCGGATCAGTAGTACTGTCGTAGGTGCCTAATCGTGGAGGCTACTCCAGGACGACAGGAAAAGGGATCTCCATGATTTCTTTGGATAATGGGTCGTGAGGCTCGTCATCATCACTTCTTACTGGAGAAGATGGTGGGGAATAGTTATTCCTTCCATGTTGGGGAGAAATGATTTTGTCCTGCTTTGGCTTGGGCAATGGTGATCAATCGTGGGTAGGTCAAAGCTTGTTCCTGGTTCTTTTGGAGATAGGGGATCCCTTATCCTTGCAAGGAGGCGTGAGGCCTCGTTTCGTTGGGAAAGAGATATCTTATCTCTCCCTTGTGGGAAGCCTGTCGCGCCTGGACAGTGAGGGACTTCGTGAGTGGCTGCGTTTGAGTCTCTTGGGCAGAGATTTTGGTCAACTCTTCTCCAGGTCTCCGATCCTCTGGTTTTGCTACAGGATGAGGTTATTAGTTTGATTGAGGGCAGCGAGGAGCGCTGCCATGGGTGGATTGACATTGGCCTATATGGATACTGATTGTATGGATCCTCGATGTGGCTATTGTCACATTTGGTGTGTTATTTGGCCTTATTTCCCCTGGGGAGCTATCGAACAAAGACTTTCCCGAAACAGGGCCAAATCTATTCGGGAAAAGCCATTTGGGTTGCGTTGAAGGTAAATGTAGATTGGACCTATCTAACCATTGTCCCAATCAAAAATATATATATATATATATATATATATATATATATATATATATATATATATATATATATATATATATATATATATATATATATATATATATATATATATATATTCTCAAGAGTTTTGTGGGAACAAACTTGGATTGTCTCAAAATAGTGGAAAACTGTAAAGGTAAACATGAGGATAATAAGCAACTATTATTTATAACTAAAGATAGTTTCTATATAAATTAGAGTTTGCAAAATGGGTCCAATCAATCAAGTCGGGTTGAAAAAACAATAATAATATAAGATTTGCACAAAATTTAGAATTTATTTATTTTTTGAGCTTTTTAATTTGACTTGTTGAAATTTGAATCTAACCATACTATTATGAATCTAAATATTGTGTTTAATGACAACAATATTACATTTCTTAATATATTTATAAAAAATATTAAACGACATTCATTTTAAAACTAAGAGTTTGTTTAGGGTCTACAATGAAAACCACATCAATTATTTTGCTTGCTACCTACACAAGGGAATGCCCTTTTGTTGAGCTCATGGGAGCCATCATTTCAATGGAGCATGCTAGAACACCCTCTAAATCCCACGATAAACAAATGACATAATCAAAGTAAATTAACATGTATATCCCAGAGTGCATCACATATATTTTCAAAACAACACAATTAATACATTGGTCATGTTTATATCATACGCTAAAATCATATTTCATATAATAACACATATACATCTCGTAGCGGATTAAATCTTTTTTACAATAACATTAATGATTGAAGTCCTATTCCAACAATCATGTCATAAAGTACTAGACACTAAAGGCCAATCATCACCTAATCTCAAATAAAACATAAGTATATGGAGAGTACAACTAAATATCTTTCTAATACATGAATATAACATATATAACATCTTTCTAATACATGAATATAACAAATAAAACATAAATTCAAATGTTCCTCATGTTACATGACTAGAGAATGACAACTCCTAAGTAACCGGATAAACAAGAGAATAATCTCCTCCAAATAATCCTTGCAAGAAGCAACACTATCTTCGGTACCTGAGCGAAATCATAAGGCACATCATTTCAACAAAATAATTCAAATTCATATCATTATGGAAATATATAATAATAAGAAATGCATCACATACAAGTAATAATGAATTCACCACACTTTATATAATCATGTATTCAACATGATACAAATTAATTCACATGATAACATATACGACATTGCTCAATAATTTAATATTCAAAGATAACCAATCATAATCACCACAAAGTAACATCCACACCAATATCACTATTGCATACTAAATTAACAATTCACATCGACACATGTGTCTTCAATACAACTTAATGCAATATGCATTTGGTACCAATCATGAATAACTAGGTTCACCTCATTCCAGATCCCCACCATAGGATAAGAACCACCAATTATGAACATATAGTTCACCGTTCCAAATCTCCACCATAGGACTAGAACCACCAATAAAAGCTGGTTTCATCTTTAAGCTTTTGAACTGAAATTCTGGAGGAAGAAGACTCAAATGTCATATAAGGATGTCGAGAAATATGATCTGCCATTAAAAAAAAACAGACAAGGTAGAGTAATAAAATAGTGCAACACAAACATAAAGAACACATCAGAATTATTAACCCAGTTCGGTTCAAACCAACCTACATCTGGGGGCTACCAAGCCAGGAAGAAGACTCCATTATCAGTAGTATTATTTTATGTAAACAACCTCTAGTTTATAGATAAACAACCTCCGGTTTACCTAATCACTACCCAATGAAATATTTATCTTAGAACACCATCTAAGACAAGAGAACCTCTGCTCACTTCCTAGTGATACCTAACTGTTACAAACTTCTACAACAGTATCAACCTATTTGAAGAACACTTCTTCAAATATTAAAACAGTCAAAACTCTTGACACACATACTTGGAATTGCTTCAAAGATCTTCCAAGAACATAACTCAACTCATTGCTTCATAGCTTCTGAGTGAGTACAACTATCCTCTTGCCTACGGGCTTTGAGATACCATTCAGTGACCGTCCCACAATCCGGGTGGTTCACACACAGCTAACCCCAATGATTACATCTTTCTATATTTGGCTAGCTTGCTAAAACTAGGATACACAGTCCTTATTTATAACCTATCACCCAACTAGATTTGGGCCTTCAAACAACAACATATCAGCTGTAACAAACTGCATAAACAAACTCTGTAGAAAACAAACAGTAGAAAACTTCTGCTACAATCAAGGTCTTCAATCCTAAGTTTTATGACTTTTCTCCTTAGCTTCAGATTGAATCTTCTAGACCTTCACATATGCCTTCAATAACACGCCACATAGATTGCATAATATTCCCTGAATATTCTGCACAACTTAAAACAGAACTGTAACAACTTTAACAGTTTAGTAGCGTGATGTCTGATGTCACGATATCGTCTTCGACATGTTGTTCCAGATGTTGATTTAACTCAACACAAAATGTTTAGGCATTCCAATAGAATTACATTTAAGTTAAATATCCACTTGTACATTAAATTATTACTGCTACTATTTGTTTTACTAAAATTAATGTCAATCCTTAAAAATAAGGAACTTACAATCTCCCCCTTTGGCAAATTTTGGCTAAAACAAATAATTACAAATTACAAAATATTACATCAAAACGGCAACAAAAATTACAATTAAACATTAACAATTAACAATTTAAAATGTTTTCTTCAGATCTTGAGTTTGTAGATAGTGTTTGAACATCTCATTTGACATCTTCATTTCTCCATTGAACTAACACCAGGTGTGCAAGGTAGGAGAGTTCTGAAGACTTGGTGCTAGATTTGAAGATAGACTACCCCCTAAGTCGCATAAGAGATAGTTCCGAAGGGATTCTGAACTTTTTCTTTGTAACTCAGAACACAGGTCACAACTGTGTTCATAAACTACGATCACAAGTCACAAAAAATTCCAGGTTGGAACCTGATAAACAATTTGGTATGATCCATTTGGACATTGTGACTTAGAAATAATTTCACTCTCTCTTGTTTCAATTTCTGAGTGACACACTTTCTCTCCCCCTTTTTAGCAAAAAAATTTGGCAATGGGAGCCTTCATAAACTAGATCCAGGCGCATGAAGCCCAAACTCGAATAAACCTCATGATATTCAATACAACAAATGTTTAATTGATAATATAGGTAGAGAGATCCTCTATAAATAGGTCAGGAAATAACAGCTTTTGGTCTTTGGTCAAGGAGAATAAACTTTGGCTTGAAGGACTGCACTAAAAATAACATTGTACAGCCCAAACTAACTCTGGCCATCTTTAATAGAGTTTGGCAGTTTCTGTTGAGAGGAGTTAGTTCCAATAAAGGCACAGGTTACCTCATCTTTGTACATCATGCAATTACATATGATTACTTCCTCTTCTTTCACCAATCCGGACTGCCTCTTTCTGAGATATCATACCATGTGACTTTGACCATATTCTTTCACATGGAGAGAACTATTATGGATTTATGATATCTATACTTTTGCAATATGATCCCACATATATCCTCATAAAATTGCAGAGACACTTCTTACTTCTGCTCATACGTACTCACATATAGTCATGACTTAGCCACTGATATTGAGATTCATAAGAATTTTGATGTTCCAACATCATTTGGGACATCCACAATACTACTACAGAACTTATTTTCCTTGGTTCTAAGATCACAATTGTTTCTCAGCTACTCATCAAATATAATTTTATCTCTAGGCCATTTCAATCCACAACAGCATAAACTTCCTTTTACACAACACCAATAACATTTGTAAGCACAAAATTAACACCCAGATAGTTTCTCTGCACCTTCACTGATCATAAACCCTGAATCAATTTCACAAATCATGATCCATACATGATTTCATATTGATGCTTAGAATTAGGGTTCATCTATCCTCGTTCAAAATTAATCGTCAAATGCTTAAAATAAATGAAATTAAACACTACCATCATATTCTTGGGTTCAAAACGAGCAAGTTTGATGTTTGTAACTTTTAATTTCATTGAGAAATGAAAAATACATGGATTGATGAAGGTTGGAGAAGATGATGTTCATGCGCGCGTTTTTCTGTTTGTTTTTCAAATTCAAATAATTTGTTTGTAATATAATTTAATTGAATGGGATAAATTAACGGATATATAGCCACCTCAGTGGTAGAACGCGCGCCTCTTAGTCCATTCCATGCCCATGGTCTAGGGTTCGAATCCCCCCTGGGACCTTTTCATTTTCCAAACTTCTCACTTTTCACCTTTTTCAACTATTTTCAAAACATTTTCCAAACTTATTTTCAAATATATTTTTATGGAAGCGTGTTATTAACAAGCCACGCATGTGGCCCAGTGGTTAAGTTTTTCACCTTTAGAAATCAAGTCATGGGTTCAAACCCTTCCAAGACCAAAACATTCTTTTTATCAATTGTTTCCTTAAGTTTTTCAACAAACTTCAACATTTTCAAAACCCAATCAAAACTTCTCATTTTGAGATGATTTTTTGCACACTTGTCATTTAATATACCTATTTTATGATTATGTCAAAAAATACCAAAAAATATTTTCTTTTCGATATATTTTTATTAGGTTAAGTGAGACGTTTTAAAGTATTTTTAATACTTTTCAAAAATGTTTTCTTTCCGATTTTCAAACCTAATATTTTTCAAAACTTCTTGTGAATATTCTTCACTTTTCAAAATCATTTTCAAAACTTTCAAAAACATTTCAATTGACTTACGCACCTCTTTTCCATGATCGATTAATCTTTGAAAATACAAACCGAACTAGGTTTTTCTTCGAAATTCTTTCGAATTCAAAAATCAAATTGATCATGGGCCTTGTAAGTCCCAACCCTTTTTATGTGCATATTTATTTCCTTGTACATATCAACCCTTTTTATGTACATATTCATTTCCTTGTACACATCCACCCTTTTGTGTACATATTCAATTCCTTGTACATATTCAATCATCCTTGCAAATATTCAAGTACAATTAGCTTCGTTTCGCTAATTTTTATTCACTTGTTTATACACCGATTCATTGGTATTAAGAGGAGCATTATTCTCGGTGAAACTGCTCTTAAACTAATGAGCCTCCCTTAAGGTGTAAGTCCCAACTCCTTTGTATATATCCAAGTATACTAGCTTATCCGCTTGTTTTAAACACTTGTTTATATATTTGCTTTCACACATCATTTGCATATATTCAAGTTACACTTTCTTTAATTTCTTATTTTATACACTTGTTTATATATTTCCTTCATAAACCCTTGCGAATGTACGCACACACACACTTTGTCATATATATACTTGTTCATATACTTGTTCATTTATGTCATTACAACTAGTATAACAACTAGGTTCTCCATAGCCTCCTCTTGGGCTTTGTACAAGATAACTCACTTGTTGAGTTAGCCTCCCCTTGGGGTTCGTACAAAAGAACTCTCCTGTTGAGTTATCCTCCTCTTGGGCTTCGTTCAAAAGAACTCCCTTGTTGAGTTTAGCCTTCTCTTGGGCATCATACAAGAAAGAGATATAGAAATCTCTTGCAGCCTCCTATTGGGCTTCCAATACAAATAATCACCTTCGCTAGGATAGAACCCTAAGAGTATGATTTCCCGGTGAAATCACTCTTGAATCATAAGAGGATGGTCTCCCGGTGAAATCACTCTTAAAGCCAAGCCATCCATACTCTATAGCCTTCTCCTGGGCTCCCAATACAAGGACCCTCGATGACCCTCGAAATGCCTCCTCTTGGGCTTACAATACAAGGACCCACAGGCTTCCTAAAAGCACCCCCTAATCAATAATCAATTTCTCCTAGAGATTTAGACATGTATCATCTCTATGGAAGAAGTATCTCATCTATAACATCACATACAAATCAAACTTTTTCAAATTCAACATCTTTTTCAAACACTTTTTCAAACAAAATATCTTTACTTGCAAGTGGCAACGCTTGTGCACTCAAGCAAAACGCCCAATGCTTACAATTAAAGATTCAAACATTTTTCAAACATCTTTCTTAACTTGTAAGTGGTAACGCTTGTACACTCAAGAAAAACACCCAATGCTTACAATGAAAGATTTAAGCAATCAAACTTTCAAAAATGTATGTGATGAAATAGATTAGATACATTTTTCATTAAGATGACATTTGTCTTTGTCTCTTAATAAAATCACCCTTTGCTTCCACTAGTATAAGTGGGAACTACGATTGCTCTTATTTTCTCAACCTCCCTTTGAGAATACGTAGGCACAAGGTCTCACCCTTGGCGAGCATATTTCTTTCTCTCTCAAACCAAACAAACCTTAGTTCCATTAGATCCAACCTACAGATGCTCTAATTCCCACTAGGGGATATGTATGCAGAGGATCCCAATGATCTTTGCGAGCATAATAATAACAAAACTTAGGTTTCTGCCTAACCTGTCTTTCTTAAAACCCAAAGGAGAAACTTTCCCGAAATAGAGTAGAAAATAAAACACACAAACATACAAAAATATGCATAAAAAAGTTCCTATAGAAAACTATAGATATATAGGGTGTTAATATCTTCTCTTTATATAACCAACCCCCTTACCCAGGTCTCTCCCCAATGCGTTGCGTCTAGTTCACGCTAGTCGCATCACATATCATTATTTATTTAGGGTATTTCAGCTTTCCCCTTTTCCATCTCCTTCTCTTGTTTGGAAACAATAAAGCTTGATGCTCACGACATCTTTTAAAACAAAAAAATCAAAAGAGTAAATTGTTTTGAGCCTGAGATTCGATTCCCTTGTTCATCACTTTTTACCCCAAACAAATGCAGGTACTTGAAACTTGTGATGTAGCTTGTGAAGTCAATTATGATGCACCAAAATATATATAGTTGATGCAGGTCAATTGTTATACTATGAAGTCAATTGTGATGCATGGAAATATATATAGTTTATAGTTTTGAGGTCAATTATGATGCATCTTGTGAAGGATAAAGAATGAAGCATAAGATGAAAATTAATTGTATAAATATCATGAAAAATCAGCTTGTGAAAAATCAATTGTACATCAGTAGTTTTAATTTTTTTTGTTTTCTCAGTTTCATGTAAGAGTATCAATGAATTATCAATTTGATTTGATTGAATAAATAAATTTGTATTTAGTTTTCAATTGAATTGTTACAGGATTATGATATAATGTATCAGATAATATCTCTATAATATGTGTTGACATTGCTATTGCATTGACCAATCGAGTTGAATTTGAAATGTGTGGAGTGTGGAGTGTTGAAGTGACATAATGGCAATTGTACCCATTTTTCATCCATATCTTCAAAAATCACATCCATAATATAGAGTAAAAATCTATAAAATATGTACGATTATGAACGCAAATAATAAAATAAACAGGTATAAGTGTAAGTACGAATACAGATAATTTAGTACTCACGTTGCCCCATATTCGCATAATATATATTTTGTATATATTATATATGTATACTTATCAATTTTATTAAATACAATATTATTAAACTTAAACACATTTTAAAATAAAAGTATTTATTTTTTCTTAATTCAACATAAATATTCTTGAATTTTTCTTAATGTTGTAAACAATTAAAAGAAAATGATAAATTATAATTGATCAATAACTTTTTATTAAAAATGCGGATAAACGGTTAAGAACATATTTATTTAGGTATTTATAGGGTACGGATGTTGATACATGCATAAATGTTGTTGTTCACGTATGTATGGACTTGGATAGAGAGATTTTTTAAAATAATAAATATAGAGATGAATATAATAATATCCTACCCTGACTCTACACATTGTAATCCATAGTCCTATATTATAATTATTGTTGATGTTTGTGTAGATTAAATGTTCAAATATTAATCATACATGTATTTTGCTGTAAAACATAATTTAAATTCTACAATCAAGTCATTTTTTATTAATTAGAGATTTTCCCGCCGTTTCTTTTTTTTTCCTTCGCATTTCTAATTATTTGCAAATGTACCTACAAATTCTTTTATGCAAAGTCTTTAAAAGATATACTACATGTATTGAAAATCCCTAACTTTTCTTTTTTGACAAGTCCCCAAACTTTATTTAGGAGGCAAGATCTCTACTATTTTTTTTATAAAATAAAAATAAAAAAGTAATATACTTTGATCAGATATGCCCATTTAAATTTATTTTAGAGAATTTCTTTCTGTATTTAGTGGTAGTGGGTGCGATTGAGGATTTCACAACTGAAAATCCAAAAATATTATTTGCGTGTACTTACGAATTCATCTTTCAATAGAATTCGTACTTGCGAATTTATCTTTCAGTAGAATTTGCAAGTGCACTTGTAAATTATGCCACATGTTATTTTTTAAGAATCTATGGTTAATTCGTAAGTGCACCTGCGTGCAGAAACAGTGGAGGATATTGAATGAGTTGAATTTTTTTATGGACTAACATTCTTTTATGCAGGTACGGTAACATTAAAAGAAAGATGATCGAAAGTTATTCCAACCGGGATGATATGATTTTATCTATTTGGTGGAGAGATATTCGTTTGATTGATTCTAATGGGATGAATGCTCAAGATAATTGGTTTTCTTATTCTATATCACTCAAATTGGGTGATGGCAATTTCATTTATTTTTGGCATGATATTTAGGCTGAAATTAACTCTTTTTCTTCTCTTTTCTCGGAGCTTTTCGCTTTTGCTAAGATGGGCTTTGAGAGAGTTAGTGATAATGGTTATTGGAGAGATAATTATTGGATTTGGCAACCGATTTTCACGATGGATACTGCCTCATTTTCTCGATCCGTGATGGTTGAATTTTCGGATCTTTTTAACATTTTGCAGCATGTTCAACCAAAGATGGGATGCCCCGATAACTTTGTGTGTTGGAGACATCCGAATAGTTTTTCTGTTAAGGCATGTTACGGGTGGATTTTGGATTTCGGCTTTCATCCGATGGTAATGGAGACAAATGTGCTTAAGATACTAGATTCATTGTGGAAATCTAAATTACCAAGTAAGCCCTTATTTTTTGGTTGGAGACTTTTCTTGAACCATCTCCCAACTAAATTAAACTTGTCTCGTCGTGGAGTTTTGCTTGAGTATAATAATTTGGTTTGTACGCTTTGCATGTTGGAAGATGAAAATATTAATTATCTTTTTGGCTCTTGTGTTGTGGCGTCTCTTTGGTGGAAGAACACTTGTGAGTGGCTCCTGATGGATTTGCCTATGATGTCGGATTCGGTGTTAGACAAGCTTACTTCTTTTGAGATATCTTGTAGGTATCGCTTTCATTATATTTCTAGTTGGATATTTGGTTTGGCCGTGTGTTATTCCATTTGGACTTGTAGAAATTCCATTATTTTTGATGGAGGTATTCTTTCTAAAATAGATGAGATGGAATTGATTAAGCTAGTTTCTTGGGAATGGTTTCTTTTTACTAGTAAGTTGGATAGTAATGTTATATGGTCAGATTGGTTTGTCTCTCCGACCATTATAGATTATCCGCATTGAGGTTTGTTCGTGTTGTTTGTATGATGGGTTGTGCACCCCTTGTGTTTTTTTTAGTTAATTCAGTTGTTTGCCTATAAAAAAAAAGTCCATTATTTACATCATTAATGTAGATTTTTAGATTTTGGGATTTGGAAAAAATAAATAATTGTAAAACTAAATATAGATAATATGTATGAAACATATAGATTTAAGCGGCGACAATTTTTTCGATGCATTTTAGAATGTAACTGAATCATTTTTTGAATGTATTTTCGAACATATTGTAAAATCTATACGTTTCAATACATATATAACATAGTATCTATATTTAGTTTTATAATTAATTTTTTTATGTCCCAAAATTTAAATATCTACCATTAGGATTTGGTTTTGTTCTTGCAGAATTTGCAAGTACATTTGTGAATTAATTTTAGATTCATAAAAAAACAACACAAGACATAATTCGCAAGTGCACTTGCAAATTCTACTGAAAGGTGCATTCGTAGGTGCACTTGTGAATTTTGCTAAAAGATGAATTCGCAAGTGCACCTGTAAAATAAATTTAAAAATTTATATTAGGTGTGCGTTCGTAAATGCCCTTACAAATTTTTAAGGTATTTTAAATTTTCACGTATAGAAAAAGGATCAATAGATAGAAAAGAAATTCCCTTTACTTTTTATTTTATATTATGCCATGTTATCTATTATATAAAATTTCGTTGCATTGTAACTATAGAGGTGTTAATATGCCGAACAACTAACCAGAGTCTATGGTTTAGTTTACAAGATCAATAATAGGGCAGCCTTTTTAATAGAAAAAATTTAGGTATTGTTTATCAGTATATTTAGTTAAATAGTTAATCTACTGAACATTAAAAAGCATTTTAAATCTATCAAACATATAAATAAGTTTATTATTTTTAATATTATATTTTATATTTTATATTTTACATTAAAATATAAAAATAGTTTATCAGTATATTTAGTTAAATAGTTAATCTACTGAACATTAAAAAGCATTTTAAATCTATCAAACATATAAATAAGTTTATTATTTTTAATATTATATTTTATATTTTACATTAAAATATAAAAATAAAGTATAGAGAGCGTTTGTTTTATGGATTGCAAATTTATTTTTAGAAATATAGGTTGAAATATTTTGCATTTTCATGTTTGTTTTAAATTTCTCAAAATTATATCTAAGATCTTTTTATTCTCAGAAATTTATTTTACACATAATTTTATCATTTTTATTCCCATATTATAGGGTGAGAATCTTACATTCTCATAGGAATAAGAAATAACCACCCATTACTTTCAACTCCCAAATATTTTAACTTATATATTTTAAATTCTAAATTTTAAATTAATATATTTTATAAAAATTTTAAAGAAATTAAATTGTTTCACCAAACATATAGATGAGAATAAAATTTCCAAGAATAATATTCTCATGAATAATATTTTCGAATAATATTTTTAATCTTTAAAACAAACCCACCCATAGTTATTTTGAAGAATTTGAGAAAAATATATTGAAAAAATCTTTTGAATAATAACATAAATTGTTTTCATAAATTCTCTCAAATAACAAAAATTATGCTAGTATATAAGAACAAATAAGTCAATATAAAAAATATTTAATCTTATTGTAATATTGACTCTTTTGTATATTTTAATATTAATTAAATTTTTTATTTATATATATTTAAATAATATATGTTTTTTAAGTAGGTTAATTAAGTCTTTGAAAAAGTCAGACTTAAGTTGAAAATAAATTTATTATAAACTATAAACTAGTCTAAAAATTTAAATTAACATGTCAGATTACCTAACTCGATACAATCTATTTTCACTTTTAATCATAAAAAAAAAAACTTAATTGTGTTACTTTACTTTACTATGCATCAATATATTTTTAAAGCAAAGAAAAGCATAAATTGCAAAGAATTTTCAACATAATTTTGTTGTAGTTTTTTTCTTTTTTATGAAAGGAGGAAAGCCCCAACACAATTTCTTCTATTTTCTTATCCATCACTATGGTAACATCCCATTATCTTTTATCCACTAATACTTGCGTGGAGTTTTATGAAGAAAAAATCATGCTTTCATGTTAAAGATTTTCTTACAAAATAAAATTCTTAAGGATTTTTCAAAAGATTTTTCTCAACCCTTCACAGCCGCAAGTTGAAGGTATAAAAATAGAAGTTAAGTGGCCACCTCTTGTTATATTCATAGGTCATTACCTCAAAATGGAGAGAAGATCTTTCCAACCCGTAACAATTGAGTGAATGCTTATATTGGTTTTTTCCATTTAAAGGAAAACCATGATTTGAACTAGTCTTCAAGTATGATGATTTTTTAGCTAATTAAATAGATTGAATGTCACGAAGCATGAACATATGGGGTTCAACCTTAGCTAGTTGATTTTAGAATAGAAAAGTAGTATGATTTGTATTGCGTTTGGTTAGAGAAAGCCATTGTCTTATATGTTTCATTTTGGAAATACTATTGTTGTAGTTATCTCATACTCAAAGCTTATTTAGCCAAAATAGAAGGCAATTTATCATTAGTATATTTCTCGATGTACCAAATCTTCAATTTAATCACATGTTAATTCAGAAATCTATCTGCGAAGAGATTTTAAGGTGTGTTCGGAAATACATATCTGAATACATTTTTTTTTAATTTAAAAAATTAGTTAAGAGATGCATCTCCGAAGTAGGTGACATATTTAAAGCTCGCGTTTGACTCTCCCTCTTCTCATTCTTCATATTTTCAGAAACTCAATTTTCTCTCTACCTCAATCTACCCATTTCTAGTTCCCACTCAAGATCAAGTTTTGAATCAACATTTACTTGTATTTTTTAATTTTCAACTCCCTCTAACTACTGCATTCAACATCAAATTATTTTACACTCTCATAAACACATTTTAAAATAAGTCTCTCATTTACCTTATTTTGATTTTGGATTAATGTATTAGCTCAAATATGTTAGTTTTAATGAATTAGATAGCATTAGCATTTCAAATAGTATAGTCTTTGTTTATACAATTTGGATGAGTTTGGATAGCTAGGCAAGTTGCATAAAATTTTCTGTCACTGAAGCTACAAAGAATTTTTTCGAAAACGCATCCTGAAATGTTCTTCTGCAGGTTTTCAGAGATACATGTTAGAAGTATTTGTGCTATTCATAAGCATTAGTTTCCGACGTAGCGTCCCAGAAAGATGTTAGGCTTTTGGGGTCCTATTTGTTTTGTTAACTTAATTATTAAGTTTACTTTTATTAGGGCCTATTTGGCAGTTTATTTTGTGTATATAAACAACTTTGTAACTATGATTTTAGTAAGAGATTTTAATATAAAATTTCTTCCTCAACAAGTTTTTTTATAGCCATATTTTCTTCTCTCTCTCTCTCTCTCTCTCTTTTCATTTATATCTTCTTCTTCAACCTTTGTGCACCAACAATTGGCATCTAGAGCTCCGATTACATTCACAGGTCAACATGATTGTACGTGAGGTATATGTAATTGATTCTGTTGGTCTTGAATTCGTGTTGAATTCACGATCGAAATCGTATCAGGATTGCATTTCTTGATTTTGCAGGGTTGGGAAATATTAGTGTTTGGTGAGATCAGGGGTCTGTTTGAGTTTCAGTGCATAAAAACGAAGATGAGCAGTTGAATTCGTTTAAATACTAAACTTCTAGTGTTTGATGAAAAAAATTATAATTAGTGGATGATTCAAATATGTGTGTTGTTCAGTGCTCAATATGTGCTTGACCTTGTCAATGAACGTTATGTTTCAATTGCAGCAGATGTTATGGATGAACATAGAACCGCACAGAGAGATACGAGAAAGAAGGACCAAAAGGCATTGTTCTACAACCGTCAGTGTGTGGATGCAAATGTGTTTGAGAAAATCGTTGATTCGACGATGGAAAAGGCTAAGTTGACACGGTGCTACGACGATGACGCATAATTGAAAAAGGTAAAACTTTAATCTCTACGTAAGTAGTATGAGATCTCAACATGAAGAACAATGATAAGGTACCAAATTACATTTCTAGAGTGATTTTGATTACAAATGAGACGAAATCATGCGGAGAAACTCTTTCTGAACAAGTAATCATTGTGGAGATATCGAGATCTCTTACTCCTAAATTTGATCACATTGTTGTAGAAACTGAACATTCTAAAGATCTAAGCACCATGAGAATTGAAGAGCTGCAAAGTAGTCTAGAGGCGCAAGAGTTGCGTCTGACAGAGAGAACTTCTGAAAAAGAGTTCCAGCAGGCTCTGAAAGATTATTTTATCCAGAAAGACTATAAGAAATTTTGGTAAGAAACCAAGAAGAGACATGTTGGTAGTTTTGAGAAGTCAGAAGCCTCCAACTCCGATGATAACAAGTATTGGAAGGGAAGGAGAAGTTTGACAAAAAGAATGATCAATGTTACTATTGCGAGTAGTTTGGCCATTTAACTAACGCAAGTTGGTCAAACAAGGGAAGGAAATCAGAAGAAGAAAATATAGCCAGAATAGATTATGATGATGAACATGTGCTATTAATGGCTTCTAAGTCTAATGGTAGGTATTTGGTAGACTGGTGGTATATGGTTACTGGTTGCTCAAATCACTTGATTGGAAACAAATAATGGCTGGTTGATTTTGGTCCCATAAGGGGGACAAAGATCAGATGTGTTGATGATAATTACCTTAATGCATAAGGTATGGGAAATGTTAAATTCAGAGTGATGAATAAAAGAACCATTCTGATCAAAGATGTTTGGTATGTTCCTAAAATGAAGAGTAACCTGATGAGTGTAGGAAGCTGATTGAGAAAGGTGTCTCAATTAATATGAAGAACAATCTCTTGAACTTGTATGACTATAATTAGAATTTGATTATGCAATATGATTAGGGAAACAACAGAACATTCAAGGTGAATGTGGAGACAAATAAAACTAAATGCCTTAGTGAAAAAGGTGCTAAAGGTGATAGGGAGTTGTGGCATAAGAGATTAGAGAATTTAGACTTCAGAAGCTTAGGGTATATGATTTATAAGAAGCTAGTACATGGAATTCCGAAGATTGTGAAGCCTGAGAATTCATGTGAGATATGCATGAAAGGAAAGTAACCTAAATTTCCATTTATGTCAAGTAGTTCCAAGAGCAAAACAGGATTTGGGATTAGTGTATTATGATGTATGTGGACCTTCACTAGGAGGAAACGAGTATTTTGTGTCTTTTGTGGATGAGTTCACAAGAACAACATGGGTGTCACTCATCAAGTTTAAGCATGGGGTGTTTACCGAGTTCAAGAAGTTCAAGATGAAAGCTAAGAAGAAAAATTGCCAAAAGTTGAAAGTTATCATAACTGGTGGTGGAGGTGAGTATAACTCTACAAAGTTCCAAAGGTTTTGTGAAGAGAATGGAATGGAGCATGAGGTTAATTCTCCATACATTGCTAAACTCAATGGTCTTGCTGAAAGAAGAAACATAACTTTACTTGATATGTCAAGGAGCACGCAGAAAATGGAGAAGTTTTCTCACACCTTGTGAGGAAAAGATTTTTCCACGCCAGTGTATGTTCTCAACAAGGGTCCAATGAAGGAAACTATTCCTTTAGAGAAGTGGACTGGAGATAAACAAAGTGTGAGTCATTTCAAAGTATTTGGTTATGTTTGCTCTAAACATGTTCCAGATGCTAAGAGAAAGAAGTTGGATGATATAAGCAACGTAATGTTACTGATGGGATACCACAATACAGATGCGTACACAATTTTTTGTCCAGTCACCAATATGGTGGAAGTCAACAAAGACGTTATTGTGAAAGATTAAGAAGCTTGGGACTAGAGCTAGTCTCAATCCAAATTTGGTGTAGTAACAACACCTAATGTAGCTTCTGATGATGAGTCATAAGTTGGAAGTTTTGAAGACGAGTTAGAGTGAGAAGATGATTCTGGAGACTCTGAAGATGTTTCAGAATCCAGAGATGATATTAAAGATGAATCATATTTTGATCGAGATTTTGATGATGATCGAAAATCTAGTGGTAATCATGCTTCTGGAAGGGAAACCTATCAAGACATAAGATATGGAGGACAAGCTTCTAAAGGGTGATCATGTTTTTGAAGGTGGTACTTCTTAAGATAATGGTTTTGTTGAAGAGTCAAAATATGTTCAGAGGCCACAAATAATCAGACAAATACCAAGGATAATTGTAGAGTTTAACATGTTGCAAGATACTGAAGTAGACTATGAGGGATAAGTCGTTCAATGTGTCATGTTAGTAGACTTTGAACTAGTTAATGTTGAATAATCCCTCAAGAAAAAAGTGTTGTTGAATGCAATGAAAGAAAAAATTGAGGCTATAGAAAGAAACAAGACTTGGGACTTGATTAAGCTTCCAAAAGAAAAGAAAGTCATCAGTGTCAGATGAGTTTCAAGGTGAAATTAAAGCAATATGGATCAATTGGCAAGCAAAAAGCAAGGCTAGTGGCTAGATATTTTCTTCAAAAACTTAGGCTAGATTACTTTGAGGTGTTTGCGCCTGTAGCTAGATATGAAACAATCAAATTGGTGATTGAGATTGCTGTGAATAGGATTTTTCCTCTAATGCAACTAGATGTGAAATCTACATTTTGGAATGATGCATCACGAGAAGAAGTATATGTATCACAAGCTCCTAGATCTTTGAAAACGAATCAAGAAGGGAAGGTGTATAAGTTCCATAAAGAACTTTATGGGTTGAAGCAAGCTCTCAATGCTTGGGACTTGAAGATTGATTCATTTTTCAAGAAGAATGTATTTCAGAAGTGTGATATGGAGTATGGCATTTATATTCAACATACTTCTAGAGGCAATATGATTCTGGTGTGTCTCTATGTTGATAACATATTGCTTACAAGGAGATTTCCATAAGAGATAGTCAAGTTTAAGGAGACGCTGTTTGATTTAGGAAATATGGTATATTTTTTAAGGATATAGATTATGTACTCTAAGAATGGTATCATTTTGCATCATTTCAAGTATGTGGTTAAAATGTTAATCTTGTTCAAATAATGTAACTGAATCACAGTAAAAATAACTAATCAACATGCTACATGCATTTTCATGAAAATCTAATCTAACATTTACCTCCATCATCTTCCCTAAACATAAAACCATTCTTCATCCATTTTCACCCTTAAAATCGTAAACTAATCAATTTTCTCATCTTTAACCTCGATCTAACATTTCCTCTAAGGTAGCTGGAATTTTCAAAGTCATTTTGTTGTTTTCGTAGCTGACATTTTTCGTAGCTCTGAAGTCGTTCTTGAAGGTTTCAAGAAGGTTCTAAAAAGGTATGTTTGTAGTCCCAAAATTTTGTTTATTTTGTTGTGGTACCAAACTTAGCTTTTCACAATGGGGTAAATGTTAGAGTTATCTAATATTACACTGTGTTTAGTGTTTATTATTTTAATAATCATTTATGTGTTTTTTCTTCCAAAAATGGGCATTTTTATGTCATATTTCATCATGGGGGCCACTTTGTGCATGACTTGTTTGTGTTTTACAAGGGTGGGAATGAAACCATCGTTCATGGAATAGATCCTAGCTAGTTTGGAGTTACTTTGAGGAAGTAAACTTAATTAGAGATTAGGGAAATGTAGGATTCAGATAGTGGATACAAAGTCTAGGAGTTGGTGAAGGGTATTTACACTTCATTAATAACAAATAAGCTGACGAAATTGACACATATTGCATAATAATGTTTATTGGGTTGAAAGTGATGTTGAAGACTTGCTAAGCAAGGTTTTTTGACCTAATATTTGTCATCTCAACCAAGGAATTCATGATGGCGACAGTAATGGTAGTATTTATGTTGGTGGTATTAGATTTAATGATAGTGAAGAAGAAATAACAACTTGAAGAAATGAAGATTTTGTGAAAGTTGTGGTGGACAGAACTACACAAGGTTCAAGGATTAAGGTGAATGAAAAGTGTCCCAGATTCAAGGTAAGGGCTGGAAAATCCAATAAGTAGTTAATTTCCTAATCGAAAGTCAACCTTTTTGTTCTTAGAAAGCTATTGGGTCAAGAGAATATGTTGATTATTCTAGTGATAAATTGGACAGTTGAGACCCCTATGTTAGTGGCAATGAAAAGCATCCAAAGTATAAGAAGTTTAGAGGCGAGTTGATGAACTAATACTACTAATTTAATCTAGGTAGGTAACTTAATTCTTTGGGAGAATTCAAATATGCTAATAGGGAATGTCCTGTACTTAACGTAAGAAAGATAAAGTTTGTTAAAATGAGAGTTATATGGTTAGGGTTTAGTGTAAGATTAAATTTATCTTTTTGACATTGTGTAGTAAATTAAGTTAAAGAAGCTTGACAAGAAGGAATGAGATTGTCTCTTATGATGACCAACCTTTCTAAGAACAACAATTCCAAGTATGCAATCCAACGCCAGTTCCTAAACCCATACCACTGAAGAAAATAATTCCAAATAAATCAAAGGTTGCAAAAAAGAAACTCATGACACCTAAGAGATGTAGTGATGGGTTGAAGACAATATGGAGGTCTAAGAATAACATAGGCCTGAGATCAAGTGCTTATGCACCATTAGAAGTTGATGACACATTTGATGAATCTAATGATGCTTCCAATAAAGACCCAATGTTAGGCTCCTATATGATAAAAATGAAGTCATGGGAAGATATTTCTATGGAATTGTCTTAGTGACGGTCCCAATTGTAGTTTGATATTTACTAAGTTCATTATTCTTTAAGTTTGTGAATTTCTAAGTTTGTCATTTTATAATGGACAACGTGTTCATTTTTCGAACATCTTGTAATGCACATTTTGTGCCTTTTGTGAACATCTTGTAAAACACAATGTGTACCTTTTGGAACAATTTATAACGAAGTTAATTATTAATAGGTGTGTTATTGTCAAAATTTATTGCCTATTGGGAACATCAACATATTATGTCAACTGTATAATTGTGGTTTGCACTATGCTAAACTACAACGGCAAAAATCTATAGCAGCTTAAAATATGAAACTATAACAGCTTATAAAATAATATGTAACAAAAACAATATGAAACTATATCAGCTTAAAAAACTAAACAATCACATATAAAACCAGAACAAAACCATGTTTTTTATTCATTCATTCAAATTAAAGATACATTACTTTAGGATATATTGTTTTGCACATTGTTGCATTTCCAACATTACACATCTAAGCTTTATTCTTACAATCTCCTAAAACTGAAACAAAATAATTCGAGAAACAAATAACTACTACTACGAGAACCTTCATGTTCTTCCTTATTCTCTTAAGATTATTCTTCATCTCTTCAAAATTCCTCATATGTTCTATAATATTCATACACCTAGTGCATCCATCTTCATCTTTTGGAGTTGTCTTTCTTTCCCTTACCCAAAATACTCATCATCCAAATGAAACAACTAACAATCCTTCTCTTTCTGCTTGAGTTAAACAACATTGCACTAACTAATTTTTTTGCAGAAAAATATGATAAAAACAAATAGAAGAAAATATGAAAAAATAAGAGATTTACCCCCCTCCCTCGCCCTAGAACTTGCAATTCTAGAATTTTCTACTTGGGTTTGCACTAGATTTCGAAACAAACAACTTTATAGCTAGATTGTGTCGTCATTTGGGAGTCATTCTTCCATTTGAGAGCGTGCTTGAGTTCGTGTTTGATGGCATTTTAAAGAAGGTGTGATTGGAAGAGAGACACATAAAAAGATATATGAATGCATTATAGTTCAGAGAAGTAGATTAGAGCTTCAAGGTTTTTTAGAAGACGATGACTAGAAAATGAAGAATGCAAACTCTAATTTATCTAGAAAACTTCATATAAAATAGATAAATTAGGGCTTGACATCATTTACATATTTAATTAGGTTAATTAGGTTAATAGTGTTATTTAAGGCACTTACTATGAGTTAATTAGTAAGATTAAAAAATGTTTATACTTTTGACCATAGTTAATTGCCACATGGATTTAAATCAAAATAAAAAAATATAACATAATTTTTGCTAAGTGGGCTTAACGAGGGAACACATGTGTGGAATATTGAAATGTAGAGGATTTATATAAAACTTTTATTTTTACATGAGAATTTTTAATAGTTCATCCATATGACAAGGAGGACAAATACTTATTAACCCATTTAATTTTCTTTAATTACGGAAGCGCATTGATCAGTGAATTTTGATGCACATTTCTCTATGTTTGTATTTAGGCATTTACATGGTTTAGTTTTTTTGTTTTTTTTATTTTTTTTATTTTTTGAAGTTTTTATAATTTAGTTTTTTTTACACTTAATTAATTTTCGTATTTTATTTTCAGAATTACTAGCTTTCATTAAAAAACTCATATCTGGAGCTTTGAGAATCGAATGGAGGCGTCCTAATACTTTCTGAAAAAGCTAAGAGACAAAGCTACAACTTTCATTTTACAACAAAGAGATGATTCGAAGTGCATCAGTACCGGAAAAATTCGTTGAAATTTCTGCCATTAGAATAATTTATTTTTGGGTCTTTTTAGTAGGTCTGGGTTATGTTTTGACACGGTTCGTTTTGTAAGTGGAAACCCTTATTTTGTTTTATAAGGCTTGCATCCGCTACATTAGGTTATCACACATTATTCACGAAAAATACTTTGTATGCTTGTTTGCCATGGAGAACTAATTCCCGAAGGCAAATCCTGTTGTTTACGGTTTCCTTCACTTTGAGGTTATTCTAATGCCAATTTAATTTTGATTTCTATTCAATTCTTTTTTATGAAATCATTTTCTTAATTTGATTTCAATTGTTTGCTTAATTCGATAGTTGTTCATAGGATGAAATTGATTAAATTCTATTGTATGAATGTTCCTAAATTTAACTGTGCATTATCGTTTGCTTAATCCGTTAACTCGTCATATTCTCAACCGTTTGATTAATTCGGTAAACAGGAACATAATTCGTATGATTTCGATAAGCGCTTGTATGATTGATCTCATAATCAAATAGAATCAAAGTCGTTAGGGATTGGTGTTATAATGGTCGATGATAAGTCGAAATGCGAATCAGTAGGATTAGCCATTTTAGCTTATTTCATTATCACTTTTATACTCACTTATTTTGAATCGAACCCTAAAACCCCCCACTCTTCCATTAATTGGTTAATAATATATAAGAATTCTTGCTGTAACGCCCAAAATATTTAGTTATAATTAGTTAATTAAATATTTTATATAATAATTTTTGAATAATTATGTTGGTTGCGTCGGGAATAATACAGATAATAATATTATTATTATAAAGTCAGTAAAGTGGGCCTGAAGGGTGGCGTTGGTGATAGTAATATTGGGGGTGTGGAATTAAGCCCAAATATTAATTATAAGGATTATTATTATTTAAATTAATTATAATAAGAATTGGGATTTTTGGTTGTCAGTAGAAGCGAACATGGAATTGAGAACAGAAGAGGCAGAGCGACGCGAGAAAGAAGATTTTGACGGAGAAAGGTGAATCGACCGAGGAATTCTAGAGCAATCTCCAATTACCAGGTAAGGGTGGGGTTATTTCTCTATAATCGGGGTTATGTTGGTCAATAGATAGTTTGGGATGTATGAATCTCTAGGTTGTGTCAGTCTATGTGATTAACCGTAGAAAATCCCAAATTAAGTTTATAGGATTGTTGTTATTCCGTATGTATGGTTGTTGTTGATCGAAAATAAAATGCAATTTTATTGATATGTATGATGTTGTTGTTAATTGTATGAAAGAAATGCACAAATTTTACTGCATAAGTTGTACTGTGATTGTTAGTGAAGAATTACGTCGATTAGAATTACAAAACAGTGAAAAATCAGGTTTTTGGTGAAAAATACGCAGCATGAGTCGATACATAATGTTATGGATCGATACAAGCAACTATGCATATAAAAACCAGGGGCACGAAAAAGGCTTGTATCAATGCATAGAGCCTTGCGTCGACTCATGTCTGTCATATCCTAATTTTTGACCTAATATACCACCTTACATTTGCATCATTGCATCACTAACAGTTCAGAACAGAATTAATCGGGTGTAGCTTCTACAGGTCAAAATTAGGGTTTCATCAATTTTTCATCTGATTCAAGAGGCAACCAATTAGGGTTTGAGTTTCATTCACTTCATTTGATCTATCTTGATCAAACCATCAACCTCTGATCTTCAGATATCAAAATTTTCCTCATGATCTATCGAGGATCGACCAATTAGGGTTTTTGTCGAGGATGAGTAATCTCTGATTTTCTGATCAATGAATGACTTTTTTTATTAGAGATTGATCTTCATATCATAGATACAACATGTTGACCTAATTTCTGGATTCAAAACATCACAGAAGTTCATAGAATTCATCAGTCAATTTCTGAATCATCTGATGAAATTTCATCTGCACTGAAAAGTCAAACTTTGACTTTTGGTCAACTTTTTCAAGACAAAACTTTTTCAATAATCAAAATACTTCAAATGTTCCATCATGATCATAAAAAATCAAGAAATTTGGAAAAGTCAACAAAAAGTCAAAAATTTCAAGTGTTAAAATTTCACACTTTTTCCAAACTTCATGGCATTTTTTCACATAGTTCCACTTTGAATTGGAAAAAACTCAAAACATGAAAGTTGTAGCCCTTGAAACAAGCGTTCCAAAATGTCCAAGAACTCTCAAATCCATGGAGTCTAGCTATCCTTTTGATTTTTAAACATAGAGCTCCAAAATCCTTGATTTTCAAGTACAAAGTTCAAGATTATAGGTCATTTTTGAGTTTCTTCTTCTAGAAGCCATGCCACCTTGCAAAGTGAGTTAGAGATGATAAAAAAAATCAGATGGAGAGTAATTATGATGGGATAAGATCAAGTTGAAAAATTAACCATGGTTAAAAGGAAGCTTCCTTTTGCATTTAATGCAAAAATGACTTCCTTGCCCTCTAAGGCAACTTGTAAATACCAAAGCCATTTTCTTTCCCTTATCTTTCAGAACTTGTGACCTATAAATAGAGGTCATGTTGGCCAATTCAAACCACACCAAAGCTATGCAAGATCATGCTTTCTTTCTTCTTTCTTAAAATTCAAGAAACATAGTTCAAATTGAGAGATTTTGCATTTTTGAAAACTAGTGAAAAACCATGAGTAATTTGGTGTCTAACATGTTTTAATATCAATATAGAACTTGTTTGAAACTTAAAATCAACACAAGCAAAGCTAAAAATCAGATTTTACATTTCATGTTTTAAAATTGCCAAAACTGCCAAAACTTCCTTAAACTTCAAACTTATAGTTTGGCTCGAGCTAGTTATGTTTTGATCATCCAAACATCATCAATATACTTCATATGAATGATCCAAACCATCATCTTTGATCTGTAACTCCATTAACCACGAATTCAAGTTTCACTTTGAGCAAGCTGCAGGTCGACTTGGGTAGAATGATCCAGGCAAATTCATGATGTGCAGACCATCCTCACACCTTCCATAAGAGCCGTTGGTGCTATAGGGATCATCAAATCACAACTGGAAACACTCTAAAGCAGTTTTCGATCTCAGCTTGAACAGGTAAGAACACGAACTTCAAACTCTGTGATTCTTTGCTTCCAGTCAAAAAAACTCTTGGCCATTTTGTTTCTGCACCATCAACGATCAATAACCCTCAATCAATTGCTTGATTCATTCACCATACACGATTTCAATTAGGATTTTCAATTTTAGGGTTCTTCATGTTCTTGAGAAATTCAATCATGTTAGGCTTAAAATAAATGAAATTAAATGACATCATCATGTTCCTGGGTTTGAAACGATCAAGTTTGATGTTTACATCTCTTGATTTCATCAAGAAACGAAGGATTTAGGATTGATTGAAGATTGGAGGAAGAAGATGAACACTGCGCGCGTTTTTTCAAATTCAAATATCTGTTTTAAAATATAATTAGTTAGTTTGACTTCAATACACGGATGTATTGCCGTCCCAGCAGTTGCCAGCTCACTATTAAGTCATTTATACCTTGCCTTGCCTTGAGGTCCCGGGTTCGAGTAGCCTTGGGACCATTTTTTTTACCAAACTTTGTAATTTTTTCATATTTTTTGCAAACTTTGACTTTTTCAAAACCCAATCAAAACTCCTCATTTTGAGGTGATTTTTTGTACACTTGTCAATTAATGTATCTATTTTAATATAGTGTCAAAAAATTTCAGAAAAACTTTCGTCCGATTATATTTTTATCGAGCCGAAAACGATGCATTTGAATACTTTTCAAAGCACCTTTAAAGGTGATTTTTTCAAACTTTCGAAGCCCGATTCTTTTCCAAACTTCTCACAAATATATTTTACTTTTCAAAAACACTTTCAAAATCATTCTTCAAAACTTTTCATCAAACTTACATCTTTTTCCATGATCGATCCGATTTAAACGATAAAATCGAATTCGTTTTCTCTCGAATATCTTAACCGATCATGGGCCTCCCTTACGGTGTAAGTCCCAAAATTCTTTTATGTACATACATATTTTCCTTGTACATATCCAATTCTTTTTATGAATATACAAATTTTTACCTGTACATAATACAGACGTCTTTTGTAAAGCATAAAACTTGATCGTTTGTTCTCGTTTGTATATACACTGAATACCATTGGTATTGAAAAGAGCATTATTCCCGGTGAAACTGCTTTTAAACCAATGGGCCACTCTTATGGTGTAAGTCCCAACCCTCCTATGTACATCCACATCCTCTTGTACATAAATACTCGTTCGTGTACATACTTACTTCCTTGTACACAATTCAAACTTGTAAATAATCAAGTTACGCTCGTTTTAAACGTTCGTTTCACAGACACTTGTTTATATTTACTTCATAAACTCTTGTAAATAAATATCATGCATCTGTTTATATTTCCTTCATAAACTCCTGTGAATACATATCACACACACACTTGTTTATATAACTGTCTAGTTATAACATGACAACTAGACTAACCAATAGGTTCCCCACAAAGTTAGCCTCCTCTTGGGCTTTGTACAAGGTAACTCATTTCATCTGAGTTCAGCCTCCTCTTAGGCTTCATATAAGAAAACTCATTCATATGAGTTTAGCCTCCGCTTAGGCTTCATATAAGACAACACTCCCCGAGTCACCTCTCTTGGGCTTCGTTCAAAAGAACTCCTCATTGAGTTTAGCCTTCTCTTGGGCATCAAACAAGAAAGAGACCAGGAAATCTCTTAATAGCCTCCTATTGGGCTTCCAATACAAAGAATCACTTGCGCTAGGATAGAACCCAAAGAGTATAATTTCCCGGTGAAATTGCTCTTAATCCTAAAAGGATGGTTTCCCGGTGAAATCCCTTTTAAAGCCAAAGCCAGCCATACCCTATAGCTTCCTCTTGAGCTTCGTACAAGGACCTCGATGACCTCTAATGCCTCCTCTTGGGCTTACAATACAAGGACCCATGGGCTTCTTAAAAGCATCCCCCTAATCCAATCAATTTCTCCTCGAGATTCAGACATTTATCATCTCTATGGAAGAAGTATCTCATCTATCATATCACATACAATCAAAAAAAAATTTTCAAACTCTTTTCAAACAAAAATATCTCTTAATCGTAAGTGGTAATGCTTGTACACTCAAGCAAAACACCCAATGCTTACAATTAAAAGATTCAATCATCTTTTTCAAACATCTTTCTTAAACATATAAGTGGTAACGCTTGTACACTCGAGCAAAACACCTATAACTTACGACGAAAGATTCAATCAATCAAACTTTTCAAAATGTATGTGATGAAATAGATTAGATACATTTTTCATTAAGATGACGTTTGTCTGTGTCTCTTAATAAAATCCCGTTGCTTCCACTAGCATAAGTGGGAACTACGATTGCTCTGACTTTCTCAACATCCCTTTGAGAATACGTAGGCACAAGGTCTCATCCTTGCCGAGCAAATTTCTTTCTCCCTCAAACCAAACAAACCATAGATCCCTTTAGATCCGAGCTACAAATGCTCTGATTCCCATTAAGGGATATGTATGCAGAAGATCCCAATGATCTTTGCGAGCACAATAATAACAAACACTGGGATCCCACATAATCTATCCTTCTTAAAATCCCAAAGGAGAAACTTTCCCAATCATAGAAATAGCAATTTAAAACACACAAACATATCAAACGTATTCATATATAAAGCTATAGATAACTATATATATTTAGGGTGCTCCATATATTCCCTTTATATAACAAACCCCTTGCCGAATCTCCCAATGCGCGCCTAGTTCACGCTAGTCGTAATGCATATCATATCAATTGAGGGTATTAATGTTTCCCCTTTTCATAATCATAATTTCTTGTGTTGAAAATAATAAAGCTTGATGCTCGCGGCATCTTTATAAACAAATCAAAAGAGTAAATTGTTTCGAGCCAGAGAATTCGAATTCAGATTCGATTCCCTCGCGCGTCACTTTTTAACGCGAACAATATCGACTCATATTGTATCAATTTAGAAAAAATAGAAAAATGCAGCACGTATGAGTCGACTCATACACAACTTGTATTGATACAAGCTATATATGTATCGATCCATAGCCTTTGCATCGATCCAAAGGGGGAAGCAAGTGAAAATTAATTTTTGAAACTTGTTTTGGTCGTATCTTCGCGACCGTAACTCCAATTTTGATGTCGTTTGGGATCGTTGGAAAGCTAGGATCATGATTTAGCCTATAATAACTTTGTTAAACACTATAGGTGAGAATTTGGATAAGTTGAGGTAGTTTCCGTATGTGATTTCGTCGTTTTTTGTATGTTGTTTATTGTTGAGGCTTGATGGCCAACGTTGTTCGATTACGTTGTCGTTGTTGTTGTTGTATGCTGTTAATTTCATCGCATACATACATTGTATAATATGTTGGTCTATGTTTGAAAAATACGTTTATCCGTTGGGGGAGATGTTGTTTACGTTGAAGGCTTATGCCTTGATGCCTCGAAATTACTGGCAATGGAATTAAGTTAGGAGTTTTACTCCGTTGGTACCGCATGCATGTGCATTAGTTGAGTCGCATGTCATAGTACTTTATGATAACATTGTTGTGATAATTCGATTACGTTGTTGTGAATGATGGCGAGTTGTTGTGAATAGTTGTATGTTATGATGAATAGTTGTACGTTACCGTTGATTACTCGTGTGATTACAAATGGTGATGTTATATGATTTTGAACTGTATATTGTTTATCATCACCTTAATTATATAGTTTGATATCTCACCCTTTGTTTGCTTTTGCTGTTACCTATACATTGGTAACGTGCAAGTGATCAGGAGGAGTAATCTTTGCTGATGTGGTTCTGGTTTAGTGTCATTACTCTGATACATAGCACTCGGGGGAATACGCGTGTTGTTTCGATTATTTCGTTGTTTTACGTTGAAATTGATATTGTTGAATAGTCATGAGTCGTTTTGTTTTGAGTTGTAGAATCATTTGAATTCCGCTGCATGTTTAATGAATTGATTACGTTGTTAATTGTTGAGTAGTGCTATGTATCTGTGGAAGAGATAATGACAAGTTTACGTTGTGTTTATGTTGATTTGTGGCATTCCGATTATGTGGATTTTTAATAAAAGATGATTTTTGGAAACTCTAATATTTTATTAAATGAAATACGTGGGGTAGAATTGGGGTGTTACAATAGTGGTATCAGAGCAGGTCGGTCCGTCCGGACAAGTTGTTGAGTCTTTTAACAATCGAGTATTGTTATGTAGTTCTAATTTGGTTGTGTTGCAGTGTTAAGTTGAAACGGCTAGAAGGAACGATGTTGCAATTGCTGGTGCTTTGGAAGCAATGGCCAATGCGATGGAGAATCAGCTGAATGTTGGCGGCTGTTCGTCGTAAAAAGTGTCGAACGAGGGAATCGAATCAGAATTCAAATCTCTGGCTCAAAATGATTTACTCTTTTGATTTGTTTTAAAAGAGATGCCGCGAGCATCAAGGTTTATTGTTTCCAAAACAATAAAATGAGATGAAAAAGGGGAAAGATGAAATACCCTAAATAAATAAAGATATGTGATGCGACTAGCGTGAACTAGACGTAACTCATTAGGGAGAGATCTGATTAAGGGGGTTTGTTATATAAAGGGAAGGTTTAAGCACCCTATATATATAGTTATCTATAGCAGTATTTGTATATATGAATATTTTTGATATGTTTGTGTTTTTTAATTTGCTATTCTATTCTTGAGAAAGTTTCTCCGTTGGGTGTTAAGAAACGTAGGTTAGGCGGGGTCCTAAATTTTGTTATTATTATGCTCGCAAAGATCATTGGGATCCTCTGCATACATATCCCCTAGTGGGAATCAGAGCATCTGTATCTCAGATCTTAGGGAACTATGGTTTGTTTGGTTTGAGGGAGAAAGAAGTATGCTCGCCAAGGATGAGACCTTGTGCCTACGGATTCTCAAAGAGAGGTTGAGAAAGTCAGAGCAATCGTAGTTCCCACTTATGTTAGTGGAAGCAAAGGGTGTTATTAAGAGACTTATACAAATGTCATCTTAATGAAAAATGTATCTAATCTATTTCATCACATACATTTTTGAAGGGTTGATTGATCGAATCTTTCATCGTAAGTATTAGGTGTTTTTCTTGAGTGTACAAGCGTTACCACTTACGAGTTTAAGAAAGATGTTTGAATCTTTAATTGTAAGCATTGGTGCTTTGCTTGAGTGTACGAGCGTTACCACTTATAGTTAAAAGATGTTTTGTTTGAAAAAGTGTTTGATTTGTATGTGATGTTATATATAAGATACTTCTTCCATAGAGATGATAAATGTCTAAATCTCTAGGAGAAATTGATTATTGATTAGGGGGATGCTTTTAAGAAGTCCGTGGGTCCTTGTATTTTAAGCCCAAGAGGAGGCATTCCGAGGGTCATCGAGGGTCCTTGCATTGTGAGCCTAAGAGGAGACATTCTGAGGGTCATCGAGGGTCCTTGTATGAAGCTCATGAGAAAGCTATAGCGTATGGCTGGCTTTGGCTTTAAGAGTGGTTTCACCGGGAAACCATCCTCTTAGGATTCAAGAGTGATTTCACCAGGAAATCATACTCTTAGGGTTCTCTCCTAGCGCGGGTGATTCTTTGTATTGGAAGCCCAATAGGAGGATGTTAAGAGATTTCCATGTCTCTTTCTTGTTTCATGCCCAAGAGAAGGCTAAAATCAACGAGGGAGTTCTTTTGAACGAAGCCCAAAAGGAGGCTAACTCAGCAGGGGAGTTATCTTATATGAAGCCTAAGCGGAGGCTAAACTCAACGGGTGAGTTGTCTTATACGAAGCCTAAGAGGAGGCTAAACTCAACAGTGAGTTTTCATATACGAAGCCTAAGAGGAGGCTAAAGGGAACCTAGTTGTTAAACTAGTTGTTATGTTATAACTGAACAGTAATATGAACAAGTGTGTGATGTGTATTCACAGGAGTATATGAAGGAAATATATAAACAGGTGTATAAAATAAGCAATTAAAGCAAGTGTAACTAGAATATATACAAAAGGAGTTGGGACTTACACCTTAAGGGAGGCCCATTGGTTTAAGAGCAGTTTCCCCGAGAATAATGCTCCTCTTAATACCAATGGAATCGGTGTATAAACAAGCAGATGGAAACAAACGAACGAAGTTTGTTATACTTGAACATTTACAAAGATGATTGAATATGTACAAGGAAATAAATATGTACATAGGAGGGTTGGGACTTACACCGTGAGGGAGGCCCATGATCAATTTGAAAGAAATTCGAGGAAAAACCTAGTTCGGTTTATCTTCAAATTGAATCGATCATGGAAAAAGGTGTGTAAGTTTATTGAAATGTTTTTGAAAAGGTTTGAAAAGTGAAGGATATTCACAAGAAGTTTTGAAAAATATTATGTTTAAAAATCGGAAAGAAAACATTTTTGAAAAGTATTAAAAATACTTAAAACGTCTCATTTTTAACCTAATTAAAATATAATCAAAAAGAAAATATTTTTGGATTTTTTTGACATAATCATAAAATAGGTATATTAAATGACAAGTGTGCAAAAAATCATCTCAAAATGAGAAGTTTTGATTGGTTTTTGAAAATGTTGAAGTTTGTTGAAAAGACTTAAGAAAATTAGTGATAAAAAGAAGGTTTTGGTCTTAAGGAGGTTTGAACCCAGGATCCTTACCTTAGAAGTGAAAGGTTTTACCACTAAGCCATGTGCGTGGCTTTTCATTTAGTCACCTTGATTTAAATATATTTAAAAACAAGTTTTGAAAAATATTTGAAAACAAGTGAACAATGAAGTTTTGAAGAAAAGAGTCAGAAGTTGAAACTTCTGGAGGAGAGTCAGAAGTTGAAGCTTTTGAAGGAGGGTCAGAAGTTGAAGCTTCTGAAGGAGAGTCAGAAATTGAAGCTTATGAAGGAGAGTCAGAAGTTGAATCTTCTGAAGGGAGTCAGAAGTTGAAGCTTCTGAAGGAGGGTCAGAAGTTGAATCTTCTAAAGGGAGTCAGAAGTTGAAGCTTCTGAAGGGAGAGTTTTGGAGTCAGAGGTTGAAGCTTCTGAGGCAGGTCTTGGAGCCAGAAGATGAAGCTTCTGAGGTAGAGTTTTGGAGTCAGAAGATGAAGCTTCTGCAGGGGTTAGAGTTAGAAGATGAAGCTTCTGAAGCAGAGTTTGAGTCAGAAGATGAAGCTTCTGAAGGGGTTAGAGTCAGAAGATGAAGCTTCTGAAGCAGAGTTTGAGTCAGAAGATGAAGCTTCTGAAGGAGAAATTTTTTTGAAAAAAGGTCCCAGGGAGATTCAAACCCTGGGCCTTAGGAATGGAAGAGTTTTAAGAGCGTGCTGGCAACCTCTGGGGTGGTGATACATCCATTAGCTTATTCACTTTCATGTTATTATATTATAAACGAATTATTGAATTTTCTGGAAACGAAACAACGCACACAACGTTCATCATCTTCCTCCATCCTTCTTTGATCTATGGATTCTTCATTTCTCAATGAAATTGAATGATGTAAACATCAAACTCGCTTGGATTTTCACAAGGAACATGATGGTGGCAATTAGTTCCATTTATTTTAAGTGTAGGGTGACTAATTTTTGAACGAAAACAGATGAACCCTAGTTTTGAAAATTAATTATAAAGTCGTGTTTGTGCAACAATTCAAGCAATTGATTGAGGGTTTATGATCCTCACATGTGCAGAAACAAGATGGCCAAGCAATTTTTAAACTGGAAGGCAAGAATCATAAAGTTCAAAGTTCAAGCGACTTACCTCTTGAAGCTGAAATCGAATTCCTTGCTGGAGGTGTTCCAGAGATGTTTTGATGATTGTTACAGCTTCAGTGATGATTATGGAAGGTGTTGACGTGCTTACCTTGGATTGAAATGGCCTGGATCGTTCCACCCAAGTCCAACTGTCACAGCTTGAAGTGTGATTCGATTTTGATGTTGGATCTATTACAGATGTGTTCCATGTGTTTGGATCACTTCTATGAGGTATATGGGTGATGTTTAAAGTGAAAGATTGAAGTTTGCACAAGTGGAATAGAAATTTGGTGGTTATGGCTCAATTTGCAAGTTTATGGTGCTTAGATATGATTTCTGAGTTTGGAGATTTTTTGGGATGGCTAAAGGATTCTAACAACTTTCTAATGATTCTTAGAAAGCATTTGAAGCCTAAGATTGCTAAGAAATTGCAAGACTTGGAATTTGCAAATTCTCCCACTAAAAAAACTTGAAACTTGAAAAACAAGAAAGAAAGAAGGAAAGCGTGGTTTATGATGCTTTTGGGTGATTTTGAGTGAAGAAGTGACCTCTATTTATAGGCCAAAAATTCTGAATGACAAGGCAAGGATTTAATTGAAAGAGTTTACAAGTTGGCTTAAGAGGTAAGAAGGAATCTTTTACATTTAATGCACACGGTTAACTTCTTTAACCATGGTTAAAATTCTATCTTGATCCAATCCTTCTCTCAATCATTGCCAACTAATATTTATCAGTTATAACTTATCTCTTAATGGTGACAAGGCTTCTAGAAGATAAAGTTTGCAAAAATGATCTAAAAAACATGGAAAATGACTTGTAATTTATGGTTATGGAGCTCTAAGTTTCAATTTTAAAACCCTATCTACACAAAGTGTTTTTTTTCATGTTCTTGGACATTTTGGAAAGCTTGTAACAAGATCTACAAATTTCATGTTTTGAGTTTTTCTTGAATCAAAATGGATCTAGGTGAAAAATGGCCGTGAAAGTGAGGAAAAACCATGTTTTTAACACTTGAAATATTTTCTAAGTGTTAGAAAAAATTTCAATCTTGACTTTTTGTTGACTTTTTCACATTTCTTGATTTTTTATGATCATGATGGATAATTTGAAATGATTTTATGATTGAAAAAATTTGGATTTGAAAAAGTTGACCAAAAGTCAAAGTTTGACTTTTTTTGAACAGTTGAATTTTCATCAGATGATTCAGAATTTGTCTGATGATCAATCATGGACTCTGGAATGTTTTGAACCAAGAAATTAGGTCAAGATGTTGCATTAATGATGTTAAGATCAATCTCAAAGCAAATAGGTCATTCATTGAGCAAAAAGTCAATGATTCACTATCTTCGATCAAAACCATAATTGGTCGATTCAAGGTAAATCATGAGAAAAAAATAGGAATTTGAAGATCAAATGTTGATGATTGATGAAGATAGATCAATCGAGGTGAGTGGAGACTCAAACCCTAATTGATCACATCTTGAACAGATGAATTTTTTTATAAAACCCTAATTTGGCTTCAGGAGCACCCACACGATCTATCCTGTTCTGAAATAGTTAGTGATGCAATGATGCATATGTGAATGATATGATGTGGTATCTTAGGTCAAACATTAGGGTATGATATCGGGGATGCTGGATCCCGAAGTTTGGCGACTTTCCAGAGGGAGAATCTGCTAGTGTTCAAGGGTAAGCTTGACCCTGATGGAGCACTTGATTGGCTAAAAGAGATATAGAGGATCTTTCGCGTGATGGATTGCACTCAAGCGCAGAAGGTTCATTATGGGACGCATATGCTATCAAGTGATACTGACGAATGGTGGCTAGAAACATGTTAGAGATTGGAGGCTGCAGGTGAGGAAATCACTTGGGCTGTTTTTCGTAGATAATTTATGAGGAAGTACTATCCTGAGGATGTTCGGGGTAAGAAAGAAATCGAGTTCCTGGAGTTGAAGCAAGGAAAGAAGACTGTGACCGAGTATGCTGCAAAGTTTGTAGAGCTGGCTAAGTTCTATCCCCACTTTAATGGAGAAGGTGTTGAATTTTCCAAGTGCATCAAGTTTGAGAACTGGTTGCGCTCGAATATTAAGAAAGATGTTGTCTATCAGAAGATTCGTGTCTTTTCTGATCTGGTTGATAGTTGCAGGATCTATGAGGAGGATAGTAATGCTCATCATAAGATTCTGACCGATAAGAGAGGTAAGGGTCAACAGGACTGTGGCAAGCCTTATGATGCGGGTAGAGGTAAGCATAGAGTTGCTTAGGGCCAGAAGACTAGTAGGGGAGATGCTCCTGCTAAGATCGTTTGTTTTAAATGTGGGAAAGTTGGGCATAAGATTTTTGCTTGCACTGATGATGTGAAAAGATGTTTCCGTTGTGGTATGCTTGGGCATGCAATGTCTCACTTCCAACATAAAGAGATGGTATGTTTCAACTGTGGAGAAGAAAGACACTTGAGTAGTCAGTGTTCGAAACCGAAGAAAGGACTGCTAGTGGGAAGGCGTTTGCATTGGCTGGGAACCCGTCGGCTAGTGAGGACAGACTCATTAGAGGTACACGTTTCATTAATAATATGCTTTTAATTACTATTATTGATACTGGTGCTACACATTGTTTTGTTGTTGCTGATTGTGTTAAAAGATTGGGTCTTACGTTGTCCTATATGAATGGAGAAATGGTCGTCGAAATTCTGGCTAAGGTATCGGTGACTACTTCTCTTGTATGTTCGAATTGCCCTTTGTCAATCTTCGATAGAGACTTTGTTGTTGATTTGATTTGTTTGCCGTTGAGCGGACTGGATGTGATCTTGGGTATGAACTGGTAAGAACATAACTATGTTCATATCAATTTTTATAATAAGTCTTTGAGGTTTTCTACCCTTGAAGAGGAAGGAATTGGTTTGTTGACTGGTAAGCAGTTAAAGTGACTGATGCAAGACGAAGCGCAGATGTTCTCGTTGATGGCGACGTTGTCTATTGAGAATCAAGTTAGATTGAATGAGTTGCAGGTGGTGCGTGAATTTCCTGAAGTGTTTCCTGATGAAATTCGTGAAGTACCTCCTAAAAGGGATGTTGAATTTGCGATTGATCTTGTACCTGGCACCAGACCTATTTCTATGGCACTGTACAGGATGTCTGCATCTGAGTTATCTGAACTAAAGAATCAATTAGAAGAGTTGCTTGAGAAAAAGTTTGTGAGACCAACTGTATCTCCGTGGGGAGCGCCTGTGCTGTTAGTGAAGAAGAAAGATGGGAGTATGAGACTCTGTGTTGATTATCGACAGTTGAATAAAGTGACGATTAAGAACAAGTATCCGCTTCCGAGAATTGATGATTTGATGGATCAACTGGTGGGTGCTAGTGTGTTTTGTAAGATTGATTTGAGATCTAGATATCACCAGATTAGAGTGAAAGAAGATGATATTAAAAGACCGCGTTCAGGACTCGGTATGGACACTACGAGTATTCGGTGATGCCTTTCGATGTTACTAATGTGCCGGGAGTATTCATGGAGTACATGAGTCGTATTTTTCATACTTACTTAGATTGATTTGTGGTGGTATTCATTGATGACATTCTGATTTACTCTAAATCGGAAGAAGAACATGAAGAACATGAAGAACACCTGAGAGTCGTATTGCAAGTTTTGAAAGAGAGGGAGTTGTATGCAAAGTTGTCCAAGTGCGAATTTTGGTTAAAAGAGGTTAGTTTTCTTGGCCATGTCATTTCTGGTAGTGGCATTGTCGTAGATTCTTCTAAGGTTGATGCTGTGTTGCAATGGGAAACTCCGAAGTCAGTTACTGAGATTTGGAGCTTCTTGGGATTAGCCGGTTACTATAGATGGTTTATCGAAGGATTTTCTAAGTTGGCACTTCCGTTGACTAAGTTGACTTGCAAAGGGAAAGCCTTTGTGTGGGATGTTCGATGCGAAGAGAGTTTCAATGAGTTGAAGAAGAGGTTGACGTCGACTCCAATTTTGATTTTACCTAATCTAGAGGAGTCTTTTATTGTGTACTGTGATGCTTGTCTGATGGGGTTAGGTGATGTGCTTATGCAGGATGGAAAAGTGGTAGCTTATGCGTCTAGGCAATTGAGAACTCACGAAAAGAATTATCGTACACATGATCTTGAATTGGCTGCAGTGGTATTTGTATTGAAAATTTGGAGTCATTATCTGTATAGTTCCAGATTTGAGGTGTTTAGTGATCATAAGATTTTGAAGTACCTTTTCGATCAGAAGGAGTTGAATATGAGGCAGCAAAGGTGGTTAGAGTTGTTGAAAGATTATGATTTCGGGTTGAATTATCATCCCAGAAAAGTTTATTTTGTAGCCGATGCTTTGAGCCGAAAGACTTTGCATATGTTGGCCATGACGGTTACGGAGTTGGAGCTGATTGAGCAATTCCGAGATTTGAGTTTTGTTTGTGAAGTGACACCGCGTAGTGTTATGTTGAGAATGTTAAAGATTAACAATGATTTTCTTGACAATATTAAAGAGGCCCAGAAGCGAGATGTGAAGCTGGTGGATTTAGTGGTAGGAACTGATCGACCTGAGAATGATGATTTCAAGTTGGATGCGTAAGGTGTATTGAGATTCCGAATCGTATTTGTATTCTTGATGATGAAATGATTAAGAAAGTGATTCTTGAAGAGAGTCATAGAAGTAATTTGAGTATTCATCCAGGAGCTACTAAAATGTATCAGGATTTGAAAGGTTTGATTTGGTGGCCTGGCATGAAACTTGATGTGGCATAGTTTGTGTATGCTTGTTTGACTTGCTAGAAGTCAAATATTGAGCATCAGAAGCCTGCAGGGTTGATGGAACCGTTAGAAGTTCCGGAATGGAAATGGGACAGCATTTCGATGGACTTTGTGACGAGTTTACCTAATACAATGAAAGGACTTGACTCGATATGGGTGATTGTTGATAGGCTTACGAAGTCGGCACACTTTGTACCTATTAACATTACTTCACTGATTGCGAAGTTGGCTGAGATTTATGTTAGAGTGATTGTGAAGCTGCATGGTGTTCTAGTGAGTATTGTGTCGGATAGAGATCCGAGATTTACTTCTGATTTTTGGAAGAGTTTGCAGGAAGAGTTGGGATCTATGTTCAAGTTGAGTTTGGCGTATCATCCACAAATGGATGGTCAGACCGAGAGGACTATTCAGTTATTAGAGGATTTGTTGAGAGCTTGTGTTCTTGAGCAAAGAGGTTCATGGGATACCTACCTTCCGTTGATTGAGTTCACTTACAATAAAAGTTACCATTATAGTATTGGGATAACACCTTTTGAGGCATTGTATGGACGGAGAGGCAGGACTCCGTTGTGTTGGCATGAACCTGGTGAGAGTGTGGTAGTTGGACCAGAAATTGTTCGAGAAACTACAAAGAAAGTGAAGTTTATTCGGGAGCAGATGAAGGCTTCCCAGAGTAGGCAGAAAAGTTACCATGATAAGAGAAGAAACGATTTAGAATTTTAGGCCGGTGAACATGTGTTTTTGAGAGTCACGCCTGTGACTGGTGTCGGACGAGCTCTGAAGTCTAAGAAGCTCACTCCTCGTTTTATTGGTCCGTATCAGATATCGGAACGTGTTGGAAAGGTTGCTTACCGTGTGGCGTTACCGCCAAATCTTGCTAATTTGCACGATGTGTTTCATGTATCACAACTCCACAAGTATATTCCTGATCCGTCTCATGTGTTTCAGATGTACGATGTACAAGTGCATGATAATCTCACAGTGGAGACGATGCCTGTGCGAATTATGGATCGCGAGAAGAAGATTCTTAGAGGTAAACAGATTGCGTTGGTGAAAGTAGTTTGGTTAGGAGCTGCTGGTGAAAGTTTGACTTGGGAGCTGGAGAGCAAGATGCGAGACTCCTATCCTGAGTTATTCGAAGAAGGTAAGCTTCTATTTTCGAGGACGAAAATGTTCTAGTAGGGGATGTAACACCCTTCTAAAATACCCCGCGAATATTAATAATTAAATCAGAGATAACATGTAAAACAAGGGCATTACAATTCATTTAAATAGAAAATCTCATAACAGTTGTCATGCGTCACTGAAGAACTTCATTAAAATAATTAAACCAATAACATGTTCTACACAGCGGAAATACCATCAAAACCGGAATAAATTCAATCCATAATTATTCCCAAAATTAACCAAAGAACAATAGAGTTTTAAAATATAACTCGCAACCAAACATTCCCCAGTGTTACAAATACCAGAGTGTCATACCCCAAAATTTTCCCTCCTGCTTCTCAAGACATTTCTCATATTCATACTCAAGGATTTCACTAGGGTTGACCAGACAAACCCTCTCCTAGACAATCAACCCAAACTAGGGTTTGGCTATCCTCAAATCAAGGTGGTTTCCAACATCTCCATTGGCCATCATGCCTCATCATATGCTTCAAGGAATCTCCATGTCAAGTTTCAAGCCTTACAAGTCAAGTTTCCTCAGACAATTGCTCAGATGGTTGAAAAACAGTTGTATTAGACAAAAAGTCAATTGTGGTCAACATACAGTCAAACTTCATAATTTTTTGTCAACATCAACATTTTGAAGTGACATTCATCATTTGATCAAAGGTTGATCATGATTCATCAAGATAAATCAAAGATTAATCAAAAGTCAAAGTTTCTAAATTGGGCTTTCTCAGACAAAAGTCAACAGAACTTTGACCAGGCATAACTTTCTCATACTTTGTCAGAAATTTTTCCACCACAACTCATTTTGAAGAGAATTCAATTCTCTACAACTTCATGTCTCACAAGCATGGTCAAAAAATGCTTCATTTGGAAGATATGGATCAAAACATTACAGGTCTTTTTCAAAGTCAACAAAAAGTCAACTTTTTGTAAAGAAGTGTTATTGAGCATGGAAACTTCAATTGAGATGAAACCAAAGAGGTTGTTTAAAGGATATCTAGAGATTTCCAAAAAGTCCAAGAACACCCAAAAATGTTAAAAATTGAGCAAGATACACCTTGCACAAGATGAGCATTTTTGAGGAGGTGCACAAAGAGAAATACTTGACAAAACCCAAAATTTTGCAAATGGGCCTAACTTCTCTTGGTTCAAACATGTTCCTTGGCTGAATTGGAACCTCCAAGCCCACGGCCACGAATTTTATCTTTTATTTTCTATTTCTTTTGGATTTTAATCATTTAAAAGCCAATTAAATTAAAATAAAAGGTAGAAAATCAAAATTAATTGCAAAATATATTTTTCTCTCATTCTTGAGGTCCAAGCAAGCCACACAAGCTGGCAAATTCGAAATTTTGCAATAATTGGCAAAGGAATTGATTGAAATTAGATCAAAAAGGAAATATTTGGTTTTATACCAAATCAAATATTTTCTCATTGATTGGTACATTATTTCTTCATGATTCTTGACCTAAATCCATCCACTATAAGTACACAATGCATTCACATGACACAAGGACGAAAATTCTGCCTCTAAGAACCCTTACCAACTTCAAAAAAACCGTGCATGGCAAGCAACTAGCAGCCCTAGTTCCAGATCGATTCAAAGCATTCTAAGCATTCCAACACATTCTTGGAGGTCCCTTGAACCGATCCAGATATTCACAAGCCATCCAAACATCCAGAAACGTGAAATCACAATTTCAGTTTGCTCCAAAACTTTCAAAATCGATTTTGATTATTCATGCATATTTAACATGTTTTGTTTGTTTGTGTTTAAAATGATATTTGCAAGCTATCTGGATGGTTTGATTTGATTTTAGATGCATAAACCGAATTCCACCATTGTTAGGGTTCTTGAGCTCGAATTAGGGATTCTTAGAATAAGAAAAATTGGACCAATCTAAGGACATGTTCATGTTCAAGGGACAATTTGTAATCGATCTGTGGTCTTACATTTAATGTATATTACGTATTGCTTGAGTTATGACTTGGAGGGATCTAGCAACGGAGAAGCAGAAACCGTAGCCTAAAGTCTGGAAATTTGAATTGGAGAAGATGACTCTACGCACGCTTTTTGATCTGAAGGGTTCCCAGAAACCCTTTATATTATTTTTGTTTTATATTGTTAACAGATAACCCACATGGCTCAGATGGCAAGACAGCGCGTGATCATTCAGAAGGTCCTGGGTTCAAACCCTCCTTTTTTACGTAACGTTTTGAAATTTCAGGTTTTCTCAGAAGACATGTCCAGAAGCTCCACTTCAAGCAACGCGCCCCGAGCGCACACTGCCATCTCCAGAAGCCCGTAAATCCCAATGGGCACCTCCACCACCTTCCTAGAAATCCCCGGGAGAATTCCATCAGAAGCCCTTTGATTCTCCTCTCTAACCTTGTTTCTCATATTTTAATATTTTTCTTATTTAATTTAATTTCTTTGCAAACAATTTTCTCATGCATTAAAAAATCACCAAAAAATATTTTCTTTTTGCATTTTAATTAGAAAAATGTTTATTTAATTTTTGACATAAAAATTAATATTTTTGCATGTAACTAGGCGTGTATGGCAAGATAAAAAAAGAACGTAGATCAGTTCTAATTTCAAGATAACATATCTGAATTTAACACACTCTTTTCACACATGCACCCCTTAGGGTGATTCTCTCTCGTTGCCTTTCGAATAAATGGTCAAGTCCCTCGAACGTAGAGGTATCCTAGCACCGTTGCCTACAAACATATCATCATAGTCCCTTCGATACAAAGATCATAGACCCACGATGTCGCCTAAGAATATATGATCTCGTCCCTCGATTGTGCCTACGAAAAGTGATGATCGTCCCTTCGAATGTGCTAGGATACTCCTACAAGTTGCCTTCTATGACCATCCGATGTCCCTTCCAATGTCCCTTTACATCCAACGAATAGGGTTACCTACCAACTAATGGTATGGATAACACTATTCTAAAGGAACGTAAAATAACAAGAAAACGACCATTCTGAGTAGGTAATAAGGCTTTTAGTTGCTTGCTCTAAATACTTTTTTTTACACCTCACACTTTTGTCAAAGTTCAAACACTTTTCAAAACGAAACATTTCCAAACACTTCGTATACATTCCAGCCTGAATCATTACGAAGTCAAAGCGAAATGCCTTTTCAAAACATTTTTCAAACACACACACAAAAAGCAATTTTTAAAGTGAGCTAAAAGCAACTAAGAGCCCCTAGATAACTACGGATGGAAAGGGGTGCTAATACCTTCCCTTTTCATAACCTTCTCCCATACTCAGAATCTAACGAAGGTCTTTTTCTGTTCTTTTCACCTTCCCTTAATTGGATAAAAGAAAAGTCGGTGGCGACTCTTGCTATCTGCAACATTTGCGATAAAAAGCAAAACAAATTCTCAAAAGTCAGTTCTCCCACCGTATTACACAGAGCATAACACTAACACGCGGATAAATTAAATGCATAGCTCAAAAGCCATCCTCACCAGCTCCTAGTGGCTAAGACTTCAATCTGAAATCATCAAAGTAAGGGTGAGATTTCATCGAAAATTAAAATGCATTATACGTTTCTAAAAACAATAAAGCAGTTCAGTATATCATTTCACCCTCATTAGCATAATCAGATTCAATACACAATACAAGTCATACAGTACATTATGCACAATGATAACAACAAGATTATAACACTGGAAACCATTCTATCATGTTATAATCCATATGCAATGCAAGACTCTATGCATGTGGTACCGACAATGAACTAAATTCACACACTGTTCCATTCCACCTCGGACACAGCGTTAATCCTCGATTCGCCCATACACCATTGGGACACGAATCCAGCCTCACCACCACTAAACAACTGGCTACGGGTATTGGCTATACGAGTCTAATTCCACACAATGGGAATTAACTCCACCAGAATGCATATGCATGCACATCAAAAGCATGCAACATTCAACAACGGAACATGATATCAACAATAACATACCATGTATAAGCAACACCGATAACAGCACATGATATCAACACAATCATGAATTAACAACAGGAAAACAACACATAAGCATTAATCCTCGTCCAACTTGTCAGAACAATCCTAACCAGTCCATCCACCATTTCTAGAACTACTATAGTTTACCATTCAGAAAATCGACTCTTTTTAAAATAAAATCCATTAAATAGTATTTTCTCCATTTTATAAAATAACATTTTTAAATTTAAGAACACTGCCCAAAACGGCACTCGATTCGAAGTTACGGTTTAGAAAATACGAGTTTTTAAAGTTTGAAATATTTTTGAAAAAGCTACAGGGGTAATCGGTTCCTCCAGGAGAGAACCCGGTTCCCCACTACTTGGAAACACACGCCTCTGGTTTTTACTATGGGGAACTCGGTTCCTCCAAACTGGGAACCGGTTCCTACTAAAAATGTTCATTTCCTGTGTAATTTTTCCACTTGGAACCCGGTTCCTCCCCAGGAGTAACCGGTTTCTACTGACTTAAAAGCAATCCCTCTCTGGTTTTTGTACCAGGAACCCAGTTCCTCCCCATGGGAACTAGTTCCTGCGACTTGCAGTGGCCAAAAACCTGCAATTAATAGCATGTTGTTTTTCCCAAACCTTTCTCTTCATTCCAATTATGAATTGTAACACCAATAACACCAAATTCATCCAATACACACCAACACAATGTCATATAGCATAATTCAATCATTCCCAATAACCCCATAACATACGAATGGTTCAATTTCATACAATTCGACAACATTAGGGATAATCCTACGAACCTAGAAAATTCTAATTCGGGTTTCCTAACATATTCAACTATTCTATTGATTTCCAAAACCCATAAGGCATCATAATTGCGAGAAATCACCCCTTACCTCGTGAGAATTCGTCGGATTCAAACACCTTTGGCTTTTCCTCCTTCCTTTTCCTCTTCTCAATTGCACGTAGAACGAAAACTTCTCAATTCTTCTCTTTTCCTTTTTCCTTTTATTCTTATTACTCTAAAATGATAAAAATAAAATAAATAGTGTGCGTAGAGCCTTTTACTCCTCACACCCCCACTTTACACTTCGCACCACCAAAAATTCCACTTCTATTTTAATTAATTAATTCCAATAATCCAAAAATACCAATAATTAAACTTCTAATTAAATTAATAATTAAAAATTCTAATTATTTAATAATCGAATTATTGGGGTGTCACATGAGAGAGTTGTAACGCCCAAAATATTTAATTATAATTATTTAATTAAATATTTTAAATAATTATTTTTGAATAATTATGTTGGTTGCGTCGGGAATAATACTGATAATAATATTATTATTATAAAGTCAGTAAAGTGGGCCTGAAGGGTGGCGTTGGTGATAGTAATATTGGGGGGTGGAATTAAGCCCAAATAGTAATTATAAGGATTATTATTATTTAAATAAATAATAATAAGAATTGGGATTTTTGGTTGTCAGTAGAAGCGAACGTGGAATTGAGAACAGAAGAGGCAGAGCGATGCGAGAAAGAAGATTTTGACGGAGAAAGGTGAATCGACCGAGGAATTCTAGAGCAATCTCCAATTACCAAGTAAGGGTGGGGTTCTTGCTCTATAATTGGGGTTATGAAGGGCAATAGATAGTTTGGGATGTATGAATCGCTAGGTTGTGTCAGTCGATGTGATTAACCGTAGAAAATCCCAAATTAAGTTATAGGATTGTTGTTATTCCGTATGTATGGTTGTTGTTGATCGAAAATAAAATGCAATTTTATTGATATGTATGATGTTGTTGTTAATTGTATGAAAGAAATGCACAAATTTTACTGCATAAGTTGTACTGTGATTGTTAGTGAAGAATTACGTCGATTAGAATTACAAAACAGTGAAAAATCAGGTTTTTGGTGAAAAATACACAGCATGAGTCGATACATAATGTTATGGATCGATACAAGCAACTATCCATTTAAAAACTAGGGGCACGAAAATGGCTTGTATCGATGCAGAGTGCCTTGCATCGACTCATGTGGCGAGTTTGGGAGTCTTGTATCGACTCATACGTGGTATGTATCGATACAAGTCAGCTTTGCATCATTTCAAAAGAGACTTGTATCGACTCATACTCTATCAATTCAAAAAAATAGAAAAATGCAGCATGTATGAGTCGACTCATACACAACGTGTATCGATACAAGCTATATATATATATCGATCCATAGCCTTTTGCATCGATCCAAAGGTGGTAGCAAGTGAAAAATAATTTCTGAAACTTGTTTTGGCTGTATCTTCGCGACCGTAACTCTGATTTTGATGCCGTATAGATCGTTGGAAAGATAGGATCATGATTTAGCCTATAATAACGTTGCTAAACACTATAGGTGAGAATTTGGATAAGTTGAGGTAGTTTCCGTATGTGATTTCGTCGTTGTTATACGTTGTTTGTTGTTGAGGCTTGACGGCCAACGTTGTTGGATTACTTTGTCGTTGTTGTTGTTGTATGCTGTTAATTTCATTGCATAGATACATTGCATAATATGTTGGTCTATGTTGGAAAAATAAGTTTAGTCGTTGGGGGCGATGTTGTTTATGTTGAAGGCTTACGCCTTGATGCCTCTAAATTACTGGCAATGGAATTACGTTGGGAGTTTTACTTTGTTGGTACCGCATGCATGTGCATTAGTCGAGTCGCATGGCATAATACTTTATGATAACGTTGTTGTGATAATTGGATTACGTTGTTGTGAATGATTGCGAGTTGTTGTGAATAGTTGTATGTTATGATGAATAGTTTTACGTTACCGTTGATTACTCGTGTGATTACAAATGGTGATGTTATATGATTTCGAACTGTATATCGTTTATCATAACCTTAATTATATAGTTTGATATCTCACCCTTTATTTGTTTTCGCCGTTACCTTTATATTGGTAACGTGCAGGTGATCAGGAGGAGTAGTCGTTGCTGATGTGGTTCTGGTTTAGTGTCATTGCTCTGATATGTAGCACTCGGGGGAATACGAGCGTTGTTTCTATTATTTCGTTGTTTTACGTTGAAATTGATATTTTTGAATAGTCATGAGTCGTTTTGTTCTGCGTTGTAGAATCATTTGAATTCTGCTGCATGTTTAATGAATTGATTGCGTTGCTAACCGTTGAGTAGTGCTATGTATCTGTGGAAGAGATAATGACATGTTTACGTTGTATGTTGGTTTGTGGCATTTCGATTATGTGGATTTTTAATAAACAATGATTTTTGGAAACTCTGATATTTTATTAAATGAAATATGTGGGGTAGAATCGGGGTGTTACACTTGTGATATGACTTAAGCAATTGTCGCTATCTACAGTATTACAAAACACTCGTTTATGATCCGCACGCGACAACAGATCAAATTGGCACTGTTGTCGGGGACTCTTGTTGTTATTAACTGATATTAGAGTCATAGGTATAGTGTTCTTATTAGCATTTTCTTGTTTTTTTGTTGTGCTTGTTGATTTTACGGGTAACAATACGGGTTGCAGTGTAGTGGTAAACATTTCAGCCTGTCAAGTAAGTTTAGAAGCTATTGTTTCGATTTGCTCAGAATTTTTTCCAGAAGTTCATCTTTTTTAGTTAATTTTTTACTGTTTTCATAGTGTCGAAAAAATCCAAAAAAATCTCAAAATTCTTATTTCTGTTAATTAGATTAAATTTGGTGTTTTGTATTTTTTTTAATTTATTTTAGCCGTTTCCTTCTTTCTATTTGTTTCTTCCTATTTGGGGCATAATTGGTATTTCTGTGTTTATTGATAACATGGTTGAACATAGAAATTTGACGCAGTTGACTTTCCCTGATGTGAACTATAATAGTTTATGTATTAACTATCTCGCAGGTGATGCACCTTTTGAATTGAAATCTGATATAACACACTTGTTGTCAAAGTTTAATGGTCTTACAAGTGAGGATCCGCATAAGCATATGAAGGAATTACAAATTATGTACTATGCACCTTCTGGACCTTCACTAGAGGACATTGTCAAAAATAATGGTTGTAAATAATCTTCAGTATCAACAACAAATAGATTATACTTTGCAGACTTTACAAACACAGATTGGACAACTTGTCACTTTGATGAATGTCATGGAGCAAGCTCAAGGATCAAACCAACAACCCTTAGAAGAGCATTCTATTTTTACAATAGAGTTGCTTTCTGAGATTGTTGATGATACTTGTATTGATTTATTTGTAGATAATTTTCCATCATTGTCTGATTTTGATGATGTTTACTCTTGTGATGTTTGTACTAACACTAAAATTTGCTCTGTTTATGCTGAAATTGAGACTGCCTTGCAAGTTGATATTCTTATTGCACACGAGGTTGCAAATGAAGTTGTTCATGTAGATGAAGTTATTGACATCCAAACTGCCCCAAGCATACGATCCATTGAACAACCACTTTCTTTAGAGATGAAACCACTTCCTGAAAATATGAAATATGCTTATTTAGAGATGAATGGAAAACTTCCGGTTATAATTTCTTCTAAACTTTATTTTGATCAAGAAAGTAAATTTTTACTGGTATTTGAAGAAGCATAAGAAAGGAATTGGATGGACCTTGGATAACATTTATGATATTAGTCTTTCTATTTGTATGCATAGGGTATCACTTGAAGATGAAGCAAAAATAGTGAGGCAGCCCCATAACCATTTTATATTTGATGTTTTGAAAGATGATATCACTTTCATGTGCCCATTTGACACTTTTACTTTTAGAAGAACATTCTTTGATCTTGGAATAAAAAGTGAAGACGTTAATCAAAATTTCAAAGTCAATGGACAATTCCTTAAGCTATTCCATGAGAGTCTCACAGTGGAAGAGGAAGTTGTAGAAGAGCTCTCATTAGTAAAGTCTACTTATGTGATCACCTATCTGCCATGACTGCTCGGGTGTGTTCTTTCCTCTCTCTTATTTTACGTTTGTTTCTTTCATTGAGGACAATGCATGTTTTAAGTGTGGGGAGGGAATCATTTATTTTTATTTGCTTTATTTTGTTTTGTTTTAGTTTATTTGTTTTTATTTTGGTTTGTTTCTTTTCTATAAGTAAAAAAATATACTACCTCTGTTCCTATATATAAGAGACAATTCATTTTTTAAATTCATTGAATAATCAATGTATTTGGTCAATTTATAGACTAGGTACATTGATTATTCAATGAATCTAAAAATTGAATTGTCTCTTATATATAGGAACGGAGGTAGTATTTTAGAAACACTTTTCTTTTCTTTTGAACGTTTTGGGCTATAGATTAATCTGAGGTTAGTTTGTGAAGATTTGAAAAAAAATCACAAGATTGGTATTGTCTTAGCACTGTAAGTCTCCTGAGTATGAAAATCATTTTGAATATTTGTTATGACATATCCTTGAATTCTCATTCTCTAATATCTCTTGAGTAGTTTATCTTTGCAGTCGGCAACATATCACACACGCTCTATGTAAAGAAGCCGGTGAAAATAAGTTAGTGATCCAAGTTTTATTTGAAAAAAAAAATAGGGAATGCACCTTCTAATTTGGGTGATACGCACCAAGTCACTTAACCCAACAATTGTGGAACTTACAAAAAATGATAATAAGACTCGTTGTTGGTTAGTTCAGAGGTTTCTAGTGCTGAACTTGGTAGGGCGGATTATGGTCCGATCCCCCGCAACTACAATTGGTTAAACAAGGGGTTATTCCACTTAGTTACCGGAACCCCATGAAAAAAGGATCAAAGTCACTAACCGGTCACCTTACTATTAGAATGTGGAGATAACGAGCTTAATGTGATTGCCCCACAATGAAAGAGAGCAAAAAGGAGGATGAGTAAGTTAGGCTTAGGCATAATAACATGATTCTGATTGATTTGTATAGGAGAGAGGCTTATGACTGCACAACTATCGATTAGTCTTCTTACGATATCCTTAGTGTGAAGAATTAGTACATGTCAATGCTCTCTTGACCAAAGAAGAGTTTGTAGCCTGGAATGAGTATCTGGATATTGTGGTGTTTCATGAGTTTTGATTTTATTTTGCTCGGAGTGTAAAAGTTTAAGTATGGGGAATTTTATCAATGAATTTTGATGCACATTCCTCTATATTTATACTTAGGAATTTCCATGATTTAGTTTATTTATTTTTCTATTTTATGATGTTTTTATAAATTAGTTTATTTTTGCACTTAATTAATATTTGTATTTTATTTTCAACATTAGCAACTTTCATTAAAAACTCATATCTGGAGCTTCGAGAATCGGATTAGGAATTCTAATACTTTTTGAAAAGCTAAGAGACATAGCTACAACTTTCATTTTGAAGTCAAAAGTTGATTTGAAGTGCATAAGTACCGGAAAATTCGTTGAAGTTTCTGCCTTTAGAATAATTTAATTTTGGGTTTTTTTAGTGGGTTTGGGTTATTGTTTTTGGTCCAGTTCATTTTATAAGTGGAAACTCTTATTTTATTTTATAAGTCTTGCACCCGCTATAGTAGGTTATCACATTCTATTCATGAGAGAAATATTTTTTCTTTGAACAATTGTAATGGAGAACTAATCCTCTCACGGTTAATCTGCTGTAATCGGCTCCCGCTGACACTTTGAGGTTCTTATATTTTCCAATTAATATATTCCCTTTTAATTCTTCTCTTTGATATATTGTGTGCTTAATTCTATTTATCTTAGGGTGAATTGATTTATTTTGATGATTGCGTATTCCTATACTTTAATCGTGTTTGCTTAATTTGTGTCAATTTATCATGTTTGCTTAATTCACGATTGTTATATCTTGTCTGTTTGCTTAATTCAGAGATTAGGAATATCCATCATGTAATACCAATTGCGCTTGTCTAATTGTTATTATAATCAAAAAGGGAATATAATCTGCGTAGGGATTGTGAATTATTGGGTCAATAATAAGTGAGAAACTGAACGCAACAGATTAATCTGTTAATTATAATTGTTATCAAACTCGTGATTTTACTTTTGTTATTTTCAATCGAAACTCAAACCCCTCAAATTGATTTTAGTTGGTTAATTCATACAAGAATTCTTGTGATACGAATCGAGCCATTGTCGCTATCTACAGTTTTCAAAACACTCGTTTATGATCCCGCACGATAGCGGGTCACGCACTTTTGTATTTTGTCTGAATTTGATTTTCCCAAAGTTACAGAAGTGCACTTTCATTTTTTGTCTGCATTATTTGATTTTGCATGTTTGTCATATAGGTTTGTGTTCTTTGATTAGGATTTTTCTAATTTAATTATTGGCAAAATGGTTGACAACTGGTTAGTGCCAATTCATTTGATGCGAAAGTGTCCACTTTCGGAGTTTTGGCGTCTCCGACTTTTTCTTCTAAGAGGCACATGTTACTTGTTGTTGCCCCTGAATCCCGTGGAGTCTATTTTGATCAGCCTGCTACTAATGTTGTCGTTCCAAATGATGTTTCTGAGGTTTTGGGAGAATTCCTTATGACACTTCTCTATTTCCTCTACATACGAACCATACTACTAGGCACGTGTGAGCTGGTTAATAGAAATATAACCAAACATGCATAAATCTCGCAACCTAGATAGTTGTATGACATTATGACACCATTGCTATTTAGATAGCTTCCTACATGGTTGATGCATTTTAAAGTCTCACATTATTGTAAAAAAAATATATCATAGTTAGATGGTGGTGATGCACATGTTTTGCATTATAGAGCATATGCATTGAGGTCATAACTCACGTATTTGGTTGTCGCGTTTATATTTTTGGGCAAAAGTGCTTATTATGTTTATGCCATTTACTTTAAATACTTCATTAACTTCAAACAGATTCATGAATATAACTAAAGGACACTTGTTTGGTTTACCTGTACTCAAATTTTAGTGAATCATGTCTTTGAAAGACTAGACAGATAACAACAAGCATCACACTATTTATGATAATATTTTTGCAGTTTTATTGTTACTAATATTTCATAACACGTATACTACACTCTTACTAATATTTTATCTTAACCATTTTTAGACATGGATCGTTTTTCATTTGCCACGCATCTCTGAATGATCATATAAGGATGAATACAATGTGGTTTGGCCACGTGCTCGCTCTTTTTTCTCACCCATTTGGAATCATGTCATCTATCTATGTTGAGTGTTTCTTATATGTATTGCAGTATATGATATAAACTACACATTATACGAAGATCTACATCAGATGCGTTCCTTGAATTACTTAGCCTTTTACTCTGAATGGTTATCTTTGAAATAAATAATCTACCATATCAAAATGTGTTCAAGAATTATTATGAAAATGCACATATAAATTCACCCTTCCATAAATTTAAGATATACTTCTAGACTAATTTACAAAATATATATGAATAACTCACTTACGAATGAATTTGATGTATTTTAAATACATACCGAACTAAACTTCTAAACTTCTAATGTAGTTGAATTGAAGGGGTTTACTTATTTGGTATGGGTTGCATGAAATGGGCTAAGGTCCAAATTCGAAATTCCATAATTCAAGTAGGCAAGTGCCAGAAAACTTTACTTTGTACCCCCACAATTTTTAAAAAATGACATTTTTACCCTAACTGTAATTTAATTATTTTACTATTTTATTTTTACCATTTACGAAAAAGATAAATTTTTACAGTTTTGAAAAACACTTCCGGAACGCTTTCCGGAACACTTTCAGCAAGTATTCCGGTATGTAAAAACACAAACCGGAACAGTTTTAAAAAGTGTTCCGGAATTCATAAAAACCATTCCGGAACACTTTGTGCAAGTGTTCCGGAATGGATGGCAAATTATATAACAAACCGGAACACTTTCAGAAAGTGTTCCGGTTTGTAATTTGGGTGTTCCGGAACAGTTTCTTAAAGTGTTCCGGAACGCTTTTTTTTAATTTTTTTTTTTAATTTTTTTTTTAAAATTTTTTTAAAAATTTTTTTTTTTCAGGTATGGAAATTCAAAAAGCCGAATCCTCCATAGATACGACAGATGTATTCACTACAACAGAAACATTCGCTACACGAGAAAATGTTATTAGTTGGATCAAAGAAGTTGGATTAAGAAATAAAATCACCGTTATTATTAAGCGTTCGGACACTGAAACTGGCAAGAGAGGAAGGAGGAACAAGATAATTTTTGGGTGTGATAAAGGCGGAAAATACAAGGATAAAAGTGGAATTCAGAGCGCAACTAAGAGATGTGGATGTCCGTTTAAAATAAGATCGACTCCGTCAAAAGATGGGTTGGGATGGAAGGTAGATGTAAAGTGTGGAGTTCATAATCATGGATTACCTGATAGGCTTGAAGGGCATGCGTTTGTTGGCAAATTGACCTCAGATGAAAAACAACATGTTTTTGATTTAACAAAGAGACATGTTCCTCCTAGACACATTTTGACTTCCCTGCAAGAGAGAAATCCTGAAAATATCACTCGGATCACTCAAATTTATAAGCAGAAGAGTGTGATAAAAAAAGAGATAAGGGGTCCAAGATCTGAGATACAACATTTGCTAAAGCTAATTGAGGATGCGGATATGTCTCGGAGTAGAAAAGAGATGGTTCGAGATATTGTGAGAGATATTTTTGGGCATCCAGTCCGTCAAGTTGCTGAATATCTTTCCCACTGTCTTAGTTATGGATAGCACATATAAGACAAACAAATATAGGCAACCTCTCTTTGAAATTGTTGGCATGACATCGACGGAGTTGACTTTTGCTGTTGCATTTGCTTATATGGAGTCTGAGCAGACAGATAGTTTTTGTTGGGTCTTGGAGAAGCTGAAGGAATTGTTTGTGCAGAAAGATCTGCGTCCAAAAGTGATTTTGACGGATAGAGATCTAGCATTGATGAAAGCTGTGGAAATTGTGTTCCCTACTACACAAAATTTGCTATGTCGTTTTCATATTAACAAAAATGTTGGGATGCGATGCAAGCAATATGTGGTGAAAGAAATGCGAGAGACCATTGACACATTATGGGAGGAAGTTGTGTGGGCTAGTGACGAGGTTGAGTATGCTCAAAAGTTGGAACAACTTGAACAAGCATGTTTTAATTGTGCTGACTTTATTGATTATGTGAAAGACACATGGTTGATTCCACATAGACATAGATTCGTTGGAGCATGGATTGATCGAGTACTTCATTTGGGCAACACCACGACTAACCGGTATATATTTTATTTTATTTTATTTTATTTTATTGTTATATTATGCATGAATATTATTTATATATATTATGCATTAATATTATTTATATATTAATATTGTTATATAATATTGTTATATATATTATGCATTTATATATATTATGCATTTAACATCATGTTATATATTTGTTATGCATTCATTTTTAGGGTTGAATCCGCTCATTGGAAGCTAAAGCAGATGTTGGGAAATAGTCTAGGTGACATGGTCAATTGTTGGGAAGCTATGAACAACAACCTGAGGATACAAATAGGCAACATTCGTGCTTCGTTTCAAAAAAGTTTTTATGAATGTGAGCATGCACATGTTAGTCCATTCTATGGTAAGCTGCGTAGTTTTGTTTCTAGAGCTGCTCTGAGACGCATTACTAAAAATTACTAAATCATAATAATCACTCTTCATTACATAAATGCAACGCGGTAAATAAATCCGCAAACTGCGGATCATCCTCTTCAGCAGCAAATTTTTGTAGATGATGATGAATTAATGCGGAGATACGAGCCAACTTGGGATCGGATGGCCCTGTTGCAAACTGTGGAACTGGCACCTGTCTTGGTTCATCAACCGGCGGTGGTACTAATCGAGGGTGTGACACCCGATAATACCAGTCCAAATAATTTTCCACAGTTTCGGAGGGAAATGTGACAGCAGTTGTGTGACCAACTACGTCTACAACACTTTGGTCATAACCAATCCAGTTAACATCCACATCCGCCTCAATAATATCGGTGGGTGAACGTGGTATATACTGAATAAGACCAAACTGACGTAAACATCTGTCAGCCAAATATAATACATAAATACCTCCCCAACAGAGTCCTCCTCTGAAATAAGCAAGCTCGTCGAACGCACGAAACTGCCTATGATCCTCAAAAGGACGCCACACCACGTCAACCGGTGTCAATCTATCGAGGACAGCTCGTAATTCATCCACCTTCAACGCTCCTTGCTTGTATGCCCATCTCATCGCTCTCGGCATTCCAACGTTCTCACTTGGATGCCAGTTTTCCACTACTCTTCCAATTCCAGGAAAATACTCATGGATCCAGCACTGTGTCAATAAAAATTAATAAACAATTAATAATAGTTAAAAATTATCTAAACAATAAATAATAAATAAAAATTATCTAAACAATAAATAATAAATAAAAATTATCTAAACAATAAATAATAAATAAAAATCATCTAAACAATAAATAATAAATAATAAATAATAAATGAATTACCTGAAGAAGAGTCGGATAACCAGCAAGTTGTTTGGTGCCAAACATACATGCATCTCCAAGTGAAGCATACAGTGTCGCCAATGCAGATGCCCCCCAACTATATCTTCCAAACCCTCCAAGTCCGCAAAGAGAGATATATATTTTGCTTCGACAAGCGTAAACGTCTTGTCGGCAAAAATAGTGCAACCTACTAACATCATCAAGTACGCTCTGGTCGCATATGCCCAATTATTAAGACCTCTATGGGCAACAAAGGTTTCATACAACCATTCCAACTTATAGTACGCACCTCTGTTGCCACGAACTTGAGCCGCGGCTTCTCTACGTGACACTCCTAAATATGTCACAAAGCTCGTGACATCATCTTCATGACATGCCGGGAGTCCGAAAATACCTCTAATAGGAGGTGGAGAATACAAGATACGTCATCGAGTAATCGTCATCTCACCAAATGGCATGTGAAATGACGACGTCTCGGAATGCCACCTCTCTACAAAAGCAGTGATTAAATTCGGATCCACCTTTGTCATACAAGATCTTTGCAAATGTGCAAGACCCGAATTTGACACCAACCTTTCCATCTCTCTGGGGAGTTGCAGGGGAACCCATTCTTTGAGTTTTTGACCGTGTGCAGCACATTTTAATTGTTTTTTCGGTCCTCTTTCCAAAAAAATGTTGAAAAAATGTAACATATTAATAAACTATGCCAATAATTAACTTAATTCATTTCAGATTAAATTTTCATTTACTTACCTCTCCGTACCACAAATGTCGAGCACAGTGCTGCTCGTATCTAACTAACAGTGATAAATCAGATGGTCCACCCGGGAATCCCCTAGGCACCTCCGGAGGATGTGATCCAGATGCACCATCACCTCTCCGAGCACAAGGTCGTCCGTCAGGGCCTAATCGTCGAGGCATTCTGAAAAAAATAATAAAATCAAAATATGAAAAAGAAAAAAATTGAAAAAAACCCAAACCGGAACACTTAGGGGAGAGTGTTCCGGAATGAATTTCGGAACACTTTTAGAAAGTGTTCCGGAATGCAATTTTGCAAACCGGAACACTTTCTAAAAGTGTTCCGAAAAAAAAAAAAAAAAAATTAAAACCGGAACACTTCCCAAAAGTGTTCCGGTTTGGAAAAAATTTCGGAACACTTACATGATGTGTTCCGGAATGCTTTTTTGTGTACCGGAATACTTTCCCAAACTGTTCCGGAATGCAAGAGGTTTTGAGAGAATTCGGAACACTTTTAGATGAGATATGAAAAATGAATTTTTTTTTAAATCTTATGCTTTTTATATGAGGGTATTTTCGTCAAAAAAATTCTGTGGTGGGGGTACAGGTTATTAAAAGGTGGGGGTACAAAGTAAAATTTTCCAAGTGCCAACGTCTTCCAGCAAGCAGCAACACAGTGGATAAATTTAATTGTGAAATTACATTTCTGCAAGTGACATGGGGATTACACCACCCTCTTATGGTTTAACTTGGTTGGGCTGAGCAGGAACTGAATCATGGACACGTTCTTAATCTTCACATCTTATGGATAAGACCAAATATTAATTCTTATTACGTGATGAAACAACTTGCTAATCCCTATTTAGTTACGTTAATACATACATAATGCACCAATGGTTCGTGAATTTCAACTAAATCCTAACTAATCCATTTTAATATTGATGTTGCTCTTGCCTACTAATGAATGTGCATCAAAATAAGTTTTCAAACAAGATGTATCTTGATGATTCCATGAGATTCAAAGAGATTCAAAGAGGTACGGAACAAGATGTATTTACAGTTATCTTCGGTTCTTTTTTATTTAAAATCTATTTTCGATCACTCGAATTGTTAAAAGTATATTAAAAATAATATAAATTAGATTTAGACTAGCGTGATGCGCGATTCTTATTTAATTTTATTTGTTTTTAATTGAGTTTTAATTATATTAAAATAAAATATTTAGTAATATAGATTACAAATTTATATTATAATAATTTATTATGAATTATAATAGAGACAATAATTTGAGTTTAACATAAATAAAAATATATATTTTAGTTAAAAGAAAATTTATGTTCGTAAATTGAAAGTGACATACAAGATTTTATTTTGTTAATTTAAATAATTTTAAAAGATAACGATTTATATTTTATTTCAACTCTAATGTATTTTCTAAAATTTGTCTCTCTCTTAAATATTTAATTATAAGTTGTCAAATATATGTAATTATTTTTAAAATTTTATGTCTATAACGTCAAATTTCAGTTATTTCTGAGAAATTGAGAATTTTATTATTTGTCTTTAAAGAGTTTTGTATTTTCTATTATATTTCTAGAGCGACTAAGAGTAATTCAATCTTCAAAAATTGCAGAATACATGTTTTAACATTAAAAATATTTTGTAAGTTTTGTTTTTGTTGGATGATTTCAAGAAAACCAAAAATATTTTAAAGTGTGTGGATCCAAGTATCTCTTTTACTTTTGAATTTTTAAATAATTTATTTAATTCGAATAAGTATTTTGTTGTTTGAATATTTAATTAAAAATGATCCAGAAACTCTTTCTTTTAATTATTATTTAAATTAAAGATGAACTATTATAAATGTTTGAAACCCAAACTATTTACCAATATAAAGAAAAAAAGAATATATGTATTGTATCATTTTTAAGTTTTTACAATGTGATATTAAGATTAGACATTAAATTCAATTTTGTCTTTAAATGAGAATACTATTTATTGTAAAATATATGATGAAGATGTACTATCTCATTTATTTTTTAAAATTGAAATATTCTAAAATTATTTTAGAGAAATGAAGTATATAAATGTATCAAAAAAAAAATATTTCCATTTTTTATAAAAAAGAAAACTATTGTTATATAAAAAATGTAGAGACGAAATATATAAATTATGTAAGAGTGACATTCTCTAATATAATTCTAGATCAATCAAGAATAATTTAATTTTGAAATATTGTGGAACATATATTTTAACATTAAAAAAAAAAATTTAAAGTTTTTGTTGCAATGATTTTAAGAAAACAAAAATTATTTCAATGTGTGTGGATTAGAAGATCTCTTTTATATTCAAAATTTTAAAAATATATTGAGTTGGAGTAATGTTTGTGATGTTAGGATATTTAATTAAAAATGATAATGAATCACTTCTTTTCAACTATTATTTAAAATAAGGATGAAATGCTCCCAGCCCTCGTTTGGCAAGACCGATAGCAGGCCAAACTGTAACGCCCGTTTTGTTTAATATTATATTATATTATATTAATATTTTTGAATTACCGTTTGACGATTGTTTTGGCGACGTTCCGTTCGGTTCGGTAAAATATTATTCGGACCAATATTTAATTTCCCGGAATTATTTTAATAAATTGAGTTAATGATATAATTAGATGATATTAATGTGTTAAGAATAGAGAAGGGTGTGGGGAGCATTTTGGGAGAATTGGGTTTCTCACCCTTGGTTAGTATGACAACCATCCTATAAAAGCATTTCCTTCATTTTTTCCAAACATAACACCAAAACACAAATATAGAAACTTGGAAGAAATAGTTAGGATTTTGGTAGAGGAAGAAGAGGAGAGCAAGAAGAAGAGCAAGGCTTGGTTTGAGGAATCATCAAGAACAATCAAAGCTTGCAAGGTAAGGGGTTTGATTTCCATCTCATATAGTTAGGGTTTGGTGGTTATAGTTTGATTTGGGGAAAAAATTGATAGTTGGTTTATAGGGTTTGGTTGGTTGATTGTTGAAATAGTTTAGAAAAGTTGAATTAGGAGTATGGATTATGGGTGTGTTGTTATTGGTATGGTAGTGTATGAAGTTATAGAATGAAATGGAAAAGAAAAATTGTTAACAGTGAAACAAGACAACCAGAAAATGAACAAAACTGTAAAACGAAAAATGCAGGGAAGTGATGAAGAAGTGGGGTGGGGAAAACGAAGTGAGCTCCGATTTGGCTTTCCGGTCTGAAATCTTCTCTCGGCGGCTAACCTTCAAAAGCTTGTTCCTTTTTCCCAAATACGGCTCTCTTTTTCTCAACCAAAAACCTAATTCCTTATATTTCTTTTATATTTAAAACCAACTTATTAATAATAATAATAATAATAATAATAATAATAGTAATAATAATAATAATAATAATAATAATAATATTATAATATTGTTATTATTTCTACTTGGGCTTAATATTCACACCTCCTCAATACTATTCACCACACAGTAATTCAATCAAATTCACTTAAATAAACTAGTTCAATAAATAAATAATATTATTCTTAGTATTAATCTTCCGATTACACCGATCAAATAATATGGATTAAACTTAATACTCCAAATACGTCTCTTAAGTAATGCCGACAAATCCAATTGCTCTGATTAATTCTTAAACTTTGTCTAAATCCAATAATTAAATCTTTTAATAATTTAATTAACTAATTAATTAAATTCAGGGTGTTACACATGGAGGACTGGATTATGAGACAACAGAACAACGTTAAGATTATCACATAATAGAACTGGGGTATGATAAGAAATAGCAAGCTCAAATAAAAGGGACTCCATCCATAAAAATTCAGAGGTGGCATGAGCTAGCGCACGATACTCTACTTCAGTGCTGGATCGAGCAACAAGAGACTGCTTTTTGGAACTCCACGCAACGAGATTAGGACCAAGAAAAAGGCAAGATCCAAAAGTGGAACGATGATCATCAGGATCACTTGCCCAGTCCAAATTACTGTAGGCACATAAAGAGAGACGAGGCAACGAGGCAGCTGGAGCTAACAGCAAGCCAAGGTTAGCAGTACCACTGAGATAACGCAAGATACGCTTGACAACAGCCCAATGGGATTCCAGAGGATTAGACATGTACTGGCATACTTTTGTTGACATTGAATGAGATATCAAGACGAGTTAAAGTAACATATTGCAACGCACCAACAATGGACCTGTACATATGACGATCTGCAAGAGTGTTAGTGTCATGTTTCTGGAGCTTGCTCGTGGAAAGCATAGGTGTAGGAACACAATTAGCATTGGGCATATTAGCTCTGCCCAGAAGATCACGAATATATTTGGACTGCTTCAGAAGTAGAGCACCATTTGAAAGCTGCAAAATTTCAATACCTAGGAAGTACTATGCTTTACCAAGCTTCTTCAAGGCAAAGGTGTCATTCATTTTTGTGATGAGATCCTGAATAAGGGTGGAACTAGAACCAGTGATGAGGATATCATCTACATAAACTAGAATATAGATTGTTATCTCTTGCTTAGAGTAGGTGAAAAGGGAGTTGTCACATTTAGAAGGAGTGAAGCCAAACTGTAATAGAGAGTAGGTCAGTTTATCATACCACACACGAGGCGCCTACTTCGGGCCATAAATATCTTTGTGAAGCTTGCATACCAAGGTTTTGTCCTGACTTTCAAAGCCAGGTGGCTGAGCCATATAGACTTTATCCCTCAATGTGCCATTCAGAAAGGCATTGTTGACATTAATTTGTTGAATGTCCCAGCCATAAGTAATGGCCAGAGTGAGATTAACACTAATAGTAATGGGTTTTACCACATGACTGAATGTCTCTGTATAATCAAAACCATGCTCTTGATGAAATCCTTTTGCAACTAACTTGGCCTTGTGTTTATGAACACTACCATCTGCATTTTGCTTGAGCTTGAAAACCCATTTGCAACCCCCTACCTACCTGTCATGGGGTAATGATGTGAGACTCCATGTTTTGTTAGCTAGCAAAGCATAAAATTCATCCTGCATAGCTTTTGCCCACACAGGCTGTGACATAGCTTGCTTGTAACCTGTGGGTTCAACATCAGCTTGAGCAACCAAAACCTTAGGTTTAGAATTACCTGTTTTGGCTCTTGTGAGCATAGGGTGATTATTCATGAGGAGAAAAGCAGTAGGTTGAAAACTCTTAATAGATGGGGATTGGGTTGAGTCATACACAAGAACACAAGATGAGGTAATTATCTCATTTGAGCCAAGAGTGTGATTTGGAGATCTAGAGACTTTGGAGGGAGACCCAGAGAAGTCAAGCATTGGTGAATTTTCAAATGTGTTGTTAAGATTTGTAGAGTTAGAGTGAGTAGTATCACAACAAGTGCCACTATCCTCATGATTATGCACTGTGTTAAAACCAGTGGGAGGAGGTGACCCATTGAGAGATGAGGTAGAGTTATGAGGACAATTAACATCAGTAGAGACTGCTATAGGCTGCTTTGCAGGTACAAAAATGTCAACAGACTCAGATATAGGGGAGGATAAAGGTTGTAGGTCACCAGAGATGTGAGGAGAAAGCTGGACATTAGTAGCGGGCATAGACACACTGACACAGGGTAAAGTTGAATATTTGATGGGTTCTAAGCACTTATTGACTGCAGAGGAATCAGAGGACAAATTCTCAAAAGAAAACAAAGTGGAGTAAGGAAAGGTTGTCTCATTGAAAGTGACATCTTTGGAGATGTAGACTTTGCCATCAGGACTTAGACATTTAAAACCTTTGTGATGGGACGAAACTCCAAGATATACACACTTTATGCTTCTCATCTGAAATTTGTGCTGGTTGTATGATCTTAGCAGGGGAAAGTAGGAACTACCAAATACTTTTAGAGATTTGTAATTAGGATAATGACCATACAGGGCATGGTAAGGAGAACTAGTTGTGGTTAAAGGTCTTGTGGGTAGTCTGTTAATAAGATGAACAACAATGGCAAAATTGTGGTCCCAATAAAGTAAAGGCATATCTCCATAGGATAACAAGGTGCGACCTCTCTCAACTATAGACCTGTGCTTTCTTTCAACAGATCCATTTTGATGAGAGGTGTGAGGGTAAGTCAGCCTATGTTGTATTCCTAACTCTTCTAGATACATAGTAAAGGTCATATACTCCCCACCAAAGTCAGACTGTACACTCTTGATTAATGCCTATAACTAAGTTTAGACAAATTTGTAAAACGACTTAAAGGCTGACAGAGTTTCAGACTTTTGTTTTAACAGGTATATCCACGTGTATCTGGTATGACCATCAACAAATTCTATGTAATATCTATAGCCAGCACTGGATGGATAAGGGGAAGGACCCCATAAATCAGTATAGATAATATCAAATGCATTAGAATACACAGTATCAGTTAATGGAGCATGAACTTTATGAGCTTTCCCAATATGACAAGATTTACAAAAAAAATTACTTTGTTTATCAGAAACAGAAATATTACAAAGTTTAAGAATTTGTGAGACAAAATGAAAATTAGCATGGCCCAGCCTATGGTGCCACAGTTCACTAGTGGTACATTTATTTTGGCTAGAAGAACTAGACTTATAGGCTACATAGCTAAGAACTCTAGGAGCTGAGTTTGAGTTGGTGGCCATGTGTGGAGAACTGATGTAGTCCAAGGAATGTTGTCAGAAACGATACAAGTGTTCCTTCAAGTAGGATTTGTTTAGAATCCTGAGATATGATATAACACTTATCAGGCAGGAGTTCAAAGTACACACGATCGTCACATGAAAATTTTGACACAGATAACAAGTTTCTAGTGATAGAGGGAACAAAAAGGACATCAGTGAATCTGAAATTAAACTTAGGCATGACTTTGGAGTAAAGAACAATAGAACCTATAGACAAGGTGTGACCATTTCCAACATAGACTTTATGGGCCCCAAGATAAGGTTTAGCATTATGCAAAGTATAATAATAAGGAGTTAGGTGGTGTGTAGCACCTGAGTCAGCAAACCAGGACTGTGATTCAAGCTCAACAGGGATTGAATAATCTTGTGCATAGCCAGATTTTCCTCCTGAAGTAGCCATCATAGCTATGGCAGATTTGCTTTGTGCAGTATCTTCTGTAGCCTTTTGATTCTCAGAATATTTGTTAGTGGAATTTGATTGAGATGTGGTAGAGTCAGGTGGAGCATAGTTCTCATCAAACCTGTGCCAGCAGGTGGCAACAACATGTCCATATTTGCCACATAATTGGCAGGTGGGACGATTGTTGTTGACTTACCTCCCTCTGCCACGACTTCTTCCACGTGAAACACGATTTCCTCTTCCTCTATAGCCTGAGAAATATCCTCTAGAGCCTTGGGATTCTTGATTAGCATGAGCAATATTGGCAGCAATGTTGGCTATAGCCATTTCTTGGTGAAACTTCTCAAGTTGTGCTTCCTGCACATACAACAATGCTTCAACGTCACACAAATTGAGAGTAACGGGGCTACCATACATCTGCATCACAAAGGGATTGTATTCCTCTGGAAGTCCCTCAAAAATCGAGTCTATCTGATCTTGCTCTAAAATAGAGTCACCAACGGCAAGTAGAGAATTCACAATTGCCTTGATTCGAAGGACAAATTCAATGATTGTCCTGTTTCCTTTCTTGGTGGATTTGAGTTCCACATGCAGTTGACGAACGCGAGCCTTCATCAATGCATTAAAATATTGATGAATCTTGTCTCACACCTCAAACGCATACTTGCAAGCAAGAACACGAGGCAAGACAAATTCAGAAATGGTGGACAACAACCAAATAAAGACGACTTTATCTTGAACAATCCACGACTCATACTCGTCAAAAATCGTACCTTCAAGTTGATCTTACGCAGTTTTGAACTTAAGCGGAATTTGCGAATTTGCAACAATCTTGTGCATCTTATGTGTAAGAATTACTCATTCAACCTGCTGATTCCAGAGGAGGTAGTTGTTGTCCTGGAGTTTGATTAAGAGTTTCGGACCAAACGTGTGGCTTTCCTTGGAGATGGAGAAGACGGTGGCAACGTCATGTGTGGGAGTTGTGCCTCTAATTCCAGATTCTTGATTGTCATTGGATTCCATGGTAGCGAGGGCGAAAAACAGGATACGATTTGGAGGAAGAAGATGAACCAGAAGGATTTAGATGAGTTTTGGATATGAAAGCGTGATAGATCTAATGGCGAATGATACCATGTTGAAGATGAAAATCTTGATTCATCTTGAGGTGGTGATAGAGAATGAAGAGAGCAAGAGTTTTGTGTATTGGATTGTTAAAAGAAAAAGATACAAAACACACTTCTTTATATGGTGTTTACAGTAATTACATGGACCAACAGATACAAAGCACACCTCTTTAAATGGATGAAAATAGGCTATCTAAGAGCCAGTTACAAACAGACACGTGGATTCTATGCTTAGCCTAAGAATACTCTAATAGATGCCTCCTTTGATTTAAGAGATATTTTTCAATCATCGTTATTAGTGCCACTCATTCTCTTGAGTTCAGATTGTAGCTCCTTCCCTTTGATTTGGTTATTCGGATTTTGGATCCTAGGTCACTCTAGATTGATAGGAAAAGCTATTACTTTGCTTTTTGGTTCTTATCTTCAATGGTTTGCAGAAAAGTTTGTGGCTCTAAGTTGATGTTGTGTATCGGCGAAAATTGATTGTGTGTGGCTAAGCAATTATTTCCATTATATGGGCCGTCATTTTCTACATCACCTTGGACTAAGTTTCACGGCCCAATAGTTATTGGATGACTACTACTTATAACTTGGGCTTTTACTAGCCCATCTACTTTTGTATGCTTAAAGGGACCATTTTGTTGTATTCCAAATTCTTCCACGATTCCAATCTCACTCATCATTTGGGATCTGGGACACCTAGTACTTTGATCCATGTGAAACGAACACCCCTTGCATCTCTTGGTTCATATTTCCTGATCATATTGAATTCTTCTTGGAAGAAATTTTCATAATCCTTCATGAGGCTCTCAAGATCCTCATTTTCATCTATTTTCAAGAACACTTTCTCACCTCCTAATGGAATGTCTTTTACATACATAATGCCTTCTTCGATCATCCAATTGTGTAATGAATGAAAATCTTCTTCCTTTTTAACGAATCTCGTGAATCCTGATTTTTCCCACTCCACCTCCTCCTTGTTGGCTGATATTGATAGACCAATTCACTCTTTTTCTATTTCACCCTTATTGTTTACCTTTGGAATCCAAGGTTGAAGTTGCCTTGTCCTTGCGTTTTTCACTGATTTTTCGTAACTTCTACCTAAAATCCGATCACTGCTAGGGAGATACCTATTGTTATTTGTTGTGTTCCCAGTTTCCTCCCAGAGCACCTTCTTTCTTGCTGCTGGTCCTACTTTTTCCTTAGTGTTTCTCACCTAATATGTCTCTCTGATTGGTCTTTCAAACTTATATATATTGACCCAAGTCTTGTAAGAGCCAAACCAGATATCCTTAAGTTGATCATCCAGCCATTTATCGTCCTTTACATCCTTGAATCTGACAAATCCAAAAATCTAACCCCTCTCGTTTCTCTTTTTTGCAATATAGACGTCTAAAACTTTTCCCTATTTTTCGAACGTTCTTTCAACTTATTTCTCTTTGATGTCTTCAGGTTGTTGACATATCACGTAGTTGACTTGGTTGTTTTGTCCTTGTTTGTCTTGTCTTGCTCCCATCTGCTTCGTCTCCTTTTTCTTTGATTGACTCACAACAATCCAGTTGTCAGTTGTCGCGCGCTCTCTCTCTCAGACATTTTATCTTGGGATATATAATATAATATAATAGTGGCACATAGCAAATTAATGATATGACATAAAAAGGAGTTGAAAGTCACAAGATAGAAGTTGAAGTGTCGCAAAATAATTTGATGTACGGGGTTTAATAGATATAAATAGATATAAATTAAATTATTGTATTTTCGCATTTGTGAGGATTCAAACTCATGACCTTCTATAAAGAGTAACAATATGTTTCAACCTTTAAAAATTGAAGATGGATTATGAGATATGCTACATAGAAAAATAAATGATCTGACGCAAAAAGGATTTGAAATGTCACAAAATAGAAGTTGCATTTTCGCAAGATAATTTGATGCACTGGATTTAATAGATATAAATAGAAGATTCAATGTTCTTTCAAGTTTAAAAACATAATTGTTCGGGATATTATCTGAATTTAATTTTTGATAAAAAATTAAACTGCGAAATCAGAGTAATCAATTTAATATGTGAATTATAATTAATTAACTAAAGAAACAATTAAAAAATAATATATTTGGTTGGTGGTGGATCATGTCAATTGGAGGCCGAAACCTTTTAAATTCAACAATGAGTTATTTTTCCACAATGAGTTTATTCCTTTTATTGAAAACGAGTGGAAGCTATAGAGGCGGTTGGGCATGGTGATTATATCCTTAAGGAGAAACTTCAAATTCTTAAAGGAGGACTCAAGTGGTGGAATACATAGGATTTTGGAAATTATGACCTTGAGGTTGAGGAGGGTGTTAGGGAGATGAATGTTGGAGATGATGTCGATGTTGGTGGGGTTGAAGTTATGGAGACATTTAAAAAGTCAAGTAGTAAATTTTTGATGAATCTCAAAATTAAGGAGAACATGTTAATTCAAAAACCGACGGTGAAGTGGCTTCACGATAAATATACATATAGTAGGCACTTTCATCGTGTTATGAAAGAGAGGAGGATGAGTAATCATATTGGGCCTATTATCTCGAATAAAAGGTTTGTTGGAATCGGTGGAGGGTGTGAAGAATGAAGTTAGGAATCATTTTGAGTTGAAGTTCTCCAAATCAGAGGGTTCTATACCAGTTTTGGAAGAGATTAATTTCAACGAGTTTGACTCTTTTGAGAGAGATTCCCTTAAGGCTCCTTTCTCGGAGGAGATAAAGGAGGCGGTGTGGAGTTGTAATGGTCGAATAGTCCGGGTCCTGATGGATTATATCTCCTTTTCATTAATAAGTGTTGGTTCTTTATTAAAGAAGATATTGTCAAGTGTTTTAAAGGATTTCTATTTCGGTGCTATGTTGTCCAAAGCCATTACTTCTTCTTTTCTGATTTTGGTTCCAAAATCTTCTAATCCTTTGGGATTGAAGGATTATAGACCTATTTGTATTGTAGGATGCATTTATAAAGCCTTATCTAAACTTTTGTCTTATAGTTTGAAGAAGGTTTTAAACTCTATTATCTTTCTTTGCCAAAGTGTTTTTGTTCAGGGAAGACATTTGCTCGACTGAGTGTTGGTGGCTAATGAAGTGGTGGATTTTGATCATAAGGAAGGTAAAGATTGTATTCTTTTCAAAGTTGATTTTGAAAAGGCTCATGATAAAGTTAGTTAGGGGTTCCTTAGATTCATGTTGAGAAAGAAGGGCTTTGGAGTAGTTTAGATGCATTGGATAGAGGCGTTGGTGTTTTCTAGTAATATGTTTTGTTGGTCAATGGTAGTCCAACGAAGAAGTTTGTGGTGGATAGGTATTTGAGACAAGGTGACCCTCTTTCTCCTTTCCTTTTTGTGATTGTAGTGGAATGTCTTAAGGGTCTATTAAGCAAAGCGGCGGAGATTGGGGTTCAACATCAACGGGAGGTGTATTATCGACATTCTTCAATTTACAGATGAAACTTTGTTGGTGTAAGATGGTAGTTGGAATCATATTTGGTCGATCAAATCGGTGTTGAGGGGTTTTGAGCTTGTTTTGGGCCTTGGATTTAATTACCACAAAATCAAGTTAATTGGAATTAATATTAATTCTAATTTCTTGGATGTTGCATCTTATTTTCTTTCTTGTAGGTTGGAAGATAAATAATTTCTTTTTCTTGGTATTCATATGGGATCTAATCCTAGGATGATTGCTTTTGGAGTGGTATTGTGTCCAAAATAAAGAAGAGGTTATCTTGTTGTAAGAGGCGTATGCTTAGTTTTTGTGGTAGGATTGCTCTTCTTAAATTCGTTTTGAGTAGTATTGTTATTTTTAATCTCTCCTTTTATAAAGCGCCGATTAAAATCATTAAGAAAAATACTAGGATTCAATTTCTTTGGGGTGGCTTGAAGGAAGTTAGAAAGATTCATTGGGTGAGTTGGAAGGACTTATGTCTTCCTGTAGATATGGTCTTGGTATTAGAAGGGAAGGGTATTTTAATTTAGCTCTTCTTCATAAATGGATGTGGAGAATTTTAGAGGAAGACAAGGCTTTATGGTATAAAGTTTTGAAGCGTGTTATAGTGATATCAATTTGTTAGTGGTGAATGGAGGGAAAGGTGTTAAAAGTAGGATTTCAAAATCAGTTTGGTGGATGGACATTTTATCTTTGGAAAAGAATAATTCAGAAGATATCTTTGCAAAGAAGGCTACTTTCATTGTTGAAAATGAATTTTCTAGTTCTTTTTGGCATTTAACTTGGTTTTCTTTTGGTTGTTTGAAGGATCTTTTTGCTGCATTATTTTCTATTTCTCATTTGTAGGATGTGTCGGTGGGAGGAATGCGAGGTTGGTTAGGAGGTGTTTGGGAATGAGGAGATTTCAAAATCTCTTCTTCGGACAGCCCCCTTGTGTCCACAAGCTTGCGTTATTTGCGGCTTATGCTTCTTTCGGTCTCTTCTTGTGTGGACAGTAGAGACAAGATAGTGTGGAAGGATTGGACGAAGCATTTATTCACGGTCAAGGGTTTTTATAAGATTCTCAATTTGTCTCTTGTTCTGTTCGGTCTAATAAATTAATTTGATAAGTTATTTGTTGACGTTCGGAAGATGCGCGTTCTTCACAAGATAAAAGCTTTCAGGTGAAGGAGTTTTATTGAGAGGCTCCCTTCTAGAGATTTGCTCTGTAAGTTCCTTGTTTTTAAGGATTGACTTAATTTTAATAAAACAAATAATAGCAGCAACAATGTATTGATAAATAGGATATTTAACTTATTGTAAATCCTATTGTAATGCCTGAACATGTTGTTTTGAAGATTTTCAATATCTGGAACAACATGTCAAAGAGGACGTTGAGACATCAGACATCACCCAACTGAACTATCTAAGATTGTTATAGTTCTGTTTTAAGTTGTGCAGAATATTCTGGAATATTATGCATCATATGTGGCGTGCTTGTGAAGTAATTTATGGAGGTCTAGAAGCTAAGGAGAAAAATCAGTAAGGACCTTGATTATAGCAGAAGTTATCTACTTGTTTGTTTTTCTGCAGAGTTTGTTACTGTAGTTTGTTACAACTTATGTTGTTGTTTAAAGGTCCAAATCCAGTTGGGTTGAAGGTTATAAATAAGCAGTTTCTAACCTAGTTTTAGGAAGCTAGCCAAATATAGAAAGATATAATCATTAGGGTTAGCCATGTAAGTGAACCACCCGGATTGTGGGATGGTCACTGATTTTACCTCGAAGCCTGTACGCAAGAGGATTGTTTTACTCACTTGGAACCTGTGAAGCAATGAGTGCATTTGTGTTCTTTGAAGAAGTTGTGAAGAAATTCCAAGTTTATGTGAGTCACGAGTTTGACTGTTTTGTGTGTTTGGAGTGATGTTCTTCAAACTGGTTGTTTTTGTTGCAAGGGTTTGCAACAGTTAGGTACCACTAGGGAGTGAGCAGAGGTTTTCTTATCTTAGATGATATTCTAAGACAAAGGTTTCATTGGGTAGTGATTAGGTAAACCGGAGGTTGTTTATCTGTAAACCAGAGTTTGTTTACATAAAATAATACTACTGATAATGGAGTCTTCTTCCTGGCTTGGTAGCCCCCAGATGTAGGTTGGTTGAACCGAACTGGGTTAACAATTTTGTTGTGTTTTTATTGCTTTCCTGCACCACTGTATTCTACCTTATCTGTGTTTGTTTTAATGTCAGATCAGATGTCTCAACATCCTTATGTGACATCTGAGTCTGTTGTTGCACCAGAATTTCATGCTTTTTTATTCGAGGTATTATTAATAATACTAGTGATATTTCTTGTGTTCTTTGTAGTGGTGCTCCTGAATCTTCAACACATTCTTTGTTATTATGTCATATTGCCAGTTTGGTTTGGAAGGAAGTGGCCGGTTGGATTGATTTTGTTGATTATGAGGCGGATAGTTTCTTGAATAATTTTTTGAGGTGCAATTGCTTTTGCAATTCCTAGAAAGTTCAAAAAGGAAAAGAAGGATGTGTTTGGTGGGAAACAATATGGATTTTGTGAATGCTTAGGAACAAAATCATTTTTAAGGAGGAAGTTAGGAATGTTTTGGATGTCGTTTGGAACATTAAGGCTTTGATGTGGAAATGGTATTTTATTGAAAATATTACAATACCAATTGTAACTTTTATGAGTTTTGTAAAAAGCCTTTGTTTTATCTCTCTTAGGTCTCAATTGATATGTAATTTTTTCTTCTCCGAGTTTTGTCTATTTTTTTGTAATCTGGTTCGAGAACTTTTGTTTTTTTTATTGAAACTTGCTTTAAAAAAAACTCTACATCTAAGTTAATAGCTTGAAAAAAAAGTGTCGATACAAATGTGACAATGTCAAAGTGATATAAATACTAATATCTTAAACGTTTAAATAATGGAGCATTGTTTTTTATTTTTTAATTTCAATTATGTTGACATGAATTTATTATTTTTTAAGAGTGAAGATTTATTTTGGTCCCTCGTAAAATTTAAAAGACCCAAATTAATCCTCTACAAAAAAAAATGGATCTGATTTAATTCCTTATAAAATTTAAACGAATCATATTTTTTCCTCTATTAATATTTTTTTTCAAATAGACCCGATTTAATCCTTTAAAGAATATAACTGAATCGTATTAGATCCTTTGTTAATTTTTGTGTGGCCTCTGCACTCTAGTTTCCAGGTGAATGAGGTCCTAATAATTCAAAGCTTGTGCCGAGAGGTATGGGCACTAGTCAAATATTTTTTCCACCTAAAAATCGAATCCAGTATTCTCCGGATTGCGATTGCATCCTCTGTTAATATTTTGTTCAAATCGGTTTTTTCTGCTTTTAAACCATTACTAGACTACAAGTTGAATTTTTTTCTTATTTTTCATTTTTTAAATACTAAATTTAATTTTATGCTGGATTGTAAGTTGAATTTTATTTTTTATTTTTTATTTTTTAAATAATAAATTGATTTTTATACTTAATTGCAAGTTGGATTTTATTTTTCATTTTTCATTTTTTAATAATAAAATGATTTTTACTTTTAATTTCAATTTTATTTTTAAACAATTCAGATATGAAAATATAATAAAAAATGATAAAATTGATTTCTAAAAGGAATCAAACTCGAAACCTTTAATGAACTTCATATGTTTTTATCATTAGACTAATGTACACTGCTGACAAATAATTCTCATGATTTATAGTTATATTAAGAAATTTTGAATTTAATATATATATATATATATATATATATATATATATATATATATATATATATATATATATATATATATATATATATATATATATATATATATATATATATATATATATACCATGGGGTCATAAACCCAAGTCATTTAAAATTAAATGGTATTTATTTTACTTTCAATAAGAAAAGCAATCTAAGAGGAGGCAAATGAATTAAATTAATCGGTATTCATGAATTTTACTCGATTATGAATATTAGCAGCAATATTGTTCTTATTTTTCCGAAATTATATGAATATATTTTCAAACAAGGTATTTATTACAATATTAAAAATTGAGAGAATTTTGAAATAAATCAATAAAATTTTAGCCACAAGATGGAATCAAACCCTCATTCCATGGGATAAGTGGTGCTTGTATTGACTACTTGGAGCGTAAATCTTATTTTTCATTTAATCATTATCTTGACATTATATATATGCAATGCTGACTTTGTGTCGAATTAAAAGTCATTTTCATCCAAAATTTCGAGCTCTCTTCGAATCTTATAAATTGGTTCCTTGGTTAATAATTTTGTGAAAATATCCGCCAATTGGCTATGTGTATCAAAAAAGTAAATTCGACGTCGGCGTTTAGCACATGACATCGTAAATAATGATTTCATATGTTTGTGTGTTTGTTTTTTAAGTGCATGACTGGATTTTTGGTTATGTTGATAGCACTTGTGATAACGCTTTAAGGGGATACATCTAAGGTTCAAGTCATAGTCATAATGTTGTTGTTTTAACCATCTGATTTGAGTGCAACAACTTCCTGCTGCAATATATTTTGTTTCAGGTATACTAAGAGCAACATATGCTTTCTTTTTACAAGACCATGATATTAGAAAATTTTCTAAGATATGACATGTGAAACTTGTTCTTTTCTGATCAGTTTTACAATCTGCATATTCTGAGTTTGAATAACTAACCAACTTACATACACTACCTTTAGGATTTCATAGCTGGACATTTGTTGTTCCCTGAGGTACTTGATGATGCTTTTCACATAGGCGAGATGAGATTCCTTTGGATTTACTTGAAATCATGCACAAAGACAAAGACTAAACATAATGTCAAGACGAATTGCTATCAAATAAAGTAAATATCCAATCATACTTCAATACTTTGTTATATCAATAAGAACACTGAGTTCATATTGATAAACAAATGTTCCATAGCCCACTGGAGTAGCCATTTCTTTGCAATTGTTCATATCAAATTTATTCAATAATTCCTTGCAATACTTGGATTGGTTGATGAAGATTACATTCTTTAATTTCTTAATTTTAAGTCCAATAAAATAGTTCATCTTACACATCATGGACATCTATAATTCTCCTTGTATAATCATTAATAATTCTTCACATAAGTCTTTGTTTGTTGATCCAAATATGATGTCGTCAACGTAGATTTGAACTAATAAAGTATGATAATTGATGTTATTAATGAATAATGTAATACAAATATTACCTTTTTCAAATCATCTTTCACAAAGAAAGAATATCATACCAAGCCATTTGTGCTTTCTTTAAGCCATAATCGCCTTTCTCAACTTGTAGACTTGTGAAGGATTCTCGAAGTCTTCAAAACTAGGAGCTTCTTTGATATAGACTTCTTTATTGATGTATCTATTTAAGAATGAACCCTTGACATCCATTTAAAATAACTAAAAAATTAATGAACAAGCATAAGCAAGTAATAAACGAATAGCTTTTAACCTTGTGACTAGAGAAAATATTTCTTCAAATTCGTTTCCTTCTTCTAGATTGTATCCTTGGGCCACCAATCTTGCCTTGTTTCTAACAATATACCATTCCCGTCAATTTTATAAGTAAACATCCATTTGATACCAATGATTTGCTTACAATTTGATCTAGGAACATGCTCTCACAATTTTCTTCTTTTGAATTGATTTAATTCATCTTGCATGACAAGTATCCATCAGCATTTGAATGTTACATCAACATTTGAATGTTCTATTTGAGATATAAATTCATTAATGAAGGCCAAATCTATTTGAATGAAGGCCTTCTATTTGAGATTTTTATTTGGCCATTTCTAACAATATACCATTTTAATATTAATAAATTCCAAATCTATTTTAGATTTGGCCTTCTATTTGAGATTTTGCCTTCATTAATATTGATTATTTTAACATTGGTCATCCTCTAAGACTTCATTAATATTTGAATATTCTATTTGAGATATAAATTCCATATTCAAGCAAACATACTTGAGATTTGGCCTTGTTTACACTCTTTTGATAATGTTATCAATAACTTTATCGAATGGGTGACCATGATGGGTTCTACATTCTTGGAGAATATCACTATGATTTTTCTCTTGTTGAATAATTTCCTACTTGTGTTTTGATTATTTTATTCAACATCTTTGGAAATCTCTTCCATCAGCATTTCTAAAATATCATTATCATCACAAATAACTACATCCTCCTTAGAGGGATTAGATTCATCAAAAGATACATGAATGGATTCTTTGATGGTTAAGTTCTTTTACTATAGATTCTATAATAAAGATAGAAATATAACTTTGTTGGTTTTCTCGTCGAATGACATTGAATGACATTACAATAAGAAATGTTGGACTTTCTTCCCTTGAAGAGTTCATATGGATTTTTTTCAAGATTGGCATAATGATAACCTGATTACTTACATAACATGTCGTACTAACAGTATCTGCCCAAAAGTACTTTGGCATATTTCAGTCACTTAGCATGGTTCTTGTAAGTTCAAGTATGGATCAATTTTGTCTTTTAACTACTCCATTTTATTGAGGAGTCCTTGGTGCTGAAAAATTATGAAAAAAATGCTATGTTCCTAACAAAACTCGTCAAATGATGCATTCTGGAATTCTCCATCATGATCACATCTAATTGATTCAATCTTCATGTTTGCATTTACTTTGCATACTTCTTGAAATCCTTGAAAGCGTCTCTTTTCTGCACTAAAAATAATGTCTAAGAGTATCTAGAAACTCCTTGAAAGCTTCTTATTCTTGATGGACCAAACAAGTCCATGTGCAACAATTGAAGTAGACTTGTAGTTTTTACCATATTCTTTTGCTTGAAAGTTGATTTAGTTTGCTTCCATTTTTTACATGCATCACATAATTTATATTTAATAAACTTTATCTTAGGTAAACCAATAAGAAGATCATGTTTGACTAGTTTGTTTAAATGTTCCACATGAATATGGGAAATCATCTTATGCAAAAGCCATGCATCATTGCTTCTTACAACAAGAAATTTTATTTTCGAAAATAAATTATCTAAAGAAATCATAAAAATGTTATTAATTTTTTTAACCATAAGCCTTATCTCATGAGTTGCCTCGTCTTCAATTGTGCATTCATCTTTGGTGAAATTGATTTTGAGACCTTAGTCACAAAGTTAGCTTATGCTTAGAAGGTTGTGCTTCAATCCTTCTACATAGAGTACATCATCCATTGTTGTGAAATATGGGGATCCAACTTTGCCTATGATAAGAATATTTCCTTTGTTTTTCTATCCATATGTCAAATATCCCTTAGCCTTTAGTAATAGAGATGACAATTTGTCCTTCTCTTTGGTCATGTTCTTAGAACAACTATTATCACGATACCCTAAATTTATAGTGGTTCTCAAACATACCTACAAAAAATCAAGATTTTTTAGGTACCCAACGTGCCTCGAGTCCTTAATAATTAGTTAGTTTCTTAATCCACATATAACGGTCACTAGGGCAATAAAATTTCTTATATATCAAGCATTAGGTGCGCGACCTTTTAAACCATAATAGAAGCAATATGAACAAAATTACTTTTATATCTAGGATCATAAGACTTTGTTTGAACAAACTTTTCATTTGGATGATGATGAACATTTTGCACTTTATTAATTCTCTTTATTGGATTGGTCATTTTCCTTGATAAATATAGTTTTATTAGTATTTGGCTTGTCAAATTTTGAATAACCAACTTCACTTTTATAACTGGAATATCTTTGTCTGCTAAAAATACTTTTCAATCCAATTTGTCCTTTTCCATACCTTTCAACAACTCTTTTTAATTGGAAAATTTGAAAAGAAAGGGACTTACAACCATTGCATGGAGAATTCTATTTTTCTTTATAAAAATAATTTTGTTTCTCTTTATCAAAATATTTTTGAATTGTGTCAATCTTCTCTTCAAGAGATGGAATTTGTTTCTTTTGTGTTAACTAAGTTTTGTACAAAATTTTACATCCATTGAGTAATTCTTTTATTTCTTCTTGTGCATCAAGACGTGCTCGCCCGTGGATCTTCCAAAACTTATAGTATTCACAAAATAACAAATGAGACTTATTATTGCTACCACCGTCTCTAAAAACCATATTTTTGGAAGCCATTGTTTGGATCTTTGGAACAAGTTACCTATAACATTCTTTGATACCAAATGTAAGTATCGAAAGTAATCTAAGAGGAGGGGTTGATTAGATTATGCAATATTTTTTATTTTTTTATTGATTATGAGCGATAACAATGTTGTTCTAATTTTTCTGGGACTATTATAAATGTTAAAGTGTAGAAAAATATAGAACACCAAGATATATCCAGGTTCCCCTTTCCAAACAAGAGTACTACAGTCCCCTCACATCATGTGAGAGATTTCACAATGTTAGATACGTTACAGTCAATCCGTCACACTATCTTAACTATCTAACACAATCACAAAGGCACGCCACCTTCTAATTTTACACTTGAAAAGAAAGAACACTACTTTCTAATACAATATAATTATAACTTGACACTTTGTGATTAAAAACATAGTTTGAATAAGATATGAAGTTTTTGCAATTTAATCAAATTTGTAGGAATTGATCTTCCCTTCTAAATCTTACTATTCATAATGGATAACATTTTAAGTGCTTGGAACTGAATATGAAACTTTCAAGGACACCTTAAAAATTATTCAGAAAGATTCACAAAGTTTAGACACAAAAGCACTCAATAATGAAAATGAGAAAGACTTGAAATTTGAATTTCAAAAACCACAACTATTTATATTTGAAATGCACCTTTTGGAAGAAGTACGAAATCATGAAGCATTGGTATGATTCATGAATGAAGTTTAGAAAATGTTGGCATCATAAGGAGTTTTAAAATTATGTTGTTGGTTCAGTGGTAATTATAACCGGTAAAAATTGTGATCAAGTTATTGATTTACTTAACCTATACAATGAAAGTCACCACCGCACTTTATTATTTCCAAGGGAATGAGAAAAAATCAAAATTAAACCCAAAATAAACATGCAAAGCAAGAAGAAAAACTAAAAGTAAATAAAAAACAATGCAATAAAGAGATCAAAGGCATGGGGGTTTGTTATATAAAAGAAAGGTGTTAGCACCCAATACATCATAGTACTCTATATGAACCTTTATGATATATGTGTTTTTGGTTAAACTTTGTTTGTATGCAAAAATATTGGGGAGAAGAGAACTAAGTATAAAATAAAGATGGGCAAAGGAAACAACAAACATACAAGTCAAGACTAAAATATATCAAAAAAGTCAATAAATGCAATACCTTTCCTTGGATTAAAACACAAAGACCATAGACATAACATTTATCAACAAATAAATTATCAAGTAATAAAGTATGACAAAGTAAATGACTAAAGGTCAAAACATATCAAACAAAGCATCAAAATATGTTAGTAGTAGTCAAGGTCACAAATCAAAACTCTAAGTCAAAGCATTGAATTGTGACAATAGTCCAACAAGAAAACATTAATTTTTTTTAGGATTTTTGAAATTTATTAATGTTTTTAGTATTTTTTAACAAATCAAAATAGAGACAAATGATATACAAAGTATAGTAAAAATGTCAAATTATAAATGCTAAAATCAAATTACATAAAGTAAAAGCAATAAGTAAATGACAAAAATTAATGTGCAATTATATAAAGTGAGCGTAATAATAAAGTTAATTGTTAGTGAGAAGTCAAGATCAACCGATGAGGGACAACGTAGCTTCATTGGAGCATAGAATATATGTACTCATTCATGTTAGAGAAATGAGACTTTGAAGTTCATCCTCTTATACATGTAGTACAATCAACAAACATGAGGGATCAAGGCAAAGTCAAGAAAGATACATTATGACAAAATTATCATCAATTCCATGTACATTGAATGATCAAATGATCACCTAGAGATAGACTAGAAATGATGAAAGTTCATCAAATATCCAACAAACTTAGATGAACTTAAAAGCTCAGATGCTTTCCAAATTGATCAAAAGAAAAATTAAAATTAAAAGTGAGTAAACCTAATCTAATATTTTTGTTATTTTTAAAGATATTTTGAAATAAAATCAAACATCTATGATACATATTTATTTTGAGTTTTTGTTTATATATAAAAAAAAAGATAATAAAAGAAAACTCTTAAAACAATAGTGATGGTAGTTTATGAGGTATGCTATGGAAGAAGAACGAAATTTGATGGAAATTGGAGGAAGAGTTTGAATCTTTAATTTGAGAATATTATATATCTTCCTTTTCTTTCTTCTTTCCTTTTTTGAGTTTTAAAATGTTGTATTTATAGTGATAATGATGTAAAAATTTGACTGAAAAGTGTGAGAAGATTTGAATTTGAAATTTGAAATTGGGTGTAAATTTGTAATGAAATTTGGAGTTTGGAGTTTGGAGTTTTGTTGGTGGTCTTGCATGGAAGCTTATGTAGTTTTTGATGTTGTCCATAACAATGGCTATCTTTATTCTTTATATGACAAAAAACAAAAAGCACACGGTAGTACTACTACTACTACTACTACTACTACTACTAATAATAATAATAATAATAATAATAATAATAATAATAATAATAATAATAATAATAATAAGCATAAACTCTAGAGCGATATTAAGGACTTATCTCAGCAAGTTACGGGTGCGTGGTGTATTATGGGGGACCTGAATAATGTGCTCCATACTCGAGACAGAGTAGGTGGTCACCCTGTTCAGTAGCGAGAGTACAAAGGTTTGGCTGATATGATGGATTGCGTTGATCTGTTTGATAAGGATAGCATAGGGGACTACTTCACTTGGTTTAACAATCGATGTAATGACCCGATTTATTCGTGTATTGATTGGATGCTTCGCAATGTGCAGTGGCATCAACGGTATGAGGGGAGTATCCTGACGGTTATGGCTCATGGGGTGTCAGACCACGCTCTTCTCTGCTAGAAAGATGTTGACAACAGTAGTAATAGAGTCCAAAGCAAGAGCTTTAAATTTTCTAACTCTGTGGTCAAAGAGGAAGGTTTCATGTCCGTTGTGAGTGAGAATTGGAGTAAACCGTGTAGTGGTAATCCTATGTTCAGAGTTTGGCACAAGTTGATTAGGCTCTAGGTGGTTATTCGTGCGCAGTGCAATAAATATAAAGGCATTAAGAGCCAGTTGCAGTCTTCTAGAATCAGATTAGCAAATGCTCATGAAGATCTTATGTTAGACAAAATGAATGCCCAGAAAATTGGTAAAACTAAGGAGTGTATGTAGGAAGTGCTGAATTTAGCTAATATTGAAGAGGAGCTTATCTGGCAACGGGAGAAAATTGATTGGATTAAACTTGGTGATGGTAATAATGTGTATTTCTATGCCACCCTTAAGAACCATTATAACCAATCTCACATTTCTAAGCTTATTGGTAAAGAGGGCAATACAATTCTGGAGCAGGAAGTGATAGAGGAGGAAATTCTTATGTTCTATAAAGAGCTTATTGGGTATGCTGTTAGGAATACTCAGAATATTGACATTGAAGTTTTGCACAATGGGAATCAAGTGAAGTTGGATGTGACCCAAGCGGCCTTTGTCCCTGGGCAGCATCTTCATGATCATGTGATGCTTGCATTTGAGCATATGAAAGGTTACTCTAACAAGAATGGCCCTCCTCGGTGTATGCTGCAGCTTGACATGAAAAAGGGTTACGATTGTGTTGATTGGGTTTCTCTTGAGGACATCATGGCGGAGTTGGGTTTTCCTAATCGCTTCATAACTTGGATCATGGCCATTGTCAGCACTGTCTCGTACAGGTACAAAGTCAACAACATTCTCTCTGATTTTGTGTCAGCAAAAAGAGGCCTGAGTCAGGGAGACCCGTTGTCCCCTTTGTTATTCGAGTTGATTATGGAGTATCTGCATCGGTTACTTCAGAAAATGGGCCACAATCCAAACTTTTCTTATCACTCCAAGTGTGCTAAGCCTCGGATTATCGACAAGATCTTTGCAGACAACCTTCTTATTTTCATAATAAGGGACTTGGCCTCGATGCATCAGGTTCTGCAGGTCCTAAACCAGTTTGGTGTAGCCACAGGCCTTAAGGTGAGTCCGACAAAGTGTAAGGTGTTATGTGGTAACATTAGTCAGTGTCAGAAGGATGCCATCCTCGTTACTTCATCTTTTGAGGAGTGTTTGATGTCGTTTACTTACCTAGGCATTCCTCTTTCATCTAAGAGATTATATCATGAGGATTGCCTTGGGATTATGGATAAAATTGTTAAGTGGATTCGGCATTGGAGTTCTCGCTTGTTGAGTTTTGTCGACAAAACTCAGTTGATCCAAAGTGTTCTGTTTTCCATAAACAACTTCTGGATGCACTGTATTTCGTTACCCAAGCAAACGATGAAGAGAGTCGACTCTATTTATAGGTCCTTCCTGTGGTCCGGCTTAGGGACTAAATCTCGTAAATCCCCGATTGCCTCGAAAACTGTGTGCTTTCCTAAATCCAAGGGTGGTCTCAACATCATTTCCGTAGCCATTTAGAGAAAAACGTGTCTTTCCCGGTACCTCTGGAATCTCAATGGTAAAGCGGATAGCCTATGGATTAGATGGATCCATAGTTATTATCTGAAGCGGGTTAACATTATACAGGCCCCCGTTCGTCCTACTGCCTCGTGGATTCTAAAAAATATTATGAGCCTGCGGGAAGAGGTGAACAACTTGTAGAACTGGGGGGACGATGATGCAAGGTATGAAGTTTAGAACGAAATTGGTTTACCACGAGCTCATTGATTTTGTTGATAATGTCGCCTGGCGCACTGTTTCATATGGCAATGTTGCTAGGAATAAGTTTGTGCATACGCTTTGGATGGCTTGCCGTCGGAAGATGCCTACTAAGGATAGGCTTCTACATTTCGGTATGATTAGCAATGCCTGTTGTTGTTTTTGTAATGAAGATGAATCAATTGATCACCTATTTTTTGAGTGCCCGAGTACCTGCACTATTTGGGAGGAAATCTTGTCTTGGCTTGGGGTGCTCCACCGTCCAGGGCCTTTGAGAGAGGAGATTGTTTGGTTAATCAGGGAGTGTAGGAAAAAAGGTTGTAAGAAGAAGAACATTCAGTGTGCTATTTTGGAGACCATTCATGAAATCTGGAGAAACCGTAACCAAAAGTGTTTTGACACGGTTGTGAGTAATCCATCCACAGTAGCTAGAATTATGGATGTTGTCGTTTATAGATGCTGGGACAAGCCCAAGCTTAGAGTTCACATTAGCAAATTACTAATGCCTTAACTCTTTGAGTCCTGTGGCTTCTTGTTGCTTATTGAAAGGAACTTTGTCAGATACTAGGATACCTAAAATATTTGCGTACTCTTCCAAAGTAGGCATCAATTGATAATCAGGGAAAGTGAAACAACGATAAACGGGATCCTAAAACTGAACCAAGGTTTTAAGAAGTCCTTCGTCAATGTTAGTGTTCAAGATAATTAAAAGAGTTCCATAGTGTTTTCTGAAATCCAAGGGATCTTCTACCAAGGATGCTAACTCTTTTAACTTTTTCACATCAGGAAATCTAAAACTGTATCTCTTGGTGTTTCTTCTTCTTACATCCATCCCTCTAACCTAGAATGTTTGCAAAGAAAAATTATCTAAATTCCTTGGAAATTTTATGGAAAGAGAAAAATGGAAAAATTCATGAATGCATGGATGCCACAAAGATACAAACATGGTTATATGGAAAATAGGTTCAAGCAGTCGAAGTCACGAGCATGAGATCAACGATAAGAACCAAACGTGGGTAAGTTTTATGGGTTTAATCACCTGTAAAACATGTTCTAATGATAATACAAGGTCTATGTTTCTCTTTGAAATATTATCAGTTTAAACAACTAACTCGTAGTCCAATAATATTTTTCAAGAAAAACTCGTCTGATCGTAGTCTCGCATGACAACTAATCCAAGTCTATACCTGAATAGTTTCTGCACTACATCCTAAATGGCCAGTATAGGTTATGGGTTCTACAACCAACTCAGCTTCGCAGGTTCGCTTGAAAAGCAGAAAATGTCTTTGCAAATAACTTGCTAAACACAATTACCCCCAAGAAAACCTCCAATCAGTGAGGGATCTCAAATTAACTTATTAAGGACTGAGGCTCCTCGTAAGTTAATAAGACTATACCCCCACCTAATTCTTAAAATCTTTCTTAAAGTCGGTTTAGGATTTTTTTCCCATCACATGAAATCGTGAGTAACAGAACAAAACACATAAAAATAAAACAAACAAATGCACAAATGAGGCTTAACCCCTTTTTTTCTTTTTTGGAAACAAAGAAAAGCTTGGTACTCCACAACAGAGTCGCCATTTTTTTGTTCGCGGTAAAAAATGAAGAACGATAGAATCGAATCGGAATTCGAATCTCCGACTCAAAACGATTTAACTTTGATTTTTTTTTTGTTTAAAAGATGTCGCGAGCACCAAGCTTTATTTTTTCCAAAATGATATGCAATGCGATTAGTGGGAGCTAAACGCAATGCATGAGGGAGTGACCTGAGTAAGAGGGTTAGTTATATAAAGGGAAGGTATTAGCACCCTATATATCTATAGTATTCTTTTGGAACCTTTTGTGTGTTTGTATTTTATTTTCTATGTTATTTTGATAAAGTTTCTCCTTTGGGATTTAAGAAGGGTAGATTAGACAAGAACCTAAGTTTATTTATTATGATTATGCTCGCAAAGGTCATTGGGATCCTCTGCATATATATCCCCTAGAGGGAATCATAGAATCTATAGCTCGAATCTAAGGGAACTAAGATTTGTTTGGTTTGAGGGAGAAAGAAGTATACTCTCCAAGGGTGAGACCTTGTGCCTACGCATTCTCAAAAGGAGGTTGAGAAAGTCAGAGCAGTCGTAGTTCCCACTTATATTCTAGTGGAAGCAAAACTTTTAAGAGACAACGACAAGTGTCATCTTAATGAAAAATGTATCTAATCTATTTCATCACATACATTTTTGAAAATTTGATTATTTGAATCTTTCATTGTAAGCATTGGGTGTTTTGCTTGAGTGTACAAGCGTTACCACTTACGAGTTAAGAAAGATGTTTGAAAAACGTTTGAATCTTTCATTGTAAGCATTGTGCATTTTGCTTGAGTGTACAAGTGTTGCCACTTACAGTTAAGAAAGACGTTTTGTTTAAAAAAGTGTTTGTTTTGAAAAATGTTTGATTTGAATGTGATGCTATAGATGAGATACTTCTTCCATAGAGATGATTCATGTCTTATCTCTAAGGAGAATTGTTTTGTTATTGATTAGGGGATGCTTTTAAGAAGCCTGTGGGTCCTTGTATTGTAAGCCCAAGAGGAGGATATCTGAGGGACATCGAGGGTCCTTGTATTGTGAGCCCAAGAGGAGGCTTTCCGAGGGACATCGAGGGTCCTCGTATTGGGAGCCCAAGAGGAGGCTATAGGGTATGGCTGGCTTGGCTTTAAGAGTGATTTCAGCGGGAAACTATACGCTTAGGGTTCTACCATAGCGAATGTGATTCTTTGTATTGGAAGCCCAATAGGAGGTTGTTAGAGATTTCCAGGTCTGTTTCTTGTATGAAGCCTAAGAGAAGGCTAAACTCAACAAGGGAGTTCTTTTATATGAAGCCCAATAGGAGGCTAACTCAACAAGGGAGTTCTTTTGTACGAAGCCCAAAAGGAGGCTATGGGGAACCTAGTTGTTATACTAGTTGTAATGACATAAATAAATATGAACAAGTATATATATGTCAAAGTGTGTGTGTGCATTCATAAGAGTTTATGAAGGAAATATATAAGCAAGTGTTTAAAACAAGCAAATAAAAGCTAGTGTACTTGGATATATACAAAGAAGTGTGAAAGCAATATATAAACAAGTGTTTAAAACAAGAGGATAAGCTAGTATACTTGGATATATACAAGGGAGTGGGACTTACAACTTAAGGGAGGCCCAGTGGAATAAGAGAAGTTTCACCGAGAATAATGCTCCTCTTAATCCAAGTGGAATTGGTGTATAAACAAGTAGAATAAAACTAGTGAGCGATACTAGTTTATACTTGAATATTTGCAAAAAAGTTGAATATGTACAAGGAATTAAATATGTACACAAAGGGTGGATATGTACAAGGAAACTAAATATGTGCATAGGAAGGTTGAGACCTACAGCGTAAGGGAGGCCCATGATCAATTTTATTTTGAGTTCAAAAGATTTTTGAGGGAAAAAACCTAATTCGGTTTGTATTTTCAAAGATTAATCGAATCGATCATGGAAAAGAGGTGTGTAAGTTGATTAAAACATTTTAAAAGGTTTGAAAAGTGAAAGGTATTCACAAGAGTGTTTTGAAAAAGATTAGGTTTGAAAATCAAGAAGAAAACATTTTTTGAAAGTATTTAAAAACACTTAAAAACGTCTATTTTTAACTTAATAAAAATATATCAAAAGAAAATAGTTTTTGGCATTTTTTGACATAACCATAAAATAGGTATGTTAAATCACAAGTGTGCAAAAAATCATCTCAAAATGAGAAGTTTTAATTGGTTTTTGAAAATATTGAAGTTTGTTGAAAATGTGAAGAAAACAAGTGATAAAAATTAAGTTTTAGTCCTAAGGAGTGTTGAACTCATGACCTTAAACTCGAAGTTGAAAAGAATTTCCATTGAGCCATGTGTGTGACTTGTCATTTATACACTTTCAATTAAATATATTTGAAAATCAGTTTTGAAAATAGTTGAAAATAGTTGAAAAGTGAAAATTTGGAAAAAATAAAAGGTCTCAGAGGGATTCGAACCCTGGACCTATGGCAAGGACAGAGGCTAAGAGCGTGTGTGCTGCCACTGGGGTGGCTGTTTCATCCGGTTATGAAATAGCAACTATTAAATATATATTAAAATGAAAATTTGAATTTTGGAAAAATCAAAAAACGCGCGAAGAACACCTTCTTCAACCTCAAGATCTTTGATTCCTAACTTCCTCATTTCTCAATGAAATTGAACGATCCAAACATCAAACTTGCTCGAAATTTAACCAGGAACATGATGGTGACTATTAATTTCATTTATTTTTAGTGTAAGGTGACTGAATTTTAACAAAAATAGATGAACCCTAATACTAACTTTTGATCATGAAATCGTGTATGTGCACCAAATCAAGCATTTAATTGAGGGTTTATGATCCTCACACATGCAGAAACATAATAGCATAGCAAGTTTTAAACTGGAATGCAGAAATTGAAGAATTCGAAGTTGAGAAACTTACCTCTTCAAGCAGAAATTGAATTCCTCGAAGGAGTTGTTCCAGAAGTGTTATGATGATTTGTATAGCTTCATTGGACCTTGTGAAAGGTGTAGAAGTGCTCAGCTTGCTTTGAGATAGCCTGGAACAATCTGCCCAAGTCCAACTGTCATAGCTTGAAGTGTAATTCGATTTTGATGTTGGAGATGTTACAGATGTGATCTAAGGGTTTAGATCACTTATATGGAGTGTATGGATGATGTTTGAAGTGAAAGATTGGAAGATGCACGAGTGGGATGAGAGATGACAAGTTAAGGCTCAATTTGCAAGTTTAAGGAGTTTGAAGTATGATTCTGAATTTGGATTGTTTTGTGATGGAATGATGGTTCTAAAAACTTCCTAATGGTGTTTGGAGAGTGTTTGAAGCTTGAGATTGGTTAGAACTTGCAAGGTTTGGAGATTTACAATTCTCACATTTTGGAACTTTGAAACTTGCAACTTAAGAAAAGAAAGAGAAAACAAGCTTATGGTTGTTTTGGTGTGATTTACAAATGAGGAAATACCTCTATTTGTAGGACAAGATGTTTGGAAAGCAAGGCAAGATATGATTGGAGGATTTTTGCAAGTTGGCTTAAGAGGTAAGAATGGAATCTTTGCATTTAATGCGCATGGTTAACTTTGCAAACCATGGTTAAAAACTCAAGTGTTCTTATCTATTCTTCAATCATGATCACAAGATATTTTAGAGTGATAACTTATGATGGCAAGGCTTCTAGAAGAGAAAGGGATGAGTTTTTTGCAAGATCAATTGAAAACTTGGTGAAAAATGACCTATAATTCATGTTCTTGAACCAATAATGTCAAATTTCAAAATCATAGCTCCACAAATATATTTTTTTCCATGTTCTTGGGAATTTTGGAAAGCTTGGAACAAGATATACAACTTTCATGTTGGAAGTTTTTCTTGAATCAAAATGGATCTAGGTGAAAAATGGCCATGAAAATGATGAAAAAAGTGATAAAAACACTTGAAATTTTTTCTAAGTGTTTAGAATTTCTCTGATGATCAACCTTGGCTTTCGAGATGTTTTGAATCATGAAATTAGGTCAAGATCTTGCATTGGTTATTTTGAGATCATGCTCCAAGCAATTAGGTCATTCATTGAACAAAAAGTCAATGATACACCATCCTCGATCAAAACCCTAATTTGGTCAATTCAAGATTGATCTTGAGGAAATGATTGGAATTTGAAGATCAAATGTTGTTGATTGATGAATATAGATTATTAGTGGTGAGTGGAGAATCAAACCCTAATTGATCATATCTTGAACAGATGAAATATTTGATTCAAAACACTAATTTGGCTCAAGGAGCACACATAAGCTATCTTGTTATGAAATTTGTCAGTGATGCAATGATGCATATGTGAATTATATGAGATGGTATATTAGGTCAGAAATTAGGGTATGACAGTTGTGCCTCATGTTTTATATCATTAAATGATATTTTGATAACTTAAGCCCCTTAGTGACGTTCCCACACGCTTTTAATTGCTATAACTTCTTTAGAAAACAGACCCCTTACTCTCTTCTTGAACATTCATATACATCCCATCCTCTTTAATAAAAATTGACCAACTTAAATTCATAGAATTTCTGGGCCAGATTCATAGTTCTTCTTTCAGCATATTCATTAACTCTAGCAGAGTTAACTAATGTCATGACATTCCTTGGGACATTATGATCAGTTGACCTCAGACTTGTCTTGTCCTTCTGGGAACTCCTGCATACAAATTTTTTGACCTCCACACAGGTGGTATGATTTTCATCTAGAGGGACCCATAAGTAGCAGTTATCTTTGTTTCTTATTCCCTTCATAGTAACTTCACCTTTATTGTTTGTAATGATACATTCAGCTTTTGTGAAGTTCACATTAAATCTTTGATCACATAGTTGACTTATGTTGATTAGGTTGGAAGTCAAACCTTTGACAAATAATAAACCTTCAATGTTAGGAAAGTTTGTGTTGTGTATCTTCCATGTTCCCTTGATTTCACCCTTCATTTCATCTCCAAAGTTGACATAGCCAGTTGGATGATCTTGAAAATTGACCAATAAGTTTTGGTCTCCTGTCATATTCCTTGAACATCCACTATCAAAATACCAATCTTCTGTGGTCTTCACTGTTGGTGACGTGTGAGCCAAGAAACATGAGATATTAGCTTTGGGAATCCATTTTTTCCTTGGGCTAGCCTGAGTCACATTTGATTGGTGTGTAGGGTTGGGGTAACCATACATATTGAAACAAAATGGCTTTATGTGACCATGTCTTCCACAGTAATGACATCTCTAGTGTTGAGGTCTTCTGTTAGGCTGTTTGTAGTTGTTTCTTCTGTGATGTTGAAACATTTGATTCAATGTCTTTGATTCAACTTGAATTTGAGAAGATTCTATAGAAGACTCCTTTATACCATTGTATCCCAGACTACTCATGTCTTCTGCTACTCTTCTAGCTTGAAGTATCTTATCCAGTGTCTCAGATCCATTGTTTAGCATCTTGACAGATTTGGTCATCTTATCAAGGTTAGACTCCAGCACAGTTACTTCACTTTCTAGCTTCTTAATCATCTCTAGATGCTTCTTCTTTATGTCATGCAGTTGTATTATGAGCTTCTTCTGCCTTTCATTCTCCTGGCATACTTCAACACTTTTGATGCATAGTTCTTTGTATGTAGCAGCTAGTTCCTCAAAGGTCAATTCTTCATCACTTGAGTCTCCATCAGAAATATATGTACCAGTCAGAGCTGTTACATATTTGACTGATTCCTCTTCTACCTCATTTTCAGAATCCTTATCTGACCATAATACATTCAATCCTTTGACTTGTCTTTTAAGAAAATTTGGACATTCATATTTGATGTGACCAAAGCCTCCACATTCATAACACCTTATCTCTCTCCCTTGAGTAGGTCTTTCCTCAGCTTCTACTTTCTTCCCAGAGTTATTTGTTCTGTTGATGTCGTATGGGATGTTCCTGACATTTGGTCTTGAGCTTCCCTCCATCCTTTTCAGTACTCTAGTGAATTGTCTTCCAAGAAGGACTATGGTGTTTAACAGTCCTTCCTCAGTGTCAAGATTATATTCCTCACATTTCTCTTCAGTGTTGAACTTGAACACTGTGCTTTTAGGCTTCTTCTTAGACCTCTCATTAATACCCAGCTCAAATGTTTGGAGAGAACCAACTAGTTCATCCACTTTCATGTTGTTGATTTCTTGAGCTTCTTCAATGGCTGTCACTTTCATATCGAATCTCTTAGGTAGAGATCTGAGCATCTTTCTCACCAGCTTCTCTTCTGGTATCTTCTCACCCAAGGCACTGCATGCATTTGCTACTTAAAGAATGTTCATGTGAAATTCCTGAATGCTCTTTTCTTCTTTCATCCTTAGGTTTTAAAATTTTGAAGTGAGCAGTTGTAGCCTTGACATCTTAACTTTAGAGGTTCCTTCATGAGTAGTTCTGAGAATCTCCCAAGCATCCTTGGCCACTTCACACGTATTGATCTGTTTGAAGATGTTTCTATCGACTCCATTGAATATAGCATTTAAGGCCTTTGAGTTGGCAAGAGCTAGTTCATCATCTTCCTTTGACCAGTTTTCTTCAGGCTTCAGTTCACCAGTAGGTTGATTATCAGCTCCAATAATGACAGGATGTGTCCATCTTTTCAGAATAGCTTTCCAAGCCCTGTTGTCCAAGGACTTAATGTATGCTTCCATGCGAGGTTTCCATAGGACATAGTTAGAACCATCCAAAATGGGTGGTCTATTCATAAATATTTCCACCTTGTCCATGTTACCATGAAGTATCTTCCCTAGATCTCACTAGAGACAGAGTAGGATGCCTGCTCTGATACCAATTAAAATTCTGGTATCAAATATGAGATGTTGAAGGTAATGTCATGACACTTATATCTATTTTAAACACAACTAACATAATAGAGTTATAAAGTGCATAAAACAATAAAAACACAGAGAGTTGTTAACCCAGTTCCGTTCTAACCAACCTACGTCCGGGGGCTTCCAAGCCAAGGATGAAGTTCACTATCGACAGTATTAGTTTAGAGCTAAACCTCCCTGTTTACAGTCCTCACTTAATCACCTACCCAATAACCCTTCTACCTAAGATACCTCTTTTAGACATGAGAACCTCCGCTCACTCCCTAAGTCACACACTGTGACACTCAACAATAACAAAACTGAAGACACTCTTCAAAGACACACAACCACACTTGCTTCAAAGCTTATGGTGATTGAAAAATTACAACTCAACAAACGTCCTACTCAAGTATGAATACGAGAGAGGCTCACAATTAACAATGAACAACCAAAACAATGAACAACCAAAACAATAAACAATCAAAATAATGAACAACCAACAAATAAAATCTAAGTTTCTAGATCTGGAACGGCCAAACTGCAAAATAGGGTTTGCAGCCTTTAAATAGAATAACAGCAACTAGGGTTGCTTTACTCACAAGTCTTCAGCGCTTCCTTTCTTTTCTCCATGAAAGTAGGACATAAAATCTCCAAGTATATTGTTGAAGGCATTCTCAAGCTTCCTTAATCAAAGCATACAAATAATAAACAAATTGACTTCCTAAAAATTCTGAACTTAAATCACTTCTGTCAGTTTCACATGTCAGGACATCTGCTGTGACATCTGATACTTTAGTATTTTTTATGACATTTTCTGAGCAGAATGTTTTACCAAAATTGATGCCAATCAATAGAACTAACAATTTGATGTATTATTTATGTACCTATATGTTTAGGAGATTGAACTATTATATGTTTGATACGTAAATATGTGCTATTTTATTGATGAATATGATGTCGCTATAAAGTTGTTATGAAGCTACTATGATGTTGTTGACGTGATGTAAATGATGTTATCCGTGATGATATTTTAATGAGATGCATGTTTAATATGTATATGTGCGACATGATGATAACTATATGAATGATGATGTAATTATTTAATTATGGTTGAACTTTATGTGACGTTTTGTGCATCATGCATTCATGACATTATTTTGGACGGTGGTCCTCTATTTTGGACAGTGGTATGCTTGTGATGAGCCTCAATCCTATTGTGTGGATTGAGTGTGTTTATGACGTGCTTCGGTTCCAAGAAGGAATTAATCCTATAGTGGGGATCTTTGGAGGGTGATGAACTAGGTGTTCATAAAATATTGGTACCACATGCATTGAGTCAGTATTGTGCATTAACATCCTATGTGAAATTGCATGATTTGTTTATGAGTGTTGATGGGATGATAGTTGTGAACTATGTGAGTATATGATGATTTTGATGATGAAATGTGTCTAAGTGATATTGTGATGTATATGTGAGTATGACGTGGTGATTAATAATATATGATGTTATATGATGAAGTTGTTGTAACTACTCTTATTTTTCTTATATATTTTATAATGGATATTGATTACTCACTCTTCCTGTATGAATGTTGCCTCTAGATGGTTCACGCACAGGTGATCAGGAGTAGTTTGTAGAAGCATTGATGATAGCTTCTGAGTATTTTATTTAGTTTTCTACATTAGAGGTGTCTTTCTCTGATATATAACATCGGGTTGGGAACACTTGTTATGCGAATTTTGTGTTACGGTGATTAACGCGTTTTTATGAAGATTTGAAGATACATGATTAGTTTTGATTTCGTCTTTTGATGAGACAATAATTAGTATGAGTTTTTTTATAAAGAGGTTTATTTTGACGATGATTTCCGCTGCGATGATTTTAAATGATATGATAAATTATAATTAGATGTATGTTTAAAATTGGTGTAACCCGTGTTACGGAGCAGTATTGTTATTATGATGTTTTCTATGAAGTGTGACACCCTTGAGTGGTGATTTTATTCAATTTGATTAGTAAATTATATGAATATTACATGTGGGGTTAGAAGGGTGTTACACACAAACCCTTTTTAATCAAAAAGCCTAATTTAATCTTTTGATTATTACTTCTTGGCCCAACTTACTTCTATTTTCACTTTCTTACCCTTTATTTTCCATGGTTTCTATTTCTACCCCAACTCTCTAATTTCTCTATTTTATTATTATTTAATTCATTAAAATTATAATAAATCTCAATAACTCCCAACAAAATCAAATAACTCAAGCAAAGCATACCAACACCCAATTAAATTAAAATAACGCATTTTAACTAGACTAGAATAATTAAATAAGCAAAACAGGGTATTGCAATATGTACCTCTTGAAATAATTGATCACATGTTCTTAGATGAAGAATTCTTCACTTATATATAAATTAATAATTTATTTTTTAATGGAAAATAAAAAAAAATCTAAAATAAGAATGAAAGTCGAGTTACAACACAACACAAAGCACAAGAAGTGCTCGAAACAAAAAGAAATAAGATACACGAGAAAACATAATACCACAAAAAAGTATGGGAAAAACAAAAGAAAAATCAAACTATTACAAAATCACCTTACTAGATCTCAAACCACTCAGATTCACCATCAACAGATCATGTCCCAGCACAAGAGAATTAGAAAGGCCACCACCACACTATGAAATAGGGACAACACTTATTTCGTTATAGGTGTAGGTAAAAAAACACAAAAAAAAACTCTATTGTCTCCCTTAATTACCTAAAAACCAATTCCAAGCCAAAAGACACTAAATTGGGTGGAACAAAAAATAGAGAACTTGATGGAGTGGGATGGAATGCATTCCATCATGTTCCATTCCATTCCATCCATTATTTGCAAATCCAAACAATGGAATCTCATTAGTTACCACTTCATTCCATCACATTCCACCAATCTAAAGATACCCTAAGGGTAATAATGGGATTGAAATGAGAAAGGAAAAGAAGAAACCTTGGTGTGGAAGAAGAAGGTGGTTGGTGGTGGAACAAGGGAGGAAGCCATTGATTGATGATGTATTGATTAGTCTGAAGATGTTTCACCAGAAAACTACGTCTCTTCATCAGCCGCCACACCTTGTTCCACTGTTCTTGTCGTTGTTCTTTCTCATACATCATCAATCAATGGCTTCCTCCCTTGTTCCTCCACCAACCACCTCCTTCTTCCACACCAAGGTTTCTTCTTTTCCTTTCTCATTTCAATCCCATTATTACCCTTAGGGTATCTTTGGATTGGTGGAATGTGATGGAATGAAGTGGTAACTAATGAGGTTCTATTGTTTGGATTTGCAAATAATGGATGGAATGGAATGGAACATGATGGAATGCATTCCATCCCATTCCATCAAATTTTCTATTTTTTGTTCCACCCAATTTAGGGTGTATATGAAGAAAAATGATTGAAAAATTAATATGACAGTTGTATATAAATAAATCAATTTTAAAGGTTGAAGACAACCGACAATTATACTATTATTTAATCACTATAAAACATTTTAAATGTATTAGTAAGATTTACATTTTATTGTAAAATTAACAATGAACAAAAACTTAAACATAAGTGAGATCTTATTCATTATTCTCTCTTAAAAAAGTTTAACACTTGTAACCAAATATTTTTGAGTTTATTACCATGTAAGTTGTTGTAAACAAACACTTTGGAAAATTTTATAAATCATCTAATGTGAAACAAGCAAGTCATCTTATGTGAGGCAAAGAAGTCCTTAAAATTTTAAACACATTAACTCAAGCATATTTTTTTTCAAAAAAACAATTATAAACACATAACAATTAATAACCTAAATTTCCCCTCTAGGCAAAGTTACAAACTTTCACAGTTTCATTAAACAGAAATCAAAATTTGTTGGCACATATTAGCAAAGTATATACCACCTAAGAAGGGGACCATAAAATAAAAAAGGGCTTTACACTCTTGTATTGGTACCAAACAAGCTTTAGACACCTCGTGCAAGATTACTCTAATTGTGAACATTTCTGAAAAGATGAATGCGAGTGTCTCCAAGCCTTAGAGAGTATGTAACTTTCTTGTATTCCTCCCAAGTGAATGGTTTGAAGAGAAGGGAGGGCCTGTTTGGTGTAACCATAACTGAGGGAGCAACAATGCATGCATCAAGTGGTGGAGCCACAAAATATGCTACCGACATTCTAGACTTGTATGAGTTGGTCACGGCCCTATGTCTCACGCTCAGAAATCTTCCATTTGTCATAACCTTTATTACAAAACAAACATTTAGAATATAAATCATAATCAATCACATCCATTTTCCAACTATCTATTACTCACTTTTTCTAAAAGACCAACTTGTCAACATTCCATAATATTTATTCTATCACTAATTCTTTTTCATTTCATCTTTTCTCTTTCTTTCTTGTTTGTGTGAAATAAAATGTATAAGAAATATTTTATCTCTGATATATATTTATTATCAAGATTGAAACAAAAGTATAAGAGATAATTTAATTTATAATACAAAAAATGTGGATATTACAAAGTAAGAAAATACATCAGTATAAACATTCAAGACCATTGTCATATATATTTTAGTTGAGTTAAATGAGAGTAATATGTTGATTCATCATTAAATTTAAGCCAACAATATTTTTTTATATTTATTCTATTATAAATAAATTATTGATGAGTCAAAAATAATTATTGATATTTATAAATCAATAATTTTAAAGAAAGTCTACCTAATGCTATATCAAGTAGATTGCAAGGAATTTTAGGTTTCAAAATAATTTTTAATTTAATTAGTCATATTAATTCTCTTATTTTAATTATTTTATTTTAATTGTAATACAAATTACAACTTTAAATTTTGTGTTCAATTTAGAAGATGATTGAGACAGATTGCATCTATCAATAATCACCTATAAATTGAGTCTTTATATAAATTTTATTCAATATTAATCTATTAGGTTTATAAAACATTAGTGGTTTTTTCTGGTTAAAAAAGTGTTTTTAAACCCAATACGTAGTCTCTACAAATAAAACTAAAATAGAACAAATTTTATACTAAACTAAATCTAGAAATTTGGGTTTTATAAGAACACTAAATATATATTTACTTCAAACTACAGTAATTTATGAGCCCCCAACCCAGACCAATAGCAAACTACATAAATCTTTCCTTCACCCCTACCCTAACATGCATGTCTTTTTTTGTTATAGACCTACCCTTAACATGCCATGTCTATCTATTTTTAACAATAGTGAAAACAATGTGAATTATAAGTAAGATATATATATGCAAATCCATTACAACTCAGTATTGTTCTCCCTTTAATGAGCATGCATATAATAATCCACAAAACATAATATAACTCTAGTACAATTCAGCCCCAATGTCCCCCCTACCCTAAATTTAGCATAGCAAAATTGAACACAACCTGTGGCCTTAAAAAAAGAAGTCAAAATCTCGCAAGAATGCCAGAGTTTGATAATTGTATTAAAGAGTGATTATATTGTCTAATTAGATGATTGATCAAACTATACAATCATCTAATAAGACTATACGGTTATCGACAAAAAAAATGTCAGACTTTGGTGATTATATTAAACGGTGATTGTATTGTCTAATTAGACGATGATCTGATCAGACAAATTATGAAAAGAATATACCTGAAGAAGATCACCAACATTTACACAGAAGGCGGAGGGGTCAGGATCAACTGGGTTCCACACACCATGTTGAAGAGAAATTTGGAGGCCAGGAACATCGTTGGATCTAAGGATAGTAAGAATCTGAGGGTCAGAATGTTCACCAAAGCCAAGGTTGTAGGAATTGGAGTTGTCTATATCTTTGTTGGAGTGTTTAGGAGGATAGTGATTGAACCTAAGCATAGAGTCATTATCAAGTTGAGTAATGAATGTGCTGAAAATGGATGTGTTAGGGACCCCCAACCCTTCTGCCATTAGCTCCAATATCTCACATGCCAGCTCTTGTACAGCTTCTGTGTATGCACTCACAGCAGAGCTGTCATGTACAGTAGCATAATCAGTACACCTAACAGTAACACATTTTCATTCCTCTAACATACTATAAATCTATAATCAGTAAATAACATTTACATTAAAAAATAATAATATACCAATTATATGATATATGAAATTTTATAGTATGAATTTATCATGTGTATGAAATTTTATAGTATGCATTTATCATTAGTATAAATTTTACTAGTTAAAATAAAAAATAAAAATGGATAAATTAGTGATTCCAATTCCCATAGGTACCTAACATTGAGTGAAAGTAAGGTGACAGAGGCAGCAGCTGGATGGGTTTTAACCCTGCAAACTGCCTCCCAATCAATCTCTCCCTGCATGACCAGACAATTCACTGCCACTCTCTGCTCTTTCTTTTTCTTTCTTTTCCTTATTTCACTATATAATTGATTAATAATTTATTTTTGTTTGCCATATTTTTATAAAAAGAACTACTATAACATAGTATAATCTAAAATTTGTCATAATAAATCGTATTTAAATCAAATATCATAATATTTTGATAATTGTTAAAACTTCATCAAATAAAACTTATAATTATTTTATAATTATAAACCGTAACTAACTTATACTATCTCATGTTTTATTTATAAGAAAAATTTTACTGTTTAGAAATTTGAATAAATAATGTATCTAAAAATATATTATTCAAAAATATTATTATCTAAAAAGTTTTTTTTTTTCCTTATAAATAGAATTAGAGAAAGTAATATTCATAAAAAATTTAAAATTTAAAATTAATTAAATAAACAATTTATCTACATATATTATATTTTTGGTACTCTTTACTTTTTAAAATAAGGGTTATTATCACTTTTCCCTGTCATATAGGTTATTTTTAATTTATTTTTTTGTAATTTTTTTTAAATAATTTTATTATTTTAAAATACTAATATTTTAGTTTTTAAAGTCAAAATTTGCAGGTAAATCCGTAGTTTTTCTGTGGGTTTTCTTTCGACATTTTATCGGCGGACCTTGTCATTTAAAAAATTTAAGAATTTAGTCAAAATCTATAGTTAAATCCGAAAGAAAATTCGTAACAAACCTTGCGGATTTTAATTTTAGGGACTAAATTGTTAGATTTTTGAAAACAACAAGATAATCCGCAAGTAAATCCGAAAGAAAATCCGCGGAAAATCTCTAGAACTTTAAAGACTAAAATGTTAAAGTGATAATAACCCTTAAAATAATTGTCGCTTTAACAATTTAACAAATAAAATTTATTTCAATTATTTTTAGTTTTTAATATAATGATTACTATTTTTTTAATTATATCATTTATTTTTTATTCTAGATATTATTTTAAACATATTAATAAAATTTATTTTATAAAATTATAATATCTTAAAATAATATTATTATATTACTTAATTATATTAAAAAAATAAATAATAATTATTTTAAAGCGGAATGAATATTATATATTTTTGGAGTTTAATTATTCAACCTTTTGAAACTTAGCTCAACTTTTATAAATATTTCATTTGATTAGACATACATGTCAATCTTACAAACAGTACTAGCTTTTGCTTCTGACCCTTCCTATTTCGGTTCTCCTTTTTGCCAAAAAAATCAAAAAGTGTCCCTAAATCACCATCATATTATTCATCATTCAACTAAAAAAACCACCACCACATGACAAAGATCTCATGGATGGATAAACTTCATTACATATATCACAATTTTGGGAAATTTAATCTCAACCTAGTAATATTATTATTAGTAAATGCTTGATTAATATTTATTTTTAATATAACTATATGAATATTATCTGTCAACATAACATTTATGTTGTACCAATTTTTGTATGAAACTGTTGAAATGAAATGACCACTTCATTTTCAGTTTAAAGCACAGATGTTTATGATGATAAAGATTTGTGCATAAAATATATATTATATGTATCTATATATTAAATGATTAAATATAATTAGGTATTCAACATCAAAATTTTGATTTAGATTAAAGTTTGAAAGAAGGAAAAAAGATAGTCTGACATATATCTGAATCCCATCTCTCCTTGAGGTACGTACTCCTTTTGCATACTCCCATGTGCTTACGACACAGATCGTTTCAAAATCTCACGTGCATCTTAAACATTTTTCTTCTATTTCTTTTATTTTTATAGTTTATTTTTATATATTTTTCATTTGACTTGTTTTTATTACATTATTGTTGTAAAAATGATAAACATTCATATTGATTATGATTAAGAAATCTAATTTAGTTTTAATAAATTTATAAAATTGACTTATAAAATAAAGATTACCCTCATACATATTTAATTCATATATTATTTGAAATGAGATTCTAAATAAATCTCTTCACACTTAAAATTAAATATCTAGAATGCAGAATGAAATAATAGATGGTTTGATGGTGAAAACTTGATAACATATAATTTATTGGACCTTAAATAAATTTCTTGATATCATATGTTAAAAAATATAATTCAGTCTAATTTAATCTTTAAAAGCTAATTTGTTAGGTGAAAATTATCCACTTAAAAAAAATGTTCTGATTAAATATTAATTTATACGAAATTCTAAACAATTATCAACACTTCTCTTTTACTCAAATAAAGGTTTCAATTTTTTTTAGGAAACTATTTCATATTTGGTTAAAAATGTAAATCAATAAAAATAAATGATTTTATTGTGTATATAGTACTATATATAAAAAGAAAAATAGTGACATGAAACAGTGTCCCAAATATTGATTCCCCTTTTTTCACTATACACATTAACCATTGGGAGCATGCTGTTGTTTACAAGAGACAGCTATTATTCTATAAAAGAAGGTTATATGCCTAATTTGTCCCCTCAGGTTCATTACTTTTTTTTTAACTAGTGTCTCAAATTGAGTGTGTGAAACATAAATTGTGTGTCTCAAATACATGTCTAAGGACCACAAAAACAACAGCTTGTCCTATAAAAAATGGTTGAGACACTTCTTTCACTCATACAAGGAATCACCGCATTATTTATTACTCCCTCCTATTTAAAATGAGTCTCTCCATTTTAAAATGATGTCACTTAAATAATTTATACACAAATCACATAATATAATAATGTTGTCATAAAATATTACACTTTAAAAAAATTAACATGTTATAAAAAGAGTATTTATAATAAAAAGCAAAGAGCACGATATTAAAAATAGTAATTATTATTATATTAAAAAATAAAAATAATTATTATTTTAAAATAAATTTTATTTAATAAAATAATAGTCATTTTAAAATAGATGAAAAGTATATTTTATTTTACAAGTGTTAATTCAGTTAATAATTATAAAAAAATTAAAATGATTAGGGTTCAATCTCTTGGCGAACTAGGGAAAAAATATTAACTTATTAAGAATTAATATACTAATTACTTGTAAAAAAAATTATGTTAGTTGAATTAAATTTTGCAACATTACATATTATTTCTATCATCTAAACAGTTTATATTAATCCATCATTTCATCACACATACATTTTAATATTACCCTTTTTATAGTTCTATGTTTTCTCACTAATTAGCCTTTTTGTGTGCTCCTCTTTACATTTTTCCCTATTGACATCTCTCTTTCAATTCCATCACATTACTAGCTATGTCTCTAATTTTTACTCTTTTTTTTTTCTTTATGGCTTTTCTTTTTCTCACAATGGCCCCAATGACATGTGAGACAATCTTTATCCTCCTCTCTCTCTTCTTTGTTGGTCAGATACAACTCATAAGAACAGGTACGTATTATCCAGCAAAATATGTTATGATTCATTGCTAAGGTAGCCACTAGTTTAAGCTGCCAAGAACTCAAAAAATGATCCAAATAAAATTAACAAAAATCCATATTTTAAGGTAATATATATTTTATTTGAAATAATAAGAGGTATTTATATGCTAAAAACCATAACAGGGATAGCCTAATTTTTTTATTGGTGTATTTAGAAGTTTTTTTTTCCTATTTATTTATTTATGATTGTTAGTATAATTTTCTAAAAGGAAAATATTTAACTATCGCATATGTTTGCATCCCATTTTGAAAAACAATAGTGGATATTCATTAATATTCCCTTAACAATGTGAGAATCTCTTTTAACAATAAGAAATATTCACATAAATTCCCAAACACAAAAATGCTACTAAATAAATAAAGGGGACCAAAACAATTTACATTACAGATCTAAAGTAAAATGTACAAATAAGAGAAATTATTTAGCCCCCACATTATTATTTATTCAAAACATATACAAAATTATGGTGGCATCTTTATTTGGTTAAAAGTAGTAAATGTAATTTTTATCAAAATCACATGTAAAATATATTTACTTGCAGGCATAATAAACCAAACATGCAATAAATGCAAAAGTTTTTGACAATGACATTATATAAATAAAAACAAAAATAATTATTATTATTATTAACATAAAATACCTGAAGTTTGATGAATCATTGGGAATAGAAGGAACATTGGCATTGAGAAGAAGATATTCAACCTCACCCATGTCTCCATTGAAGCCTATATTCTTGCAACCATAACCAAAAGGTTTATCAAGTGCAACTAGTTTCTTTTGTTCCATTGGTTTTGCAAAGAAGTCAAAACCTACTTCTTCCATTTTTGATATGATGTCATAAGGGACACCATGGTTAATCACATTGAAAAAACCATATTCTTCACATGCTTTCACTATGCGTTTCATAACCATTGATCTTTCAGCTGATAGGTCTATTATTGGTAGGTCAATAGGTAAAATCTTTTCCCCTATGATTGAATTTGGCACCACCACCATATTATTTATTTTTCTTTAAGAAAATGAAGAGAGTTTAAGGGAAGAAAAAATGTTGGAAGAAGGAAGAGAGAAAATGGGTTTGAGATAGGTTATAGTGTGAGAAAATTATGGTTTATATTATATAAAATAGAAAGAGGGGATGAAGAGGGAGAGGAAAAGAGAGAATATGTGAAAGAAGATGCGTAGGAAATTGTAACCAAAATAATGGGATATTTATGCCGAAACAAATAACAAGAGAGAGGTATACCCATGAAGAAAAGAAAAGAAATTAAAATATAAAAAATAGTTGATTAATCAAGTATAAAATATGGTAAATTTAATTTAAATAATTATTTTAATTCACATTAAAAATATAATTAATTTATATTGTTAATTAACTATAATATTTTAAGCGTGAATTGAATTATTTATATGTGATTAATAGAAATGTAAAAAAATATATCCTTAATATTTTTGTCAGTCAATACCATGAAACCACCTGCTGCTTACAGGTTTAATTAGAAAATGGTTAAAGCTCATAAATAAGTAAGATATATTTATTGTTGGTAACATCTTGACTTTGATGTTAACAACTTCTTAATATGACTTTAATGACAACAATGCATAAAGATAAGAAAGTACTAAAGTTGGATCGAACGATCAAAGATGCACAAGAAAGTTGATTAAGTTATTCCTTCAAATAAAGCGGAAAATTTAAGGTTTGATGATCACCATTGATATTCTTTGATGATGTCATTTAACTTGAAGATACTTCAAGCCTCTCCACAAGAAGATTCAAGTGAACTCTTCATATGATTGATATATCAGACAAAGAACTTGAAGTTTTAGAATGTGAAAGAGACAAAGCGCGGAAGCTTGTCTGATAATGTTTAAGGGATAAGTGTTTTATAAAAACAAAGAGTTTTTTCATATAGTAATATGGTTTGTTCTCAAATACACTTAAAACATTTTTTTAAGACTTCTTTTAACTAACAAAACACCTAAAAATGTTTTTAAGTCTTGCCAAATTATTATGAAATTGTCAGGTTTGTTAGAAGAATAATTTTAAACTACCTAATCGATTATAACATAATGCTAACCGATTAGATAAAACAAAATTGATTATGTCTATATATGTCTTAATGATTGGTAACAGTTATGACACCCCAAATAATTCAATTATTAAATAATTGGAATTTTAATTATTAATTTAATTAAAAATTTAATTATTAGTATTTTTGAATTAATTGATTTAATTAATTAATTAATTAAATGGGAGTGTTGGGGGTGTGAAGTTGTATTGGAGGGTGTGGGGAGTAAAAGGCTCAACTTATTCTAATGTTATTTTTATTAATTGGAATAATAAAAGGAATAAATAAAGGGAAAAGGGAAAAGTGAGAAGAGAATTGGAAGTTTTCATTCTACGTGCTTTTGAGAAGAGAAGAAAAAGAGGAAAAGCCAAGGCGTCAGAAATTCGAAGAATCATCGCGAGGTAAGGGGTGATTTGGTCTGATTATTATGCCTTATAGGTTTTGATGATTAATGGAATGATTTGATCCGTTAGGAATCTCGAATTAGGAATTATAGGTTGTGCCCTAATGTTATGATCCGACGTAATAATTCAATTAGGATTGATAAGAACGATTAAATTGTGTAGAATGATCGTAGACTAAGGAGAAAGTATAATTTGTGGTCAATTGGATGTGAAAATGCATGATCTAATTTTGTTTTGTTATAATATAAAGTTGGTAATGAATGGAATCAATAGGAATTGGAGAACAATGAAGAATAAACTGGTTTTTGTGGAAAAATCGCAGTATGGGTCGACACATGGGACTATGGATCGATGCAAGTAGGAAAATCTTTGAAAACCAGAGGCGTGGGAAAAGCATGCATCGATGCATCAACTCATAAGGCAAAATTTGAAACTATGCATCAACACATACATGTTATGCATCGATGCATACTGAACAAAATTTGAAAAATGCAGAATTTTAATTGTATGCATCGACGCATACGAGACTTGCATCGACGCAAGTTGTTTATGCATTGATGCATAGGCTTATGCATCGATGCATACTGTTTGAAAACAAAACATAATTTTCTGAAAATTGTTTTGGTCATATCTTTGCGACCGTAACTCTGATTTAGGCATAGTTGGTATCGTTGGAAAGCTTAGAACGCGTAGTAACTATTAAGAACATTTTTAAAACCCAGTAATTGAACCTTGAGGGATTGATATGGCTTTCCGTAGGAAGGATTCGTCGTAATTCGTGATTATTCGTTGGGTATACTTGCTGTATGTTAAATTCCATGTGTTGTAATTAACGTTATATGTTCATGACTTGCTGTTATCATGTACTGTTGGTGATATTGACTATGTATGGAATTATGTGGTGTTCATATTTCGTTAAATGAATGTGGCATGCTTTTGGATGTGCATGCATATGCATTCTGGTGGAGTTAATTTCCATTATGTGGAATTTGGCTCATATTGCCAATAACCGTACCCGGGTGATTGTGGGTGGTGAGGCTGGATTCGTGTCCGGGTGATTATGGACGAATCGATGTTGGTGATTTGGTTCACGTTTTGGTACCACATGCATTGAGTCTGCATTGTATATGTAATTATAACATGCTAGGATGAATTCCAGTGTTATAATTGCATTGATTGTTGTTATATACATTACGATCTGTGTGCATTGTATTTGTGGATTGTAATCTGGTTATGCTAATGAGAGTGGAATAATGTATTGATCGTTTTATTATTTTAAAGAAATGTATAATGCATTTTAATTGTTGATGAAATCTCACCCTTACTTTGATGATTTCAGATTGAAGTGTGAGCCCCTTAGGAGCTGGTAAGGATAACTTTGAGTTGTGCTATTTAGATTGTCCGTGTGTCAGTGTCATGCTCTGGTAGTTGTAACACTGGGGAACGATTGGTTTAGAGTTATCAGTAAACTATGTTTTCTTTTGGTTTAAGTTAGAACAATCATGAATTGAATTTATTCCGTTTTGGTTGCTATTTTCTGCTGTGTAAACATAATTATTGGTTTTGAATTATATTTAATAAGTTCTTCAGTAAAAGCATGACATTGTTGATGAGAATTTCTGTTTTTTAAATAATTGTGACGCCCTTTCGTTTATGTTAACTCTGATTTAATTATTAATTCGCGGGATATTTAGAAGGGGTGTTACAACAACTCTCTATCAAAATCTTTTAAATTCCACTCAAACAATATATTTGTGGTGACCTAATCAATTAGACTTATGATCTAAGGTGAGTTAATTTATCCATGAATTGTTTCCTTTTTAGAACTATCCATTGGTCTAAAAATAAAGGTTTTTCCCTTCATTTATTTTCATCAAGAAAAAATGAGATATCTCACTTTATTCTCTCTCAATCTCTCTATAATATTTTCAATTCTCTCATATATTTTTAGTCATAGAACTTTGAGAAAAATTCTTGTGTTTAATAAGAAATAGTTGTTCAGAGAAAGTATTATTGTAAATTTAACATGAGTTATTTTTCCTTTTGAGTGAATTATTTGTCCTTAGCAAGTGTATGTTTGGATTTGCAGCTAAACTTATTAAAAATTATTTTAAAGGGTTTAATGTTAGTCTCTGTTTTGTTTCGTGACTTCCACAACTTAAGTAAAATCTCTCTTTTTGGATTTTTGAAGAATATCCAGAGAAAAATATTCACATCGACTTTTGAGCTCAAATCAGTATAAAAGTCCAGTCGCTACGAGATCATCCCGATATAAAATTTTGGTTTGGTTTGTTGTCATCTCGGTCTAAAACCTCCATTCGATTCAAATGATAGCTAATTCAAAACTCCACCTTGGTTCAATATAATTCAGTACAAAATCTTTGTTTGGCTTAGAGACTAACCGCTCGAAACTCTGTTATTTGGTGTGAACACTAACCACTTCATTCCACTATTCACTGTTCGGTTGGATGTAAATTTGAAACTTTACTTTTCCTTGTACATGGGGGTTCATGAGCTTTAATCTTTTAAAATATTTCAAGCATTATTGGATACTCTCAGGATATTTTTTGGGGAGAAGAGTAATTCACTTTTTTTAGACCGAATCATTATAAGTCTCTGGTGTTATATTTTGTCCCTTAACTTTTTACTTTACACTTATTTTCTTTACCTCGGTTTTCCTCTACATATCCAAAAGTTTTTTTAGAAACTATTTTTAAACTCTAATTTAGAAAATAATTTTATTTCAAAGCAATATTTTTCAAACCGACACATTTCATTCTTGTCTTATGTGTGTAGTCATATGTTCAACAAGTGGCATCAGATCTAAATTGATCATGTTTAAAGACTAATCATCTCAGAAGAAGGGTGACTTCCAACACTAATTTTAACATGAGGTCTTTCTTAAACACATCATCGTTTAATCGTGATAGGTTTGAACTATGGAACACTATATTTTAATTCTCCATTCAAAATTTTGATTTTGAACTGTGGGAAACTATCATTAGTGTTTACTTATCCCTTCTGATCTTCCGTTGATGCGCTAATCTTAGAATTGATCCAAACTCTAACCTCATATCTTGGACGATAAAACTTCTTCTATCGAAAGAACAAGTGCCCCAGAGTGACGTTCACAGGGGATTTTCGTCAAAATAAAGGACGAAAGATGTGCAAAGCGGAATTGCACTAACCAGATCCCCAAAGGTTTTCTACTTCACGGGGGATATGATTAAAACTTGCAATTAAAAGCCATTTCTATTGATGAAGATTCCGAAATAACTTTCTAACTGAATTGTCCCTTGAAAATGCAAATGGAGTATGACCATCTCAAACGAACAAATAGGACAACATTCCAACAAATATGTCACCATTAATCAAGGCAGTAATATTCCTTTTTCCAATTATCATTATCGTGCAAAAACCACCAAAGTTTTCCAAATGCAAATGATTATCATAAAATATTAGACGTTTTTACAAACTAAATAGTAAAGTCAAAGAAAAGAAAAGATAAAAACAGACTTTTGGACAAAAGAAATTATTCTTTTCATTAATTGGAAATTGGCCTGTATACAGGCATTTACATCAAGATGCAGCTTCTACAAAGAGGTATTTTGCCCAAAAAATAAACATAAAAAGTGTTACAAGAATGGCAATGTGAAAATAGATAACCAAAAATCTTTGGTTCTGCCATTACTCATATCTTCGAATATCTCATCACCTTGCCTTTGAAGAAGGTAATTAGGTCAACCCCACAAATTCAACTATACAAAGAACTTTTTCACCACATCAGCATTCAGCGGGAGAGGGAAGTCTTCATCATCCATAGTTGTAAGCATCATCGCTTCACCAGAGAAAACCTTCTTGACCATAAAAGGTCCTTCATAAGTCGGAGTCCACTTGCCCCTAGGATCACCTTGAGGAAGGATTATCCTTTTAAGAACAAGATCACAGGCCTGATAATACTAAGAACGCACCTTCTTGTCATATGCTTTTCTCATTATTTTCTGATACACTTGGCCCTGACACACAGCTGCCAACCGCTTTTCTCAATTCTGCGGCAGTAAACAAAACTATCCCTTTGTCAAGTAAATTCTGAACCTCATGTTTCAACGCCACACAGTCCTCTATATCATGGTAAAGTGCTCCGAAATGGAAATCGCACTTGGTCGTCACATTGTACTCGAACAAAAACTCTTCAGGATTAGCAGGAGTTCGGAATTCAACCAACTGAAACTTAAACAATTGAGGAAGTAACTGAGCATATAGCCTTGGAATGGGATAAAGTTTCCTCTCAGATTGTGGTGACCCTAGTTGAGGAGCTTTTCCTTTTGGATCTTTCTGAACAATAGAAATTGGTTGTGAATGGGAGGACCCCAGAACACTGAGTGGCAGAAGAGATGCATACCCTGTTTCAAGACTCAAAGAATCCCCAAAGTATAAGGAGAAATGGTAAATCCTGTTGGTGTAGCAGATACGAGATCATCTCCCTTTATCAACATGGTCTTTAAGACTTCCATAATCAAACTCAGTTGAGTCTTCAACTAATGATTCTCTTCCCTCGAGAGTTCTTGATTACAGACCAAATCTTGCACGTCTAACATCAAAAACCCCATATGATCTTTCACTTCATCTAACTCCCCACGAAGTTGTTCCATCACTTGATTCTGATCGCCGAGTGGTGAGAAGTCAATATTCGCAACTTCTGAAAAGAAAATACCAAGTCTGAATAAGAGAAATCCTCGCAACTTCTGAAAAGAAAATACCAAGTCTGAATAAGAGAAATCCCCAAGTTTCAAGTACCTGTTATGAATGAATGAAATGAATGAGTATGCATGTTAGGTATATACATATGTATTTTCCTGACTTTTTTTTTGTGAAAAATAAACATGCTATGACGCAGGTATATTATGAATTGATCATGGGTTTATGACTTCCATGACATTGTTCAATCTGTTGTGTTGTTTCTGATCTGGTTGAAGAAAATAGAGATCACAGAAAGAGTAACGGCTAGAAAATACCACTGAATGGAACCATAGTTTCAAGTACCTGTTATGAATGCATGAAATGAATGAGTATGCATGTTAGGTATATACATATGTATTTTCCTGACATTTTTTTTGTGAAAAATAAACATGCTATGATGCAGGTATATTATGTATTGATCATGGGTTTATGACTTCCATGACATTGTTCAATCTGTTGTGCTGTTTTTGATCTGGTTGAAGAAAATAGAGATCACAGAAAGAGTAACGGCTAAAAAATACCACTGAATGGAACCATAGTTACCAACAGAAAATACCAAGTCACCATAGTATCAAGTCACCAACAGTCACCAACGGTACCTGTAATAATCATGATATCGCCCACTCATGGGTAAGACTAAGGTCTAGGTAAAGCCAAGTTAACTCAGGATCAGGTTCGCCTAGGGATACTACCATCGTAACACCTACGTGATGACGATAACACCCTGCTTGAAACCTCCCATAAGCATGGACGACATGACAGACTACAAGATCTACATCTATATCAGTCATGTTCCACTCTAGTCCTAGGTGTTCTATATGTATCTCGGCCAGGGTATGGGGCCTTTTACCTCTTGTAACTCCCACCCACTAATGAAACAGACCACAATGCAATAGTCCAGCCAATGTTTGAAAGCAGTAAAATGCCACATAGAATGCAATGCGAACATACAAAGGATGGTGCGGTAAAGCGAGCAAATAGATAAACACCCAACAGACAAGAAAAAGGAAGCTAGGACTAACTCCTGGATGGACCAGCAATAGGTCAACTATCCCCAGTGAAGTCGCCAGCTGAAACCACCCGGTTGAAATTTCGACCGATAGGATGTATCAATGGAGTCGCCATCGAACGTTATTGAAACCTAAACAATAATAGTTAAAAAGAGTTTGAAACATAAACGAAATCATTGCATAAGTTTGGTGAAGACGAACCTGAAGGTAGCCATATGTTAGAAGAAGACGAAATCGTTACATAAGTTTTATGCGAACGAACTTGAAGGTAGCCATAGGTTTGATGAATGACATAAATGTTTGGGTTTGTTTTGAGATAGAAAAGTGAAATATGTTAGGGTTTACTTTGAGAGAAACGATTGTTATTGTACTGAGTGAGAGATAATTTTACTTATATACAAATAATATCACCTTTCACCATTGTAGACTAAACGTGATGAAATGATTGACTTTACACCATGGTTGACTAAAATATCACAATGACATACAAGGACAATCCCATTTTGGGACGACAAATGGAAAACTATTGAAGTTGGGGTTCGAACCATGTAACTCTTGATACATTTCAAGACGGTATTTAACTATGAAAGTAGTGATATGTTTTTTAGTACCTACAAAAAAAAAAGCGTCCAAAAACGAGGTTGAAGAAATAGAAGTATTAAACTAAGTTATAGTAATTAAATAGTGAATTGTTGATAATGTCTTAAAAATAATTCTTGTCTAGAATTGAACGTGTAACTTGTTTTCTAATATAATTTTATCTATCATATTATAATTTTCTATTGCAATATGGAAAATTATATATTCGGTAAGGTGTTGGAAAAACACGCAAACTACATAAGATTTAATAAACTTATCTAAAAAAATATTAACAACAACATTCATAATCCACAAACCTTAAACAATATATAACTTTTTATATGTAACAACATCAACTCATAACATTTGTCAAAAGCATACATGTTCCATAATGGAATCTAAAATGAAAGAAAAAGAGGATGAAGTTGAAGTGAGAGCAGCAAACATGTGTTAATCGATAAGTTTCCAACGTTGACACAAGTTTGTTGCACTCATTTTAGCTTCATCCTCATTAATTTTTTTCCTTCACCTATCCATTCATACCTACAAGTCAAAACAAGCAGAAACATAAACAAGTAAAACATTATTGAAACCTAAACAATAATAGTTAAAAAGAGTTTGAAACATAAACGAAATCACTACATAAGTTTAGTGAAGATGAACCTAAAGGTAGCCATATGTCTGAAGAAGACGAAATCGTTACATAAGTTTTGTGCGAACGAACTTAAAGGTAGCCGTAGGTTTGATGAATGACATAAATGTTTGGGTTTGTTTTGAGATAGAAAAGTGAAATATGTTATGGTTTACTTTGAGAGAAACGATTGTTATTGTACTGTAGTGATATCTTTTTTAGTACCTACAAAAAAAAGCGTCCAAAAACGAGTTATTACCACGATTAACACAAATATCGTTGTAATATTGTGATTCTGTTTACTGTGGAAAATGGTAAATAACAGTTGGTCCTCCCAAAGTCCTAAAACTAAAGGTCACTCGCAAGATCGACCAATTGATCTTAAGACATGTGCTAAGATTTTGGGATTGTACCGACTCTGTCGAAGTCCTTGCCTAAGAAATGATTTTCTAAGACCAAAGAAAAGTAAATCCTAAGCTATTAGCTCCCATGATCAGTTACATAATTTAAAAAAAAAGCGAGAAAATAAATCTATGCTATTACATCGTTTACAAACCTATACATTTTATCTAGGAATTAAAATTGCAAAAATAAATAAAAATACTAGAAAAAGGTTTTTATGTCCTAAAAATTCTACATGTTAGAATTTTTTTGTATTTATAAAACTAAAAGACCTAAAGAGGTGCAAGTAGAAACACGAGGGAAATATTAAGAAAGAGAGCACAAGGGTGCTAAAACAACACGGGCCTAAAATGTGAGGCCCATCATCTAAATAACTTAGATTTAATTTTTTATTATATATATATATATATATATATATATATATATATATATATATATATATATATATATATATATATATATATATATATATATATATATATATATAGTATAAAGAAAGATAAGAAAAAAGTGAAAAACACAAAAATAAAAAATAGAACATATTATAAGATAAGATGCAAATGAATAAGCAAGAGTGTACCTTCTTTCTTCATGAAATCAAACAACAACTCTTGTAACCATAAAACAACAGATTGAAACAACATAAAAAAAAATAGAACCTTTATTGACATCCATGGTGAAATCATAGGTGGTGCACGGATCTGGAATTGGTGGCGACCTAGGGACGCGATCTACGTCGTCGCAGTTTTGTTGAAGCAGGCAGTGGAGCGACGTGAACAGAGTAGATTTGGTGTCGTCGGAAATCGCGGAGGTGAGCGGTGATCGCGTTGGTGGAGGTGATTCTCGTCGGAGTAGAGGCAGAGCTACGGGATCTCGCAGTTTTCAGCGGGTGACAGCAATGTTGCGAGTGGAGTGTGGCTGCTGATGTGCGTCCGTCGCGGTTGTGTCCGATCAAAGGGAGTGGTTCCTCGCAACAAGTTTTTACGGTTAACTCTTGCTTCTGTCAATTATTTCCCATGTCACTGCGATAAAAACATCAACAAAACAACATCTAGAAATTGGTGCAATGCAAATTTTTGTGGAATTTTGTTGTGTTTTTTTTGTTGAAAAAACAAGAGTTTCTATCCTAGAGTACATAATGAGTTAGTGTAAAAATTATGGAATATACATTGTGAAAGTATAAGCACGTGTGGAAGATTATTACATTTGGATTGGATTTTTTATAAAACATAACCATCAGAACATCATGATGTGATTTCAAATAAAAATTATGTGTGTGTAGGTTAATAGGTTTTATTTTACAAAAAGTGGCTTCTTGTGAGAGAGGGTCAAATGGTGATTGGTAATGGGTTAGTAAATATGTATGTGAGAGATATATGAGGTTTCCTGGAGAATGATACGTGAGAGAAAAAAATATTGTGAAAATTGGCCTCCCTTTGTTGCGTATGTACGTGTGAATGAATGTCTCTCTTGGTGTCTATTTATAAGGAAGAAATTAAGTTAACAAATAGAGATAAAATCGAATATTAATCAATCATTAAAAATTCAAATTATAAATAATTTAATTTTAATGATTAAATTATATTTTCCTAATAAGTTCTAACTTGTCCCCCAAATTATAAATAATTTGATTTTAATGATTAATTTATATTTTCTATTTTAATGATTAATTTATATTTTCCTAATAAGTTCTAACTTGTCCCCCAAGATGTGAAATAAAATTAAAACTTTCTTTTTTTTATTTTTGTTGGAATATTTGACTATTTAATGCACAAAATCAAAATTTTAATGAAAAAATAATATTTTTAAAGATGCGGAATAAAGGAAAACAAAAATTGAAATAAAAAAAATAAAATAATGTGATTTTTGAAAATAGAAATAGAGTTGGTAACAACAACAAAAAATCACAAATAGTGTATGCAAGATTCGAATCCATGACCTTATATTTCAAAGCTTACCTCCTAACTAGTTGAGCTATGTTACTTATTTAAAATAAAAAACTAATTGAAAGTATATGAAGAATAACAATTATTTGTTATTTAAAAATACAAATAATTTAAAATAAATTATTATATTTTTAAATAGGTCTTGAGAACGAATATCTATAAAAAAAACCCGGAATATTAGTGTAATAAACCAGAAAAAATTTAAAATCAAGTTTGAAAATAATTTTGACCATAGCACCGGGCGGGCAAATTTTAGGGTGCAACAGTAGCGTCATGAGAGACACCACCCTCTGTTAGAACCCGAGCCTGCACATCAACCCTTTCAGTTGACACATCCTTCGGTTTATCTGGGCACCCTTCAATATAGTGCCCAAACCTGCCACATCCAGTACACCATGAACGCAAGCCTTCATATTCAACGTTATATTGTCGATCTTTAATCATGAAACTGGTCAACAATGCCTTAGTTAAATCGACTTCCACACATAGCCTGGCATACTTCCTGTGTGCCTGCATTATTGTATTCTTGTCCACCTTAACAGTCTTGTCAATTTTATTATCAATGTGAAATAGAACACCACAATCATAATACTCAACTGGTAATTTAGCGATCCTCACCCACACTGCAACTTTTGTAATAGCATCACTTTGTGGGTGGAAATTAGGGCATCACTCTTTAACATTAAGATAATGGCCGTACACAAACCATTACCCCCAGCACCATGTCCTTATACGACTTAGCTACTACCTTACCGTTCATACCCTCCGAGCCATGCAATGTATCATGCAACACGTTTTCAACCACCATTCCAACGGTCGAATGTGTTGCACCCCAAAATTCGCCCTCTTCATTTTTTTATAAATAGTTGGCTTACACTTGATCAATAGGTGCATTGTATACATATCATTCATGCATTAACCATGGGTTCGAGATTTTCTAATCGTATGAACCTGCACAACTTTGAAGAAGAGGTTTGATTCTCGACAGCTGGATATCTGAGGTTCCGTTATTTCGAGCGTCATCTCAATACTCAAGGTATGTGTGTCGAAAAGCTTCTGTTTATTTCGCGAGAATTGGAGTTTTGAAGTTTTGATCTCTTATCATGATATTGATTAAAGGTCTCGAGCTACAGTATGTTGTGATTGAATATTTGAGCTCAAATTGATTCTATGGCCTTCTTTGAGTCTTGAATTATCTGCATATGACTTATTGATTCACGTGTTTCATCAGAAAATCAAGAGCAGTCGAATAAAAGCATATTTGAGTGTATGTACTGAAAAGTCAACAAAAGTCAAAGTTTGACCGACTGGAATTTCAAGTCAAAATTATTGTCAAAAGTCAACATTTGCAAAAGTGTGATCATTTGCTGAGAAAAGTCGGAAGAATCAGACAAAATTGAGATTTCTTGCACTTTAAGAAATCTTAAACTTTGAAAAAAAATTAAGTTTTAAGCACTTTGTGTTCATGGAACCATGTTGCCAACTCTCTATCTCACTCGTCTGTGGTCGGAAGTTTGTGAATTGGTAGTCGTTGGAAAGAGCACATTTCGTACTCTGAATTTGTCTCTGTGAAGATTTCTCCAAAAATGCCCGGATTTCGAGTTGTGAGGCTCCGAAGTTTAATGTTCATAACTTTTAAAGTTCATACTTAGTGAAATTTTGAGTGTTTTTCAATGTGTTCAAATGCTCGACTTCGGAGGTATTTTACACGTGTTTCCAAGCATTACTTTGCATCGAGTTCAAAATCAAAGTTATTCATTTCGCAGCAATCTACAACTTTGCTGAAGGAATCGAATTAATTTGGAGCTCGGATCAAAAGTTATGAGACTCGGAAGTTATGAATTCATCATGTTTACAATATTCAACACTTAGAATTTTTTTGGAGTGTTTGGCTATATATTCAGGCTGACAACTTCGGGTTCGGTTTTATCTTAGTTATCGGCTCCGAATTAAAAAATGTTCAACTGCAAGGTTGTTTATCTCGCGGCAGTCTACAACTTTGTTGAAGGAATCGAATTCATTCGGGACTCGGATCAAAAGTTACAAAGCCTAGAAAATAAGAATTCATCATGTTTGCAATATTCAAAAAGTTGTTGTGCGCATGTTCGAGGCTATTTTTATCATCGATTCGATCGCCGCATGGAAAAACTCTGAACATGAAAGTTGGAGTTTGCCATGTCCTTTATAAGTTTCTTTCACAAATATTTTCGTTTCGGACGTTGCAACAAAAGATAAGAAGCCTCAAAGTGGGTAGGTTGAAGCTGCCAAAATGCGAGATGGCACATGCACTTTTGCCATGCATACGAGAGCATTTTCTCAAACAATTGATGTGCGCATGTTCGAGGCTGTTTTTATCATTGATTCGATCGCCGCATGAAAAAATTCTGAACATGAAAGTTGGAGTTTGTTATATCTTCTACAAGTTTCGTTCAGGAATTGTTTCGTTTCGGGACTCGGATCGAAAGTTACGAAGCTCAAAAGTTCTGAATTATGTCACAATGTTCAACACTTAGAATATATTTTGAAGTGTTTGTTTCTATGGTCAAGCTGACGGCTTCGGGTTTGATTTTCTCATAGTTATCGGCTCCGCATCAAAAAAATGTTCAACTAAAAAACTGTTCACCTCATGGTAATCTCAAACTTTGCTGAAGAAGTTGAATTCATTCGGGATTCGGATCGAAAGCTACAAAGCTCAAAAGTTCTGAATTTATCATGTCACAATATTCAGCACTTGAAATATATTTTGAAGTGTTTGTTTCTATGGTCAAGCTGATGGCTTCGGGTTTGATTTTCTCATAGCTATTGACTCCGTATCAGAAAACGTTAAACTACAATGTTGTTCAATTCGCGGTGATCTCAAACTGTGCAGAAGGGATCGAATTCGTTCGGGTCGCGGATCGAGAGATATAAGTCCTTAAATTCATGGAAAAATATTCGGTAAACTTTTACCGAAGTTGCCTGACATTTTAGCAATTATGTTCTCTTAACTTCAAGGCTATTTTAGAGCACACTACGGGTGTCGAATGATACAACTTTCAACGTAAAAATTGTTCACATAAATTCCCTCTCCAACTTTAATGTTGAGATCTCGTCGATACGGGGCTTGTAGCTCGATTTAGATGCAAGGAAAGGTAACGACCAGAACAAAAAACTAACGAAACGCACCAGCTGCGCTTTTTTTCATTCAGGCCTCGTTTTCTCGCTTCCTCACCACTCCAAAAATCTACTACTGCATCTTATTGAATAACCTTTCCCTCTCCAACAAAAAAAGGCAACAAAATCAGTTATAACAAAAACTCTCGAACAGAAAAAGATGAACGCTAACAAACTTTCATTCTCTCTCTCCGCGAAGTAACAATCTTCACTACAACCATCTTCACCTTCATTCAAACACCACCACCATTCTTGCCTAACCACCATGATAGCCTCACTGTTTCCATGACCATAATTCTTGACACATAGTTCGATTTCGCTTGTAATTTTGATTCTATCGACATATAAAAATACATAAAAATATGTTTTTGACTTTTTAGTGTCTTAGGATATTTTTGATATTTTTTGTGAATTTTTTGTAGTTAATTTCCTTTAGTTTTTAATCAATTTTCGATAATATGTTTAGAAATGATCTATTTTGTGATGCCGTACACGTTTTGATGTGGTTTTCAATTGTTTCTCAACAATAAAAATCTGAATAAATAGGTTCCTGATACTTTAGGACTTTTAGAGTTTTTATCACTTTTTTTTGGGATTTTTTGTAGTTAAATTTAGGTCCCTTTTTTATTGTTTTTGATAACATGTTTAAATGCGATTCTTCCCATAACACCTTGCATTGCGGTGTGATTTTTGATCGTTTCTTAACAACGAAAATTCCTAAAAATAGTATTCTGTTTCTTTTAGATATTAGGAGACTTTAGGATTTTTTTCCCATAATTTTTTAGATCTTTTTAGGTCTTTATCCGATTTTTCTTTTGTGCGAATACAAAGATGTATAATTGTTTGCTAGTTCACCTAGTTAGAAATCGATTTCTTTGCATATAGTGTCTAATACTTGTTCTAACCTTCAAATAACTTTTGATTAACATGTTGACATGTTTAGGTAGTTCTTACCTTGATTTGAAATTGATAATTGAGTCATATGATTAGGGTACCATGATAGTTAACTCTTAGAGCGACGATTGATCGTTTTGACTTAGTTTTGTACGTAAAATTGCTTTAAGCATGATTTTTCTTGTGCATTTTGGTTGATATTATTTAATATGAATTAGCTACTGACCTGTAGAGTTTTACATCTATTTTAATTCAATACTTACTTAATTCTCAAGTTTTGATTATGTGGTATGCTTTAAAAGCATATTTCTCCTTTGTCACTTGAATTGATTAATTGTATGAGTGTAATACCATGTGTTTCTTAGAAACTTTAGGACATTTTTCCCAATTTTATTGTAGTTAGTTGCTACCATCTATTAAGAATTTACCTTTCATGCTTTGTTTTCTTTGTAAATAATGCATTTTAAGTCATTTTAGTGTAGATTTTTGATTTCTAACTACTATAGGTCTCTAACTATGTTTAACATTGCATTTGAGGACTATTGTCTTAGCTCGATTTTGATATCATTCACGGGTTATTTTGCATTATATGTGTGTTGCTGCCCGGTTTTCCATTCTTATGTTGCTATACACATTTACATTCCATTTCTTCGCCTTTGGATCATATTTTGACATGTGATGTGAATATGCAATTATATTTCCGCTTCCTTGTTATTTTTGACATGTTTGTTGACTTGTGAAAGGTACATTGAGGATGTTTTGGTTAGGTACCTAATTTTGGTACACTAACATACCACTTTTTCCATGGTTCTGTTTGCGTTTTAAATGCATTTTGCTTTGTGTTTTCTCATGTTACGAGAAACACATATTATGCTATTTTGTCTGGATATGTACCTTTGTGCAGGTGTTCCGATTGTTATGAGGATTTGTTTGTTGCACGCACATATTGCATGATATCACCTTGTGGATTATATTGATCGAGCTATTTCTTATTATTGCTTTGTTGATGGCAGTTTACTCGAAGTTTTCCGGAGTATTTTTAGCTCGTAGTGCTCTTCGGATCATTATCCGTTTGGTATTTTCTATACCTTTGTTTATCGCATTCTTTTACCGCTTTTCTAGAGAGCATGAGAATTAGGGTTTTACCGCTTTCCTTGCCATGAGAAGTAAGAATAAAGATGTATGAAGGGGCTTCCGTAGTTGGAGCATGTTCAGGAACCCCTTTGGTTTATTTAAAGACCCGTTTAGGGTGCTTCTGTTTGCTAATTGTGTTTGGTTTGTTTAAAATCCTCTATCTGCATAGGGAGGTAACCCCTCTGGTTTATTTAAAGACCTATTTAGGGCGCTTCTGTTTGCTAATTGTGTTTGGTTTGTTTAAAATCCTCCATCTGCATAGAGAGGTAATTCTCAAGTAAGTGTTTATATTTGTGCTTGCATAGGTCAAGAGTGGTTAGGACACCCGACGTGGCACCACCAAGCAAAGACCCGTTTTTATATTTCCTGCTATCGAGTCATGATGATATGATAGCCAAGCGGAAAGGGTCCGCAATCGTCCCCCACACAGTTCTAGTTCGTGTCAGCTCAGCACACGCGAACCGCGTTGCTTTCTTTATCGAGTCAATGATAATAAAGTGGCAAGAGTTCCCTATTCTGACACTCCACGCTTTCCTGGGATTCACATTTATTACAGAGCTCGCATCATTTGCTCTTCACACTTGACAATTCATGTCATGCGGTGATACCATTCACAGGAATCAGATGTGTCGGCTTCTGGTTGACTCACGGTATGCTCGTTACTGTTCGAGGCTATGGGACTTCCTCCTTTTCCTGCGCTTGTTTGACATTTGTTTGCACATTGCATTGTTTGTGTGCTTCTGTCAAAGCACTTGTTTGCTTCATCCCTTTTGTCGTCTTCGATTCTACTTTAGGTAGTGATTCGAGATGGACATAGACTTAGGTTTTAAACTTTTTCCATCCCTTTTTGTCATCTTCGACTCTACTTTAGTTAGCGATTCGAGATATACATAGATTTAGGGTGTAAACCTTTGCCATGTTCCCTTAGGATTCTCTTGAATCTACCTTTGGTAGCGATTCGAGTTAGACCTTAGGTTGTAATCCATGCATAATAACATTAGGGATAAAGTTGGATTAGTTCCCCTTGTTTGTTTTCTAGTTTCTTTTGTATCCTTGCCTGTAATAAAATTAAAACTTGTTGTCTTTTTCCTTTACAAATCAAAACACTTAATAATGGTTCAAACTCCTTTTTTAAAGGTAAAAGCAACTAACCAATGCAAACCTTTTTGCCTACGGGTTTTCTTTTTGTGTTTAAAACCTTTTTCATAAGTAAAAAACATATAACCCACCAAAATATATGAGCCGAACTACGGTGCTCTGACTTTCCCATTGCACGAGGGAATACGTAGGCATCTTGTCACGGGACTCGATCGAGCAAACTTTGTATGTACTTTCTTCTTTTCCCCGTGTTTTCTTTATTTTCTTTTCTTTCACATGCATTCTCTTTTAGCATACATATATAGCAATTAAGTAGTAAATAGATATAAGAACACCCATTAGATAGAAAATAGAAGTGGATACCGTAGAGTACTACGGGCGTGTGGGGTGCTAATACCTTCCCTTCGCGTAATAGATTCCCTTATCCTACCTCTCGGTCGCAAGACCATGTCTTATCCCTTTCAGGTTTTCGCGATGCGTTTACCTTTCTCCTTTTGCGAGATAAAAAACGTTCGATGGCGACTTCATTGATATAGTTATCGGATGATGTTCAACCAGTTATTTCAAAATGCCCACCATTCTCATCATCCTTCGCCTTCTTAGTGTTTCGTTCCAGCAAGTCATCGTCTTCATCAGTCATGGTTGTGTCCAAACCTAGGATTTTTGCATGCCTTAGTAGAGACGTCATTCTCTTTTACCAATGAAGTCACAAAACTATTAGTTTTAAGTTGTGTTACAACTGAATATTTTTAAGAAAGTGATTTAACATATATATATATATATATATATATATATATATATATATATATATATATATATATATATATATATATATATATATATATATATATATATATATATATATATATACTAAAGAGGTTAAAAGTAATGTACTGTCAGTGTAAATTGTTTTTACACCATCTAATAAAATTATAACATTTTGTCATATCATATCAGTATCTTTAAATTAAAAGTGTAACTTAATTAATTAGATTCATGAATTTCATTGGTTAGCAATGTAAAAATATTTTACATTGTGAGTGAATTTCTATTAAATTCTATCTTAAAATAAATCATGTAGAAATTAGATGTTATTTTTTGAAATTAAATTGATTTTACACTCATTACAAAATAAATGACGTAGTTATACAGTATAATGATTAGTTTGGATGTATCACGCGAGTGACATGTATAATCATATCTACATAATATAAATCTAATAACTATATTAAAATTTTCAATAATAATAATAATAATAATAATAATAATAATAATAATAATAATAATAATAATAATAATAATAATAATAATAATAATAATAATAATAATAATAATAATAATAATATTAATATTGTATATATATAAATAATTTGCATCTCCTTATACTCTTAAGCTCATTCATTGTCCTCATTTGTGGGTTATGAGTAACTCTACCCATTCACTTTATAAAAATATTATTATTAATTATTACTCCGTATTCAATGAAATCAATTTTCATTTAATTTAAAAATTTGTTGGTTAAAAAATAAATATGGTAGAATATTGGGCCGGGTCGGTTTGGCCCGTTTTGGTAGCGCAGATGAAATGAAGGGGGTAGAGAGTAACCTAACATACTGACATCGGTCAAACATCTCCGGCGACGCAACCAATGAATCCTCATCATCATCAGCCGCAATCAAGTTCAAGCGAAGGAAGGGAAGATGATGATTCTTCCCTCTCCGAATTCTTATCTTCTTTAATCGATTATACTCCCACTGTTAGTGTTTTACTTTATTCTTGTTGAATTCACTTTCTTTTCAATCTATTCATCATATAATAATAATAATAATTACTCTGATTGTTGTTTTAGATACCTGATGAATTGGTTGAACATTACTTGGCCAAAAGTGGCTTTCAATCTCCTGATGTTAGATTGTGAGTGTGTCTCTTTTCTTTTATTTTTACTCAAGTTTGATTCTAAGCCATGTATTTCTTGTTCATATACCAATATTTCAGGACTAGATTAATAGCTGTTGCCACTCAGAAATTTGTTGCAGAAGTTGCAGCCGATGCTCTCCAGTATATTCTTCTTGCTCTTTCTCTCTACACCAATCTCAATCTTGTGTATTGATTTCACCTGGGGTTTACCTGCAGGCACTGCAAAGCAAGGCAAGCACAAATTCCAAAAGACAAAAGGGACAGGCAACAGAAGGTTGAGTAGTTTGACGTATTTAAATCTGGGTTTATTTATCTATACACGTTCATTAACACTTCATTATCACAGGATAGGCGCCTAGTTATGACTATGGAAGATCTATCAAAGGCACTGCGTGAGGTAAGATAAGTTGTTTAGAACTCAACTACTTATTATGACTATTGTTATGACAATGGAATAAACATGCTAGGATGCTCTCTAGACATGAAGCTTTGTAGCTTTTTGATTCCAAACATCACTATTACATTATTACGTTAGAAAATTTGTTGTTCGAGTCACATTTATTGAAATGTATTCGTCTCTAATTCACTATCGTATTATTGTCTGTAATCGTCTGGGATCTGTGTTATTAAATCAAGCTTATGCTGGATTAGCTAATAAGATACTGTTATTTTTCTGTCGATTGTATTGATTTGTTCGTGTCATCGTTTATGAACAGTATGGCGTGAATATAAGGCACCAAGAATATTTCGCCGACAGCCCTTCTACTGGAATGGACCCTGCCACTCGAGAAGAATGAGTACTTTCTATCGATGCGCCAACTATAGCAGTGTCTTCTTGAAGCTTCCTAAGTGCTGCAATTGTACACACCATAACAATGTACTTGTCTTTGTATAAAAGATAGAAATGATGCACTTGTCTAATGTTTATTTTTCCTTCTTAATGTTGATTGTATCCTATTTCTTTTCCTTCTTAATGTTGATTGTATCATATTTCTTTTTAGCTCTAACCTTTCACTTAATATGGGACCAACAAAATGTATCATATTTCTGAGTTGGAAATTTAAGAACGGTTTTTCTAGTTACAAGCTTGAGATGTTGCTCCAGTTGTTTGCATCTAAAGAAAATGTAAACATATTTGCACATGTTAATAAAGGCTCTTGAGTATTTCAGTTCATTGGTTGATAAGATACGACATTTAAGAATATATTTATGCAAATAAATATATGCATACATTTAAGTTCAGTTCGCACTTTATTGTGTAACTTGTTTTACTTCTCCTAGTTCTTCAAACCCCTTCCTTCATCTCTAGTTTATTTTGCAACATATTTTTTACTTTATAAATTAAATTAGAGGTAAAGGAATGAGAGGTTGAAGAAATAGAATTGAACGTGTAACTTGTTTTCTAATATAATTTTATCTATCATATTACAATTTTCTAATGCAATATGAAAATTTATATATTCGGTAAGGTGTTGGAAAAACACGCAAACTACATAAGATTTAATAAACTTATCTAAAAAAATATTAACAACAACATTCATAATCCACTTTTTATATGTAACAACATCAACTCATAACATTTGTCAAAAGCATACATGTTCCATAATGGAATCTAAAATGAAAGATGTTCCATAATGGAATCTAAAATGAAAGAAAAAGAGGATGAAGTTGAAGTGAGAGCAGCAAACATGTGTTAATCGATAAGTTTTCAACGCTGACACAAGTTTGTTGCAAACATGTGTTATTACAGCAGCTATATTGAAGCTCGGGCAAGTAGGCAATATCCAATTTTGTTTGCATATATATTTTATATCTATTATGAGAATGTAGCTTACCTAGTTACTTTGAGATCAAACATTATCCTATATTCATTCAGTCAAATGTGTTCATCTGTAAAATTGTAACTTAATATGCTATTTTGACCCACTTTCACATTCTTTGCATTATTTGACTGTCTTCCAGTTGTTATCCTTTACTGAATATTTGGTGACTGAATACATTATCCTTTACTGAATATCTAGCTATCAAATACATTATCCTTTACTGAATTATATGACTAGCAGTCGTTTAATATGTACCCCTAAGATATGGTTTGATTTAAATATGAAAATTATGAGTTTGTCAGTAGTATATCCCCCCTTCCCTTGAAACTTGCAATTTATAAAATGCTCTGTTAGTTCATAGTGTGGAGAATGCTCATGTTGATTTTCTCTCTCATTGAGCAGCTGTTCTTGGTGTGATCGTAAGTTGGAAAGCATTGAGCAGCTAAAAGTTGTTTCAGCTGCAGCATGGGTGGTTGTTCTGTCCGTTACTTATGCATATACTTGGGACAATCCTCCCGGGTTTGCTCAAACCATAAAGAGTTGGTTTGGTAGCAAATCAAGTGCACCTTCATTGTTTATTTTGGCCGTTGTTATTTACCTGTCACCAAATATGCTTGCTGTGATATTCTTTATGTTCCCATTCATTCGGCGGTATCTCGAGAGGTCAAACTATAGAATTGTGATGCTTATGATGTGGTGGTCTCAGGTACACTAATTCAACCTTTTTTCTCATATTATTTTCGTACAATTACAACCGTTTTGTATGGTAACAACTGAGATACTTAGATTCTAACTTGGTGTTTATGGTGCCTTCTAAATGCCAGCCTCGCCTCTATGTTGGTAGGGGAATGCATGCGAGTACATTTTCTCTTTTCAAGTAAGAGAACATGAAGGATGAAAAGATATTTTTATGTAGATGATACAATATTCCAAGGTCTCTGATATTAATCTGTCATTGTTTATTTTGTTAGGTACACGATGTTTTGGGTCCTTCTTTTATTTACGAAGTTGGCTTTCAGTTATTACATAGAGGTGACGCGCTCTCACTTTTCATTATTTCGGAAACTCAGAGCTTAGTGACATGCTCTCTAGTAATAAATGGAGTTATAGCAACAAAATATTTCTGTAGGTTACTTATATGTGTAATGATGAAAAAGTGGTTTGAGTTTTTGATAGGATGCCTAGACATCTAGAGATATTCTAGAAGGGGTTGTAAAAGAAGTGTTAATAAGAGTTAGTTGGGACATTCCCTGACAATTACATGTCTTGTGCATACAATAGCTTTTGAATCTCTAACTCTTGAGTAGTTCAAGACTGTAAGTCATAGAACTATGACTTGTCGTGAGTAAAATATCCATTTCTCTTAACAACGACCTATGTCTTTGTCCAATTGTATGGGTCACTTACATATAGATCAATAAACCAAACAACATTCTATCATAATTCAAATTTAATGGTAGACCATTTACAGTATTCTATTATAATCCATTTCACTGTTTGTCATGGTTGCAGATACGGACACTAGGAATGCTTAGGTCTCGCTTTCAATGGAACTGTGTTCTTTTGTTTGGTAGTATGCTGAGGTGGTTATACTTTTCAGGGAAATGGACCTTTTGCTTGTACCCTATTGGGCTGATACTCAATTGGACCTTATACAATGGCCCCCCTTTCTACTTGCTAGCAAGGTTTGTTTTATACTTCTTTATGAGACTACTATCACAGTTTCTGTTGAATCATTTTGATATCCACACTTGCTTTCTTTTCCTCTTACACCAGTCTACGGGCACACTTATCATGTTTCGATTACCAAAGTTCAAGTTTCAGTTACCAAGTCTCAAATATCGAAATTCTAGTTCCAAAATCAAATTTCAAACCCCTACCATTTATCCCCTAGGTAGCGATAAATGTACAATCTTCTATGTTAGTCTCCAAGATTTAGCGGTTGTTTTCCAAGCTACCTAGACTTCGTTTAATTAGTCCCTTGGCATAAACAAATTTGATCTCCACACTATCTATCTCCTAGGTTATGATAGATCATCAAAACTCAGCGATATGATTCATCATGTTAGTCTCAAAGCAAGGATGAGTTAACAAACTTGTATCATTTACCCCCTAGGTTCTGGTAAATATGCAATAACTACGATATAACTTTCTACATCAGTCTCAAAGCAACATTCAGTTATTTATTTCACAAGACTATATGTTATTTATTCCCTCGATATTGAATTCTATGATACAACTTTCTATGCTAGTGTCTAAGTTTTAGCAAGTGTTCTTCTAAACCTCTAAACTCTATTGGATTAGTCCCTTGGCAAAAATAGAGTCAACACCCGCATTCACTTACCCTCTAGGTCGTGGTAAGAATGCAAAGTCTACGTTAAACACTTTTTGCATATCTATTTGATTAGTCTCTTAGCAAAAACCGATATGTCGAATATCACGACATCAATGGGTTAACTGCGTCATCTACGTCTCTTTCATAGTTTTTCACAACAAGCTGCGATTTATTGGTCAAATTTTGGGTCTTCTATTATTTAATTATCCTCCGATTCGAACGTGCGAGAAGTGCACCCTCTCGCACCCTTCAATCGAAGAGTAATTAAATAGGGACAACTTTCTTACCCCAAATTTGCGCGCCTTGGTGCTACAGTCGAAATTATTTTTAAACTTGGGTTTTAAATTTCTTTTGATTTATTTACACTAACATTTTAGTTTTTATAAATATTTGTTTTCAAGTCTATTTAAAAATATAATAGTTTATTTTAAAATTATTTGTATTTTTAAAATAGCAAATAGCTGCTCACCTTGTATGTATTTTCAATTGGATTTTTATTTCACATGAGCAACATAACATAATAGTAAGGAATAAAGTTTGCAATTATAAAGTCACGAATTTGAATCTCTTGAGTTGCATTGGTAACAAAAAAAAATCTATCTTGTTGTTACTAATTTTCTTTAGTTTTCAAATGTCAAACTTTGGGCTTTTCTTGGTGTGAGTTATTTCTTTTTTTAGGTGTCTCTAACCTACACTCAAATATATAAATAGGACTATCTTCACCCTAATTTGATCATCAACAATTCTTGGAGATTCCAATCCACACTCATAATTTCTAATTTTCTTTCTACGCATTTTTTCTTTTTGGTTTACTCCAAATTTTTTGAACAGAAACGTTTAACAGACAACAACCAACAATCTTTTACAATTCCAAACACTTTGTTTTAAAAAACTTTTGGTTTTACAAAAACTTTTTAAGTAATTGTGTTATTTTGGCCAAGGATTAAAATATGAGGCCACCCTTTTTACAAAAACTAGTAACAAACCCGTGCTATCGCACGGGTCTCGTCTGGATTCACATTACATTTATAGATTATTAAATTATTAAGTATGTTACCATGTTTTCAGTTGAGTATATGTCTCATGTAAACCATGTTGGCATTTAACTCCATATTTGTAGCAAGCGTCGGTCCTATCAACAAATCACGTGCATGAACAAATAGAAAAATTATATACTTCTTGAAATACATGGAAAATGTACATACTATATATTTTAATTCAAAATAGATTTTTAATTTGAATCGTAAAGTATAAGATATAAAGTTTACCAACTATCAAAGTGCTTGAAAGACTATGAAAAGTTCGGTTCATTGAGTCTATGATTAAACAAAAGGAATGGACCGAATATATATTTACAAGAAAACTACGTTAATTCACACAAGTTTTCCATGCGTTTTCTTGTCTTCAAATCTTTAAAATTGCGGGCTTTCCAAATTTGATATAAAACATTCGCAATCTTAACAAAAAACATTTTATGACCAATTTGGTAAAACTTTAAGACAATCCTCCAAGTTACAAATATCAAACTGGCTGTTCAACATGTCTCAAGCCAATTCAAGATATTACGACAAAAAGGTGAAAAACAGATTCCTTGATGATTCATAATCGTGAAACAAAGATTGCAAATAGAAGGAAACAATTATGTTTACTAAATATTAAATTTAATCTCTCTCATTATTCAATATTAAACAATAAATAAATAAATTTATTATCAGTTTATCTTTAAAGAGTTGGAAATAAAATAAACTAAACAAATTAAAAACACATAAAATAAAATAATAATAAAAACATAAATAAAAATTAATATTTAATTTAAATATTAAATACAAAAATTCAAATATTTTGTTAAAATCTAAAATATGAAGAAAAAAATACATAAACAAAGTATGATTAAATCTTCATACTTGTTTCATCAACTTCATGAGCATATCCTTTTTAAAAGAACAAAATGTAAACATTGAGTAAATGGTATTCATGATTAATAAAATTTATGAGTCAACAACTTGCAACATTTCAATTTTATTTTATTTTAATTATTACTTTTAATATGTAACATTTGTTTTCTAATAAAAATTTGCGGGCCTATAATGTATTTAATAACTCCTAATAAGTGGAAATAGCACGAATAACATTGGGTTTTTTTTTTTACGGTAAACATTATTCCATTAATTGAAAAATCAATAGATATTACAAAGATCGAGACACATAAGATATAGGACATATATCATGTATAGTTAGAAATTTCTCTAAAAGTATAAATTATATGAATATTAAATATATACATTAGACATAGTTTAATCACAAACTAAGCTAGAGTGTTAGAGTGCTAAAGTGCCGACTTATATCTAAAAGACAAAAGCAAAATATAGACAACATTAAAACAGACGCAGCAAAATATGATAGAGTAATAAACAGAAAACTCTAGAAGATTTATGATGGCTTTGGGAAGGCGAAAAGTTACCAACATCAAAGTGTTGGAACAGATACAATAAATAGATTACACCCACCATTAAAAGCAGATCAAAGAGTGCTAGAGTGCCGACTTATATCTAAAGTTAATGATATAATATTTTGAATTAAAATACACCTTTCATATTTTCCTACCAACTTTTAAGTATTTATTCGTATTTATATTAAATCGTACAACCATTTTTATAACTTCAATCATTTTATTACCTCAATTATATATAGCAAACAAAAGAAATAGTTAAAAGATGTACATTAACCCGTGAATCAATGTTCACATCTACCCGTGAATCCGGTGAGTTAACAAAACTCAAGAATAAAATCATTTCGAGATATTTTTAGGTTAGCACGTTAGATGAAATATTGGGAGGAGATTTCTCTCTTTGTTTGTAAGGGAAATTTCATTTGTGAAACGAATATTTGTTTGATGAATGTTACCATGTTTATTTTATATATATATATATATATATATATATATATATATATATATATATATATATATATATATATATATATATATATATATATATATATATATATATATATATATATATATAATAATAATATACCTTAGATATTACTCAATTTTGCAAACCCAAAATTTATGATGACTTCCTCAAATATCATTTTAAATCCTTCTTTTTATATTATATTTACAATTTTACAAACCTACCATGTATGACTCCTCATCAAATTTCAATTTTAAATGAATATCTAAATTAGATCTTATTTATATGTCTTTTAACATTAGCTAAATTGTGAACATTGTAGCTCAACAACAACCTTTGATTGGAGAAATTCTTTCCAAAATTTCGCAAAATCGTGTCAACGATATTCAACTAAATCAAGAGAAACCAAACAAGAAAAGATCATATAGAAATGTTTGCAGATATGATATGATTTTCAATTTTAAAAAATATATCAATAGACAGTCTTGTCTTGATTCACATTAGACGTCTATAAGATTATCATTTATAAAGTATGAATTGTACTTTTCAATTGGTTCATATTCACATAGTAATAAATATAGGCTAATAATATGTATTTACTTTTTTAATCATATTCTCTAACTTCAATTATATTAAATAGTTGCAAAATAAAATTTTAAAACATGAAAAATTAAAATCAACAGTTTACAACTGATATCTCATAGATACGTTTACATCTACCTGTAAATATTAAAATAGATATGGAAAAATAATACTTAATTTTGGTTATAAAAAATAAAAAATATTTTTTTTATTAATCATATACTCGTCTGGATTCACATTACATGTCTATCAAACTATCATTTCAAAAGTTTGAATTTATTCTTCAATTAACTAATATTCACATAGTTACAAATATAGAATAATAATATGCACCAACTTTTAAATATTATATGTATTTATTATAAATCGTCTAACTTTAATTAAATAAAACAGCTGCAAATTTTTTTTAAAAAATGGATATTAAAATGAACAGTCTACAGATGATATCTCATAGATACATCAAACCCTAGTTGATCAATCTTTCACAAATTTTCAATACCACTTTTTGACATTTTCTTAACAACACGTTTGCTCTCAACCAAATACCAAACAAATATTGCTTCACAATAAGCACAAAAGACTGTGTACTTTTTCCTGTTTATAAGTGCCTAGAACCTGTGTGCAATTTATAAAACAATTTTTAATTTATTCATTTTAAAAACAATTGTTTTAATACTTCTCCTTTATAAAAATATTAGTAACTTATTCTCTTTTATTAAAATTATTGTAACGCACTTCCGTTTATGAAATTATTGTAACTTTTTTGTCATTTATAAACATCTGGAACACGTTTGTCTATTTATAAAAATATATGTAACCTATTCTCATTTATAATTATATAAATAGTTAAATTTATAAAATTATTTGTAACTTATATTTCCATTTATAAAAATAATTTTAACTTATACAATTTATAAAAATGATTGTAATAGTAAATTTTTATCTTTAATTATTAATTTTTTATGAGTATTATTTATCATTAAATTTTCATGACTACCATTTAACATTGTTTTATCATGATTACGATTATAAAATTAATTTGAAAAGATTGTGATATGTTTAGTTATTTCATAAGTTTAAAGAAATTACAAAATCTCAATTGATTTTGTTTTGCTTTATTATCCTTTCTATAAAAAGCTAAATAATTTCAAAACATATTTTATTTCAAATAAGGATATAAATAATTACAAAATATGTTTTTCGGTAATCTTGATTTTTATAGATACTTTAGTTAAGTTGTATGATATTTCTTAAATATATGTGATTTTTATTAATCTTTCATACAAATACATGGTTTTTAATAATATTTAGTAACAAAATGTTAATTAAACAATAATAGTACTTACTTTCAATTTTAAACAAATAACATTTTGAAATAAAATAAAATAAAATTATTTTTATTAATATTTTTAAAAAATATAAATATGGTTAGTCATTACTCGTTTTTGGAATATTTATTTTAAAATAAATTTATTTGATCATTTTAGAATAAATCATAAATCAAGTGTAATTTATATGATTTTTAATATCCTTATAATCATAAATCATAATTTATATGATTTTTAAGATATAAATCATAATTTATATGATTTTTAAGATATTTATAGTTATATTGTTTAGTGACCATTAATGAGTACATGGTGTGTAGGGTAGATTCAATTGAATATATTGTAAATAGAAAATATATATATATATATATAATTTCGTCTTTGTATTTTACCATATATTTATTAATGTGCATATATTTTCAAATAAATATTTATATTCTGGAAAAAAATGTTAATAATTATCTTATAGAATTGTTTTATTTATAAATAAGATTTTTTTTTTTGCGATGGAGCAATATTTCATATATTGCTCTTTGTATTATTATATATTATATATTATTGTAATATTTAAGTTTTTTTACCAATGAAACATTGGAATTGGAATTCAAATATAAATAAAATTTAAATATAAATAAAATAAATAAATAAATAAATAAATAAAAAATAGTGTAAAATTATGATAGATTGACATGTCAACAAAATTAAATGTTTGAGTCGTTGATGTCTTTCACAGCTTCAATCGGTCGCGCCATTGGTGTTACTATTTAGACCTGTTACAAAATCTGTATTAAAATGGACACAGAGAATCAAAATATGGGAGAGAATTAAAATATGGGAATGAAGAAGAATTGGAACAAAATCTGTATTAAAATGGACACAGAATCAAAATATGGGAATGAAGAAGAATTGGAAAATAATACGTAACCTTTTGAAAATAATGGAGAATGAAGAAGATTGAGGAGTGAAAGAGTAAGAGTTTAGAATGGTTATATATAGGGTTTAGAATGGCTATATATAGGGTTTAGAATGCATGGGAAGTTGTGATATCTTGGAATATCAAAATAATCCATTCTAATTCCAATAATATACATTTAATCTTGTAGTGTAATGATCTTGTAGTGTAATGATAAATAGTGGGTATTTTTAAATCATGCAATGAATAATATTCCATTTAATTATAATAGATCTAATTTGGCCATTCCAATTCCTTCCTCATTAACCGTGAGTCAAACATTAGAATTCAAATTCTGTCAAAAAAAACATTGGAATTCAAATATAAATAAATTAACCGTGAATGAAACATTGGAATTGGAATTCAAATATAAATAAAATAAATTAATAAATCAAATAAATAAAAAATAGTGTAAAATTATGATAGATTGACATGTCAGCAAAATTAAATGCCAAATGAATATGGTAACAACATAGTGTTGATTAGTCTATTATACCCTTGGAATAAGAAAAGTTATAACATTTAATCAAAAGGTTAGACTTGGAATTTCCAGATACTTTACTTTTAATAGATTAATAATAGACTTTTTATGTTATTGTATTATTTTGGCCAAGGATTAAAATATGAGGCCATCCTTTTTTAATTTCAATTCGATATATTTTTTTTTTAATTTTAATTTGTTTGTTGTTCTAACCAGGTGATAATTCCGATGGTTTGTTTTTATTAAATATTTTAAATCAACAATTTTCCAATCCGTCTCTTACAAACTTTCTAGTTTTTGTTTGAACATAAACCCTATTTTTTCTTTATCAGACAATAATCAACAACTAATTAACAATTCTTATTAGCCTTTAACCTTCTCACCACCGTCCACCATTAGTTTTGAGAAGAGAAAGCTTGAAGATTTTTTTGAGAGAAGGAAGAAATGTTGTGATTTTTTTTACATAGAGAAAAAGGTTTTGTCTATTCTTCAATAAAGATAATGGAAGAGATGAAGAAATATTGTGAAACGGAAATAGCAAGTGCGTGAAGAACAAAAGCGACACTTCCTATGCTACAGCAGGTTTCCCATTTGTTATTTTTAATTTTTTTAATTACTAATCACCTTTTGCTTATATTTAGATTTAGATAGCATCAAGGTTTTTTTGCTATTCTTTTTACTAAATGATACCATAGTTTTTTTTTGGTGTAGAGTATTTCTAATATCTAATCTAATTTAATAGATTAGTTTCATTCATCTTGATTTTGGTTATTGTCAAATTAATTTAGATTTTTAGTTTAGATTATTTTTATTCATAAAAATAGTAAATCTAAAAAAAGCTTAATTTCTTTAATTAAGAAACAAATCATTTGTACATATTTTACTAAGTTCCACACCAATTTATATTAATACCCCTTGGTTTATTTTATTTATTTTAATTATAACTAAAAAAGTTATTTGATTTAGATTTAGATAATCAATCTAGTTTGTACACAATCTAAGATTTCCGATCAAATCAAAATTCTCATTTAAGTGTACATAAATCTAAACTTATTTTTCAAATTAAATTAATTCAATATTTTACAGATAATAGGATTTTTACAACCTCGAATAGTTGATTGGTCAACTTAACGCTTACTAGTTAATTATTTTAAAACAATTAAAATTCATGCGAAATTGGTTTTGCTTAACACAATAATCAAATGCTATCGCTCAACGCGATAAACAAATTAAACCAAATCAAATCAATTTATTCGCCTAGCATGAATTAGTTCTAATGAAGATCAACTCTTCTTTAATCCATCAGATCAAATATTCAAAATAGCTAACCAACACAAAACCATTTTTTCACTAACATAATCAAAATCCATGATATTTTCGGGAAAAGGATTAAGGAAATTGTTATTAACTGTGAACTACGTCTATGATCACTCACTTTTCAAACTCAGACAAGGTTCAAGGATAACTCGACATCAATTCTATGCAATCCTATAAATAACACCAACCAACTACGAACTACAAATTGGGACTCTGATTCTTCGCAAGGAGATACGCAGGAATGCAGTTTAAAAACCGAGGGGAGTCCCTTAACTAATAATTAAAACACTTTTTCTTATTTAGAAAAAACACACCTTTAGATAAAAAAAAAAACCTGATATATCTTTAGACATAAATAAATGAGACCCTTGAGAACAATGAAAAAGAAGGGTGTCTAACACCTTCCCTTCGTCTAACCAACTCACGAAATTAGAATCTCTAACAATTAGGGTTACCTGCTATATTCCATTCCTTAGGATAAAAATTATTGGCGACGTCCCTCTCTATAATTTTAGCCGGTTGCTACATTCGCCATATCTATCCATTCGTAGAACTTTGATCTTCTTCTAACTCTGATTTTCGACAAGTATCTTGAATCTCTTAAAGATTTTGAATACTTCTTCCGTTTGTTTAATCACATAGATCCACAGCTTTCGACTGAACTCATCGACAAAAGAAACAAATATTTGTTTCCACCAGGGGTATGTTCTTCAAATGGACCACATACATGTGAATGTACCATTTCAAGAATGCAGGATGATCTCATTGGCATAGTCGAAATGAATAAATTTATGGATTCCTTTCCTACTAAAAAACCTTCACAGTTTTTCAGGCATCTCAAGACTTGGAATTCCAGTAATCATATCTTGAGTAATCAGTTGATTAAGTGATAGAAAATTTAAATGTCCAAACCTCAAATGCCACAACCAACTACCTTTGTGGTCAACAACAGTTTTCAAACATTGAACTTCCGTTGAGTTGATCATAGTCTTAAATGTCATGTTCTTCGATAACTGAGATTTTAAGACCAAATTATTCTTGGTGTCGAACAATTTTAAAGCTCCATCTTTCTTAACAACTGAGAAACCTTTTTCGACCAGTTGTCCAACACTTAGCAAGTTACACTTCATTCCAGATACATAGAGAACATCTTTAATCACAACTTTTCCTCCATTGCTCATTTGAAAAACTATGTTGCTAGTACCTTCTACTTGCAACGAACTATTATCAACAAGTTTTACCTTGCTCTTCTTTGACTCGACCAGTCATGTGAATCGACCAGCCTGAGTCGAGGAACCAGATCTTGGATTCTACGTGGTTATCTTCAACTGCATCCATAACCACCATACCACCTTCAGGATCATCCGAGTCTTGGCGTGCAAGGTTCACTCCTTCGTCATTCCCTTTTGTCGATCCATTGTCTTTCCTGTACTAATAATGTTTAGCAAAGTGTCGCCATTTTTCACAATTATAACACTGTATAACTTTCTTATCTTCTCTGTCCTTTCGATAGTTTCTTCCTCCCCTTTTCGAGGATTCAGAAGATTTATCTTCGAACTTATACTTGTGGGGATTCAACAAAGACTTGTTGGCCCGAGTCTTGTCGAACTCGCCTTTGAATTTGTTGGAACCACCATCCTTTTCCATGATTGAGCTTGCAAATCCTATATCGAGTCTTGAACTTCATCTTTTCGAAATCCTCATCTAATGCGTCTCCAACGAACCAATCAAATCTTCCATTTTTGTGGTTGCAAGACTGTTGGATTCTTGAATAGCTCCAATAACGTGATCAAAGTGAGAGTTTAATGTTCTCATTAGCTTCTCAACTATCATCTTATCATTTATGATTTCACCATAACCCTTCATGAGATGAACGAGTTTCTGAACCTTCGACACATATTCTGTAACTTTTTTATCTTCTTCCATCGACAACAATTCATACTATCGATGCAAGGTTTGTAACTTAACAACATTGACTTTATCACCTCCTTTGTAATACTTCACCATAATATCCTATACCTCCTTCGCCATTTTAGCATGAGAGGTTCTTCCAAAATTAGCAGCATCAACAGTAATCTAAATGTAATAAGCGGTCTTGCAATCTTTCTTCTCGACTTTGTTGTGGGCTTTTTTCTGTGCATGGACTACATTTGCAGCAAGCACAAGAATGCCGTCGGGAACCACTTACGGGGTTTCATGGAAGCCAAACAAGGATTGCATCTCTTTTTTCCATAGGATCCAACTTTTTCCGTGAAGCATTAGAAGAGAATTCAGAATGTCCTTATCACTACCCATCTTTGCAGCGGTTGATTCACTTGCTCAGGAAACACGATCTCTGACGTGAAATTCTTGATACCTCGATCAAGAGGAATAATCAGAAGTTTTGGATACCAATTTGTTAGTGCGTGAGACACTTTTAGTGAGAAGAGAAAGAAAGAATAATAAAGGAAATAAGGATTTGTATTATTGAATTGTACAAATAATGATACAGACTATGACAATTTATATACAATTTTAATTGAGCTTGGGTCTACAGAACTTGAATTATATTTAAATATTAAATCTAATCAAGTATAATCTAATCTAATATTTTAACAAATCTAATTTAATATTTCAACACATCTAACCTCATTTGCGTTATCAGAACAAATAATAACGACAATAATATCATATTGTTTATTAATGGACTATGTCCGTCCTAATAAGTCAACCCGTGAAGAAAATATCTATCATTTACAAAATAAAAGAATATATTATCGATGTGAGAGATACCGAAAGTTTTTAAAATTTTAAATGAATTAAAAATAAAACATGCAAGTAAAACGTATAATTTCAGTGGTGAAAACCACGTAAAATCTATAGAAAAATCATCAAGATCTAGACCACATAAATAAAACATTATGATCTACTAGATTTTTTACACTTTTATCGGTATATCAGAATTTATAAAAAAATCTATAAATTATTTATGTTTTAAAAAATAAATTCAATATGCAATATAAGATTCCTCTAAAATGCCAAATTTTTTAAAAAATTAGTAAAGAATCCCCACAAATATGCAATATAAAGTTGTATGGCATAAAATTGTATTAGCATCAAAATAACTTAAGTGTGAAAAATTCAAAATTAGTTAATATTATGAATCAATAAAATAGTAAATGTTAAGAGACTAAAATTGAACAACTAAATTAGTATTCATCAAAATCATTAAAATTGTAATAATAATGTTTGATTAATGATCTTTTTGGGCTTGAAGTCCTGAATTACTCGAAACTCGACTTTTGGATTGATTTATTGGTTTTTAAACCCCTATCCACTCTTGTACCAAAAGAAAAAAAAAACCCTATCCACTCAATTATCGATCCAACCCTTTTTATTTTTATTTTTTAGTGAGTTTGACCGAATTTTTGGGTTGACTCTAATCATATACACACTAATTTTTACCTTTTCCTCAAAATAATTTTTTTAACCAAAAAGTTATAGATAGATAAATAATGAGAATAATATTTTTGTCAATATAAAATATCAGGCATGTCAAGTTTAAGTGTCAAAGTGGCACGTTAAATTCTTGAGAATTTTTATTGCTCCCCTCGAATTTATACTTTTCATCCTCGAATTTATACCTGTCATCCCTTAAAATATGATGTTTTTAATAAAATATTTTTCAAAAATATCAGATATTTAGTGATTTTCGATACATACCGGAAATTTCATAGGGAATGCCAAAAATTCTGTGAGATTTACTATTTTTTCCGTGTCACATGCTTCGTACTGGAAATTCCGAAATTTTGGTACCAGGTATTTTGAATTTCCGGAATACATAATCAGTTAAAATTCTTACCGAAAATTTTAAATATCTAGTATGTAGAATATATACCAAAAAATTCAAAAATCCGGGACCGAGAAAATATCGGATATTTCAAATTTCTGGTATGACTTCAGTATAAAAAATAACTGGGAATTTTAAATTTCTGGTATTTTTTTATATACCGGAAATTTCAAATTTCCGATAATATTGAGACTTAATTTTTTTTTTTTAAACTTATAAACTTATACGTGAATAAAATATACATATGGAATTTCCGGTATTGCTTTTATACCAGAAATTTGAGATATTTCCGATACCTGTAATAATTTTCCTAAAATATACCAGATTTCTTAAATTTCCAGTAAATTATACCATAAATTTGAAAATTTCCTGTAAATTTATAAAATACGAAGAATTTTCAGTATACGCCAAAAAGAGGGTACCGAAAATTTGATCTAAGATATTGAAAACAATTCTGAGGAAATAGTCTCAAGAATATTTTGAGAATTACATAAAATAGGGAGGTGGAGAAGGGTAGCATGAAAAAATCTCCAAATTCTTCCCTTGTCACCTACAGGATCACATCCCAAACATAATAAGAACCCAAACCCATCTTCACAACATTCAGCCCACTGGCAACAGAAATGAGAGTTTTCTTGGGCTTAAAAACAAAAACAGCAAAAGGTCATTATTAAAGGAGAATCGCATTTTGATCGAAGAAAATAATAGGAATGAGAATTTTTGGGCAATACTTTGTGTTTCCTAAGAAATATGTGTCTATCAAAATTATAAATCCAAAATTTAATTTTATATTTTGTATTTATGATGGTGTATGGTTTATCCATTCTATACTCTGATTCTTGAAATTATTGTTTTTTATTCAAGTTGTTTGGTCCTAATGATTAAAAGCTGTTAATTAGTTTAACTGACAATTTTTTAACAATTAATAGTTATTTTATCTCCGTCATGTGAGTTTTGAAAAATCTATATATGAAAAATCTATGTATGAAAAATCTATTTTAATCTCTCTTGAAATTCAATTACAAAAATTTTTGAATTGATAATTATTTATCTATTATTATTTGTAATGATATTGATGGTTTGTTGGCATGTTTTATTATTTTATTTTTTAAATTTCAAATGGTATTTTAACGATAGTATTTAAAATTCAAAGAATCAAAAAATGATTTTAATTGAACTGATGACATCACACACGCAAAGACTCCTCTATTCCACTGCACTGCTAACCTTGCTATGTCTAATGTTAGGATTAAAAGTTAACATTATATATATATATATATATATATATATATATATATATATATATATATATATATATATATATATATATATATATATATATATATACTAATTGAAATACTTTTAATACATTAATTGAAATAAATAAATAATTACTAACAAAATACCCTTCATAAACAAATAATATAAATAATTTCATTATATAAATAATATATTGTTCTTATACATTATATAAAAACATTTGAAAAACACTATCAATTAAAATATAATTTATTTATGCATTTTAACGTTATAAGATATTGTTCTTATAAATTAATCTATTTGAATATAATTTGAAAATATTTTATATATTGTGGTTTTTATAAATTTATAAATATAATGTTTTTCTAAATATATTGGTTTTCTAAATATATTGGTTTTATAGTTTTATGTATTATATTATTAATTTATAAATATATTATTTTTATAAATTAAAATAAATATTAACATAATAATTTATATAATCAAGCTCAAGTGTGCATCACGCTCATCATGTTTGAAATTCATCTGCATTTCAAATTAAGATTTTAAGTTAAGATTGACTGAATATTGACTTATGACCTAAAACTTGATCTAATGGTTTGAAACATGATTTAAGATTATCATGTGCTTCCTTATAGCCCCCTCACGTGTTCAAATTTGCTAAAGGATTTTGATTCATTTATAATTAGAGATTTGAAGTTCATCTGATAAAAACAATCAACTGCTCAAGTCCAAACTTTGAATTTTGAGATTTTTGGTCAAATATGGACTTCTCAAGTCAAATATCATGAAAATATGGCTTATAGTTGAATTTGATCAAGTGAAATCACAAAACTTGAGGTAACTTGCAAAAAGGGTAAAAATGAAGAACTTGGAATTTTTCTAAGCGTAAAAAACTTATGTTCAAGTGCACGACTTTTCAAGCTTATAACTTTCAATCCAAGCAATCGTTTCTCATGCCCAATAGATGTTGTTAAATCTGATCTTACACACTTCAACATTATGGAAAGAATTGATCAAAAATCTCACGGGAATCGAAAGATATGAAGTGTTAAAGATATGATCCATTTGTATGCTTTCAAGTTCATTTCTTTGAATCTCTTAATCCTTGCAAGTTCTTTGCAGACTAACCACACAAACACAATCTACACACCTAATATGAGCTTCTGTAAGCAATAGTTCATCACTTTAACCTCTCAATAACTCCACCTAAGTCACACGAATTCACTCTTGCAACTTGAGTTGGTCATAAAGTTTGAGACACTTTCAAGGCAAAGTAGTTGTGTCATTACACTTCTGGAGGTCCAAGGGTTCTAAATATATCATTTCCTACCATTAAAAGAGATTGATAAAGGCATTGGACCTTGATTCAATAGGTAACTTTTATTGATTTAGAACTCTATCATGCATGCATCATTTTAAGCATTTCTTGATACTATTCTTTTTGTTTGAATTCCATGAGCTAAATCCCCGTGAAAATAGGTATTGGTTGATTGTGTATGCTATATAATTTCATTTTGAAATAATTAGGGTTCTATGAGTTTTTCCAAAACTCTTGAGTTACAATTAGAATCAATTAATGTTATGGGCATGGTTAAATTCCTTGTGAAATTTTGAACCATTTGATATATTAGTTTGCCATATTTTATGAAGAAATGAGAAATTCACAAATCTACCAAGGGTGGATGTCAAGAGGTTAGGGACAAAGTCAGATGGCGCAAAATTCAATTTTAAAAGTTAAGTTTATTTTATATTTAGTTGAATGTGTTTTATAAATGAATTGACATTGTGCCCCAGTGGTAACACATTTGTTTTGTATGAAGCGAGCATAAAAGGCTGAGTTTGATCCCCCAGTGGTACCTTTTTTTTTTCTTTCATTATTCACTTAGGACCTAGCTTCATATTTTATGAAGTGATTGTGTTATAGTAAAATCATATGTCGCGTGGCCCAGTGGTTTGTGTTTTAGGTTGTAAGCACAAGGTCAGGGGTTCAACACCCCTTGACCACCACTACTACGGAAAATCCATTTAACAATGGTTGGTAAATACATATAATCACACAAGGTAGTTACTGGGTTCGAACCCATGATCAAATAAATTATATTAGATAACAGTTATTATACAAATATGCGTCTCATTTAACACATTTTATATTCTTTAACACATATATGGTTCAATGGTCGGATTCATTCAATGCATCAATATCTATTATTCTACTTTACCTCGCCGTCGTCGCTTATCATCGTGATTATTAAGATCATGATTGTTATGATGACTTATCATCATGATTATTAAGATCATGATTGTTATGATGACTTATCATTGTAACAATCATGATCCTTATAATCATGATGATAAGCGACGACGACGAGGTAAAGTAGAATAATAGAATCGATGTATTGTAGAAACTAGACCATTGAACCATTTTTTTATGTGTTAAAGAACATAAAATATGCTGAATGAGATGCATGCAATTCAGAATACAATAATTGTTATATATATATATATATATATATATATATATATATATATATATATATATATATATATATATATATATATATATATATATATATATATTTCAAATACATCTTAATATTAAGATTATAGTTTCTATGTCAATTTAAATGGTTGCATTTTCATTAAAAGGTTAGTGAAACAAACAACATACATAATATATAATAAACTATGTCAATCTATAATAGAATTTAAAGAACAAAATATTGTTAAGTCACAACAAATACATGTAACAAAATAAAAACGACATATATTTTAACACAATAAGAATGCATATTTTATTCAAAATAAATGTGGAACTATGAAGTCCATCTAGTTTGTGAAGTAATGAAAAAGAAATACAAGGTGGATGAAGTTTCCACAATGACTTCATACTTCTTGTATTCTTTTTCATTGCTACAAAAATCATACGTACCTTATCAACTTATAGTATACGCTTTCCACCACCATCATCATCACCACCATATGAGGTTATCTAGTTTGTGAAACCATGAAAAAGAAGTATAAGGTGGATGAAGTTTATATAATAGCCTTATACTTCTTATATTTCTTCTCATAGCTTCTCAAACTAGATGAAGTTTGTTGTTGTTGTTGTTGTTTCTTGAGTCCTACAAACACCATGAATATTATCAATATATGAAACCACAAGCTTATTGGTCAATAACACAACATGAAACAACAACATACAATCAGAAAAGAACAATAAACTATCTAACAAAAATAAAATTATAGAAAAACTATGTGAAACATAACAACAACATACACGAAAACGAGAGAATAAGGAAAAAAAGAATACTTTTATGTAAGAAGAACAATATTTACGGCTAGAATAAGAATGCTAATGATGAAGACGAAGATAAAAATGGATTTTAGGGTTTTGTTATGAAAGATACGACGCTAATGTTAAAGAACAAGTGTGAATTCTCTTATATATAAATATTCTCACAATGGTGGAACTCATAAACCGTAGTCATAACCCTTTAATTTTTTAATTTAAAAATACATAAAAAAAGAAATGACGCGCCTTAACGATAAAAGAATAATATATATCACAACGCTGAGGTTCGAATCCATAAAAACTTGATAGTATCACCACAATTGGGTCTACAACCGTTGTTATATACAATTAATTTTTTTTTATAAAAACAAAAATAATATGGGAGTGCCTTAGTTTAGAGGTGTCCCCACGGTGTAAGAAAAAATCTTATGACCACGGCGTTGTTGTTTCGGCGTTTTGTAGTAGTGCACCATTCCTAATTTTTTACCACTTGTTCATTTAAATTATCTCTTTCCCATTTCTTTTTTTACTTTCTTTTTGTTTATTATTTGTTCTTTCTCATTTTATTTTATCACATTAATATTCAAAAACTCAAAAATTATTTTATTTATTTAAAGTCTTGATTTTTATCTATTTTTCTTTTAGTATATTTTACGTCATGTTGATTTGTTTCTTAAATAGATCTTTAATTAACCTTTTACCATGATGTAATTATGATTCTTTGGATGCCATGATGCTTTATATTGTCCATTTGGGTGTGATTTTATTTTAAAGATTTATACCATGATTAAGTAATATTTGAAACCATGAACATGTTTGATTTAAATACCTTGTTGCTTTAACTTGTTTAGTTGAAATTTTAAGGTTTTATTTGCTTGACCTTTACAGAAATTTTGATGTTTGTGGTTTATCTTTTATCCATGTATAATCCCTTTTAGGGTTTTATGATTTAAATTTGTGTGTTTTCTTTATTGGTTTGTATATATGATGATTCTCATTAGGGTTTGTTCTCGCCATGTTATAACTTGATTCATGTTATGTCTTGAAAGTTTGATTAACTTGTTTGTTTGTTTGTCATGAGAGACTTTAAACTGTAATTGTAATCCATGCAGCTTTGTCATTAGTCCATGAACTTTGCATGCATGTTCTTTGTTTTGATATTGATCTTAATGTTTATGTGATGATGGTTAATGTTTATACTTTATTATGTTAGAATTTGTGTTCAAATCAAAGGAAAGGAATTATTGTGTTGACTTGATAGTCATGTGCATGTGTTTGTCTTATGTCCATCTTCTTGTGTCTATCTTTTTTAAATAATAAAAATAGGTGACACATGTTTAATATACTCTAAAATTTAGAAAAAATGTGGTTGTTGGGAATCGAATCGTGCTACATATCATTTTTTACTACGATGTTTAAATTCAACCGTCATTAATAAATCCAACAATTCACAGGGTGTGAAAATTTTAACCTATTACTACAGTGTATAAAGATGTGTCGTAAACATGACGTTGTTGTTTACGCGTTTTGTAGTAGTATCAATAATTTAATAGTTTAATCGGATCCCGAATTTTAAAACATTGCTTAGGTAATCTTTTTCATGTCCAATAATCATTTGCATCGCAAAGCCCACTGCAATTTGACTACTGGAACATAAATATATTTTTATAATAAAACTATTTATTCTTTACTAAATTATATATTTTGAACATTATACCTTGATAGTTTAATTTACAGTTTCCCTGCTTCTTTTCATATTTATTCTTGTAGTTACTCTTATTTTAGGAAACTAAAGCAATAATAGCTTCAAATCGATAACCATATATACTGGTAGATCTTTTACATTTAATTATTTGTACTTACACAACAAGATATACTTGTCAAAATCATCATCATAATATACATATATTCAACACTTCTATATCAATTCTTATACAAGTTGAATTTGGTTATAGTACACCCTCTTAAAAAATCAGTATCGAAATTTATTTATTTTTTCATTAGGCCATTATTGAATTGTCATTTCCTTACTTTCCAAAGTTTTTGAATGAAAATGATATTGTTCAAAAGTAAAACCTAATGAAGGACCCATGTTCTCATGTATCCTAAAGTTGGTAAAAGGCTTGACCAAGATGGGGCCAATGCTGGCAGTGCCTAAAACAAAATGACCTAAGAGAAACACATGAAATGTATATGAAAAATTATAACTTAGTCCACCCTCAACCATTATTTTAGGATCATGCTCCCCAATAAATTTGATTCAATAATTTCCCTCTATCCGGCATTCAAAATTTTCGTGATCGTTCAATAAAAATCAGACAATTTAAATCAATATTTAAAATTGTAAACATAAAATTCGTACAAACTTCGTACGATCTAAAATAATTTTAAACCTAAATAGTTTATATGGACATGCACATATATTTTGAATGTGTGAATGCGACTAAACTATAGACTATATATAAACTTAATATTTTTATCTTGTGTCTCTTATTGCCATAGACTACAAAGAGAGAAAAGGAAAAGGGGTCCCAAAAGTGGGGTGAAGGGGTAAATAATTTGTATGAATAAGGGAAAGGCATTTAACTTTTGAATGTCCATTCGTAGACATAATCATTTTGAGGAAGAAGTCACCTAATTTAAGATCCCTTTTAGGCACTTAAATAATGTAGACCACTCTTCTTGCATATACTTATATACTATTTACACTGTCCTTTATCTAATTATTACCATTGACAGTTCCATATAACTGCTGACTCAGACCTTTCTGTCACTCTATGGGGCTGCACATTACAAATTTAATTAAGACCATATTCATTTTTATGGAAAGTGGGAATTTTTCTTGTCACTCTCAAATATCAGCAGTAAAATTCCAAAAAGTAATACTTATGCTAATTTGTGTAAAATTTTATGAGAAAGAAGTGAAAATATTTGTACAACATTTAACCAATATTTTGTTGTTAAAACTCCTTGCCCTCTCTAACTAGTGCAATGCAGGTTTTCATGGTGTTTTAAAATTTAACTCGGTTAAATAGTAATTAGATAAAAATTAATAAATGTTTGTCATAATTAACTTTTAGTAAACTAAAATTTCTCTTTATTTTATTTTGTTATAATTGACTTAATTGATTTACATATAAGTAAAGTTTGGTATAACATATGATTACTCACACAACTATTTTGTCAGATTTTTTTCTGAGAGATATCAAATTTTTAGTCCTTCAACAACTAATATATCCGTTCCACTCTAATTTTTTTTTTATTTAAATTTTTGCACATACAAACATTAAGATAAATTTTTACAATTTTTCAATTTTAAAATTGGAGTTCTAGTAAATTCTTTTCGGTCGGCCGTAAGTCCTAAATCTTAAATCTTAAGGCATAATAATATTTTAAACACGCCCTTAATTATAAATGTTCTATCTCATATTTTTAATGAACAAATATATTTGTTTGTTTGGCACCATACTTGAAGTCTATGAAAACTTAAGAAGTTATGTAAAACTCAACTTAACTTTATTGTGCAACTTAATTGATATATAAACCACATTTATTTTACCATTTTTCCAACAAAATGAGAAATCTTTACACAAAATTATATGCACCCTTGTTAGGAAAATCCTGCATAGTGGATACACATTGAGAAAGATAATTTTTTCTAACCTTATCATTTTAATAGGTAGGTCGACCACGTGTATGTGTGATTGATGGTAAGTATAACAATGTGATGTTAGGCAGACTCAACATATGGTTAAAAACACATAAAAATTACCCTATAATTTAAGAGAAATGAAATACACCAGTTTTGAAGCAATTATTTTTGTTCAAAAATTGAGGTGAGTATGTCACTGTCTCTGCACCCATCAAAACATTGGGGTTATAATATTCCCTTATGGGCTCAGGTTGTAGTCTATCCCATTTTGCTTGTCCTTGCCCTACTATATCAAGGAAATAGCTACAAAACTACACTTCCAAATAAAGAGAGGGATACAAAACTAGGAAATGAGGCATTAAAATTGCAGCCACTTCACTTGGATGCTAATTTATTGTATCTAATCTTTGCACTAGTAGGTACAATTGAAATTTTCATCTTGCATTTTTTTCTTTCTTTCAAACCTCAATGTTTAGTAAAAAGTATTTAATAATTGATAAAAAAATAATAACAAAAGGTTTGAGATACAAGAAAACAATTCTTCTTTAAAAGTTGTAAGTTTAAATCATATTAAGTGCTAATAATTTTTTTATGTTAACCCAATTTATATGAAACATTGTTGGGTCTTGAAGACGGAATTGATTTCTTTAAATTAGTCGATTTCAAAGAAAATACTAATTTATTTATTTTTTTAAAAAAGTGAATATACTATTTAGATAGAAAATAAATAAATTAAATTTGTAGTGTTTACAGCTACTGGTTAAACAATTTGATAAACCTGAAATTAATGACGAGTGATAAATTCCATAAGTATAACTCATAATAGTTTTAGCTCTCTAGGACACATAATAGTGCCAAATAAAGCTAGCATATGAGATTTATTTTACTTATATAAAAGAAGAAAACAAATCAACAAGATAGAGAAAGGTCAGGGAATTATCTCTCCCACTCTCTCTCACTCTCTCTCTATACTTCATTCTTGATTTTTGTTTGCTTCTTTTGAACATTTATTAATTATAATAACTCTAATATTATCTCTATAAACAGCAATCACCTTTACTATTTTTCATTAAATAATATATTTTTCAATAAATGAAAAAAAGGTACAATACTATTAAAGCTTTGTGACACAGAGATAAGTCCAATAATACAGTGCATATGATGAATGAATTTGTACATTGAAACAGTCACGAGAGACTTTATAACTTAGATCTAAAAGAATAATTATAAGTTGCTTTGTTACATACTTTTTCTCAGCCAAACAATACATAAAACAAAGAAACTGAATGCACTGCCTGCAACAACAGCATAAGCATAAATATTCTGTGCAAATAATGAATGATAAAAAGCCAAATTTTTTTCCTTTAACAGAATACCATACAACTTGTTTTTGAGTTCATCTCAATACAAAACAATACTACTAATTCATTTTTTTTAACTATGATTAGTTTTTCATATCCAAATTCTACTACTATAGTTACTGTACCAATAATTATCAAATTAATTAAAAAATTTGAGATAAAATAAATTTAATTTATTTTCTGTATTATAAAAGGTTCACATAAAATTACACTTTAAACAGTGATACTCTGATTTTTTTTTTCCAATTCTACAGCGATTCTTAAATGTACTCATTTAATTTAAGTTTATTAGTTTTAATAAAATGATTTAATGGTTATAGAGATTAATTTAGACAGAGACTTAATTTAGTATTAGAGTTGCATAAATTAAATATATTTAAATAATATATTTAATTAGATCAAATAATAATAATGATAATAAGAATATAAGATCAAATAGGATAAATTTATTTACAATTTTTCATGAATTAAACCCAAATAGTAATTTGATGTTTCATGATCTCAAAAAAGCTAAAACTAACAACATTACAATTTATAAGGTTTTTTTTTCTTCCAATTTTCAAGCCATAAATTGTAGATGAACAACAATGGCGAAAATGGAGATAGCTCAGGAGGGATAGACAAGAAAAGAGAGAATGAGTTGGGTGGTAAAAAGGAAAATTCATGAAAAAACTTTATATCCAAAATTTTTGATATAAAGTCTTCCACAAAAGCAAAAACAAAGAAATCATACTCACGCTGAGGTCTTACAAGGTCAAGAAAAGGTCTTACAAGGTCAAGAAGACACACAACTAGAGTAAAAAAGAAAGAAAAAGAAAGGTGATTAAAAGCTCAGATAGGATAGCACCCTTGATTAGAATGAACCTGCTGCAATTTCTGGTGTTGATGAAGAAATGTCAGCTGCAATTTCAGAGCCACCAATGGCTTCTTCTATTTTGTCAAAGAATCTCAAAGGGTTGACCATGGTTATGATGATGATGATGCTGATGAAGTTGCTTATAGTCATCACATGCATGTGATGGTACTCCTTATTGGGACCTGTATCATGTGATTCATGCTCTTAATTAGTGATTGCAGAGAATGAACAAGAATGACAGTAGCAGTAGCCAGCTTTAGATTAAATCAATTAAAAAAAATAAACTATATAAAAATAAATATAACTAGTTTTATACTAGTATAGTAGTATATATTATAATATAAAGTAAAATTTTCAGTTGATCTGAGTTAAATATAGAAATAACTAACACTAATTAAGAATATGAAAAAGGTTCAAGATAACTGTTTGAGGAAAGACTATGATAAAAGTGAAATCACTATGGAGATTCTTTCTACATTCAACAATACTATTTGTTACCTTTGAGAAACTTGTCTTTTGGTTTCATCTTTGAGACCTTTATTTTTCTCCCCTCTCTATTCTATTTCAAGAGACTAAGAAAGAGAGAGATAGGGAGGGGGAGAAAGCAGAGAGATTTTTTGTTATGGTAAGATGGGAGAGAAGGGAGGAAATGAAGATGTATATAGAGAGGAAAGAAATGGAAAGATGAGTGCATGAAGAGGCTAGTGGGCTTTTCCAATGGACTTGATGGGGACACGTCCAAGGTCCAGAAATATCTAAATGGACCTGGTGATGTCATCAGGGCCCAATGTGAATGAATAGTATCAATAATTGTTCATGCATGTTTAGGGTTGAGTTAGAACTCAACCATAATAACTCACAAAATTTTCTTTCAAATTAATTTAATATTGATGCGTGTTAAGCTATATTTAAACCTAGAGCTTCTGATCAAGTGAAACAGATCTTTTATCATCTCATTCAAATATTTTTGATTAAATCAAACAAAAATTAAAAATTATATTTTATTAACTTATATTGAATAATGATTGATGTATAGTAGACATGCTCCAGGTTTTAAAAAACGGTATGTTATCGTAAAAATGGTCGCAACAACCGATATTAAAAGATAATGATATTGATACTATTATTTACTGTTGTTTTAATACAAAACAATTTGTGGTTAATTAATACTACAACGAACACAATCATCATCACAAACACCTGTATTGATCAAAACCTTTGGCTTGCTCTCTTCTCCAACTTGAGTGATTCAATTTCATAATTGAATGGCTGCATTCGTACAATAAATATTAGCAGCATAAAGTTTGATATAGTTATTACAAATTTATTAGTGTGTGGTTGTGTGTTACTTGGTATGTCCGTACAAAAGGGCCTTGAGTCTTTGTGTAGGCCTGCCTGCATCTGCATCTGCATGTGGCTCCCAAGAAGCAGTGTTGCTCGTGTGCTTTCCCAGAACTTCCAAGTTTCTGCCTTCAATTTAAGATCTAGCACAGAAGATTTACTACTTCTATACAATCTTTGAATCACTTTTCTCTTTGGACTCAGTTCAATGTGAAAATCATTATATTTGACATTGTTTTGCTACACCTTCCACTTTTGTATTTTAAAAGGATTATATCACTGTTTAGCAAAATCTTGTGTGCAAAGTTATGTTATAATTCAACACTAATTATCCAACTAAGCACAAAGATCAAGTTTGTAATGATACTAATAATAACCAAAAGAACAAAGTGTGGTTGGTTTGAATTGAATATGACCCATGTGGATAGCATTGAATTTTGTCGACTACATAAGTTGGGTAAAATGTAATATTCCTTTAGATAAAGACATTTTTAATTTGAATTCACAATTTTGACTAATTCATGCAACAATTTCTAACGACTAATTCAACATGGAAAGACATATCAATACTTTGAAATATTAAATTAGATTTTGTAAAATATTAGATTAGATTTGATTTGATTTAATATTTAAATATAATTCAAATTTTGTAGACCCAAATCCAATTAGGGTTGTATATAAATAGTCTTAAGTTGTATCATTATTTATACAATTCAATAATACAAATCCTTATTTCCTATTATTCTCTCTTTCTCTCATCACTAAAAGTGTCTCACGCACTAACAAATTGGTATCAGAGTCTGATTATTGTTCTTGATCGAGTTTTCAAGAATTTTACGTTAGAGATCGTATTTCTAGGGCAAGTGAATCAGCCGTTGCGAAGATGGCTAGTGATAAGGGCATTCCGAATTCTCTTCCAATGCTGTGATTGGACCGGAAATTGTCCAACAGACTTCGGAGAAGATCAAAATGATTCAGGAGAAGATGAGAGCTTCTCAGAGTCGTCAGAAAAGTTATCATGATAAGAGGAGGAAAGATCTTGAGTTTAGTGAAGGAGAGCATGTGTTTATGCGGGTTACTCCGATGATTGGTATTGGTCGAGCCTTGAAGTCAAAGAAGTTGACTCCGCGCTTTATTGATCCGTTTCAGATTACCAAGAGAGTTGGGAAGGTGGCGTATCAGATCGCTTTGCCGCCGTCACTTGCAAATTTGCATGATATTTTCCATGTATCTCAGCTGAGGAAGTACATTACTGATCCGTCCCATGAGATTCAGGTAGATGATATCTGTCGAGAGAATTTGATGTTGAGCGATACTGCGAATGAGGATCGGAAGTTGAAACAGTTGCGAGGTAAAGAGATAGCATTGGTGAGAGTAGCTTGGGGAGGACCAGCAAATGGAAATGTCACATGAGAACTGGAAAGTCAGATGAAGGACTCATATCCCGAACTTTTCGCCTAAGGTATGTTTTCGAGGACGAAAACTCTTTTTAGTAGGGGAGAGTTGTGACACCCCAATTAATTCGACAATTAAATAATTATAAGTTTTAATTATTAATTTAATTAGGAATATAATTATTAATAGTTTGGATTAATGGAATTAAATTAAATTAAATGGAAGTGGAATTATTGGTGGTGTGAAGGGTAAAGAGAGTGTGAGCTCTACTTATTATTATTATTTTTTATTATGTTAGAATAATAAAAGGAATAAAAGAAGGAAAAGAGGAAAAAGAATCATTTTTGGAGAAAAACTCACATACGTGCAATTGAGAAGAGGAAAAGGAAGGAGAAAAGCCAATTCGTGTCGGAAGTCGAAGAACCCACAAGGTGATTTCGATTAATTTATCGGTTTTGAATTACCGTATGGATCATAGCATGTTAGGAAATCTCAGTTTAGGAATTCCTAGGTTTCCATAGATGTATACCTATTTGTGTCGGATTGTGTCGAATTGTAGAGAATCCATTGATTCGTATGATATAGAGTCTATAATGATGAATAGAACAAGTTATATTGTATGTTAACGGAAGGATTGAGTGATTTTACGGTGTCGGAGTGTGGTACGTTTGGAAAGATTAAGAAAATGATTTTTGGGAATCTAAGAGATTTTTGACTCGATGGTGGGAACCGGTTCCCGATGGGAGAACCCGGTTCGGTGTGAAAAATGACATTTTGAACTCAGAACCGGTTACTCTGAGGGAGGAACCGGGTTCCACGTTGAAATTTTCAAAAGAAAACTAAAATTTTCACGAACGGTTCCTGGAGGAACCGGGTTCCCATCAATTGGCGTGGTTTTGAACATTGTGGGAACCGGTTACTCGAGGAACCGGTTCCATAACTTTGAAAAATTCCAAAACTAAAATTCATAACTTTTAAACCGTAAGTCCGTTTTGGCCCGTTTTGGTTATTTCTTAAATTAAATGCTCTATTTTATGAAATGAAAGAATTTCCTATAACTTCAAATTATTTTGAAAATGTGTCAGAATTCGAAATAAGTGATTATTTATTCGATGTGTATTTGGTGTATAAGAGGTAGTGTACCTGTGACATTGAGATATCTGAATGTTGTGAATGAAAGGCATGTTTATCTTGTTGATTGTGTGCATGATTTGTTGAGAATATCATGTTTGAGATTTGGTTCAGTTATGATAGTTTGGTGTATTTCATAGACTGATAAAATATTGCATGCTGGTGTTGTGCGTGCATATGCATTTTTGGTGAAGTTAATTCCCATTGTGTGGAATTTGACTTGTATTGCCGTTAACCGTACCGGGTGATGATGGGTGGTTAAATTGGATTAAATCTCGAGTGTTATGGACGAATCGATGGTTCTGTATCCGGTTGATGATGGATCGTGTTGGGTGACTTAGTCACGTGTTGGTACCACATGCATTGTGGTTGCATTGTATTGCATGGAATTGTAACATGTTAGGATGTCTTCGGTGTTGCAATTCTCGATTGATAATGGTTGTGCATAATGATTTGTCGGTTGTAATTGTGTATTGGAATCGAACTATCTTTGGAATGGGTGGAATAATATGCCTGTGATATATGTTGATTGAGAAACTTATAATGCATGTTAATTATGAGAAATCTCACCCTTACTTTAATGATTTCAGATTAAAGTTAGCAGCTCAGGATTGGTGAGGATGGCTCTATGACTATGTCATTTTAAGTCCGCGTGTCAGTGTCATGCTCTGATAGGTTGTAACACTGGGGAACGCTTAGTTGAGGAGTTATTCATCATTCAATTGTTGTTTGAATTATTTTAGGAATAATTAAGATTTGGTTTATTCCGTTTTGACTTGATGGTATTATTTCCGCTGTGTAAGACATGGTCTTAAATTGATTGAATTATTTTCATAATGACCCTCAGTGTAGCATGACTACTGTTTCAATTGAGGTTTTATTTATTTCATAATTGTGACATCCCTTGATTTCCGTGTTAACTCTGATTAAATCTGGTTTTAGTATTAAATTAATTAATATATTCGGGGTATTTTAGAAGGGGTGTTACATGCTCTATGTACCTGAAATTAAGTGCAACTTGCTAAGTGTTGGACAACTGGTCGAAAAAGGTTTCTCAGTTGTTATGAAAGATGGAGCTTTGAAATTGTTCGACACCAAGAACAATTTGGTCTTAAAATCTCCTTTGTCGAAGAACAAGATATTTAAGACTATGATCAGTTCGATTGAAGTTCAATGTTTGAAAACTGTTGTTAACCACAAAGATAGTTGGTTGTGGCATTTGAGGTTTGGACATTTGAATTTTCGATCACTCAATCAACTGATTACTCAAGATATGGTTACTAGAATTCCAAGTCTTAAGATGCCTGAAAAACTTTGTGACGGTTGTTTAGTCGAAAAGCAATCCAGAAATTCTTTTGTTTCGACTATGCCAACGAGAACATGCTGCATTCTCGAAGTGGTACATTCAGATGTATGTGGTCCATTCGAAGAACATACCATTGGTGGAAATAGATATTTTATTTCGTTTGTTGATGAGTTCAATCGAAATTTTTGGATCTATGTGATCTAGAGAAAGGATGAAGTATTTGAAATCTATAAGAGATTCAAGATACTTGTCGAAAACCAGACACTACGCCAAAAATGATTTTTTGCAGCACTACATAGAAAGCGCTTTTAGCAAAAAGCGCTGCTGTAGGTTGAAAAAAAATCCGCTTAAAAAAAGCGCTACTAAAGGATACCTTTAGAAAGCGCTTTTTAAAAGCGCTGCTAAAGGTCGTACGAATACCCCTTCTAAGAAAGTACTTTTCCAAAAGTGCTGCTGAATGTTAACCTTAGAAAGCGCTGCTAAAGGTTAACCTAAGAAAGCGCTTTTGAAAAGCGCTGCCATAGGCCTTAAATCAGGTAACGTAAAGACAACGCTTTTTTGCAAAAAAAAAACATTGCTAATTCGACCACCTAAGAAATCGCTTTCCAAAAGAGCTTTCATAAGGTTATTAGAAAAATAAAAATTATGAATAACGTGAAACCTAATTCCTCTTCTCTATTTTCCCTCTTTTCTGAGCCACAAAATTCCTCTTCTCTCTTCATCGTTACATTCTCAAACTCATCTCCTCTTCATCGTAAACCTCAAACCCAATTTCTCTTCATCTTGAACCCAACCAGCGACTCCCTCCGTGCTCACCTTCTTCGTTCTCACCGGAAAACGCAGTGTACTTCCTTCGTTCTCTTCGAGTCTCCTTTTTGCGAGCAACAATAACCCAACCAGCGACATACTCCCTCTGTGCTTCTTTTGTCACAGCGTACTTCCTCCGTGCTCCGTCTAATACTCTTGCACCAACCGCTATAAACATCCTTCTTTTGTTTTGGTTTTGTCTCTTAGTTTCCTGTATGTGATTTGATGAATGGTGGTGGTGATAATCAAAAAAACACAATCAAAATCTTGTAGTTGAATAAGGTTTCCAACTTCACAAACATTGATAGTTAGTCTTGAAGCTGGTTTTAAGTGAAACAATTGTGTTTAGGAAGTGTTGAATGATTTTGCACAATTAAGTTTGATTAAGTGATGAAAAAGATATAATCTTTGTTTTTCCAATGGAAAGACAAACTTATTTACAGAATCTATCTTTAGATATGAAGCATTATTAAATTTTTAGAAATGTTAGGATATAGAAATCTGTGTTAAACTATGTTAATTTGTGTCACATTGAGTATCAGAATATGTTGGAATAGTGTCAGATGTTATTTTGTTTGGGTATGTTGAAGTTATTGATTTGTTTGGTTCAGATTTGAATGTTGAATTTTGAATTGGGCATGCTATTTGTTTTATGTTGTGATTATTTCCGATTATTCGAGTTGAATCTGTGAAGTTATTATGGTGGTGTGAATTTTGAGTGAAAACTTTGTTGATAACATGTTATTTGAATCAAAGTTGGATTAATGTTATGTGTTATCGGTGGTAAATCGGTATGGTTCCATGTTAAGTAGTGATAGAGTTTTTTGTTGATGTTATGCGTTGGTTTGTAATGAATGGGACAAGATTTTCTTAGATGTTAAGTTGTGGGAGTTTTGTTGCGATTCCATGTTAATCGTGCTAATTGATGCATTTTTGAGATTGTTTGTAATAATGTGGTTTTCTGTTAGTCATGTAGATTGAGCTAATTTGAACGGATTTCAGTTGATATTTTAGTGCATTTGAGTTTAATTTCAAAAGGTTAATTTGGTTTTGGAATTATTAACTTTATTATGTCATGATCTTGTTGACTTATTGTTGAAAAATAAATCCAAGTTTCATAATGATGTAAGTAAGAATGGGTGCATGCCAACGAGATTACGAGAGTGTCTCTCCCAAACTAACTTATTGAATTTTCTATTTATAGGGTTACTTGTGAAGTGTGAAAGTCTGATCGTTTACAAGAATCTGACACTGTGTGGGTCTAGAAGTTGCTTATTTCTCTACAGGTAATTAGTTGTTCTCTCTCGCCACTGTAATTAGTTGTGCTTTGAATGAACTGCTATGATGGATCGTTTCCACTTAAATTAGTTGCTTACTTCTCTACTTGTGAATGAAGTGTAATTAGTGGTTGAGTAGGTTTTTATTGTATGTAATTTTTTATAATAGAAGTTTTCTTTCCTTTGAATTAGCAGCGTTTCCCGACCTAGTTCAACGTACGGCGCTCATTCTCTGAGTTTCCTTGAGTTTGGTAAATTCGAGGTAAATTTCATCCTCAAATTACTGGTACTGTGATGAATTTGTCTGAAATTGCGTTAATATATTGCATTTTCTTGCTCCGGGTCCATTTTGTGTATACTTTATATTTTGACAGAAACACATTATACCGTTTTGTGCCATAATTAGATGTTTTTTTAGCTTAATTATTAAAACCATGGATAAGACATGGATGTATTCTAATCGATTATCGAAAGAGTACGAGAGTGGGGTATCGGAATTCGTTAAGTTTGTTGTTGCGCATGCCAAATACCCCAGTCGAATGACATGTCCTTGCTTAGGTTGTTGTTATGGGAATCGGGTTGACCCGGTTCAGTTGGCATCACATTTAATACGGTATGGAATTGATAGAAGTTATAAATGTTAGAATTTGCATGGTGAGAAAAGTAACGGGAATGTTGAATTGGGGTATAATATGACCTATGCTTCAAATGACAATTGCACAGATATATACGATTATGATCGAGTCAAAGAGATTGCAGAAGCGCTTGAAGAAGATCTTAAGGATTATCCTAAAATGTTCGAGAGGTTGGTAAGCGATGCAGAGAAACTATTGTATAATGGTTGTACAAAATTCACAAGATTGTCTGCGGTACTAACGTTGTACAACTTAAAGGTGGGCAATGGATGGTCGGATAAAAGTTTCACAGAGTTATTAGCCCTTATGAAATATATGCTACCAGAGAATAATGTTCTTCCCAATCGAACGTACGAGGGCAAAAAGATGTTGTGATCTATTGGCATGAGCTACGATAAGATACATGCTTGTCCAAAAGATTGCGTTTTATTTTGAAACGAGTATGCATTGTTAAATAAGTGTCCTAAATGCGGTGCCCCTCGATATAAGAATAAGTTGTCTCCGACAAAAGTCTTATGGTATTTTCCTATAATTCCGAGATTTAGACGCATGTATCATAGTGAAACCGATTCAAGACACTTGACTTGGCATGCAAATGAAAGAATTATTGATGTAAAGTTTCGACATCTGGCAGATTCACCACAGTGGATGAAAATTTATAATGATTATCCTGAATTTGGAAAAGAAGCAAGAAACCTTCGTTTGGCATTGTCTATTGATGGAATGAACCCTCACAGTATTCAAAGTATCTCGCATAGCACATGGCATGTGATTCTTATGATTTATAACCTACCTCCGTGGCTATGTATAAAGCGTGATTACATGATGTTATCTATGTTAATTTCTGGGCCTAAAGAACCAGGGAATGACAAAGACGTATACTTGACACCTTTAATTGAAGATTTAAAGTTTTAATGGGAGAACGATGTGGAGGTTTATGATGGGTATAGGAAAGAAAGTTTCAACTTAAGGGCGATGTTGTTTGGAACAATTAATGATTTTCCATCATACAAAAATATATCAGGGTACAATATTAAAGGTAGAAAAATGTGTCCTGCTTGTGAAGATGGAACCGATGCGACGCGATTGGATCTTTGTCAGAAGAATGTCTTTCTCGGTCATCGTAGATTCTTAAATTCTAATCATCACTACCGTGGGTGGAGAAAAGCATTCAGTGGAAAGGCAGAACAAGGTAGAGCTCCAACAATGTTGACAGGTGGTCAAATTTTTGAAAAGGTGAAAGATATGAGTACTCAATTTGGTAAGCCTTTTGCACATACACATGTCAAGAGTGGGTGGAAGAAGAGGTCAATTTTTTTAACTGCCATATTGGAAGTCATTGTAGGTAAGACATTTCCTCGATGTTATGCATATTGAAAAAATTTATTTGACAGTGTTATTGGTACGTTACTCAATATACAAGGAAAGTCTAAGGATGGCCTTAAAGTAAGGAAGGACATGGTAAACATGGGAATGAGAACTGAATTTGGACCCGTGGAGAAAGGAAGACGAACATATCTACCACCTGCTGTTTACACTCTATCTAGAAAGGAGAATAAAATACTATGTAGGTTCCTAAGTGAAGTTAAAGTTCCAGAAGGCTACTCATCAAATATTAGAAGACCTGTGTCTATGAAATAATGGGTTTAAAGACGTATGATTTCCATGTTATAATGGAACATTTTCTACCAATAGGTATACGTTCTATTCTTCCAGAAAAGTAAGAAGCGCAATAACTAAACTGTGTTTTTTCTTCAAGTCAATTTGCAGTAAGCTGATCGATTGATCTTACCAACATTACAAAAAGAAATAGTTGTTACTTTGTGTGATCTTGAAATGTATTTTCCTCCCTCGTTTTTTGACATAATGGTTCATCTTTTCGTTCATCTTGTGAAAGAGACACAATTGTGCAAACCAACTTATATGAGATGGATGTACCCTGCTGAACGTTATATGAAAATATTAAAAGGGTATGTGAAAAACCGAAGTCGACTAGAGGGTTGTATTGTCGAACGATACATTGTTGAAGAAGCGGTTGATTTTTGTACTGAATATCTGTCAAATGATCAATCAATTGGACTCCCCAAATCTCATATTGTTGGAAAAAAAGAAGGTAAAAAGCTAATTGGAAATAAAGTTATGGCAGTATCAAGGGTCGAACGGGATCAAGTGCATTTCTATGTTCTGCACAATGAGATTGAGGTTAAGCCGTATGTTGAAATGCACAAGGGTGTTCCCCGTGGTTTAAATCCGAATAGAAATGAGAATTGGATAGTACGAGAGCACAATCGAAGTTTCATACCATGGTTTAAGGAACATATTTATTCAAAGTATCGTTCAGATCCCGCTTCAGTAACAGAAAGGTTGAGATGTTTAGCATATGGTCCAAATTTGGTTGTGTTTTTTTATAGCGCATACGCAAGTAATGGATACACATTTTATACCAAAGAACAGAATGATAAAAGTACTATGCAAAATAGTGGTGTCACCTTGGTAACTGAAGCAATGCACATATCAAGTGTGAAAGACTTAAACTTGAAATTTTCAAATTTGTCATATTTTGGGGTTATCGAACGCATTTGGGTGTTTGATTATGAGAAGTTTCAGATTCCTATATTTGGTTGCAAGTGAGTTGAAAATAATAATGGCATACGAATGGATAAGTCAGGATTTTTGCAAGTGAATCTAAATAGGGTGGGGTACAAAGATGAGCCTTTCATTCTAGCCTCTTAAGCTAAACAAGTGTTCTATGTCAATGATCCGACAAGTACAAAATGGTCTATAGTGCTTTTATCTAAAAAAGTAATTGATGAAAACATTGGAGATCAAGGTGATATTGGTATTGACATTGAATCTTTTACCAGAAATGATCAAAATGAGAATGAATCATGTATTAGAAATGATCATAATGACGGTATTTGGATCAATCCAACTGTCCGCGTTGTTAAGAGACGGGTAAAACATATTCCTACCAAGAAAAGAAAGAGACGTTAGTGAAAAAGGTAATAATATAATTATAGCCTATATGTCATTATATATATATATATATATATTCAATATATATATATATATATATATATATATATATATGGATTATTGATTATGGATTTTTATATTTGTCATTTCATTTTTATTTATTTTTCTTTATTACAGGTCAAATGGCTTGTAATTAATAAAATTCACAAGATGCAAATGCTCCAGATGATACTTCAGAAAAAGATATTACACGAGGCATAACTATTACGAGGGGAATCATTCGTGATAGAGATAGAGGAGTAACATACATTATAGATTGGAATGTTGAGGACCAACTAATTGGGTCTAATGCTGCAAAGTTGACAAGCTACATTGGTACACTTGTTCGTATGCACATTCCGATCATCACTCCTAGATGGAAAAGAGAAGAGTTAGATGAGGCTAAAGAGAAAATTTGGACTGCGATAAAGGTACCATATATGGTTGTTGTTATTTGCTTTATCTTGACGATAATTTGTTTAAATTACTTATACTAACACACTCTATGCGTATGTTTTTTTGTATAGGTCTTTTAACGTTGAAGATACCCGTAAAAAGTATATACTTGGTTTGGCCGAAAAAATACATAGAGGGTGGAGAGCTTTTTTGACAAACAAGTATCTTAAGGATGAGGAAGGAAATTTTGTTGAAGAGGATCCGGAACGTCCAAAGAAGTATGAGAACTTTATTACACCTGAAGAATAGGTTGCTTTTGTAGGACAAAGAAGAGACGATAATTTCAAGAAAGTGAGTGCCATAAATCGCGAGAGAGCATCAAAATCCACATATCCATACAAAAAAGGGCGTTTGGGATATGGACGCTTACAGGAAAAAATTGTAAGTAAATATAAATGCAACGATCTTATTAATTGTCTCAATGTGTTATAATTGATGATCTTATTATTTGTGTCAATGCGTAGTTAGACGAGACGAAAAGTGACAAAACAACACTTCCAACACATGTGTTGTGGAAGGAAGCTCGTGTGGACAAGGATCGAGTTGTTAATCTCGATGTTCAACATATTTATGATGAATGTGTAAGTATAACATTGTGTCTTTAATTAAATCAAATTTTTATTAAAATATATAATTAATTTTTTATCTCCACTAATAATTTTTGATATGTAAATGAATTACAAGAGACCCTATCACAATCGGTATCCACAGGTGAGGCCCAGGATAACAAGAGCGTACTTAGTCGAACACTAAATTTTGCTGAGTATCCCAGTCGGGTGAGGGGTATAGGTCATGGTATGACTCCAACCTCCTTGTATAAGTATCCAAGGAAAAGAAATCCTAGCAATCAAGAAGTGATGCAAACATTGCAGGAATTACAAGCACAAGTCCGTGAATTACAAAAGGATAAAGAGAGATATATGGAGGAAAAGTGTAGTTCGCAATTGAAAGAAACTAGTGACAAAGCTAGTATCAACTGTCAAAATAAATTTCTCGAGCTAATTATATATGTTATTGTGAAATTAAAATAGCACATTTATGTTAATTGACATATATACACATTGATAGTAACATATTTATTATTGGTTTAGGGCATTTCATCTTGTCAGCTATACTTATCTTCACCGACTTATCGCCTAGTTGGCAAGGGAAAAATGCATAACACTTTGGGAGATTTACTTCACCATAGACCGCTACCTGATGGACATCTGACAATGTTTCAGAGACCACATTGCTGCGAGATGCACTAGGATCTTTTATTGCATGGCCATCAGACCTTATTTTCATAGATGCCGAGGTATGTTGAAAACCATTATGAATCTTTAACTATTCAACTATCAATTCTAAGGATAAAGGTATTTTGTAGCACGACGGGTCTGTTGCATCACAAAAAGAGGTACATTTAAAATGTTAATTATATGATCCAAAATAAAAAAATGCATGATTTTATAGTTTACCTAAGTTATATGATTTTTAGGTACCTGCTCAAGGGTCACAACAAGTGAGCCATAAAATTGGTAGCGTATGTTCGAATGTTGGTATAGCAGACAAGCAAAGAGTTTGATATTTATTTTTACTGGGTGATATATACCAGTTAGGTTATATCGTATCGTGTCCATAGAGATTGGTTATTGGTTTGTCGTTCGACAATTCTACCGTTAATGAGTTTGGGATTAAATAGTTGAAAATAAAAGACAAAAAGTAAATAAACAAAATGTATAAACGATAGACAACTTGTCCTAAATGAATGCACACTACCCTTCACAGACTTAAATCTACCGTCCATATCATACTCGGTCTACGATACTCCTCCGTGTCATCACATACCTCTCACAACGTAAGCTATTTCCAAATTGAGAATTCTCCCGAATCACCTCGGTATCCATCTCTGGCATACCTTGACAACACAGAAGTCAATCACGCCACTCGTAAAGACTATCTCTAGCTCGAAACAACCAACACAGAGGCATTAAGATCAGATACTCTAAGTAAATTTCAGCTCTAAACCCATTTCTAGCATTCAGAAACTAACAGATAATCATCCTAGGTAAGAATCTAAGCAATCTATGTCTAGCAAAGCTCAAATCCCTAACATAGAGTAAAAACCTAAGACAATTACCAACACAAATTCGTAAAGCAAACTTTATACAATGCCAAGGGCGACAAATATACACGTGTTCAAAGTAAATATACAAACATAACCAACAATAGAGAAATACATAGAGAAGAGATAAACTACTCATTTACACCGGTTTGTCAACGCCTATCGAAGAGCAATCCACCTCCAATCATCCATAAGTAAGACCCTGGTGTTATTTTCGAAGTTAATCTATCAAAAACTATATAGTGATGGAATTTGGGAGCAAAAATCCAACCCAAAAACCATAAAACACAAAAATGAACTAAAATGAAACTATATACAAATTGTCTCGTAACCACCGCCCGACGCTCCAATTGCACCGCCCAACGCTGGTCCTTTATTACTTGGCCCACGATGCTCCACGTAAGCATCTGGGCAAAATATCTCAACACCGCCTGGCGACCAAAATCATCGCCCGACGCTGCTATTCTTCCTCACCCAGCGAGCTGTTGGCGAGTCAAAGTCAGGAGCTAATGGATTTTCTCAATATTGCACCGCTCCTACATCATCCGGCGAAGCTTCCAGCACTCACAACGCCCTATCATCGCCACCTCACCGCCCGACGGTGGACACCAAAAAAGCAACTTTTGTTGCTTTCTATGCACAACTTGGAATGACTTCTCTTTTTGCCTTTATTCTATTATTGATCAACAATGCATCTTGGAGATTTTATTCCTCTTGCTCCAATAATGCAACAAATACCTACAAAATATACACAGAACTAATCAATCAGTATAATATATACACAAAACTAATCAATCGGTATAATATATACACAAAACGCAATAAAACGTATTTACAACAAAAAGCGGGGTTATTCAACGATATTTCACAAACAAGAACGGATAAGTGCCACAAAACATATATAGAAAATAACTACATTTTGACACTTATTAGCATACCACCCAAGAAAAGGGATCCTCCAAAGACCGTGCCCAAAAAGGTGTTTTTGTGCCTCGATTCTGGGTTTGTCTTGAAACACTTGTCACAGTATCAAATTTAATGAATGGTGGTATTCGTCAAATTGATATTGATGAAGGTATCTTTGGTTTTTCTTGCAATGAAACAATTGGACAAGAGGACATGGAAGAGATTTTTCATTATAGAGAATTAGGCGTCGGTGTTATGCACTCATACATCCGGTAATCTGATTAATATATTATTTAGTTAGTTGAACAATTTATTTACACATTTCAATAAAAATAGTCTAATGTTTATTATGTTTTTATTTAAGGTTGTTATATGAAAAATTGATGCGCGAGAATCAATTGTCAAACAGATTCCATTTCGTGTCTTCCTCCCGTGTCATCGGAGCGGAAATTGTTAGGGAACCAGAGTCAGTAAGAGAGCACTTAGTCGATATATTCATGGCCATCGACAATACAGAAAGCTTGTATCTTTGGGCATATAATACTATTCCTACAGGGTTAGATTTTCATTCTAAGTTTATTCTAATCTTTGTTTCTTTTGCGTAGAAAATTTCCATATAAACTTTTGTTTTAATTTATAGACGTCACTGGTTGTTGGTTGCTATGGATCCTATAAAAGAAGTGGTCTATTATCTGAATTTGGTGGATGACGATTGGACTCATTATCCGAAAATGAAGTTAATGATTGATACGTAAGTGAGATTGTTCTAAATATTTGTTTATATTTATATATTTAATTATTTTTGTAAGATTGTTCTAAATATATGTTTTTATTTTTTTAGATCAATACAAGTATTCCGAAGTCAAAGAGAAGCTCGAGTACAACGGTCTAAATCCAACAACATTACATGGATCAAAGTGCATGTACATTAATTTTCACATTTTTTCTTATAATAATGACGCTACTTGATAAAACAAAACAACTATACATTCTTATTTGTGTTTCTATGTAGTGTGCTCGACAACGAAACGATATAGATTGCGGATACTTCGTTTTGAAGTTTATCAAAGAAATCTTTCAAATGAATCGAATAGTGATTCCAATCATGGTATGGATTTATAACTTAGGATTTGTTTTATTATTTATCGGATATTTCATATAATTTATTACTTTTAACTAAATCATACATATTATGTTTTGTTATGTAGTACTTCGATGAATACAAGTGTGCATATTACACGAAACTTCAGTTGGAAGAAATCAAAGAGGAATTGTGTCAATATTTTATTGAGCAAATAATCATATAGGGTATGAATTCATTATTGTGTGAAAAATGTTATGAATATATTATTGTGTGAATACATTATTGACCGTGTTATTATGTTCATACCTTGTAGGACCAGGACCGCCCGCTCGTCGGGATTTGGCAATTTTAAACTGATTTTATTAATTAGGGCTGATTTTGTTGTTGTTAAGGCTATTTTTTAGGGTTGATTTTGATAGGGTTGATTTAGTTATTGATGACTTTGTTATTGTTAAGGCTGATTTGATTCTGTTAGAAATATACTGGTGTACATATATTTTGGATTACAATGGTATATAATGTAATTGTATTACAATGCCTTTTTTTTGGCATATATTTGGTATTATAATGGCATATATTTTGGATTACAATTGTATATTACAGGTTTATGAGATTACAATTGAATATTCCAGGTTTACAGGTTATTATTGACTGTGTTATTATTCTAGGTTTAAACAAAAATATAGACCCAAAATGCTGCCTATAGACACTTTAGAAAGTGCTTTTCCTGGAAAGCGCTTCCTAAGGTATACATTAGACAACGCTTTTGAAAGCGCTGCCTTATGTATACTTTAGAAAACGCTTTTCCAGAAAAAGAACTTTCTAAAGTGTACATTAAACAACGCTTTCAAAAGCGTTGCCTTATGTATACCTCAGGCAGCGCTTTTCCAAGAAAAGCACTTTCTAAAGTAGGCATTTAGCAGCACTTTTCCTTGAAAAAACGCTGCCTAAAGATGCCTACAGAAAGCATAAAAGGCATTCTAAAGTAGGCCTAAGAAAGCGTTTTTTCAGAAAAAAGCGCTGCTAAAGGCCTACTTGAAAATTGGCCTTTTGCCTAAACAAAAAGCGCTGCTAAAACCTATAGCAACGCCACCTATGACAACACTTTTAAACCCTTCTAAAGGCCAAAAAAGTGCCTTCGTAGGTCTTTTATAGCGTAGTGAGAGTGAGAAAAGGATCAAAGTTCTGTGAACAAATGGAGGTGGCGAATACACTTCGAAGATGTTTGAGAAATTCTGTGTAGAACATGGTGTTGAAAGAAGAAACAAAACTATATTAGATATGGCAAGATGTATGCTAAAGAAGAAGAATTTGCCAAAGTCTTTATGGGGATAAGCTGTTTCGACTGTAGTTTATATTTTGAACATGTGCCCTACCAAGATATTGAAGAACAAGGTTCCTGAAGAAGTATGGAGTGGAAAATGACCATCAGTAAGACATTGAAGGTGTTTGGATCTATGTGTTATAAGCATATTCCTGATGTAAGAGGAAGGAAGCTTGATGACAAGACTGAACCTATGATTCTGGTAGGATATCATAAAACTGGTGCATACAGGCTTTTCAATCTAGTTATTGAGAAATTTGTGTTGAGTAGAGACATTGTAATTGATGAAAATTCTGCCTGGGATTGGAATTCTAGTAATTCAATTAACAAGCCACTGATGAGCTCTAATTTCGATGAAGAAATTGATGGGGTCGAAGTCGAAGAAATTACTGAGAATCCAGTCGAAGTCGAAGATGAAGCAAATGTTGATATTCCAGACAATGTCGAAGTCGAAGAGGGTGTGGCTAGCACAAGCCATTGACCTCAACGAACTAGAGTTCCTCCAACAAGACTTCAAGATTATGAAGTAACTGGTGATGATGAAGTTACATCAGATGGAGAATTAGTTCATTTTGCTTTACTTGTAGGTGTTGAACCAATCAACTATAGCGAAGCTTTGAAGAGTAACAAGTGGAAGTTAATTAGCTATGGTCGAAGAGTTAGAGGCAGATACAAACGTTATAGAAGTCAAGTGGGTGTTCAAGTTGAAACACAATGCTGATGGTTCGATAACAAGACATAAAGCAAGATTAGTAGATCGAGGGTTTCTTCAAAGAGAAAGACTTGACTACTCTGAAGTATTTGCTCCAGTAGTAAGATTGGAGACTATTCGACTAGTAGTAGCATTGGCATGCAACCAAGGCTGGTCGACATTTCATTTAGATGTGAAATCAGCATTTCTGAGTGGTCCTTTGGAAGAAGCGGTTTATGTCACACAACCTCCTGGGTTTGTGATTCAGAAGGAAACGAGTAAAGTATATCAGTTGCATAAAGTGCTCTATGGTCTCAAGCAGGCACCTAGGGCATGGAACAAGAAGATTGACTCATACTTAGTCGAGTTGGGATTTGTCAAATTCAAATCAGAGTATGGTGTCTATGTTCAAGTTTTAGCACAAGATATAACAATCATCTGCTTATATGTTGATGACTTGCTAGTAACTAGAAATAGCTTGCAGAACTTGTCGAAGTTCAAAGAGATGATGATGAAGGAATTTGAAACGTCGGATCTGGGAAAATTGTCTTACTTCCTAGGCATGGAATTTCAAATAACGAAGTAAGGTATGGTTCTACATCAAAGGAAGTATGTCAAAGAGATACTCAAGAGAATTAGAATGGATGATTCGAATCCTGCATCCTCACCTATCGAACCAAATGTAAAGTTGGAGAAGAATGGAGAGGAAGACAAAGTTGATGTAACTTTGTTCAAGCAAATTGTGGGATCTCTTAGGTATTTATGCAATAGTCGACCTGATATAGGTTTCGCTGTCGGATTAGTAAGCAGATATATGAGTGAACCAAGAGTGTCACATATGAAGGCTGCAAGAAGAATTCTGAGATATCTGAAGGGTTTGATAAACTGTGGAATACTATTTCGACGAAACTCTGAAGATAAAGAAGCAATAGTTAATTAATTTTTAGATGCTGATTGGTGTGGAGATAAAGAAGATCGAAGAAGCACAACTAAATATTTCTTTCAAGTATTTGGTGCCCAAATATCATGGTGTTTGAAGAAGCAACCTGTGGTAGCATTGTCATCTTGCGAAGCTGAATATATAGCAGAATCCTATGTTGCTTGTCAAGCAATTTGGATCAAATCAGTACTTGAAGAAATGACTGTCGAAGTGAAGAAACCGCTGGTGTTGCAAATCGACAACAAGTCAGCTATAAATCTGGCGAAGAATCCAGTTTTCCATGGAAGAAGTAAACATATCGAAAGTAGGTTTCACTTCTTGAGAGAAAAGATAAATCAAGGTGAACTTGAAGTTAAGCATTGCTCAAGTGAAGTACAGTTGACAAACATCTTCACCAAAGGATTGAAGATTGATAGATTCCTGAATTTGTGAAAGAAATTAGGAATAGTTCAGATCGACTATTTTTGAGGATGTTCGACAACTTGAACTATGGGGGTGTGTTGAAATATTAAATTAGATTTGGTAAAATATTAGATGAGATTTGATTTGATTTAATATTTAAATATAATCCAAGTTGTGTAGACCCAAGCCCAATTAGGGTTGTATATAAATAGTCCTAAATTGTATCATTATTTGTACAATTCAATAATACAAATCCTTATTTCCTTTATTATTCTCTCTTTCTCTGCTCACTAAAATTACCTCACGCACTAACAAATACCATCGTTAATGTAAAAATAATTGTTATAATGGTAAAATATGTCAATACCATAGTATTTAACATTCATTTATAAAAATAATTGTTATACATTGTTACTCTAAAATATTTTATATGATTAATCTATTACAACCATTCAAAAATAATATTTTATATGGAATTAAATAAAAAATCAAATACCTATAAAATTCAAGAGTTATGATTCATTAACGGTGTAATACTTCTTTATATTTGTCAATGTATTTCAATTAAATTATTCATTTATAACTAAAAAATATGTTAAATGAATATAATACTTTTAACTTTTCATTTAAATTTATCTATAGAATATTTAAAATTTGTCGGAAAAAATTTAGACGATTGTATGAGTTTTCCTATGCATATCATACAAATGTTAGATGCTGCAATATACATAATTTTAAAGATTCCCGGGTTTAATAAATAAAATAATATAGATATTTTTGATTTTTTAAAGATTTGAAATTGAAATCTAGAGAGTAATACAATCTTGAATCTTAAACTTTACTCATGACTCCTCAAATTTGTAATAAGACCTTATTATTATGCTCTAGTTTTTGTTGGATGACACTAGTTGACATGGAGACTCGCTTTGAACTCAAGTTTCATAACCAATGAGTTTAATTTACCCTTAAAAGAGGGAACAAAAGAACGTGAATTTGCGCAAAATGATGGGAGAAGGGAACAAGGAATCTTTGGTAACCGAAAGAAAATATCCTAAACTATAGATGATACTTGTAAATACTCGTGGAAATAAAAGTAGGGTAATTTATTTAACTATGATAATATACTTATGGGAAATCTTACTACTAAGTATCACAGTCTTCAATGTTATATGGTCAAATTAATTACAAAATTCACACCTTCCCCAATTCCTTGGCTTGCTAACTCCATAATTAAATATATAGTAGTATGAGTTTGAATTTTTGTACCTTTTTTCTCACTCTCATAAACTCATCATAGTACCTAACAAATATGTGGCTCAATTGGTTCTTAGAATTTAGGTTGGTCAAATTTGAAACTGCATATATTTTTCTTTTTTTTTGGTTGAACTTTGAATAGGAGAAATGATATTTTAAAACTCAGTGTCTATTTTTAGAAAATATGAAAACTACAATGTGACATAAGTTATACATATCAGTTTTCCAAAATTACGATGAAAAATACTTTAAATATGCAGTAGCAGTGGTCCACCGTGTTACTCAGGAGGTTCTGGAAGATGATCGAAACGAGCGGTGATACGGAGCTCTCATTTCTTAAAGGCACCAACATTATATATATATATATATATATATATATATATATATATATATATATATATATATATATATATATATATATATATATGAATTCAACTATAAAAAAATTATGAATTAAAAAGAAGACACTAAATTTATAATTTCGACGAGACACTAAAATTCTGAGCGACGGACATGATGTTACTGAACATAAACTTAATACATCTTTTGATATGCACATTTGCTTGTCTATTTTTGTGTTCCAATGCATTTCTAATGTGACAACATAGAAGCTAAAATTTTTTAAGTTAGTAAGGAAAAAAATTCGAAGACTTAATTATAATGAGTTATAATCAAAACGTGTATATGTAGTGAGGAAGTTCTATATTATATTGATGTTGGTATGATAGCAGTAAAATAAATTAATATTGAACAGTAATTTGTAGGTGCACAGTTATGGATTGAAGAAAAGTCTTTGTAGCCCATATTTAAGTCCAAGTGTCCCCACCCACACAGCTTCCCTTATGCTGGCCTTATAAGCCTCTGCAAGGGTTCAGTTCCTTTTTCCTGTTCTACCACATTCACCAGGTAATCAAACTCCACTTCTGATCGATGCTACCCTTTTATTCCATTCCGTGACCATACAACATATATCCCACCAAACATTTCATTTCATTAATAATATATACACTCACAAGGAATCAAGTTACTTTTTTAAAACTAGATTAATTTAATTAAAGATTAAAGGGCCAATGCAATCTGACATATCAATAAGGATGATAATTGACATTCTATTTGGCCACTTTATTAAAATGGTACTTGTTAAAAAAATCAGAGATTTGCTATGTTGACATTGGAATTTTACACCCAGTATTATATTGTAGTTATACGGTGAATAATATTTTTTATAATAAAATATTATTATTTTTAAAAATATTACTTTTAAAGAATATTATTTTTGAAAAATATTACTGTTTTTGAAAATATATTTATTTTTAAAATTGATTTTATAACATAAATATATAGTCATATTATTAATTAATTTAATAATTGTATTAACCACAAAAATGTATGTTATTTATCAATTATTTTATTTATAATTTATTAATTATTTTGAGTATTTCAGTAATCAATAAAATACATAACATTAACCATACTAAATTATAAATGTATTAAACAATTTGTATATTCTATTAACCAACTTTATTTTACTATTTAATATTTTGTTGTATATTTGAAAACTCATTAACCAAGAACCGTATTAATCAATTAAATACAAACTATTAACCAAAATCTGAATGATATACATATTTTTTTATGTCAGAATATGTATTAACCAAATTTTTAATTGCATTAACCAAGTTTTAATATTTCAATAACCAAAATAATTTAAAAAAGAATTAAAAAAATATATAAAAAATTAAAATAATAATTAAAATATTGTTCACGTATTTGTGAACAGTATTTTGATGTAAGAGTACAACTTGGTGTCAAGATAACATTTTTGTAAAAAAATATATAGGCGTAATTGGTAAGAAACTTTGGGTGGGTAGAGAGTTTGGAGTTTGGGGTGGTTTATGGTAAATTTGTAGTGGTAAGAAACCCGTTTTATGGTGTTTTCTTTGAGGTTAAAGCAAGTATACGAGAGTGAAAACTTTGAATTTATGAGAATTTTATGGTGAATTTAGATTATATCTCTCCCCAACTCAAAGGGTGAAGCATTTATAGAGACATATGAGTTAAATTTGAGAAATTTTAGAAAATAGTAACTGCTCCGCTTTGACTATGAAGAGTATTGACTGCCTAATTCTTAAGAAATTGTGGTCATGACTTCTTCAGCATGTCATAATCAATTGTGTACACGTCACTATCCATATTTTCCATTAGGGTGAACTGCATATTAAATGGGGTCCATGCATATGCGTCTTATTATATGGTGGGAGCCTGATAGGGGAGGCCCCATATCTCTATGTTGAGGGCGGCCCCATTACACAGTCCCTCAAGCATGAGGATTTGTAAAGGGTAAAGTGACTAAGCTAATCCTCCACATAGTCTCAAACCATTTATTCCTTTCTGGTCAATCTCATAGTTATGGGTTAGTCCCTCAATTATAGTGAGTCTCTCAGTTAGGGTGGGTCCCTTAGTTAAGGGCGAGTTTCCCACTTAGGGGTGAGGGGTGAATCATCATTCCCCTGTGGAGTATCTTCCCTATAACACATGTGTCAGCTGAGGAATATCAAATATTAGTCAAAGTTTTTAGAGGCATCCAAATGCCATTAAGATATGGAAACTTAACCATTTAGTGGGAAAGAAGCATGTGTGATATTTAATGTTTCTCTTGATGATTTTCTTAAGGAAACCCATTTTAGTTTCTTTCATATGTGTGTCGTTGAAGTGTGAAACCCTTTCCAATTCTTGTAATAGTTGCACTACTCGAGAGGCACATTACTCATGCCCTTGGTTTTTTTCCTTATAAAGGGTCATTGTTTTCTTTTTAGAAAGACATTTTCCTCTCGCTTTTATTTTAGAATTCCAACTGTTTAATCAGAGCAATTTCACATATGTGGTATTTCTTCTATGATCTTTAAGTTTGGATAGGAATGGAGAAGATTATGGAGTTTATCATCTTTCAGGGATTCAAGCATTGCAACCTTTTTCAACCTGTTAACTTCCTATCAAGATTTGATGGCCAAGAAGAATCTCAAACATGTCCATGTTCGAGATATTGTATCCTTATATTATGACTCGAACATAATCGCGAGATTTCTTTGGAATATTATGTTCTCGATCATGGGGCACGAAGAGGATGTAATCCTAAATTCATGTTTAGAAACTGAATGGGCTAACATAGCTACTTTAGGTAGTTTATTTTCCACTTATTGTTACTTGCACCTCATTGTCATTCATGAGTTGGGGTACTAATACCTTTTAAGTCTTTCAAAGAAAACTTTTTAGCAACTAATGATGTTGCCCCTCCCAAATCACACCCAACGACTTGATCATCTTTAGTGCCTTTGAGATTATCTACTATCATCTAGGTGTCCTCCTCACTGTTGGGATATTCCTTTATTTTTTGGAATAAAGTCTCTATCCATATGGGGTTGATTAACCCTACATTATTTTCTTAGTATGCATTTGTTGGAGCCATACATTAAGCCATATGAGTATTAGAAATAAAAATGTGTGGGAGTTAAAGGGCATGTTTGGCTATTTTGTTGTGACCACAGAGGCGACACGCGCATCCTGCTTTCCTCTATTGTGAAGAATGAATCCTCATCTCGTTAGGTGAATATACTCCAGCAACCTTTATTCTATTGAGGGAGAGGTGATCGAGGTGTTTAGTTGATTTCAACATATGAGCTCTCGTACATTAATGACCCTAGACTAAGAAAATGGCATTGGGGTCGAGAAGTACCTCAGCCAGATTTTTAGTATGACAGTAACCTTCCTACTTAATCCCTAATACTATATATATTTTCACATATTTGTTTTGTAGGGGACATGTGTAGGATCTCACTCGTTGAGAGGAGAGAGCGTTTGGAGTGTATGTAGGATGAACATTGACATATGTCCATCTCTCATGAATTCCATAAAGAGTTGATGGGGATTGGAAGAAAAATGTAGGGTGATACATCTCGTCATGGCAAAGTTCTCCCTCTAAAGAGTAAAAGGCATGAGAATGGTTCTTCTGGGCCATTGTGAAATAATCAGATAGTCGTCGAGAGAGGTAGGATAGGTGCATCACTTGTTCCTACGATATAATCTACTCAACCCTCTTTATGTAGTGACCCTTATTTTAGCGCGGTGGAGTTCATTGTGTGTTGCCTCCCTTTTATATAGAACTTTACTAGTGATTACTGGTCACCCAATAACAAGTCCCATTAATATCTGATGATACTTTAAGAGGTTCAAATGTTTAGATTTCTATAGGTGAAGATAATTCAGTTGGAAAAGTATCTTCAAACAACTTGTGAGTTATAGTCAATGCTTGATTTTTTCATAGGGTCTATTCAAGAGTGTTAGAAGATGGTGACAGTCATGGAAAATGAGTGAGATGATTTGAAATTCCTTGTAAAAAGTGGCTTTAAAGGAGAGACCATGATGGGGAGGGGGCGTTGAAAGGGCTTGCTAAAAAAATCCAATAGTTCCATAAAAGAATTTGAGAAAGAGGCATCATCACTCAAGGATGAAGCAGTGACCACTTCTGTTAAGTACTTTGAGATGGTGAATGAACATTTAGCCTTCTTCTATCCAAAATTGGACCTTAGTTGAATGGACCTGTTCAAGGTGGTTCAAGATGATCATTTGGAGGACAATGAGTAGGTCCCCTTTTATGTAGTCTCCCTTTTCCCTGGTCTTTTTAGCAACCCCATTTTCCTGCCCTTTTTTAGGATAACACATTTAGTGTATAATGCTAACTTGGGTATTATACAAGACTTTCTTGCTTATAACCTGCTTTAAGTGTCAAAAAAGGGGTGATAATGACGAAACACAATTATTTTGTACCATATCTCTTAGGTTTTGATGGTAACAAAGTATTTAAATAATAATTGGGTATACTAACATATGTTCAAGTGTGTAGGAACATAGATTAAAATTTTGATAGAAAGTGAATTCTGACACTACATTGAACATCCAAAGACAAGCCTTAAGATGTAGATTTTGAACATTATTCTCTAAAGAATCAACTTCTGAAGGATGTCAACTTTTGAAGAAGTCAACCACTAAAGGATTAGAACTTGAAGATGCCAGACTCTGATTAAATCAACATCTAAAGATCAAGTTAGACTCTAAGGACTCAAATTTTGAAGGATTAGAAGTTGATACTCGGACCCTAAAGACTCAAATCCTAAAGCAAGTCAAAGTTCAAGGATAAAAAACTCTAATAGTTCACTATCAGACTCTAAATACATTTTCTCTTTGTCTGATCACGCGAAAACTTAGTGGAAAATTACAGCAGAATGATAGAATGAAACTGATAATTCCTCTTGTAGAAAATGAATTTCAAATGGCCTTTCAACGACATTAACCATATCAGGAATCTTTCTAAAGTCTCTAATTATTCTTATCTCAAAGACTCCTTGTGCATGAATTCATCTCCAACAACTTTTTTTTGTTCATCTATAAAAGGAGCTGAAAACATGGAGAAACTATAACACTACACCTTGACAAACAAAGAGCTATTACTTTGTCAAATATATTGTACAAGCTTAAACTTAATACTTCTTAACAATTGTACATTCTTAGAAGTTCTAAAGTCTTAGAGTGTTTTTTGTTGTATTTTGTTTACACATGTGATTGTATATTAAGTGTAAGTCTTAAACAATTCCTAATTTGTAATATAGATTATTGGAAGTCTCTTGCTTGTTGCTTGAGTATTTGAAGTCTCTTGATTGTTTCTTGAGCATCTGAAGTCTCTTGCTTATGTGATTGAGAATTGAAGTATATTACTTTTGTGTTTCAATATTTGGAAGTCTCTTGCTTGTGTGCTTAATCATTTTCAATCATAAGTGATTATAGTGGAAATTCTTTAGAAGTGCGAGGGGGCTGAACTACTGATAAGTTCCAAAGTATCGTTATTTTCAATTGTATTTTGTGGCACATATCAATCAGTTTTTGTGTATAAATAAGTAAAACCCCGACTTTTGAGTAAATGATAGTATAATCTTGTTTTTGTGAAAATATTGTATCATTTGATAGTTTTTCATCTCTTTTGTAGGTATTCATGGATAACTAGAGCATCGAGTACTAAGAGTCGAACGCACAACTTCAAAGATGCGATTTTAAGCAATAAAAGAGAATGCACAAAGAAAATAATAAGTTTGTCACATCTTTGAAATAGTCATAAAATCATGGTATTTATTCATTGTAATATATATCATTAATTAAGATTTTCAATGCTTATAACCGTGCACAAATTGGACTCACGGTTCTCAAGTTATGACAAAAACAAAAGGTGATTTTTTTGTCCAGCATAACAGAGCGTGTTGAGTTCCCTCTGCACGATTTGAGCGGGATCTATGTTTTTTAAAGTGCATAAATAGAGTTATAGATTCTTAGGGAATGGTTTTGGAGATTTTTACTCTCAAATCCATCAGAATCATTCTTTGAGTTTAAAGGTTATAAAACAATATTGGAGGTTGCATCTTGAAGATCTGGAGGTGGATTTGTAACTATTGGGTTTTATATGTAGGTTTATTCTAATTTTATGTATATGTATTGATCATGGCGCCCTATAAAATCTATTTTACAAAACATTTTCGATGTTATCCTTGTTTACTTACTTTATGTTTGGATTTGATTTGCTATAGACATATATTCTTCGAATTCAGAACTAGGATGAACATATATTAGGTGTTAAGTTTTAGAAATAGATTAAGATCTAATATTTACATGTGGGTATCTATTCTTAATGCTTTGTGTTTTTTATTTGCGCGAGACATCATCGACGATAAAATACGATAGAACTCTCCAAGTGCTTCAAACATATACTAGTGTGAGGGATACATAATGATATTGACGACTATCTTAGGTTGTGCGCAATTGATCGATAAATTTAAGTCTTTGATAGGTAGATGAAATCTAAAACTTAACAAGTTCTCTCATCTTTAATAATGCATTTATTTTCTTGTTCATAATTTTACTTCTTGCACTTTACACTTATGAATCATTCAAAACCAAGCTCTGAAATATAGACACTATTGAAAGACAATTTTTCCTCTCACTAATCCTCGCAGAGATGATAAAATAAAAATACGTACATTTGTTTGCTGCTTTACTGCAACAATTAAATGGTATCATTGTTGGGAATTGCATTTTAATCGTTTCCATGTTATTAAGCATTGTGTATATCATATATTTTTTCATACGTGTGTAGCGACAAAAACTGCGAGTATAAGCCATTGAATTGACTTAACTCAAAAAATAACAAAAGAGTCGCCACCGCGCTTTTATTTTATCCAAAGGACTAGGAAAAAGAGCGAATAAAATCCTAACAAAAAAAGAGACCAGAGATTTGGGATCGGGGGTTAGTTATGCAAATGAAAGGTGTTAGGCACCCAAAGCATCTACGGTACTCCATAGGAACCTTTTTGAAAATTTGTATATGTGTGCTAAAAATAGTATATGTACAAAATGGATGGGTGGGGGTGAGAAAAGAAGTTTTTTTTTTACAATTTTTGGTTTGATAGAACTTCCAATGAGTTCCAGGTCTACATACCATTAATGTGCAATATTGAAATCAAAACCAAATGTAGTTCGGGTAAAAAAGATTAAAATTGTGTGTTGGTTGCTTTTAATAAAATGTTTGTTTAGAAAATCCACAAAGGGCTCAAAAAGTTTGAATTAGGCTAGGTGTTTTTTTAGTCTTAACAAAAGAAAAGTCAAAGTATTATTAAATGAATTGAAAGTTTATTAAGAAAAAGAAGTTTGAAAAATACATGGACCTAAATCCAAGTTTTTTATGAAATCGGTTCGAGTTTTGAAAACAAGAATCCTTTGAAAAGAGAGGGAAGATTTTGAAAATTAAAGAATATGGGAGGAGATGAAGAGGCTAACCTGAGTGCATAAAGTAAAAGGTAAGGGTAAAGAAAGATCTAACCGGGTGAAAAAACTAGTACTTGACATCAAGAGCCAATACCATATTCCATCTTTTGGATTACCAAATAAGCAACAAATAACCAGGCAAAAAAACAAGCTTCAGATAAATCAATTCCTCGGATGGATTCATGTCTAAGAAATGAAACGGGCAGAGTAACGACTGTATTTGAAGGAAATCCACTCTTAATCAAGTATAACAGAATAACCTGCACAGAAAGATAATAACCAAGCAAGACATAATAACACCAAGGGCACATAAATCTCCAAGTTGAGGTAAGGATCCTAATCCTAAGTCCAAAAGTCAAACTCCAAGCATAAGGATAGTAACCAAGTCCAATTAAAAGTTTTTTTTAATGTTTAAGTCGAATTATTAGATATTTTTGAAAATGAAAAAATAAAGCTAAAGTGAGCAAATTCAAAATAACAAGAAAATAAAATGCTCAAGTGAGCAAAGGAAAAATGAGATAGAAAATAAATGCTCAAGTGAGCAAAGAAAAAATGGCATGAAATGTAAATGCTAAAAATAAAGTGCATTAAAATAAAGAGCGTAAAATAAAGAGCGGAAAAATAAATGCGAAAAATAAAGGCATAAAAATAAAAGCGTAAAGTAAAGTTCATTATTAATAAGGTTAGCAAGGTGATCATCTTAAAGCTTGCGCATGAAGACTTGTCAGAAGCTTGATAGAATCAACGCGACCACACGGCAAGTTTCAATTGCTTTCTGTCAAGTATATCACCAAAAAAGTTAATTGTTAGTAAGGTTAGCAAGATGACCATCTTGAAACTTGTCAAGTATATCATTGATTTTGGAACAATCACCACTTGATCAAAGATGATTGAGAATTTCAAATGGACAAGGTTAGTGAAAACTTGTTAGAAGCTTGATTAGAAAATCATAGCGACTACTACAACAAGTATCACAAGTGTTGAACCAAAATCAAAGCTCAAGTCATCTTTTGGAGCTTTTTGAACATTAAAGTTCATGCCACCAATTGATCATTTTCCGATTCGAGAAAAAGAAAATAAGATGAAGAAGAAGCAATGTAGTACTATGTTACGCAATCACCAAGTGACTTATGTAGAAGCCACCCTACAACGAGGTCGGTCAATGGTGATGTATGTGTTGAAAAAGTAAACGAGAAGAATGATATGTAGGTCATATTCTAATGTTTGTCAACACATATAAAATAAAAAAGGAATGAGATAAGATCAAGAGTGATGGGAAATGATAGATAAACTTAGATTATCTTCTCAAAAACTCTTCCATCTTTAAGTTCAACCACTCATCTTGGTGGATTAAGGCACAAAATATATTGTTAACTCAAAGCACCAATAATTAATTTGTATAATTAATCCTTTGGTAGATTTGAATCACCAATACATTTTTCCAACCTCATCAACACCCAAATTCCATTGAGATTAAAGAGGAATTAGATGTTCAAGACTACAATCCAAGACAATCATCAAAAGAATGGAGTAGAAGAAGAGTAGTCAATCTAAACAAGTCAAAAAACATGTCAAAAACAAAATTCCGCACTTTGTGCAATCGATTGCATCAGGATGCAAATTGATTGCATCAGTACAGTTTTTTCAATGTTTTCAAAATGAAGCTCGTGCAATCGATTGCACTACAGTGCAAATCGATTGATTATTGTAAAAAACAGAAAAATCACATTTCTAAAGGCCAAATCTTTTATCAAACTTTTTCATAAACACCTTGTGTTCCTGTTAGCTGAAGATTTTGATATCTTGTGATTCGAAGAAGGTTCATGGAGCTCGAGATGAGATGATGTTAAAGTATTCAGGGGAACATAGTGAATGTCATAGTTTGGAAAGAAAAGAATTAGCCCTTCGAATGGATGTATTGAGTTCCGGAGTGTCGAACGGAAATAATGGTGATATGTGTAAAACAAGCTTCGATCGGGCAATAGAATTGTATCAGAGGAAATGGGTTCGAAATCGAAGTGAGTGATACATTTGAAATTCAAACGCGGGATAAAAGGGAGTTGAAAGCAGCGAAGAAACGGTTCGCGTGGAAGCAAGAGCATGGTGTCTTGCATGTTCTAAACGTGGCAAGATCTTATGGGTCAGACCGTTATGGTCGAATTAGTATAAATAGGAGTCTTAATGTTAGGATTTCGTGTGTCATATCTATTGTACTAAAATTCAGTCACATTCAAAATACCACATGGCTAGGAAAGCGAATGCACGAATGATGTACGTATGATTGCACCAAAGCTTTATTATTCAACAATGTATCTTTATCCTTCGGTTTAACTTTATCTTGCATCAATGTCTTTTAAGTTTCTTTACTTTCAAAGTCATTTCATTTAAATGCTTTTTCTACCATCAAAGTTCTTTACTTTTCCAAAACTTTTACATTAACGTTATTTCCCGAAAGCTTTTATACATTTGTTTACATTCCTGTCTTTTACGTTTCGCGCAGTTACTTTTAAAATCTTTTACACTTTAAGAGTTTATTTGAATATTGCTGCATTTATATACTTTCTTGCCATTTCGAATTTGAATGCTCTCGTTTGTTCGAACCAAATATACATCATTTACTTGATCATATCACTAAGTAATCGAAACGTACTTGAACCTATACAAAACATCCAAAAACAAGTCTCAAATATGGATCTCTATCTTAAGTTCATACCAACGGCCGATACCCCATAGGATCAATCTAGTCGATCCTGCAAGTTACCAGAGGGATTGAATAACATAACAGTTATAACGCTTATTCAATAGTTTGGAAGACTAGCGGTTGTTTCACCAGAAATCACTGTGAACAAAATGGCACGCCCGGTGGGACAGAGTTTGGCCGTTATAAATTAAGAAAATTATAACCATAATTATTATAAAAAATTCTTTCTGAGTAAACAAAGTTCATTGGTATATGAACCTTAGGAGTGGTAGAATAACTAATAGTAACCAACCTTTACCCAGAAGAAATCGAAATAATAGAATGTCTAATCCAAATAATCAACAAGGGGAACAAAATGCCCCACATGGAGCAGCACTAATGCGTGCATTTATTGCAACGTCGGTCGATTCCTTGAATGCATCGGTTGCATCTTCGACTAGTAATATAGCCACGAATGGAACAAGTGGCATGTCAACAAACAATTCGATCTTGGGCAATACAGAACCCTTGGTTACCGGGATCCGTCCCACAACCAGGGGACACAAGCCCATTTCGCCACCCCACTACAAACTAGACCACCTAGTTTCGAGGGTAATAGACCCGAAACCCTTCTTATGGGATGCCAACATCTTTTATGGCGGGCTTGCAAACTTCGACGTCAAATGCATCACCCAATTAGGATCGGATCGGGGTTAATCAATTTCTTCACGAATAACCAAGGTGCGGGGGTTATAGCGCCTTACCTTAACCACGAGAAAACCAAATGGCTTTTAGGCAATTGATGGATGATAGTAACCATAACATGATAGGAGTATTAGCACAAACTATGCAAGAAATCTTTGCCCCAATAGTTCGAGCGTGGTGATGAGAGAAAATGCGATAATATGAGTCGAATAGCGATTTCTTTGCTCCGCCAGGAAAGCGAGAACAGTGTGGTTCGAGAGAACGCACCTATCATCGAACAAGTCATTGACCCACCCTATAGGCCGTTAGAGAAGAATTGACACGAGGGCAAGGGCACAAGAGAAAATGCCCGATGATTCGAGAAGAACCACTTAGGGAGTTGTAGAACCGTGGCGAGGATCGAAAGATATGATGCTCGGTGATTCGAGAGGAACCATAGAGGAGTTGGGGAACCGGGGCCGGCTCGAAAGGCAAGAGGCCGGCGTTCGAGAAGAACAACCTAGAGGAGTAGTTATGGTAGGTAGAAACCAAGATCTTGATGGTGGTCCATAGAATTGAAATGATAATATCTTGGCGAAAATAACCTAACCACCATGATAGAGAATAATGGCCTAAAACGGTATTAGGATTAGGAGGCCAAATTATGCTTCTCCCATAGCGATTATGTGATGCATACAGACTTACCAAGGGACACAAGATCCCTAAGTTTACAAAGTTCATTGGAGATACTAACGAATCAACAGTTGAACACATAGCCGTATCTCACCGAGCGGAGACATAACCAATAATGAGAACCTTAGGATTAAGTATTTCCCGAGTTCCCTCACGAAAAATGCTTTCACAGTTCACCACATTACCACGGATCCATAGATACAGGCCCTTTTAGAAAGATTGTTCCATGAACAATTCTACATGGGACAATCAAGATAAGTCGAAGGAACTAGCTAGTGTTAAGAGGAAGTTTCTTGAACCCATAGGCGAATACTTGAATAGGTTCGACTATTGAAATCCGGATGTTTCACAAGTGGTCCCGAACATGAATTAGTCGAAATGGCGGTGGCCTTGACTATTCGATTCGAAAGAAATTAGATCGCAATACTTGAGAGATATGGCTCGGTTGGCGAGATAGGGTTCGACAGTCGAAAGACTAAAGGCCGAGAAGGCCAGGGCTTTCAAAAGTAATAAGAAAGAAAGAATTTCTATGTCGAAACCGAGGAAGTCGAAGACATCCCAATTCGAGGAGGTCGAAGTGGACCTAGCGAGTTAAACAGCCCCACCCTACTCTTGTAAACTATTGGTTCCCACAAAGGGAAAGAAATTGTTGAAAATGAAAAAAGCGACAAATTCCCAAAGAAGGTGTACACCTTTGATGTGACAAAGTGTGATGAGATTTTGACCCTTGTCAAAGATGGTCAATGATTGTGCCATCGAATGTTAAAATACCTCCTTTAGATCAAAGAAAGAAAGAGGATTTTGTAAATATCATAGTTTCTTAGGCCACAAAACCTCACGTGTTTTCTTTTCGGGGACTTAATTGAGAATGCAATCAAAGAAGCGGACTAAAGTTTCTTGATAAGCCAAAGATGAAGGTGAGCGAGGATCCTCTAGATATTGCAGACACCAACTACTCAGAACTGCGGCATGGTAGAAATAAATATGGTGGAAACAGACCAAGGGGTCAATACATTGAAAGATGGAAACACTGAGAATGAGAGTTGGGGACTGATCGGAGTCAATAATGGTACAGGAGAGTCAGGGACAGAAATTGGTACAGGCTACTGAAGGTCTGAGGCGCCAATTAGAAAAGGTCCAAATTACAAAGCAACTTTCCCCTGAGAAAGAGATCTGGGATACTTTGGGAGAACCCAGTGGAAGATTCGACTATCTGGTAAAATATTCTGCGCCAGAGAGTGCAAAAATCCCAATCGAAGCCATCAAACCATCAGGTTGGGGAGATGAGGATACAAAAGATGGAGAGGTAGAAGGACACAAGCCCAAGAAGGAAGTTTGGGACACTCTGGGGGAGCCTAGTGGCAAATTCGACTACCTGGTGAAATACTCTGCCCCAGAGAGTTCGAAAATACAACTCAAAGACATCGAACCGTCAGGTTGGGGAGATGATGAAAAAGATGGAGAGGTGGATGTTAATATGGTGGACATGGAGAAACCTTGTTCTGAGATGCAAGAAATGGAGAAATATCTTGAGAAGGAAAAATACAAAATGGAGGAAGGATATGCGGATACGGTTTAAAAATTACCTCATGGTGTGCCACAAAGGAAACGCGAGATGATGCTTTGCCCGGATGCAGCATCATCGCAACGAGGATTCTGCGAGTTCGAAAGGAGCCAAAGGGCTCGAGCTGGCGTCAATCGCCAAGACAATCAATTGTTTAGATGCTATCCTCGACACGGAGAGAGTGTGTTGGAATTCTTAGGCGCCATAAAGGGCGAAGTGTTTGATTTGCCCAAGGTGTTCATATGACCAAAACATGGCGGGGCATTGAAACCATTCCTTTCGCGCCATCTGGAATCACAAGGAGATGGGTCGGAAGTCGGCACCTCCACGGCAATCATAATCAAAGAAAGCGATAGTCCTTACCCCAAAGGTGCTCGAAGTAACATTGAATCCTATTTGAAGTACCAAGCGATAGATGGTGCGTCAAAACCAATAAGGGGAAAGATAATTGGAGAAGCAATGGCGAAATCGCGTCACGCCATGGTGTATAGGAGTTCAACAACAAAAGAAAAGAAGAGTTGAGGCTGGAAAACTATAAAGGGAAGAATCCCATGTCGAGATCCCAATGGCGAAGGCAACAACGTGTTCGAAAGGTGAGAAAATCTTTGGTTGAAGAGGTAGTTTCGACCAGCAAGAAAGAGATGTCCAGCACTAACAAACCAACGACAAGCAAGCAGCCCGAAAATAAACCTCCAGTTAGTAGGAGACTTTTTGTTGACACAAAACTAGATGAATCAAAAGAATATACTTTAGGGCCAGAGGAAGATGAGGATATCTTGACGATAACTTGAATCGAAGGAGAATCCTCACTCAACCTAAAGCTGCGTGGTGTCATACTACCTTTTGAGTTCGGGCAAAAACGAAATCGAAGAACAGGAAGAGGATGATACCATTGATATGATGAAACATAGGCGGTTGCTATTATGTCATGGATAATGGCGTCGAAGAAGCGAATGCATTCTTGAACACCAATGAAGAATCATCTGAAGCCATTGTTCATTCGAGCAAAGGTTAATGCCCATGGTGTGAATAAGGTCTGGTAGATGGGCGCAGCGTTAATCTAATGCCTCATTTATGTTAAAAAGCTGGAATACAAGAAAGTGATGTCAAACCGCATAACATGGTTCTATCAAATTATGAAGGGAAAGTCTGTCAAACATTGGGAGTGGTGCAAGTGGAGTTAACCGTTGGTTCGAGCTGCAGGCCCACCATGTTCATGGTAATCGAAGCCAAGGCCAACTACAATCTGCTGTTAGGAAGAGAATGGATTCATGGCGTAGGGGCAGTTCCTTCGTCAATGCACCAAAGGTTAGTGCTATGGAGAGAAGATGGGATAGTGGAGAACATTGAGGCAGATCAGAGTTACTTCATGACTACAGTCAACCTAGTCAACAAAAGAAACTATGACAAGTATCTAGCACGAATAGCCCCTTGTGCTCCAAATGAGGAGATGAACGAAGCCAGAGATGCACAATATTATATGACCCTTCGCCATGATGGCATGTATTGGGATAGAAAGATAATTAAAGGAGAAGGACTCGAAGGTACTTGAGAAGGCGGCCGTGGGAGTTCGACAACGGTGCTCATGGTGAGTCCTCCTTCTTGAAAGGATTTCGGCCTACATGGTGAGAACAAATGGATAGCGACTTGAGGCTGAAATAGGCAGTATAGTTGAAGAAGATAACATGAAAGGGCTGGTTGAAAGACTCACCTGCGAAGAAAATGAAATAGAACAAAGGCTAGATGCCATATATCTGAGAACCCACAGGCTTGAGAAGGATCCTACAAACATAGGTGCTAAGATGTTGTACAGGATCAACTCGAAGAGGTAAATTTGGGGGATGACAACACAAAAAGAATAACCTATATAAGTGCCAGACTGGGTCCAAGTCTCAAGCAAGAGGTGATCGAAATCCTTAAGCAAAATAAAGATTGCTTCGCGTGGGACTACGACGAAATGCACGGTTTGAAAAGAGTTAGTAGATCACGGACTTCCAATTAAGGATGGCAAGAAGCCCATCAAGCAAACTCCTAGGAGGTTCGCTAGCAGTGCTCACGAAGATTAAAGCTGAGGTCGAAAGGTTGCTGCGTTGCAAGTTCATCAGAACCACAAGGTATGTCGAATGGTTAGCTAATATAGTGCCTGTTATTAAGAAAAATGGTTCCCTGAGAATATGCATAGACTTTAGGGTTTAAATACGGCAACCCCAAAGACCAATATTCTATGCAGCGAAATGTTAATAGACTACTGCTGCGGGGTTCGTCTTAAGCATGCTAGATGGATATTACGGTTATAACCGATTTTTATTCTTGAAGGATGTTGCCAAGACAGCATTTCGTTGTCCGGGGCCTTAGGCACCTATGAGTGGGTAGTGATGCCTTTTGGCTTGAAAATCTTGGGGCCACTTACCAGCGAGCAATGGATTCCATTTTTCACAATTTTATTGAGACTTTTATGCGGTGTATATTGATGACATAGTCATCAAGTCATCTCTTGAAACTCATCGCACCATCGAGCCAATCATTCGAAAGAATGAGAAAACATGGCGAAAATGAATCCTTAAATGTGCATTTTTGTGCGAGGGGAGACTTCACAGGCTTTGTGGTTCATAAAAATCGAAATCAACCAAAATAAGACAAAAGCCATCATGGAGACTAAAGCACCCACATCAAAAGAGAGTTGGGTCTGCTGGGAAGATAAATTTTCTTAGAAGATTCATCTCGAATCTAAGTGGAAAGACTCAAGCATTCTCTCTACTTCGCTTAAAACAAGGCCAAGCCTTGAGTGGAGTCAAGTACATCAGGAGGCCTTGACGAAATTAAAGATACCTCTCTCAACCTCCTATCTTGTCTCCACCTTCATGGGAAAGCCCATGAGGCCATATATCACTTGATTTACTATAGGTAGTATGTTAGCACAAGAAGATAGTAATGACATCGAAAGAGCTATATACTATTTAAGTAGGGTGCTAAATGATGCGAAACTAGATATAGTAACATAGAAAAGTTATGCCTATGTTTATACTTCTCTTGTATGAAACTTAAATATTATATAAAGCTGTTGATGTTTATGTCTCCTCTCATTTCGATGTTATCAAACACATCTTGTCAAAACCAATTATGCATAGTAGAGTGGGTAAATGGGCTTTAGCCCTAACAGAATTCTTTAACCTTCATGCCTTTGAGAGCTGTGAAAGGCCAAGTAATTGCTGATTTCATTGTGGATCACTCACTGGTCGAAAAGACCATTATGGGTTATGTTGGGACGCAACCTTGGAAATTATACTTTGATGGTTCGACTCACAAAGAGGGTAGTGGTGTCGGAGTTCTTATAATTTCTCCTGAAGGAATTCCAACAAAATTCAAGTATAAATTGGATGGCCCTCGTTGCTCAAACAATGAAGTGAATCTGAGCGCTTATTGTTGGACTTGAACCTTTGTTGGAATTGGGGGCAACTAAAGTCGAAATTAAAGGTGACTCAGAGTTAGTGGTCAAACAAATAACAAAGGAATATAAATGCATAAAGGAAAATTTGATGACATACTTCGTCATAGCTATGATTGATCAAAAAATTCGAATACATGAATATCCAACATATACCAAGAATAGAGAATCAAGAAGCAAATGACCTAGCACAGTTGGCTTCAGGTTATAAAGTCTCTACAAAAAACTTTAAAGAGTTGATCGAAATAAGAGGTAGGGTTATGGCTACCAGACTAACACCATCAGATTTAGAAAATATTAAGTTAGGTTGTAGTGGTAAAGATAGATTCGAAGTGTTAGCCATAAACACCGTATCAGATGCAGATTGGCGAAGCCCAATTGTAAGCTATCTAAAGGATCCAACCTTAAACGTAGATAGAAAAACGAAATATAGAGCATTATCATATGTCCTTATGGGAAATGAATTGTTCAAAAGACCCAAGAACGTGTATTGCTCAAATGCCTAGGAGAAAGTGAGGCGTATCTAGCATTATCAGAAGTTCATAATGGGGCATGTGGGGCACATCAAGCAGGCCACAAGATGAAGTGGTTGCTATTTCGATATGGTATGTACTGGCCTAGCATGCTCAAAGATTGCATAGACTTCGCTAAAGGATGTGAGGAATGTCGAAACATGCGATTTTCAACATGCTCCTGCGTGAGCTGCATTCGATCATTAAACCATGGCCCTTTAGAGGATGGGCGTTAGATTTAATAGGAGAAATCAATCACCTCGTCTAAAGGTCAAGTACATCTTGGTAGGAATAGATTATTTTACTAAGTGGATCGAGCGATACCACTAGTAGCTGCAGATCAAGCTATTATTGAATTCATACGAAACAAATAATCTATAGGTTCGGATTGCGAGCATAACTACAGACCAAGGGTCTGTATTTACTGGTAGAAAGATGCAAGAGTTCGCTTAGGAGATGGGATTTAGACTATTGACATCAACACCATATTATGCTCAAGCAAATGGTCGGTCGAGCGACCAACAAAGTAATAATTGGTTTGATCAAAAACACATTGGTAAAAGCCAAAGAATTGGCATAAAACTTTAGACCAAGTACTATGGGCTGTAGAACATCTCCCAAAGAAGCTACCAATACTACACCTTTCCAACTAACATTTGGCCATGATGCAGTCTTGCCTGTAGAAATTCATCTACAGTCAGTTCGAATCCAAAGACAACATGAACTCCCTCGTCATTATATTGGGAAATGATGGTGAATGAGTTAGTTGAGTTAGGCGAAGTCGACTACATGCATTGGAAATCCTAATGAGGCAAAAGGAAAGAGTGGCGGGGCATATAACAAAAGAGTAAAGGTAAGACATTCAACGTTAATGACTTAGTATGGAAAGTCATATTGCCCATGGACAAAAGAATAAAGCATTGGGTAAATGGTCACCTCATTGGGAAGGCCCTTTTCGAATAGCAAAAGCGTTTTCGAACAATGCGTATGAAATAGAAGAAGGCGGATGATAAACGAATCCTAAAGGTAAATGGGAAGTATTTAAAGTATAAACCATGCTGCGGAGATTCGAATACTAACGACGTAGTCACAATATTATAATGAAATGCCAAAATGGTAACATAATTGCCAAAATGGCATTGTTCAAGCGTTACGAATAAACATTTAATCAAAATATAAGAGTTACAAAATAATCAAGATTCAAAAGTGGGGATTGTTCCTCAGCCGGTCGAAGATTTTCTTGAAAGACTCAAGTCTTTGTTGGGTAAAGCGCTTGGCACCTTCGAGGATGGCAACTTCACCTTTGAGTTGCTCAGCCGTTTCTGTTTCAGCAAGGCCCTTGTTAAGAAGTTCTTCGAATCGATTCCCAAAGGTGTTGGACTCGTAGGCAATTTGTTCTTCTTTGGGCCTCTTTGATCTTAGCCTGAAGTTCTTGAATCTGTTTCTCCCAGAGGAGGATGGATTGAGATTGAAGCTCATAGTCAGCTCTAGCTTGCTTAATATGCGTGACTTGCTCTTCAGCTTCTTTCGAAAGCTTCGAAGCATGTTCATAAGCAGCATTCATTGAAGCTCTTTTATCTTGGACTTTATTTGCAGCAGATTCATCCCGGAGGAGGCATCGGTCACATTATCCAACAAAGGCGAAGTTCGAGCAGGATGGTACTAACTTCCAGAGCGGTAGTGAGGTCAACTTGGTTCAGTAATCCCTTCATGATGAAACAGGCGGTACTATCTTGTTTAAGCACTTCGAATAGATCCACATCAAGGATTGTTTTTCTAATTCTATGAAGAAGTACAACCCTATCATTAGAGGGCATTGCATTAGAGGTCGAACCAGCACCAGTCGTAGAAAGTGGAATATCCCTTTGAGCCAACTTAGCCTTCATGTACCCAATAGGGTCATTTCTTTTCAAATTGGCTAATTCCTCTTCAGCTGTTTGGGGCTGAGAAGACCCAGGAAGTTCCATACGTAATGGAGTAACATCCATTTCGAAGTCAATTTGCTCATTAGTACGAAGACCATCACCGTCATTATTGACGTTTCCATCATCTTGTTCATCATCAGTCAAATCCACCACCTCGATGTCATCATTCTGATCACCATCAGCATCAGACCCTGTCCTTTCGCTCGAACCTTCTTGAGCGTCTTCTCCTTCTTCATCCTCAGACCTTCCCTCGCTAGAATCTTCACTCTCTTGAGAGGCAGTGGTTCTTTCCTCTTCAGTTTGAGGTATTTGTTCACGCTCTTGAGGGATTCCTGGAGGGGATTTTGGGTGAAGAGCCTCTGGAGGCACTTCTGTAGCGTCTTCAGGCATTATTGCATTGGTCTCCTTGAGAGGAGGCGAAGTGCCTTGATCATCAGGTCGATCAGAAGCTCCAGTTGGGAGTGCCATGTTAGAAGAGCCTCTGTTTTGCACTGGATTATTCGAATCCCCATGAGGAGAAGAGTGAATTGGAGCGGATGCTTGCGGAGGAGGAGTCGAAGTGGTTGGGATCTGGGTCGAATCATCCTACATAGATAAAGAAAGATTAGAAACGATAACTAAGTGCGAATAATCATTTTAAGAATTGAAGTAAACTCACATGGGTTATCCGTAGATATGTTCTGTCTATATGTTCCAACATTACGTTGGAGGTCGAAGGTGGAATTTTGGATTGGTGTGAGGAACATCTCTTGAATCAAGTCCGAGACGTCGGTATCCTTTGTACGTTTTCTTCTTTTCTTCTTCAAAGCCGTTGGAGAACTTTCTCCGCTTTGAGAGTCCTCCCAATGGTGCTAGTTTTTCTCTTTTTGGAGTGGTTGGAGGAAGTTTACTGCGAAATGGAACAAAGCATAATTTAAACTTAAGTTACGAAAAATCGACCTATTTGAAATACCGGGATAAAATTTACCTTGAATCGGAGCAGTTGTTGTGGGTGGTGTGATTTGAGTAGTTGTTGGAGTGGGTGCAGCGGTGTTCGTTGTTGTAGTTGCAGGATTGATTGTTGGAGTCACTTCGGGCACACCATCATTTGTCTCGTGGGATTGTTGAGGCTGTTTCCTTGGTCTTCGATGCGGTAGTCTTGATCCTGAGGGCTGGAAATCGAAGCAATTAAAACGAAAAGTTAAAACAAAGAAAGTAATAAATATTTGGGATTTCCCAATCATTCGCACCTGTGCCCTCATTCGAAAGAATCGACATGGCGGAAAGGTCATAGCGAAGATGTCCTGGGAAATTATGAAGCCAGTATCGAGCCCATGTCACAGTCTCAGATGGCTTTGGTTTCTTGTGGGATTTATATTTGAGCATTTCGCTGCAAATTAACCACCAAGGATATGGAGGAAACCAAGCCAGAGCCAATTCTGAAGTAGGTAGTTTTGGAAATCTAGGTGGATGCATTTCGGTGCCAACCTATACCTATCCTCGGTGTGACCACGAAGGAAGTTGGAACTTAGAAATTTTTCTTTAAATTTTTCCCTCAAGGTTTGAGCAGCTCGATATCTGATGGTTTGCGGTAGCGTGGGATCATAAGTAGTTTGAAGTAAGTCCAAAGCTTTAATCTCTTGGCGTGGGTCAACATACCTTTCTTTTATGTACTGCACATCGAGCGCAGGTCGGTTTAGCTTGAATGGTAAGAGTGTCAAACATATAAGATTGATAGAATTTAATCCACCAATCTAGAAAACTCTTTGAAGATAAGGGAGCTGGTTCGAAAGGGATTAAGTTGAATTGGGCGAACTCTTGATATTGTTCTTGTTGAAGCTTGGCATCTCTGGCTTTAAAAGTTTGACCAGAGGTAATGGCGCTTTGAGTTTGGAACAAGGGTTCAGGTATTAATTGACACAGACCAAATTGTCTCGAAATGAAGTTAGGTTGATAGGCAAATAAGAGGATCTGGTTCTTGGTCGGAGTAATTCTTGAGGAGATTAGTCTTGGTAATAAAAAGGCCTTCCAGATATCTTGGATTTCCTTGCTTTTAGCAGCCTCCGAAAGAGACATAGTGAACCATGATGGTCCATGAGTCCTCGACGCAAAAGGCGCCATAGTTTCTTCAAATTTATGCTGTTTGGAGAGAAGCATAATGTACTTTGAAAATGAAACCTGGAAATCGGCCTTGTCATCACTAGGAGTCAGTCTCCTCAGCCTCGTGCCCTCAACGTTTCGATCAACTATCTCTGGATCTTGCTCATTAATAGTATCTGCAGTGGAGAGCGAAGACTCGAACATAGCATTTAGCCATAACTGGAGCAACCAGAAGGGACCAGCTAACAAGATGTTCTTGGAGGTATGAGATTTCAAGCTCGAAACAGCTGATCTCAGGCTCTCATAAAGGTCAACTAGCAGGAGTTCACTTAAGTTAATCCTCCTGTTCTCATGCAAATCTCTTGCTAGAGGAATGAACCTACTAGCTACCTGAAGTGACCTGCTGCAGAAAACGTATCTTGATAGCCAAAGAGTAAGGAAGGCAATGTGTTCAACATCGGAGACACTATCACCTTTTGTATGGTAATGACTAATGAATTTAGAGAAGCTGGCTAGTTTGATATCAAAATCAATAATACTTGAATGTTCCTCAGCATCAGGAACATATGTTTCCCCTACTGGTGTTAGTCCAGTGATGGCAGTTATGTCGAAGAGTGTGGGTGTGATCATCCCTCCGGGGAGGTGGAAGGTATTATAGGTGCTATCCAAAGGATGCGAATAACATAGGATGATTGTATGTGAGCTTTGGTTTGGATAATTTCGAGAAATTATAGATACCTAATTCCTCCCAGATGTGACTTCTTAACTTCTACTTTGGCGAACCGGTTCGATATGCTACATCAGCAGTTGGACAAGATCGAAATGGTTTAAAGTTGTTTTTAACATAGTCCAGAATGAAAGGATCTTTTGGGGTAGTCATAGGAGTTTCTACGTCCTTTGGAGCAACAGATCATTGACATTATCAGTTCCTACCCTAGGGGTTTCCATTGTATTGAATAAAGGTTTGAAATCGTAACAAACAGGAAATATGGTTCGTGTATCCTTAAGAATCTCAAAAACCGTAAGAGGACCCATTAGGGCAAATCTCTTTCCAGAAGCGTTAGTAGGGATTAATACCTGAGAGGAGTATAAGAGCTCTTGCTCTTTGGAGATTCCCTGGGGTATAAGTACAGATTGACCTTGGTGAGTGCCAACCTTGCTTTCCAAAATTGTTCCGGTGTTCTTATTCTTCTTCTTAGAAATCTTTTTTACCTGGGATGTTGATGAAGACATTGTTGGGGTTTTGATTAAAGAGATTAGGGTTCTTTAGAAAGAGAGGAAAAAGAAGATTCAGAGTGTGGAAAAAGTGAAAAGACTAAAGTTTGTTTGGTTTTATAGTGAGGAAGTGGAAACACTCATCAACTAATGCCAAGTTACGTGGGAGACGTGGGTTGGATACACGGTGAGGTGGCGTGAAGTCAGTATTGGTAATAAGCATGATTAAAGGTGATCATTGCTTTTAATAAATGCACCATACCGTGGTTACTGTGTGAAAGCGGTTCGGAAACCCAGGGGTCATCGTGATTGACATAATGGAAATCTTGTACAGGGTCATAATTACTCAGGGTCACATCAAAATCTTGTAGATATATTTAAAATAAGTATTTCTTAAAAAGGGATTCGAAATACATATTTTAAAGGGGCATTTTGTTAGCTGAAGAGTTTGATATCTTGTGATTCGAAGAAGGTTCATGGAGCTTGAGATGAGATGATGTTAAAGTATTCAGGGGAACATAGTGAATGTCATAGTTTGGAAAGAAAAGAATTAGCCCTTCGAATGGATGTATTGAGTTCCGGAGTGTCGAACGGAAATAATGGTGATATGTGTAAAACAAGCTTCGATCGGGCAATAGAATTGTATCAGAGGAAATGGGTTCGAAATCGAAGTGAGTGATACATTTGAAATTCAAAACGCGAGCGGGATAAAAGGGAGTTGAAGCTTGAAAAGCAGTTCGAAACGTGGAAGCAAGAGAAGCATGGTGTCTGCATGTTCTAAGCGTGGCAAGATCTTATGGGTCGAGACCGTTATGGTCGAATTAGTATAAATAGGAGTCTTAATGTTAGGATTTCGTGTGTCATATCTATTGTACTAAAATTCAGTCACATTCAAAATACCACATGGCTAGGGAAACGAATGCACGAATGATGTACGTATGATTGCACCAAAGCTTTATTATTCAACAATGTATCTTTATCCTTCCAGTTTAACTTTATCTTGCATCAATGTCTTTTAAGTTTCTTTACTTTCAAAGTCATTTCATTTAAATGCTTTTTCTACCATCGCTGAAGTTCTTTACTTTTCCAAAATCTTTTACATTAACATTATTTCCCATAAAGCTTTTATACATTTGTTTACATTCTGTCTTTTACGTTTGTGATTACTTTTAAAATCTTTTACACTTTAAGAGTTTATTTGAATATTGCTGCATTTATATACTTTCTTGCCATTTCGAATTTGAATGCTCTCGTTTGTTCGAACCAAATATACATCATTTACTTGATCATATCACTAAGTAATCGAAACGTACTTGAACCTATACAAAACATCCAAAAACAAGTCTCAAATATGGATCTCTATCTTAAGTTCATACCAACGGCCGATACCCCATAGGATCAATCTAGTCGATCCTGCAAGTTACCAGAGGGATTGAATAACATAACAGTTATAACGCTTATTCAATAGTTTGGAAGACTAGCGGTTGTTTCACCAGAAATCACTGTGAACAGTTCCTTGATTCAATTGAGCACGAAAATTCCAACTAATTTTTGAGAATTTACATCAATAGAACTAAAAACAAGTTTGCTCAATGAATCAAACAACAATAATTATCAAGAGATCACATGGTAAAAGATGAAGATCAACACTCACCACTTGCAGATCTTGAGAAAAATTTGCAAGAGTAACACTTCATATAAATTCACTTCAACTTCAAAAATCAGAATCACAAGCCTAGATCTAAAGAATTGAAGAAGAAAAAGAGTTTGGATGGAGGTTTAGCTCAAAGAATTAGCAAATTCCAATGAAGAATTTACTAATCTTTATAAAGAAGAAAAAGTTTTGAGTGAATTGGGAGAATTGGGGAAAATGAGATAATGGGGAGAAATTTTGACAAGGTGTATTTGACTATCAAAAGCTTGAAATTTGAATGAGAGGATGCCTCTATTTATAAGGTTTTGGTTTGGGAATGAGTGGTGGTTTGGAATTTGGTTTGGGTAGGGAATTAGGCTTGAAAAATGAAGTTGGAGCCAAATTTGAATCAATTGGTAATTAATTTTGATATTAAAAGAAAATAAAAAATGAAATTGGAGCCCAAGCCCACAAACTTGAAAATCGACGATCAGTGAGAATCGATTGCACTGAGTTATTTTTTTTGAAATCGATTGCACTCTAGTCAAAATCAATTTGACTGAGTTATTTTTTTTTGAAATTTTCCTAAAATGATCAGTGAGAAATCGATTGCTCAAATATGCAAATTGATTGCACTATGTTTTTTTTGAAACATTGGTTTTAAATCAAGTTTGGGGGAAAAACCACCGGAAAAACTTACACTCTCCTGATGTCTTGGCTTGATACCTAAAAAATACAAAATAAATAGACAAGTAAATATTTTTGGTATTTTAATCATAGGAACCTTTTAAGTATGATGAACACATGTGCTAGTAGTTTAATTGGAATCATATAATAATTATGATAGTGAATTTAACATGTAGTCTGTAGTAAACAAATAGCCATAGCAGAATAAAATAGCAGAACGAGTAATATTAGTAGCAGACTAGTTTTGTTGAGAGTAATTCCTATTCAGAACTCCTAAGGATCAGTCAGAAGTTTTGATAGTCGAGCGAGCGATCGTCGAAGTTCGATGGTCGACGGCGATCGTCGAAGTTCGATAGTCGAGCGAAGCGATCGATCAAGTTCGATGGTCGGAAGCGAAGCAATCGGTTAAGTTCATTGGTCGAGCATAAGCAATCAGTCAGAAGTTCTGATGGTCAGAAGCAAAAACTTCTGATATTGCCTCCAAAAGGATTCAATATAATAGAATAATTTTAATAATGCAGGGAATAGAAACAGTCCCAAAATTTAGACAGTAGCAAAAATTAAGCGGTATATTTAGTTGCTCTGAATTGAATGAAAATTTACCGGGTAACTAAGATTAATTAGTAGATAATTGTGGTGGTGTTGTTTTTTGTGAAATCATGTGAAATATGCTAACTAACAGTACCAGTTAGCCGAATTAAGAGGTATAATTAATTGTCCGGAATTTAATAAAAACTGGCAGGGTAATTGAGAAAAATTAGTAGGCGGATTCTGTTAATTTATTTTGTTGGAATTGTGTTGAGTACGCGGTGTTGTTATTTTGTTTGTGAATCATCAGGGAAGTGTATTGTTAAAATGTATGTTGTTGTTGATTTATGCGAAGTTGCATGATGTTTCTATGTTGATATAAATTTTGTCGTGACGTGATGATGTTTGTGATGTGAAGATGAATAACGTTGTTGTGAATTGCTGTTGATTATGTTAATAACTTACTGATGATATGTTGATGAAGTTGTAGGCCTGTGGCAAATGTTGAATAAGTTGAACTGTTTTGATTTATGGACATGTTTGATCTAAGTTGATGCAATTGATGCATATTTTAAGTTGTTATTGTTGTGTTGTTGTGTGTTGTTGTTGTTGCAATGTTATGTATTGGTTGTTGAAGTTGATGTCGCATGGCATACATTGCATTATTAAGTTGGCCTTGATGGCACCACGTTGAAAGTTGAAGGCTTATGCCTTGGCCTTGATGACACCACGTTGAAGGCTTATGCCTTGTGCCTCGATAACCTGACATGATTTTAAGTTGGGAGTTTACTCCGATGGATCCACATGCATGTGCATTGTTTAGAGTCACATTATAAGTGAATTCGTTGTTGGTGATGTTATTGTGATAATGTTGGTGATCGTGTCGTGATGATGATTTTGTTGCAATATGTTGTTGGTGACTTAATGTGAGTTTATGTTAACATTGTGTTGTGACAGGTATTATTGGGAAGCTACGAAAATAGTAATTATAACTGTTATTATAATTGTTGTTATTTACTATGTTGTTTTGTTGATTGTTATGTTGTAGTTGGTTGAAGCGGTGAATATTGTATGATTCTAGATCTAATATATTAGTTATCATACTTTTGCTTATATTTTTCGATATCTCACCCTTTCTATTTGTTCGTCGTTACCTTTATAATGGTAACGTGCAAGTATCCAAGAATGAAGAATTAGTCGTTGTTAGTTCAAGTTGGTGTCTTGCTCTGATACGTAGCACTCAGGGGGAATGTTCTGTCTATATCGTTCGTATTGTTGATTCTTGTTGTCATTAGTATAATTGTTGAACCTTATGCAATGTTGTGAAATAAAAGTTGTTCAGTATTTTGGAAGTTGAACATGATGTTTCTAGTTATTTTGAGTGAATAAAGATGATCAATTGTTTTAAGTTGTATGACTCATGAATTTCCGCTGCGTAATAAATAAAAGTTTGTTTTGTGTCCAAAGATGATGTAAGTTATTATATGACCCTCCGATTACTAAAAGTGTTATGTATCTGTTATAATAAGTTTTATGTATTGTTTTAAAGTTGAAAATGTGGCATCCCATGTTTTGTTGAAAATTTTAATTACTCTGATTTTCGATATATTTTCCGAGTAGAATTTGTGGTGTTACACTATGAGGTGCATCAATAAAAATCATCTCCGAAATACCCTTTCTTTTTCTATAGGACGCTGCTAGGTGAAACTTGCAGAGCTCGTTACGATAAAAAACCATGTATCTTCGTGTATATGGGCGATCTAAATTATAGTCCACTAAGTTTTTCATATAATTTTTTGGGTCATGTTACAAACTTCACATCATATGTTGTTGAATGTAAGTTTATCCTCACTTTTCTTGAAATATGGAAACATGAGACAAATAAATTCCATTATCAAACCAATAAATGCACTATGACACTCAAGGACGTGCACATGTTTTTCGATCTCCTTATTGATGGTAAGAAAGTTAAGGCCCAATTAACATAGATGAACAAATATCCTAAGAACTATTCAATAATCTCTTGAAAAAAATGATACGAGGGTTCAACGTATTAAACTTTTCTTGGCTTAAAAAAACTATAAAATAATTTAATATTTAACAAAATGTATTATGAGGAAGAAAAAATAATTAAAATTAGGATTTACATAATGCTACTTATATGTCTATTTATTTTTGAATAGTTTGAGTTGTGATGTACATATAATTTATTTACCTTTTTTAAAAGATATTTACCTTTTTTAAAAGATATGTATAAAATAGGTTCGTATAGTTAGATATATGTTTGTTTGAAATTTATTTATATATCTTTAAGTAAAACCACATAAGTAGATGTGCATACCTATATTGGATACACAGTCTTGCTCCAAGCATGAGAATAGTCAAAAATGCCTTCTCTTCCCCCAATAAATCACCTTGCTTTCATATTCCCTTATGCAACAAAGAAAGTTTCTAACTTGATAAATATATACATTTATTTAATTCATACTATTTAATCTCATCTAATAATATTTTAATTTTTTTTAAGGTTGTCGGCTATTGGGAGGGATTATTATATCGTGGCTTATCGAGAATTTATAAATTACCTAGGAACAAATGATATATAACCACTAAAGTAACATTACATAATATATTTTTAATATTAATTTTTAATAAACTAACAAATAAATTTTATGCATCAACATATTTGAAGGTTGTATATGGATCACGCTACTACGAAAAACTCATTTAACAACGGTTGAAAAATACATATAACTATGCATGTCCATGCGTTTTTGTGTAGAGTGTTATTGTAAATTCCTTACTAACAATCACGGTGATGAGACTGTTGTAGTATACCGAAAAGTATGCATGATATCACAACTGTTATATTTAACAATCGTTGTGATATATGCGGTACTGGATTCGAGACCCAACAACAGTAAATAAATTACATTAAATATCAGTTAATATAGAAAACCATTGTGGAACGTATTCATATTTTGCTATATACCAATATATATTGCTTCTTTTACCATACACCTCATTAAAGAAATACAACCATTAAAATTGGTAAAGAATTATATAATATTAAAATTAAACTATTCTTAAAAACCAACTTAAATACACCATTGTATTCTGAATTGCATGAAACTCATCATGCACATTTTATGTTCTTTAACACATATATGGTTCAATGGTAGGATTTCTTCAATGCATCGATATCTTTTATTATTGTTTACCTCATCATCATCGCTTATCATTGTGTTTGTTATGATGACTTATCATCATAACAATCAGGATATTAACAATCACGATAATAAACGACGACGAGGTAAAGTAGATTTGTAAATATTGATGTATTGAAGGAATTAGACCAATGAACCATATATTATATGTTAAAGAATATAAAATGTGTAGAATGAGATGCATGCAATTCAGAAAATATTGGTTGATATAGGTTATTTTTCAAATACATCATAGTTTTCAAATTATAAGCTTCTATGTCAATTTAAATGATTAAATTTTCATTAAAAAGTTAGTGAAACATACAATATACATAGTATATAATAAACTAAACTTAATCTACTGTCAACCTGTATAAGAATTTAAAGAACAAAACATTGTTAAGTAACAAGAAGCTTTTTTCTTATGACTTAGCGACATTTCCTTCTTGTTTTGAGAATATTTGTCAACAAAAATAGCTTACAACAACACAACAAATACATGCAACACAATAAAAAACTTGAATTTTAGCAATAAAGCATTAAACATACAGTATCACAAAATATATTAAATTGTTTCAAGAACTCACTTTTTTTTAAAAGTAATTGTGGAACTATGAAGTTCATCTAGTTCAGGAAGCAATGAAAAATAATTACAAGGTTTATGAAATTTCCACAATGATTTCACACTTCTTGTAATTTTTCCATTGATACACAAGTCATATGTACCTTATCAACTCATACTATACGCTTGCTACAACCATCATCCTCACCTTGTATCATCCCTTAACCTGAAAGAGTACGCAACAAACTTCAACCATGAACATCCTCTCCATACAACAAATAGCCATAAAATTACTCTTTTAAATGCCAACAAAACCATGAATTTTTCCGTATCTCTTTTCTAACAGAATCTTACACGTATCAACTTTCCACAAGTACAAAAGCCTTATTGCTACAATGCTGAAGTTGAAACCAACCTAAAACCATAATCCAGTGAAGAGTTAAGATAGGTCAAAAGATATAGTAAGAGAAAGTACCATCTTCGCCATTGTCGTAGTTTGCATCTGACGTTGTTCAGTTCAGGTATCCTTTAAACATCCTTTAAGAGTGTTATGTTTAGGATTTTTCTTAGAGAGAATCGGCTGTTATGAAATGGGCGACAAATAATTTTGTTTATATATAAATAAAATATCATTTTTCATCACGTTTGACAAGAAGATGTGTGATGTTATATTATTTTAAATAAAAAACAAAATAAAATTATCACAACGGTTCAATAACAACACTATGATGATATATTATTTAAAAAATAATTTACGTTAAAGGAATAAAATATTTGAGGGTGCCGAGGTTCGAACCCATGAAAACTTGATTTTATTATCACAATGTGTTACCTAACCATTATTATATCCTAATAATTTATAATTAATAAATAAAGAAAAATGTTACGAACATGAGTTTAGAGATGTAACCACGGTGTTTGGAAGAACTGTGGTGACTTTGGCGTTATTATTTGCATGTTTTATAGTAGTGTCAACAATATGCTTATGAAAGAGATGAAGTCAATGCAACCATATGGATAGAAACAACATAAATTATCATGTTTACTACTGTTGAAATGCAACAGAGTGATTGTGTTAAACTAGAGTTTGACATGCATCATAACATCCAGATCCATTAAGGTGCTTTATAAAGTACCACAAAAGTAAAGTGCCAGATCAATGGTCATTAGACCATTGGAAAGACTTCGATAAGGTAGAGTATCGTTAATGGAGAAACCACCATAACTTTGTCATGGTCGACTATATTATGGCAAACGAATGTAAACCAAGTCTTTAATGTATGGTATTGTTTAGATCAATTACAATTTGTTTTTTTTGTCTGAACCTACATACTTAATCCAACCACATGAATAATCATCATCATTAAACTCCTAACACAACCAACAACAAAGTTACACCCATTTCCAAATGCAACAAAAACACCTAACCACACAACCTTTCATTAACACCCAAAATAAATCATGTCAAACACGCAATCACAAAATAAAGAGTATATCTCTTACTACCAATAATAAACACTAACCACCCAACCATCATAATCATATCAATACGAAAGTGGATTTATGATATTTAACATTTTGTAACTTTCATAATTTTAGTGTAAATTTGAAAATGGATGGATAATAGAGAAAACAGTGGTTATGACAGAGATAGAGAGAAAGGTACCAAAAGCACCAAATTTCGAAGATAGTTAATTCCTCCCCGTACCAATACAAAAAAGAAACACCCCAGCTAAACATAAACTTATAAACATCACAACAACAAAATCTTCGTTTCCCCGACCAAACATTCACACAAAAATTCACCACTCCACCAAAACTACTATCGTCCAATCATTACCACATCAACCCAAACAACAACACAACCAAACTATGATCAAGTTAATAAATTAATTATGTTTGATTCATGCATCAAGACTTATTCTTAGCCACCTCATCAGAACCAACTAAAACCCCAACGACCATCCGTATCTCGTCCGTGTGGAATGAGTGGTCACTTCAATGTACTGCACGGTCAATAATGTAGAAATTTTTTTTTATATTCTAATTTAAATTATATTCCATAAATATTTTATTTTATTTATTATTAATTAACAATTTGTTAAAATTAAAATATTGATTAAATATTTATAATTATATTAAATAATTATTTAAAATACTAATTTATTAAATAAAATAAATAGGAGATTTATCATGCAACTCGTTCCTCTATTACATAACAATTCTATGAAAAATATTTTTCTTACACCTATAGTTACACTTACATTATATTTCATTGTTTACCGATACACTGAACAATAAAATATTATAATAATAAAATAATATTTTAAAAAATATATAAAAAAGTATTTTTTATTTATTTTAAATTACGAGATTAACCAATTTCATCACTTTATTAGTTATGTTTTTAATATTTTATTAACCAAATTTATTTTAATACTAAAAATTATTTTTAATATATGGCTGTTTATTAACCAATTTCATCACTTCATCACTTCATTAACTAACATTTTACATTTCATTAACCAACATTTTACATTTCATTAATCAATTTAATTTTGTTGCTAAAAAATATTTTTAATATCTAGAGATTTATTAATCTATTTCATCATTTCATTAACAAAATTTTGATTATTTATAAATCAATTTTGTTTTATCATTAAAGTCACTTTTGCAGTACTGTTCATAATTTCATAAGCGTTGTTTAAAAATGTTGACTTTATAAATACGGTAAATATTATTTTAATTTAAATAGTGATGTAAATTGTAGTGTAGGAATAGCATCATGTAATTCTATTTCTTTTTACACCAATCATAAAAAGAATAACAAATATAAGACTTACCTCCAATCGCCTACCACCACTAAAGTGTTTAGTGTTTAAACATTTTTACATTAAACACTATTTTCTCCACGTCAGGGACCGCATTAGTAAAGATAAGGGTTAAGTATGTTTTTGGTCCTTCTAAATATCTCAAACTTCATTTTAAGTCCTTTTAAATATTTCTTTCAAAGAATGATCCTCCTAAAAATTTGAATTTGAATTTTTGGTCCCTCATGAAAAAATCGTAGCTAAAATGGTCTTTAATGTCGTAGCTAAATGAAAAACTTTTGCTAAAATCGTCACTAAGTTGTAAAACTCATCGCTAAAACCATTGCTAAGTTGTAAGAACTGTCGCTAAAATTGTTGCTAAATTGTAAGAACCGTCGCTAAATTGCAGGAGAGGTAAGTTAAAATTTAAATTTTTAAGAGGACCATTCTTTGAAGAAAAATTTTAGAGGGACTAAAAATAAATTTTAAAATATTTAGAAAGATCAAAAACATATTTAACTTTAAAGATAATATTGTTCCGTTGCCGATCCATACACCAACTTACAGCAATCCATATATCTCCAGCTCTCTCATAGGAACATTTCCTTTGAAGGATGTTCGACAGCTGCATATATATTGGGATTTAAGTTAAAAGTTGGTTACTTTGAGGATTAGGTTGAAAAATTGATAAAAAAATTCTTAGAGGACCCCAAAATTTTTGTTATTGAATGTGTCTGTAAATTTGGATTAAAGGTCAAAGTGAGCATGATAATAATTTTGCAACAACAAGACAGCATTGGAAATGTCAGTCACGCACACACATGCATGACATATGAGTGTAAGTTGTGTGACAAATAGGTAAACCATGAGAAAAAGTTAGTAAAATAAAAGTTTGCCGGACAAAGTTTTGGTAGTACTGATTAAGCAAAAGGCTGAAAATATTACAGCCTTTCATGATTTTTTGTTTTCAGTATATCTATCTAGAGTTTATTTGTCCCTTAAATTGAAAATTAGCAAATTAGTGAAACCTTGATAAGAATTAAGATACTAGTAGTACAACCTATATGTGTCACATGGTGCTATTGTAGCACACCTATGAATGAGGATGAGTGAGTTTCTAATTATTGTACATTGAAATGTAGTTCAGTGATACAGGTTTAAAGCAATTATGTGTCTGTGATGATACTTTATTTGAGTACAAAGTTGACTCAATTTCTCCGGAAACTATCACCCAGGAAATAACAATCTCCTCCATCACGGGTATGAGTTTTATTTTATCACCTTAGTCCTTTCTCTTTTCATATTTATGCTCTTTGTGATGTATTCTGAAAGTGGATCACTGCCATTTTGTTTGGATCAAGAGGGAAGTCAGGTGGAAGAAGTAAGCACCCTAGAAAAAAAACTAATTTTCTTTTAATGATATACATGTCAGATATGTTAAAGTTACTTGAAAATATATATGTTAGAAAAAATTGCGTAATGTTTACTATTATGAAAGAAGATACAGCCAAAAATTATATATAAGATTAAAGTTCTTTTAAGTCCTATCTCACTTAGTTTTATGAAAAAAGAGGGAGTTCAAGACTATATATAGAATTTAAGTTTTTCGTTTAAAAATTTACCAGTTAAAAGTACTTTAAATTTGTATTCGATTTTTTAATATTGTTTCTTATACTCTTATTTTAGAGTGTTTAGTTAAATATATGCTTTGGAGAGTGTGAGTGTATTGGGGAATTAGGATAGTTGAAGATACTTGATGTGTTATAACAATTTTTACATAGTGTTATTCTCTAGTTGTCTTTTGATAATATAACCGTGAGAAAGTTGGATGCAAGTGTGTGTGATTAAAGTCTTACATTGTTTATAAATATCTGAAATGTTGGATTTATAAGAGATATGACTCATTTACCTAATACCTTACGGTTTTGGATGGATATGTGGCGCATTTCTCTCACGTGGTCCTGAAACATTGGTCCTGTTGGTTTTACCGACTCAACCGAACTCCCCAACAAGTGGTATCAAGAGTGTTGATTTGATGGATATAAATTTTTTTAGTATGCTCTGTGGTTGCAGTTTTGTCTGATCTTCCACATCAAAAAACAAATATTATACTCTGTGTTGTTTGAGAAAATTTTGTTTCGATGCATGAAAGATTTTTCCGACAATGTCAAGTTTTTCAAGTGCAATGAAAATTTACTTATAGAAATTTGATGGAAGAATCAATTTTTCCAAGTGAAAAATTCAAGTCAAAGATGTTTTGCTACAATTAGGATTAAACTAGGGGTTGAAAGGAAACATTTCCAACATGGACAACGAGATGTTGGAGGAATTAGATTTGAGATTTTGAGTACAATCCACATGTTTTTGTTTAAGAATATTCTTGCGAATGTTTTTGGTACGTCGTCAGGCAAAGAGCTTTGGGAGAAACTTGAAGTATCAAATTGGTTGTTGTTGTCGAAAAAGTTGTTTCATAGCTTGCGTATGGATGAACATACAAAAGTATTTGATCATCTAAGTGTTCTCAATTGTATTGTTTCTGAATTAGAAGCTATTTTAGTCAATATTAAAGATGAAGATAAAGCTTTGAGACTCATCTGGTCTCTTCCATCATCCTATGAACATATCAAACTTGTTTTGATATATTGGCAGAAAACTTTAAGTTTTGATGAAGTTGCTAGTAAAATTATTTCTGAAGAATAATACTTCATCAAACTAAGTTTTGGTTGCTAGAGGGAGGTCATATGTGAAGAAAAATAACGAAACAGGTGTGGGATGTTGAAAATATGAAAATATTAGACATATAAAGTATAAGTGTCCTGATAGGGCAGCGTCAGTGAAGAGCTCTGAGTAAAATGTTAACAATGTCTCTTGCACTAGGAGAGAGGTTGATCTTCTTTGAAAATTGAGAAATGTGCCCTCATGAGACTTTCGTTGTCATGGAAAAGAATGAGTTATTGTTACTGAATTAACACATGGACATTGATGTAAAGTGTGTTGTGAGATTATGTTAATGGTTGAAGAGCTTTCTATCAACATAAAAGTTGCACCATGAAATTTCAACCTGGTTTTGACATGTGATAATTCTTGAAGTGGTTTAGCTTCAAGTGAAGTATACTATTCTTTTATGTGGAGTATGCTAGTTTTTAAAACTATGAGTTTCGATAAAGACAATGTAAATTTTTTTTGGAATGGTGTAGCTTCAAGTAACTATACTTTCTATGATGAATTATGAGGGAGTCCAAGGCTATATATATGATTCAAGTTATTCATTTTAAGATGTACTTGTCAAAATCACTTTAAGTTTGTATTTGACTTTTTATGTTTTCTCCTATACTTTTATTTTAGAGTATTGTGAGGAGTAGTTAAATATTTGTTTTGAAGAGTGCGAATGGATTAGGATCTTGGGATGGCTAAGAGTACTCTATGGGTTGTAACAATTTTCAGATAGTGTTATTCTATGAATGTCACTTTTAGTTACCGATTTAGTGACAAAAAAATCTGGTCATTGTAGAGACCGAATTAACCATCAAAATTTTGAAATTCATCGGTCCACTTTAAGAGGTCGTTAAATTGGTCACTAAAATACACCAGTCACCGATTTAACGACTAAAATTTTATGAATGTCTATTCTGTCTCGAACAAATATTTTTAATATAAATTACATTTACACAAATAAATCAGAGACCTAGGTTTTGGTCACTAATATTTTTTTTATTTTTTTTCTATTTTATAATTATCTTTATTATGTTATCATTGTCCTTCAAATTTGTTTTTCAATTTTTAATATTTAGTAAAAGTTTCATTTTTATAATGTTTTTACAAATAAAATATATTTTTATGTAAAAACATATTATTTTATATTTATGTTTTTCATAAAAATAAATTTTATTTTCCTTATACTGTTATATGTGTATAATTGAATTGCATAATATAATTATATTTTATATACTAATTTTCTCAAAATTGTTTACAAATAAATTATTTGACATATAACAGCAAATAGAAATAAATTATTATAATTTTAATTATAATAAATTATTTTGCTTATACAAAATTGTTTAGAAATAAATACTTATATATTTTAATATAATTTATTTATATACTTTTATATACTTATTTATAATTATATTTAAATAATGTGCTATTATAAAGAAAAAATATTTACAATAGCACTTTCAGATATTATAGGATACAAACAATGCAATTTGGATAGCACTTTGAGAAAAAACGTTATTATTAAACTTCATTAAGACAACACTTATATAATTATTAAATGGTGTAGTGGTAAGGTCTTATAAAAATTTCCGAAAGCCATGAGTTTGACTCTTGAGTGTCACAAATTTTAATTTTAATTTTAAAAAAATTGATCCCTAATATCGGTCACTAAATTCGCCGTTGAAGCTTAACAACTGGTATTTTTCTACCAAAATGTGACGGTCGTTAAACGGTTTAGTGATCGATTTTTAAATTTTTTCAATATTTAATTCGGTCATTAAAAATGAATTTGTAGTAGTCGTGTGATATTTTCTTCGGTTTTAGAGTTTTCCACGTTAATGTTAATATTTTGTGTTGTTATTTTGTTCCTCTTAAGGTCTAAGTTAATTTCTTAGCCTTGAATTTACCTCTGTCGTGGAAGCCTTGGTAATTCACAAAAGGAAGCACATTAGTGATTTCTTTAACAGATTTAGCATGATGAATTAAAAGTCGTTAAGCACTAATATGTAAGAAAAATTAAAATTAAGAAAATATCTCATTTGCAAGGTCGTTGACAACATTTTATACAAGCAAATGGTGGGCATTCTTGAAGCGTACTTGCAATTCTAAACCTGATATATGCATGTCACTGTCCAGGAGTGGTGAGAAAATTTAACTAGTAACTTAAAATACCATATATGTGAGTAGTAAAATGACAGATATATATATTATGGACATAATATACAATACCATCTTATTTCTTAAACCAGATGAATCTGTTTGGTTTTTGTGGCTCAGACTGGCGTGTATGTGTGCTTACGGTGTTCCATTCTTCAATTTATGGTTCTCCAAGAAGAAAACAATGGTGGATCATTTTCTTCTAAATCTAAGTATATATCAAATATAAATGAAACTTGTTAAGGAATAAGGTTGCAACCTTTGTTGATTGAGATGAAGATAAGTAAAGAGGAAGAAGTGAGACCAATGGTTGACATCAAGAGGAAAAAAAGGATTAGCTGACATATGTTTTTACCAAGCCACTCAAGTTTGAAAAAATAAAATAAATGGAAATAATGGTAAATGTAATTAGTTTAGCGAGTTTAAATTAAGAGTAAATATTGAAGTATAATTCAAGTATATAAGGTGTTAGTTAAATTACTTATTTTACGAGTAACTGACTTGCTAAAACTATAAGTTTATTGTGTCTTAGTATTTTTAAGTCCGGTGAGTTTTTATCTAAATAATAAACATTGATTCATTAATAAATTTATAATAAGAGAATTCTTTAAAGATTAAGAATGATGAATAAAATTGATCAAAAGGGGCCACAAGCCACCCAAATATATATTAAATAAGAGAAGTTGTAGAGATACAAAAATTAATGGTGGAATAAAACAAAAAACTCCTTAATGAAAAACTCTATAACAAGGAAGATCATGGACTTCATAGCAAAATCCATAAGAAAATCCCTATGCACAACATCTCAAAAAGTAAAGTTTTGAACAGTTATACCAACTTTAGCAAGCATATATGCGCATTTGTTACCTTCCCTAAAAATGTGTGTTGCTAAAAAAGACATAGATCTAATGAGGTGAATAGAACTAGACCATCTATTACATAATATCAAATGGGAGATAAAAGGTTTACTAAAATCAAATATAACTAATTTGGAGTCAGACTCGTATCAAAAATGAAACCAAATTTTCAGCTTTTACGATTTCTATGGTAAGTTTAGCACATGTGAGCTATATCACAAAAGTGTTTCTAGAACTAATATGTGAGGAAAAGCTTTCTAAGTGATCATAGTTGTATTCTAAATATTTCACCATTTGAAGCTATAGCAGGCATCCCAATAGAGGTTTCATATGTATTACATATGACACAATTCATAACACGAGGGTGTCAGAGAAAATATTTATGAGCAAGGCCTTTAGAGGGTGAATTCTAGTCTTGAAGCTTTTCAGAATGTTAAACTCAAAAATATAATAGGAAGGTTTCGTTTCTAGTTAGGGAAACAACAACGGCGATGTCAAAAACAGAATATTTCTGAAGAGTTTTCAAGTTCTTGAATCTAGAATGATTTAGTTGGTGAGATTATTGATTTAGTTGATAGGCATAGGAAGAAATGCTTAATGTTGAAAGTCGATTTTGTGAAGGATTATGACAATGACAGTTGGAGTTTCTTAAAGTATGAACTAAGGGGTTTGGTTTTGGAGAAAGGTGATTAAAATGGATGGATTCATGTATTTGTCATTACACACTTTATGTTCTAGTCAACAGAAGCCCAACCTCAGATTTTGCGATGGAAAAAGGCCTTAGATAAGGTGACCCACTGTCACTTTTTCTATTTTCATTATTATTAGAGTGGTTAGCAAATATGATGTCAAAAGACCTTGATTGTGAGGCCTTCAAGGGTTTTAAAGTGAATAATGAGTAAGAATATCAACTTTTGCAATTCGCCGATAACATTGACCTAATAGGTGAACCGTCTTGGAGAAACTTGTGGAACATTAAGGCTTTGCTCAAAGGATTTGAGCTTGTGTTGGGACCTAATGCTAATCTCTTTAAAAGTAATTTGATGGAAATTCCAGTTGAAGAATCCTTTATAAAGACAACATCCACTTTTCTCAGTTGTGATAGAGGTAATATCCCTTTTAGTTTTCTTGGTATTCATGTTGGTTCTAACTATAGAACACAAGTTCTTTGGAGACGTGTTGTGCTTAAAGTGTCCATTGGTCATAGAATCACTTTGATCATTGATAAGTGCCAAAATGTAGTTATTTTGTATATATGTTTTGTGGCACTTATCTGTTCTTGTTTGTTAATAATCGTTGAATAACCCCGTTTTTTGTTGTAAATACGTTTTATTGCGTTTTGTGTACATATTGTATCGTTTGATTAGTTTTGTATATATTTTATAAGTATTTGTTGCATTATTGGAGCATTGAGAATAAAGTCCAAATGGAGCTCCAAAATGCATAGTTGATCAATAAAGGAATAAGGCTAAAAGATTGAGCCATTGGAAGTTATGCAGGAAAAGCAACAAAAGTTGTTGGACTGTCAAGGATCGTCGGGCGACGGTGAGGCGAGAGAAAGATGATCAATTTTGGAGTTGAGCCTGCCTTGTTTTGCTGTTGGTCGCTGGGAGAGGAAAAGAAGAGTCGTCGGGCGAAGCTGACCGTCGCCGAGCGACGATAGATATTTTGGTCAGATGAGGACGTGGCTAGCCGTGAGCCAAGTTTATAAGAAGGTTCGCCGGGCGATGCTTTATTTCGTCAGGCGATTCTTGCGGAACAGAATTTTCTTTATCTTTCCTTTTCATTTCATTTTTGGTTTTATGGTTTTGGGGTGTGAGGTTTTGCTCCCAATTCCATCACTCATATAGTTTTTTGATAGATTAAATTAGAAAACAACACTTAGGTCTTGCTCATGGATGATTGGAGGTGAATTTCTCTTCGATAGGCTCTGACAAACCGGTGTAAATGTTGTGGGTTATGTATGTATGTATATCCACTCTGAACTCATGTATATTTTTCTCCCTTGGCGTTGTATAAAGTTTGCTTTATGAATCCGTGTTGGTAATTGTCTTAGGTTTTTACTCTATGTTAGGGATTTGAGCTTTGCTAGAGATAGATTGCTTAGATTCTTACCTAGGATGATTATCTATTAGTTTCTGAATACTAGAAATGGGTTTAGAGCTGACATTTACTTAGAGTATCTGATCTTAATGCCTCTGTGTTGGTGAAGTATGCCAGAGATGGGTATGAAGGTGACGCAGTTGACTTCTAGTTGTCGAGGTATGTCAGAGATGGGTATCAAGGTGATTCGGGAGGATTCTCGATTTGGGTTAGAAATAGCTTAGATTAGGTATGTGATAATACGGACGAGTATCATAGGCTAAGTATAACTGGGCGGTAGATTTAAGTCTGTGACGGGTAGTGTGCATTCGTTCCGGACAAGCTGTCTATCCTTTATACTTTTTGTTCATTTATTTTTTGTCTTTTATTTTCAACTCATTTAATCCCAAACGCATTAACGGTAAAATTGTCGAACGATGAATCAATAACCAATCTCTGTGGACATGACACGATATAACCTAATCGGTATATATCACCCGGTAAAAGTAAATACCAAACTCTTTGCTTTCCGCTTAATACCGCTGCAATAGTCATCTCCTTCCCGAATTCAATTCATATTTATTTCTTGTCATATTTCAAAATTCCCAAGGTGGTGTTGAGATAACTAATTAAAATCCAGAGAGAATTTTTGTAGAGTGGTAGCTTGGAGAAGAGTGATATTTCTTTGGTGAGTTGGGTTGAAATGTGTAGATGTAAAGAGGTGGGTGGTTTAGGCATTACATGTCTTGAGGCTTTCAATGAATCTCTTTGTGTAAATGAAGGTGGAAGTTTCTTAAAGACAAAGAAGCATTATGGAGACCTTTACTTGAATATAGATATGGTCAACTAGATGTTAGTGTGCTCGATGGTTGTTCAACAATTGTAATAATAAAATCCTCATTGTGGTGGAGGGACATTGTTCCTCACAATCCTATGGGACAAGTTTCAGACTGATTTTTATGTGGCATTTATTATAGGTTGGGAACAGGTCATATAATTAGGTTTTAGAAAAGTAATTGGTTCGGTGGAACCCCATTGATGATGGTGTTTCCAAAAAAATTCAGTATTTGAGCCAATCATAATGCTTCAGTGGCGAATATGGGGGCATTTTCAAGAAATCAATGGTGTTGAAAACGTTTACCAAAAGATAGGGTATGTGTTTTTTGCTTTTCCGAGAATGAATCATTGGATCATCTTTTGGGGCATTGTCTCTATTAAAAATTGGTGTGGCATAAGATGTTGTTGTGGCTGGGTGTGCTTCCATGAACTGTTTTCGGAGTGTTGGATCACTTGTTGTGTTTCAAAAACTCGTTGGCTAGTAAAGTGTCTTCTAAGAAGAAATTGGTTTTTTGGCAGACAACTTGTTGGGCATTATGGATTAAGAGGAACACAATTTTATTTAAGGCTGAATGAAGTGTTTAATGCTAGGGAAGAAGTAGATAATGCAAAATTATTTTTATGATTTTGGAATGTAATTGGAACGAGATCCAAATTGTGTATTAGTTTTTTACTTGTGGTGTCAAAGTTCTTTAGACTGTTTAAGATTACACTAATATTTTGTAATTGGGCGAGTACCCCTTGTACTCTATTATTAAGGATTCCATTTCCTTTTCTTTTTTTTAAAATTATTAGGGTTAATGAACTTTTGGTCCCTCTAAATATCTCAAACTTCAATTTTAGTCCCTCTAAAATTTTTCTTTAAAGAATGGTCCTCCTAAAAATTTAAAATTCAACTTTTGGTCCCTCATGACAATCGTAACTAAACTGGTCTCTAATTTCGTCGCTAAATTAAAATCTGTCGCTAAAATCGTCGTTAAATTGTAAAAACCGCCGCTAAATTGTAGAAGAGATCAAGAGTTAAATTTTAAATTTTTAGGATGACTATTCTTTTAAAAAAAATTAGAGGGACTAAAAATAAAATTTGAGAAATTTAGAGGATAAAAAATTCATTATTATTTGTAAATTATTTTATGCTGGTAATTGGTAAACCTCTCACATGTATAAAGTGTCTTGACCCACAAGCCTTGCTAAACCGGGCCCAACGCATTACTAGGATGTTATCCCAACCTAAAAGATTTTCTTTTTCATTCTTCTCTGTTGAATTTCAAACTTTTGGACTATTATGTGTGAATCGTTGAAACTTCTTTGACTATTTCAAAAGTTTGAACTATATTGTATTTGTGATCATAATTATTTGTGACATGCATGTTTATGATGATTTACAAAAACAAAAAATGTATGTGTCCTCTTATAGGCGTGCGCAAGATGGACCATTGTTTTTGGAAGGGTTTATTTCTGTGTATGTGAGCCCTCACAAGTCACAATTTAGGGACCTCAGATTCTCATAGTAACATGCATGAGTTATTCAGACGATTGTTCGAATATATATAAGCCAACTAAACCAATCAATGATATGAAGTACTACTACTGTACATATATAATGCCAACACGTTGCTAATAATATGGTTTGGCAATATTTGATACATTAGGACCACTATTTGTCCTTTTTATTCTCTTCTCACCTTCATGTTCAACATCTCACAAAACTAATTTACCCAACATTTGGATTGCTAAAGCCAAATATCGGAGCCATGGCATTTGATTGATGAAAATGAAAGAAAAAAACTGGAACATGGTTTTCGGGTCCACATTTTTGGTCCAAATTAGTCTAACTTTTTAGAGTTAAATCAAATTATTCACATTATCTTATGTAATTTTACATTAGTGGGGTGAGAATGATAGGAGAGCTACAAGTTGCCAAACTTTTAAATTTATCTCTTTAAAAAAAAATTAAATTTAGATTTAACTCTATCATAAATTTATTTTTAAATATAAGTTGTATTTTTCTTTTTTAATTCGGTTGATATCTAGCTACTTAAAAGTTTATTTAATTTAAATCTATTTATTAATTAATTCTATATATGTTTACAGAAATTAACTAACAAATGTAACTGATAAATGTTTGATAAAATTACTTTTCGAGCTTACTTTAAAACATAAATTTTATGAAACTTTTTATTTAAAAAAAACTTTTAAAAATATCTAAATGTTGTTCGTAATTTGTTTTATATTTATTTTAATAAGCTTTTTAAGATAGTCAAACTTTATTTTAGTATTGAATTTGACATTTTATAAAATATTATTATGTAAAATAATAATTTTTTAGTCCTATGATTTAGTAATATATTTAAATAAGAAAATATTTAATGTAGATTTATAAACTTACATTATTAAAAATGCTAATAAGTTTACAATTTATTTTAAAATACTAAATAAAAAATTATAATAATAACAATAATAAAATATAATTAGTAGTTAATTATGCAGGTCGGTTTGATACATTTAAAAGGTTTTTTTTATAGTATGTGGTATTGCATTTTTAACTAAATTGACTTATTAAAAATTTAAGTCTTTTCTATTTAAAAAAATCAAATTGATCTGATTAGAGCATGATGTAGATTGAGTTGTAGGCCCCTATCAATTGATATTGGCCTATTCTTATCTCCAATTACATCATAGTAGTTTGGTTGTGACAATATGTTATGTGAAATTTTGAGTTTGAATAAATGTATTTTGAAAAGTACACCATATGTTAATATACCTATAATGTACATGTAAGCCCTCAATCTCTATCTGATCCTCCTTAGCTCGCCCTCATGCAATCCAATTCATAGAGATCCTTATTTTCTTTGTCTTCATGACTCTTTGATCGTTTTATAGACATTATGTGACTTCTACAACCGCCACCTTATATTTCCCCCCACACTCTTGTGTGGGTATTGATTGTGTAATCATTATGCTCCCTTTGAAGCATTAATCTTAACTAAGTCAGCTTCCTAATCTCAAGTCAAGACCACCTTTTAGCTGACCGAACTTGTTCATATCTTCCCCATGTGGCGAATACATCTAAAGGTTGGTTTTACCTCACCCATTTTAGTTATGGTCCCCTTAAGGGCTCAATGTTCTTTAAACCCAATGGGAAGGGGTTATTTAATGTTAAGTGTAAATGGGCCATTATAGACATGAAAGACCATAATATATCTATAATGAGGTCTATAAGAATGAACTGGTTAAATATAAACAGTGTGGTCCACAATCGCTCAAGAACGAGGCCTGAAAGAGCGAGGTGGTTAAGTATTGAGCAAGGCAGTTCACGGTATTTGAAGCATGCTGTCTAATAGAGTGGAGTGATTAAATATAAAGTAGGGTAACCCATGGTTCTTCAAGCCTGAGGCTTGAAATGGCAGAGCGATTAAGTATAAAGCAAGGTGACCCAATGTTCTTGCAGTAAGATTATCCGATGTCCCTCAAGCACAAAACTTATATGGGTCAAGTGATTAAGTCAAATGGCATATTATAAGTCCAAGTTCATAGTAATTTATCTCTGACGTAGTCTTTTTAGGTACATATATAACCCCTATAACCTACTGCCGAGATTGTAGCACGGTGCAATTTAAGGAAACAAGTTTTTTTAGGCGAACATCTAGTCACAAATTGGTGAGTTCATTCAACTAGTTATAAGCGATATAATAAAGTACGTTTCTTGGTGAATACAACACAACTGAGTAAGGTCATTTAGATTATCTAACATATGTCCAAAATGATCATTGAGTTCATCATTATTCTTAAATAATGAATAAATTTATCTCGCCATGGACTTTTTGTTATCGAATTGTAGGTGAGACAATTTTTATTTTCCTATCACATTGAAGAATAAAAAATAATTTTATTCTGAAAACAAAGTTTAAATGTGTCCAAGCATGATACTAATATATGTCTCCCATTATCTTAATTGACAATGTCTCTCCTTTTAGATTTATGTCAGTACATAGTTGATAGACCTGAATACTATAGAGGTATAAAACCTTTTCCAAAGACTCAAAAAATATTTATTTTAAAGGAAAATGGAATATTATATATAAATAAGAAGTACAACGACTCTTAGATCGCAAAGTACAATTAGGTATCTAATTAGGTACAAGAAGTAAAAAATGGAGAACCTACAAGAGGAAAAAAAACCAAACCTCATAAATAAAATAAAAATAAAGGAAAATGAACCTCACTCAAGCACGACATACCACTAGCAGAAAAAAGAAGAATATAAGAAATAGATGCAGTGAGCCCTCAAGGGGGACATACTAGATCTCAGCCTAGTGAAACCATCATAATCATAAAATATACTTTCAAAGGAACCACCTAGAACTCATATACTCAAAGTGAAAAACATTCTACCCTCTATCAACTCACACAAAGAATAAGTTTTTCAAGTCAAGAAGAATAAGTTTCCCGCATGCCTACTAAGATACCGTTTCAAATCTAGGAATATACTCTTATCTTCGATATACTTTACAATGAGAAAGGAGACTTAAAAGATAATATAGTGTTGGTATTTCAAAATTGACCAAACCACTAAGTGCCAAATCATAACCAAACAGCCCTCACTTATACCTACCACTAAAATATCTAATAACCAAGAAAGTAGAACTAAGATCTCTATTAAGAACAAAACTACACCTCCTCCAACTAAAAATACCATACCAAATAGAAATTTTTAGGTCACAAGATAAAAAAAAGGATACAATCTATGACTCATGTTCGTTCATCGAAAAAAGCACTCCCTCATGGTCCACTAGCACCACACGCCTAAAAGGTTGTCTATAGTATGAACTTTCTCTCAGGGAAGTTTCTAGAAGAAAATATATACTTTAGAAGAAGACCAAATTTTAAAAACAAGAGGAAGAACCACATTCTCCAGGAAACCATAGTAAGGAGAGGAAACATGAAAAAACCTATTTTTGAGAGACATCAACACCACCTATCACATTTTAGAGAGTGGATAACACCCTGGGTGGTTAAAACCATATCTTGGACCATCCCTTCTTGAAAAACAAAGATATATTTTTTTCATTTCAAATCCCAAGTAAAAATTCGATCCACCAACACTCCAACCCGACGTACTGCATAATCTTGTTTGTTAGAGATACTAAAAAGCCAATGAACTATAACAACTGAGAGGGTTGGACCAACCCACAAATCCTTCCAAAAGGAGATTTGAAGGCCAAATCCCGCTTTCTTAATAAGACTTTCCTTAAACCCAATATAATCATCCCCAAATTTTGATCCCAAGAGACATTTATTTCAACCAGGAAGAGGCATAGTGAAACCCAACAAGCCGCCTAACAAGCATGCCTTTTAAAAGGGTGGATAGCACTTGATATCCATATTTGGAAGATAAGATTTTACACTTGGTCACTTAGCCAAAAGGACATGATTAACCATACAAATAATCAAGATTCCTAACACCTCGTGTGCATTGGCTTACACACATTTTCTTTCTTAACCCGATAAATCTTATAGTTACATTTAACCCCACCCTAAAGAAAATTACAATAGATCTTGACAATATTATTCTAAACCTTGATAGACATTTCTGTAGCGGCTAAAAACTCCGAGACTAAGCGATTGATTCACTCAACTTACAAAAATAACAATGAAGTTGCCACTGCGCTTTTATTTTATTCAAAAGATTAGGAAAAAGAGCGAATAAAATCCTAAAAGTAAATGAGATCAAGGTACGGGGGTTAGTTATGCAAAGGGAAGCTATTAGGTACCCTAAGCATCTACGGTATTCCGCATGAACCTCTTTGAAAATTTGTATATGTGCTAAAATGATATGTACAAAATAGATGGTGGAGGTGAGAAAAGAAGTATTTTTTAAAATTTTTGATTTGATAGAATTTCTAATGAGTTCCAGACCTACATACCAACAATGTGCAATGTTGAAATCAAAACCCATGTAGTTCGGGTAAAAAAGACTAAAAATTTGTGTGTTAGTTAATTTTAAGAAGAATGGACATCATTGTCATATCCGAGTGGTAAACATACTTACTGCCCATAATCATGAGAAAGGAGCATTTCATCAACTCAAAATGGAGAATTGAGCTTGTATTTTCATCAACAAGCATCCTCAACATCAAGTGGAAAATGTCTCACTCAACTATATATTGTAGAAGTATATTGGTTGGCATCACTACAAAAAATTGACAATAATCTAATTTTCGAGAAAAAATGGTTTTAAAGAAGAAAAGCCAAAATGGCTCAAAAAATTTGAGTGAGGTTAATTGAATTTTAGTCTTATGAAAAGATGTCAAAGTATTATTAAATTGATTGATGGTTTATTAAGAAAAAGATTTTTTGAAAATGCATGGACCTAAGTCCAACTTTATTATGAAAGCAGTTCAAGTTTAGAAAACAAGAAGCTTTTTGAAAAAGGGAGAAGATTTTGAAAACTTAAGAATATGTGAGGAGGTGAAGAGGCTAACCTATGTACAAAAAGTAAAAGGTAAGGATAAAGAAAGATCTAACCAGGTGAGAAACCAGTACTTGACATCAAGAAGCCAATACCATATTTCCATCCTTTGGATTCACAAAGCAATAATTAATCAGACAAAAATACCCGGTCTCATATAAATCAGTGCCTCTAATGAAATCATGTCTAAAAACAATGGGCAGAGTAACAACTGTATTTGGAGCAAATCCACTCGTAAACGAGTACAAACATAATATCTTGTAAACAAAAACGATAACCCAAACACAGACAGAATAACACCAAGATCACAGGGTCTCCGAGCTAAGGTTGAGGTCCGAATCCTAAGTCCAAAGTCAAACTCCGAGCATAGGGATAGTAACCAAGTCCAAGAAAAAGAATTAAATTTTTTTTAGTGTTTAAGTTGGATTACTAAGTATTTTAAAAAGGAAAAATAAAGCTCAAGTGAGAAAATTCAAAATAACAAGGAAATAGAGGCTCAAGTGAGGAAAGAAAAATGACATGAAATGGAAATGTTAAAAATAAAGTGCATAAAAATAAAGAGCATAAAAAAGATAAAGGCATAAAATAAAAGAATAAAAATAAAGGGCATAAAAATAAAGTCAGTTTTTAGTAATTGTTAAGGTTAGTTGAATGATCATCATGAAGTTTGCGCATGAAGACTTGCCAGAAGTTTGATAGAATCATAGTGACTACACGATAAGTTTTATTTGCTTTTTGTCAAGGATATCATCCATTTTGGAACAATTAAGAATTACAACAATTCATTAATGATGATTGAGAATTTCAATTGGACAAAGTTAGTGAAAACTTATTAGAAGCTTGATAATATCATAGCGACTACACGACAAGTTTCACAAGTGTTAACCGAAATCAAAACTCAAACAATCTTTTGGGGCTTTGTAAAATATGAAGTTTATGCCACCAGTTGATCATTTTCCGATCTGGGACAAAATGTAGAGTTATGTTATGCAATCTCCAAGTAACCTATATAGAGATCACCCTACAACGAGGCCAGTCAAATATGATTATGTGTTGAAAAATAAACAACAGAAGTGATATATAGATCATCCTCTAATGTTTGTCAACACATGTAAAATAAAAAGAATGGGATAAGATGAAGAGGGGGGGGGGAATGATAGATTAACTTGGATTATCTTCTCAAATTTATTTCATCTTTAAGTTCAACCACTCATCTTGGTGGATTAAGGCACTAAAAATATTATTAACTCAAAGCACCAAGAATAAATTGAATAATTCAACCTTTGGTAGATTTTAACTAACAATACATTTATCCAACCTGATCAACACCCATAGTCCATTGAATTTAAAGAGAAATTTGGTGTTCAAGACCACAATCCAAGGAAAACATCAAAAGAATGGAGTAGAAGAAGAATAATCATCCAAAACAAGTCGAACAATAAGCCAAAAACATTATGACGTTAGTACAAATTGATTGCACTCCAGTGCAAATCAATTTGCATATCATCATTTTTCAAAAATTTGCGCAGAAAAAGCCTGAGCCATCGATTGCACTCTAGTACAAATCGATTGCTCACTGTTTAAACCAGAAAAATCACATTTCAAAAGGCTAAATCTTTGTTCAAAATTTTCCACAAACACCTTGTGATCCTTGATTCAATTGAGCACGAAAATTCCACTAAAATTTTGAGAAATCAACATCAATGGAACTAAAAACAAGATTTCTCAATGAATCAAATCACAAGAATTACCAAGAGATCAAATTATGGAAGATGAAGATTAACACTCACCACTTGAAGATCTTGAGAAAAATTGGCAAGAGTAACACTTCAAATTGCTTCAATCTAGCTCCAAAAATCATAATCACAAGCCTAGATCTAGAGAATTGATGAAGAAAAAGAGTGCGGGTGAAGGTTTATCTCAAAGATTTAGTAAATTTCAATGAAGAATTTACTGAATTTTATGAAAAAGAAGAGCTTTAAGTGAAATGGGTGAATTGGGGAAATGAAAAGAGTAGAAAGATTTTTGGCAAGGCTATTTTGGCTATCAAAAGCTTGAAATTTGAATAAGAGGAGACCTCTATTTATAAGGTTTAGGCTTGGAAATTAGTGGTGGTTTGGAGTTTGGTTTGAAAATTAGAATTAGGCTTTGGAAGTTCAATTTGGAGTCAAATTTGAATCAAATGATGTTTATGTCATCAAATGAGGGTGTATGATAGTGTTAAATGATGAAGTAATAGTGGAATTTTGAGTGATCAAAAAAATAAATTTGAAAATAAAACAAAAATAAAAAATAAATTGGAGCCAAAGCCCATAAACTTGAAAATTGCCCAATTTTTCAGATTTCCGCGCATGCAAATCGATTGCGCTTTGGTGTAAATCGATTGCACTGAGTTTTTTTTATAAATTTGGCTGAAATTAATAGTGAGAAATCTATTGATCTTTAGTGCAAATCGATTTGGAATATGGGCACTAACGTTAACGGAATACTCCCTGGCGTATTTGCTTTAAAAGCAATGAAAGGGCAGATAGTGGCAGATTTTCTTATCGACCATTCAATGGTTGCTATGCCCCAAAACTATGTCAATTTGGTGCCATGGAAATTATACTTTGACGGTTTTAGTCATAAGAATGGCGCTGGAATAGGAGGAATTATAATTTCTCCAAATGGAATCCCAGCAGAGTTCAAGTATACAAGGTGTTTGCACTAACAATGAAGCTGAATACGGGTCTTTAATAACTGGACTTGAACTTCTGCTAGAATTGGGGGCAAGGAATGTTGAAATTATGGGAGATTCAGAATTGGTTATTAAGCAAATTTCAAAAGAGTACAGATGTGTTAAGGATAATTTAATTGTGTACTTTGTGATTACCATCAGACTGCTTAAGCAATTCGAACAAGTGAGTCTTTGACATATACCTCGATGGGAAAATCAAGAGGCGAATAATTTGGTGCAAGAGGCTTTAGGATACAAGAAGGATCAAGACGGAGAACCTATCCAGGTAAGAGAGAAAGTTCGGGCAACTTTATTATCTCCTTCAGATTTGTCAATGATAAAATTATGAGCTATAGATGCTGAAAATTTTCAAATTTTAACAATTGACAATGGGCAAGATAATGACTAGCGTAAGTCATTGGTAAAATATTTATGTTCCCCTATGGGCTCGACAGAATGAAAAATTAAATATTGTGCCCTCAATTATGTCTTAATAGAGAATGAATTGTTTAAGAAAACTTCTGAAGGAGTATTGCTCAAATGTCTTAGGGAAAGCGAGGCATATATAGAAGTGTCGAGTGTGCACAGTGGAGCTTGTGGTGCACACCAAGCTGGACACAAAATGAAATGGCTTTTGATGCGCTCAAGTGTGTATTGGCCCTCAATGTTGAAAGATTGCATTGAGTTTTCCAAAGGTTGCCAAGAATGCCAAATGCATGGGGGCATACAGCATGTCCCTGCAAGTGAGCTGCATGCCATTGTGAAGCCTTGGCCATTTAAAGGATGGTCCTTAGATGTGATTGGAGAAATAAAACCAGCTTCGTCAAAACAACAAAGGTATATTTTAGTCGGCATTGATTATTTTACAAAGTGGGTCGAGGTGGTGGCTTTGACAAATGTTGACCAAGAGGCTGTTATTGACATTATACACAATCACATCATATGTCGGTTTGGGCTTCCTGAAACAATTACAACCGATCAAGGATCAGTGTTTACTGGGCGAAAAATGCAAGAGTTCACGCAAGAGTTTGGAATTAAATTACTAACGTCTACTCCCTACTATGCTCAAGAAAACAGCCAGGTGGAAGCGGCTAATAAGGTGATAATCAATTTGATTAAGAAGCATGTAGGAAAGAAGCCAAGAAATTGGCACAAAACAATTGATCAAGCTTTATGGGCATGTAGGACTTCTCCCAAAGAAGCAATAGGAACTACACCATTTCGACTTGCTTACGGACATGATGTTGTGTTGCTTGTTGAAATACATGTTCAAACTGTAAGAATTCAAAGACATCATGAAATACCATCTAAAGATTATTGGAAAATGATGGAAGATGAATTAGTTGACTTGGATAAAGAGAGGATTTTAGCTCTCGATTCATTGAGGAGACAGAAAGAAAGAGTTGCCAAAGCCTATAATAAAAAGGTGAAAGATAAGGTATTTGTTGTCGATGACTTAGAATGGAAAGTGTTGGTCGAGTCCTCCTAGAAGTGCAAAGCAGCCAATAGCATGCCGCCAGAATAGGGTTGGCCGAAACGAGAAAGTTTCAGCAAGTCATAGATACCCATTTCTTTCCACTACATGCCTTTGTTAGGCTCCAAATATTCCATCCAAGCCTTGAACTTAGGACAGTCTAGGGGAGGAGCGGTGCGAAAGTTTCTATCAATGAATTGTAAAGAAATAGGGTTTGGGGAAATTATCAGAGGGCTACTTCAAATGCTGGTTGGAAAAAATGCACCTTCGTCATTAATATAAATTTCAGAAGGAACGTCTACAGGAAATGGGCCCAGGAAAGCTAGGGGTTCATTTTTAAGATTGAAAGGAATTAGTACCCGGGACTGCCAGATCTTGGTCTTTTCCTCTGAAAAAGGGGGTTCTAGCATATAAGGTTTGCCATCGACATGACGAATGAGGCAAGGTTCTACTGGGGTGGTTTGAATGTGTTGACTCGCCATTGGGAAAAGTAGAGAAAACTTGGAGATGGTGAATAATGGAGTTTGAATGTTTTCTAGGTTTTTTCGCTTTGGAAGGAAGAAGAAAGCTGAGGAGGCGGAAGAAGAAAGTAAGAATATGATAAGAGTGCTTATTTATAGGCTCGTGAGAAAATAAGAAAAGCAAGGGAAAATCTTTTGTGATTTCCTAGGTTAGGAATCGTGTCCAGTCGAAGGACACGTGTATCTAGATTACGACAAAAGCATGGTGGGTCATGTCTGCCACTAAAGTGCAATCATGATCAGCATTAATGATCCCACGTCTCAAAGCGAAAAGCATGGTACGTTACCATGATTGCTTGACGTCACGAAAAGATCGGAACATTAACCCATTTGTTGTAGTAGAAATGACTTGGTCGACTGCAAATGTAATATTTCATAGATGTCATTCTCTCGTACGATCGACAATATGTAAATTCGAAAATGGCGTATCTGGGGGGTATTTTGTTACCTTGAAATTTCTCTAAGGTATTCAAAGGTGTGTATTAAATACATACATCCTTGAAAGTTAAGGCTCGATCCTTAAATAATAAGGGTTCTTTTGAAGATTGAAGTATATGACCAAAGAATAATAAGATAAGAATGTCGAAAGGAAACCATGTCGAACAGAGAAATAAAACAAGGAAATTGGTCGATTCGACCAAAATGTCGGATAACAAAGAAGGAGTCGAAGCCAAGCCTAGTCGATTGAGGAGGATTTTGGACTTAAAGAAATTTATGTGTTTTTCCTTTGATGAAGGAAAACATCGAAATCAAGAGCAGTTACTCTCTAAGTCAGAAGTGGGAAAGATTCAAAACTCAAGATCGTGGGCAGTTATTAAGGCTTTGTGTGTTTTGAGCGCCAGACAAGTGGCGAGATTTGGTGGAATGGTTTTCTCAAGCTTCGATCACCATCCATAGGTTGTGTTTAGGCAGTTACGTTGTAAATACTATAAATAAGTCATTTCAATGTAAATTTTGGGTGTTCACTTGTATACTCAAAGCACTTGCCAAAACTCTGCCCAATTCCGAGCGTCAAGAAGAAAGAGTTGTGCAATAGACTTTGATGTATGTGAATCACCACTTTTATTCCAATGCAAAACCTTTATCTTTCATTCATTTACTTTGAAGCTTTTACTTGCATTATATTTACCTTTCAGCAATCTCTTTGTATTTTTGTCTACGTTGATATTCTCTTTGTTACGAGTTTCGTGCTGAAAAAATTCCTTCAACCCTTATTTCATGTAGAACAGAATTGGATACACTGCCTTCTGTCGGTCACGAGTCACCGTAGTAGGTCAAGTTCACAGTGAACATTCATATTTGTCAAGTTACTTAGGTTTGTTGTCTCCGTCGGTCACGAGTCACCTGTCGGTCGAACCTGAGTTATTGTGTGGAAAGTCGTTGTACTTGCTCCCTTGATCTTAGAAAACCGTTTCTTGGACAAGAATTCCGACAGAGTCGTTACAATCTAAAAAAATATTAGCACATGTCTTAAGATCAACAGTCGATCTTGCGAGTGACCCTTAGTTTTAGGATTTTGGAAGGACCAACGGCTGTTTACCATTTTTCACAGTAAACAAAGTGGCAACGCTTGTACACTCAAGCAAAACGCCTAATTCTTACAATGAAAGATTCAACGTTTTTTTCAAACATCTTTCTTAATTTGTAAGTGGTAACGTTTGTACACTCAAGCAAAACACCTAATGCTTACAATGAAAGATTCAAACAATTAAATTTTCAAAAATGTATGTGATGGATAAATTAGATACATTTTTCATTAAGATGACACTTGTCGTTGTCTCTTAAATGCTTTGCTTCCATTAGCGCATATGTGGGAACTACGATTGCTCTGACTTTCTCAACCTCCTTTTGAGAATACGTAGGCACAAGGTCTCACCCTTGGCAAGCATACTTCTTTCTCCCTCAAACCAAACAAAACATAGTTTCCCTTAGATCCGAGCTACAGATTATGTGATTCCCTCTAGGAGATATGTATGAAGAGGATCACAATGATCTTTCCGAGCATAATCATAATAAACAAACTTAGGTTCCTGCCTAACCTACCTTCTTAAATCCCAAAGGAGAAACTTTCCCAAAATAGTATAGCAAATAAAACAAACGCACAAAAGGTTCCTATAGAATACTATAGATATATAGGGTGCTAATACCTTCCCTTTATATAACCAACCCTCTTACCCAAGTCACTCCCCCATACTTTGCGTTTAGCTCACACTAATCACATTGCATATCAATTTTAGGGTATTTCAGCTTTCCCCTTTTCCTTTCCTTTCTTGTTTGAAAACAATTAAGCTTGGTGTTCGCGGTATCTTTTAAACAAAAATTAAAGAGTAAATCATTTTGAGCCGGAGATTCGAATTCTGATTTGATTCCCTTGTTCGTCACTTTTTACCGCAAACACTCCCCCACTGGTTATGTAATCAATGTTAGTACTCCCTAGTAGTCAGTTTCAAAATTTATTTAGATTGAATTATTTGAGTTATCTTTTAGCATAAACACTTGTAAGTCGATTTGAAAGAGCTTACAGAAACAACTTTTGACATGTTCATAAGCTATTTTTAGTTTGTGACAATATTATACAATAAGCTTATACATAAGCTCTTATGTGATAATCACTATTGGCATGACGACTCGAGTAAAGGTATGTTTGGATAAATAACTTATTTACATCTTATGGACATGTAACAAATCCAAAACCTTAAACTTGAGTGTTATTCAAGTTGAAAAGCACTAGTAAAAAATTGATCTTATTTAGTTTCTGATACTTAAGAGGGAAGCTGAAGAGATTAATTAAAAATCAATTACTCAACATCGGTGTTTTCTCCAACAATTAGAAAGAATCATGTTATTAAAGAGAAAACATATCGTGTATAGAAATTGAATCGATCATGTTTTCTCTTTCTGGTGGTGAATCGATGGTTGAGGAATGAATTTTTCGTTCTTTATTTCCGGTGAAATAGTGGTGAATCGATGAAACGAAGAAAGGGCTGGCAGTGGTGAATCGATGACTGAAGAGGAAGAATCAATGAAGCGATGGATGAGCTGATGACGTAAATGAATCAGTTCGGAGAATCGATGAGGATCATGTTTTTGTTTTTGGCAGTGAGGATCATGTTTTTGTTTTTGGCGGTGAATGGCCAAATCTGTGCGTGAAAATGAAAAATTTCTGCCAAAAATATTGTATATTTTTATTTATTTTATTAATTATATATTATATAAAACATAGCCCTTTTGATAAACGTTAATATAGATAGGCAAATAATAGAATTTTACAAAATGCTATGTTAGTGAAGTTTGATAATAACGTTTCGTCACAAAATGCTATCAAAATCACATTGTATTTTATAAAAGTGTCCTCTCCAAAGGCTCAATATATTTTAGCCCCAATCAATCAATTTTATTTAATGTTAAATTTACTCGAGTCCTTAGTGACATAGTAGTATAAAATCTCTCTAATATTGAATTAAAAAAGAAATAGTGATTGATTACAAAATAGGGCAATCCAAATTTAAATAATCATGTTTCTTCCTTCTAATTTTTTATTTATTTAAGTATATGTTAACTATTATATTAATATCATTAAAAACAAACAAGTTTGAATAGCTTTCAAATGCATCATATATCCTAAGATTTTTATACTATCCCATTTAAAACCCAAATTTGAAGTAATAACTATTTTGTTTATATATGAACTAATTAAAAGTTTTAGTTTAATAGTAGTATAGACTTTGGTTACCATTATCACATAATATTTGAATATAAATACGTGGAGCCCATGAACTTTCCCATAAAGACTTTGAATAAACAACACTTGAAGTAAAGTTTAATTTGTGATGTGACAAATGAGTAACATGAATAAATGATGAAGCCATCAATTTGGACAAGGAATCGCTTGAAAACTATGAGACACACGCAATTGTAGGAAATAATGAAATAAAAGGTAGACAAATATACACTATAAACATGTTACATAGCTAAGTGAAAAGAAAAGGTTTGAATCACAGGGTACCCTTTCGAATTATTCCAAGAAGTGACTATAGATGATTAACTGTGCACAACCAAATCAGGTAATCAATAATTCAACACTTAAGGATAAAGGGCATAGCATGAAAGATGTATGCCAAACCGTACATGTTACTCTTGCAATTTTGCATGTGGCCAGAGTTGAGCTGTTCCGGCATTTATTTTGTACTATTTGAGACCCATTTTGGGTGAGATAGGAACAAATTTTAGTCTGCAAAGATTCTCTAAGTGAAAGGAAAGAAGATAAAAATTTACTTAATTTTATTTTTTGAAAACGATATTGAACACTTAAAAGTTTAAATGTGTTAAATTCGAGAGTGTTTTAAATTGGTAAAATATATAAGATTGGTTCAATCGAACAACTTAAATCAGTCAATATATTTCGTTAAGTGACTTATATGTGGTGGACCTCTATACTAGAGCATCATACAAGAGCACAATCTCCTTTTTTATTTCTTCATTCCAAACGGTTGATCTATATTTGAAGGTCTTTCACTAAAGTATATACAAGAACACAATTTCCCTCGTTATTTAAAATTGTTGATTTATATTTGACGTTAATTCACATTTATCACCAAATATTAAAAATAGTTTTAACAGTCTCCCTTATTTAAAGGTAACTTTAAGGTATGCTCACTTATTTACACTTATAGGAGTTCTACTATGCTGACGTGATCGTAAGAATGTAAACTTTACATATAAAATTCTTACCAAATACATCAAATACCGCATTGAAAACCCTTACATGAAAACTCTTATATGATATAGTACTTCTTATTTATTTTAAATTCGAGTGTGAAATATAAAACTTATTAAAGTATTGTTTTAATCAGCCGCAACATTATAGATACAAGGTATTATAAAAATTCTTACAACTTTGTTCTTTAAAAAAGTAGTTTATTGAAATTACATATAAATTATTTTTAGTCTCGACTCTTAATGTAAGATTAATTTAGTCATCACAAAACACAAGTTATCACTAAAAAAAATATTTATGCTGACAACAAAATGTGCAGTCATGTAACTTATTTTTTTAAAATTGACTACATTAAAATTTAGATGAATTGAGTTCTAAGACTTATTAGGATCAACACAAGTTTCAAAGTTCAGAAAATGCTAACATGATGCATTGGTTATTTTGAAATTTTAGGGTACCATTAATTGTGGTCCACATAGTCACCATCAATTTCCGGGTAAAAGAGTGACACCCACTTACAGAACAATTTCGTGCAATGAATATCTCAAATATATTCCTTGCAGGATTCAGAAACAGCAATGTTATATTCCTCTTTGTGATCTCCATGTGCAATTATAGTGCACTATGTGTCATGTCGATGTGCTTTGATGTGTAGTGTGTGTGTGTAAATTTTGATGGATTTTTTATGACTCCTGTCGAATGATATGATTGGTGGTTATTTGAAACTAAGCCCAATTTAGGCCCATTAAAGATTTTGATTTCTTTCACAAAAGGCCCAAGAAAGATAGAGAATATCTTCCCACTAAGTTCTATTAAACCCTATAAATTTCTAAAAGCATCCTTCAACCACATATCTATAAACACACGAGACTTACTATAGTTTCTAAGGATTGTACACAGTTGAGATTTTTACAACCACATTAAATATAAACCAAGTGTAAGTTCAATTAAGATTTATTAGTAAATTTAGTGTATAAGTTAATTGTATAGAAATTGACTAGTTTGTAAATTAGTTTGTAACAATTTAATTCATAATAAAATCTTTACTTCCTTATTCCCTCTCTTTCTCACATCATTAAAAGTGTCTCACGCACTAACAAATTGGTATATAGAGCTTCGATTAAATTCTTAATCGTGTTTTCAAGAATCACACGTCAAAGATCGTGTTTCTGGGATAATGAGTTGTTGTCAATCAACCGCTTTGAATATGAATGATACTAATGATATTTTAATTTCTCTTCCAACTCTTGACGACAAGAATTGGATTCGGAAGACAAAACATATGCAATCTCTATTTGGCTTTCATGAAATCCTAGAAGTAGTTACTAATGGTGTTCCTGCACTGGCTGCAGATGCAATCAGCACATAAGACCACTCACAATGATGCCAAGAAGAAGGACTGCAAGACCGCGTATTCCATTCAAACGACGGTAGATTTGATGAGTTTTGACTGAATCTCTTTTGCTGAATCGGCGAATGAGGCATGGATATTCTTTTCCAGTACTATGAAGGAGGTGGAAAAGTCAAGGTTGTCAAAATGCAAACCTTGCATCGATAATACGAATAGTTGTCGATGATAGAAGATGAAAAAATTATAGGCTATGTGTTAAGGGTGCAGAAACTCATCTGTCTCATGAAGCATTGTGGTGAAACCCTAATTGATAAGATGATAGTTGAGAAGGTAATGCGTACGTTGATATCTCACTTTGATCATGTTATCATAGCTATTCAAGAATTCAATAAACTTGAAACCCTATAACTGGAAGACTTTGTTGGTTCGTTGGAAGCACATGAGATTAGGATTATTGAAAGGAAAGGAGTTTCAAGAATCGATACAAGCACTGCAGGCTCAGTCATGGAAAAATAATGGTGGTTCCGACAAACTCAAAGGCAAGTTCGATAAGACTTAGGGAAAAAAAGTCTTGGTCGATCCTCACAAGAACAAGGTCGATGATAGAGTTTTTGAATCCTCGAAAAATGGAGAAGGAAATTCCTATCGAAAAGACAAAGAAAACAAAAAAGGCATGCAGTGCTATAACTGTTAAAATGGGGTCACTTGGCCAAGCGTTGTTGGTACAGGAAAGACAAGGGATTTACAAAAGGACTGAACCTTTCACGTCAAGATCCAGATAATTATGATGATATGGTGGTTATGGATGTAGTTATAGATAACCATGTTGAATCCAATATCTAGTTCCTCGACTTAGGCTGCTCGAATCGCATGATTACTCGAAAGGAGTGGTTGGTAGATTCTGATGATTATAAGAAGAGCAAGGTCAAACTTGCTGATAATAGCTTGTTACAAGTAGAAGGTATATGCGACATTGTTATTCAAAGGATCAATGAAGCTAAAACCTTGATCAAATGTGTACTTGATGTACTTGGCATGAAGTGTAATCTTCTAAGTATTGTACAACTGGTCAAACAATGTTTCTCACTGGTTATGAAATATGAAGCTTTAGAATTGTTTGACACCCAAAATAATCTGGTCTTGAAATCTCTGTTATCAAATAATAGGACACTTAAGAACTTAATCGGTTCAACTGAGGTATACTCTTTGAAAACAGTTATCGACCACAAGGATAGTTGGTTGTGGAATTAGTGGTTTGACCATATGAATTTTAGGTCACTTAATCAACTGATTATTAAAGAGATGGTAAATGGCATACAAAGTCTTGTAATGCCCGACAAATACTGTGAAGGTTTTCTAGTCGGAAGGTAATCCATAAAGTCTTTCATTTCAACTATGCTAATGAGATCATCATGCATACTCAATGTTGTATATTCAGATGTATGTGGCCAATTCGAAGAGAAAATATAGGTGAAAGTAGGTATTTTGTTTCTTTTGTCGATGAGTTTAGTCAAAAACTCTGGATCTATGTGATCAAGTGAAAATAAGAAGTGCTTGAAATCTTTAAGAGACTAAAAAAGCTTGTCAAAAACAATAGTGAGAGGAACATCAAGTTATGCGAACAAACTTAGTTGGAAAATACACATCCAAGATGTTTGAAGATTTTTATACATGACATGGTGTTAATCATAAGGTAACCGCTCCTTATACACCTCAACATAATGGAATTGCAGAAAGAAGAAACAAAACCATATTGAATATGGTGAGATGCATGTTGAAGCAGAAGAATTTGCCAAAATCCTGAAATTCTGGAACACATAATATAAATGTCAAGGTTGATGTCTTAAGACAAAAGCACACTGTCACAACAGATGTTATGACATCTAATGACTCACAAAACTTTTACCAAAATAAAACTATAAAGAATGTAAATGCAGAAGGTAAAGGAATACAAAGAATTGTTAACCCAGTTTGGTGTAACTCTTCTACATCTAGAGGCTACCAAGTCAAGAAGTATATATACTATTAGTAGTATTAATTATAAGCCTAAACAATCCCAGTTTACAACTTATCACTTAATCCCTACCCAATGAAATTCTACTTAGGAACCTCCTAGATATGAGAATATCCTTTCACTTCCAATCACCGGAGTAATATATACAACTACAATCCCAATGACTAGAAACCAAACTAAAGCATAAGTTTACAATTCAAATACAATACTCAAACTCTTGCTTAAAAGCTTTAGAGTTAAGACGCTTATGTTAGAACATTGAAGTTCATGCCACCAATTGATCACTTTCCAATTCGGGAAAAAATAAAAACAAGATGAAGAAGAAGCAATGTAGCGCTATGTTAAGCAATCGTCAAGTGACTTATGTAGAAGATATCCTACAACGAGGTCGGTCAATGGTGATGTATGTGTCGAAAAAGCAAACGAGAAGAATGATATGTAGATCATCTTCTAATGTTTGTCAACACATGTAAAATAAAAAAGAATGATAGATCAACTTGGATTATCTTCTCTAATTTATTCCATCTTTAAGTTCAATCACTCATCTTGGTGGATTAAAGCACAAAATATATTGTTGACTCAAAGCACCAAGAAATAATTGTATAATTAATCCTTTGATAGATTTGAATCACCAATACATTTCTCCAACCTCATCAACACCCAAAGTTCATTGAGACTAAAGAGGAATTAGATGTATAAGACTACAATCCAAGGCAATCATCAAAAGAATGGAGTAGAAGAAGAGTAAAGATCCAAAACAAGTAAAAAAACAAGTGAAAATCATATTTTACAATGTGTGCAATCGATTGCATCAACACATTTTTTCAAAAAAATTCAAAAACATAGCTCATGCAATCGATTGCACTACAGTCCAAATCGATTGCTCACTGTAAAAAACAGAAAAATCACATTTCTAAAGGAAAAATTCTTGTTCAAACTTTTCCACAAACACCTTGTGTGTCTTGATTCAATTGAGCATGAAAATTCCACCAACGTTTTGAGAAATTAACATCAATGGCACTAAAAACAAGTTTGCTCAATGAATCAAACCACAAAAATTATCAAGAGATCACATTGTAAAAGATGAAGATCAACACTCACCACTTGTAGATCTTGAGAAAATTTTGCAAGAGTAACCCTTCAAATTGCTTCAATTCAACATCAAAAATCACAGTTACAAGCCTAGATTTAAAGAATTGATGAAGAAAAAGAGAGTGGATAAGGTTTAGCTCAAAGAGATAGAGAATTCCAATGAAGAATTTTCTAATCTTTATGAAGAAGAAAGAGCTTTGAGTGAATTGGGAGAATTGGGGAAATTGAGAGAATAAGGAGAAATTTTGACAATGTGTATTTGGCTATCAAAAGCTTGAAGTTTGAATGAGAGAAGGCCTGTATTTATAATGTTTTGGTTTGGGAATGAGTGGTGGTTTGGAGTTTGGTATGGAAATTAGAATTACGTTTGGAAATTGATTTTGGAGCCAAAATTGAATCAATTAGTAATTAATTTCGAAATTAAAAGAAAATAAAAAATGAAATTGGAGCCCAAGCCCACAAACGTTAAAAATTGAAGAATTTTTCTGATTTTCGTGCAGTGCAATCGATTGCACTGATTTTTTTTTGAAATTTTGTTGAAAATAACAGTGAGAAATCGATTTCTCCTAAGTGCAAATCGATTGCACTGAATTTTTTTTTGAAAAATCGGTCTAAAACAAGTGCGGGGGGAAAACACGAGAAAACTTTCACTTGTTAGATCCTTTAGCTTGATACCCACAAAATGCAAATATACAAAGACAAAAGCAAATATTTTTGGTATTTTAACTCAAAGGTTAGAAAAATGTAAACAAAAAATATACAAAATACAGAGTTAAGGTGCTTGGCGATCCCTTGAGAGAAAACTTAAGAATAGGAGAAGCGGGAAAACCATCCCTTGTTTGTGATCTTGTTACATTGTGATAATGAAATTATAGAAAGCCATAGGGCACAAATTGGGGTACAACATTAGGTCCATGAATTTTCAAACTTGTTTTCTTAATAAACTTTCAACCCATTTAATAATACTTTGATTTTTCTTTTCATAAGACTAAAAAACACCTAACTGCATTCAAACTTTTTGAGCTCTTTGTGGTTTTTCTAAACTAACATTTTTCTTAAAATCAACCAACACACAATTTTAGTCTTTTTTAGCCGAACTACTTGGTTTTGATTTCAACATTGCACATTGTTGGTATGTAGGCCTGAAACTCATTGGAAGTTCTATCAAACCAAAAGTTACAAAAAATAATACTTCTTTTCTCCCCCACCATCCATTTTGTACATATATGTTTTTAGCACACATATACAAAATTTCAAAAAGGTTCCTGCAGAATACCGTAGATGCTTTGGGTGTCTAACACCTCCCCTTTGCATAACTAACCCCAGGTCCCAGATATTTTATTTTTTTAAAGGATTTTATTCGCTCTTTTTCCTAGTCCTTTAGATAAAATAAAAGCGCGGTGGCGAATCTTTTGTTACTCTTTTGAGTTGAGTCAATTCAATGGATTATACTCGCTGTTTTTATCACTACACCTGGCAGATGATTATTTCTTCTGTTTATATACTTCACTTATGGTTGATGATACTTAGTGAAGTTTAAGGATGCCAATTATGATGTTTCAACATCTTCTGGGACATTCACATAGAGTTCATCTGCCTTGGCTCTGAGATAACAATAATACTGCTTCTTCAATATTTTTAGTATAAACTCCCCTATACATCAGCTAATGAATAATCTCTCTCTTGACATTAGCTGGTCATCAACATATATAACATTTGCGCCTTCTTTAATAAACATATCAAATTGCACTAGACAAGGCAGCTTTCATAATTGACAATTATTAGTTGCTTCTCAAACAAACAGTTGCTTCCTAATGATATTTTTGCTCCCCCTTAATATCAGAAATACTCCTTTTAGCTTCTAAGATGAAGCTTACCATATGTTGTTACTCCCCCTAAGTTATACAAAATAAGGACTTCTTTGATATCCTTATATTACTTGAAGTATTCTTTATTTGTAATTTTCCACGATTTCCAAATTAGGAATCCTTAGTTTGCTTGCTACACAAGATTCAGATTGCCACACTCTGTAACTTGTAATACAAGAAACCTCATAGTTAACCATGCATATAACCATAGATACGTCTTCAAAAGATAAGTTTGAGCCTTATCTACCTTCTTCAATATTTGGTGTCTTCAATAGTTGTGATGTTGTATTTTCATGTAACACATTCTCATAACACACTTCATCTCTTCTTGATTCAGATTTCCACACATCTATCACATAAATATCCATCTCCCATCAAGATATTTGTAAGAATATGTATGCATCTCTTTAGGTTGAATCAGCTCTTCAAGTAATCACCAGATATCATTGCCACACATCCAAAGCTTGTGAAGATAACAATGAACTTTAATATATATATATTCAGTTCACACTAGGCCATGAATCCTTCATACATATACTCATCTCCCGACAGAGTATATGAATTTTTCATTCAGGTTGCACATGTAATAAGTACTTAGTCTCCCGTCAAAGTACTTATCAGTTAGTCAATTAGAATTAACTACTCACACTAGATCATTCTGACTGATTACACCTTCACACTTATATTTACTTCTTGGAAATAAATCAACTTTCAATAACTGAAGACTTTAAGATGATGTTCCAACATCTCATACGCCATCATCTATCATAGAGTGGTTCTGGGGGGTAACATCCATATTTTCTCATCCATAACATTTGGGAGAACATAGGAAGCACTGCAACTGTCAACTTTACATTCAATCAATTTACACATCAAGGAATAATATGATCTATATCTCAATGAGCTTTTCTTCATACTTTCACTTCTGATTTTGAGATGATGGATGCCATAGTCTGTACCAATTGAGGAGATTCCCTCAACTAGGTTTTTGGAACAGACTTACTTATGGCATAACACAAAAATAATCAGATTCTTCATAGAAATATTACTTTCTTGATTCTTATTGACAATACCCTTCCAGGACAATATTTAGGGCATCCAACATTTATGACCATGATTCATTGTGGTTGAGACACAATATTTAGCTCCAAAAAAAATATGTTCTATGATCATAAACTAAATTTCAATATATCTGGTTCCTTTGATCAGAAGAATATTCCAGATATAGGCTCATCTTGATTTCACATAAAGGGACTGAGGGTTATACCTTTATGAGTCTTTTACTTGTACTGAGCTTAACTTCTATACTCCCATAAGCTTAAGTAAAAAATAAACTGACATCTGGAGTATAAGAGCTTTGTTGATTGTGTCCTGATAAACTAATATAGATGTCTCCTCTTCCAGATCAGGAGCATGCTCCAAACATACATGCTCACACTACATTTGTTTAGCACCCAGAACCTCTATTCTTCAACTTGTAGCTGTATACCAGTAATAATGTTCTAACATCCTGTAGAACATCAGTTCCATCTCCTTGGAACTCATCATCCTTGTTAGTCTTCAAGATCTTCAAACAATTTTCAGATACATATGTGAATCATTGATCAATTGATACTCATCAACTCTATTAGTAAATGCCTTTATGAGTGGACTTGAGGAGATCTCAAGTATATTTGACACTTTTAGTAGGTTGTAAAATCTTCTTAACATTCTGCTGATTAAAAATAACCCTATAATTCTTCTTTCACTTTAGGGGTTGCATTAGAGCCTATGTAGAGGAATATAGTCATACTTCAACAGAATGTACACAATGCTTACTCCATAATTCACTTGTAAGCATAACACATAAGGATTGAAAATAAATCAACCCTCTGATAATCTTTCCTCTCCACCAATTAAAAGATTAGACCCAACCAACATCCTGACTAATAAGAAAACACATAAGCACAAAAGTTACCTTATCAAAAGTTTCACTCCCGCATGAAGGTTTTGACAATCTTTTCTCTGTGTTGATTATAGTCTGAACAATACAATTCAAAAACCTCACTCTCGCATGAAGTCTTTGAATTTAATTTTCTTGTTCCAGCATCATTATCTTCTCACTTCAAGAAGTATAGATGTTTTGGTCGGGTTGGTCTAGCTTTCCACAAATAGTTTCATCCTCCACTTCAAGGGACCATAGAATGTAAACACTCCTTGTTCAAAAAATCTTCTACCTTGTATATAACCAGAAAGTATCCCCATGGATCTCATCCAGAAACAGACAGGATACTTGCTCTGATACCAATTGAAATTCTGGTGCTGACAGACTCAGGATTTCGTGACATCTGATCTGACATTACAAAACAGACAGGGTAGAGTATAACAATTAACAATGCAGGAAACAAAAGAACACAAGGAGTTGTTAACCCAGTTCGGTTCTAACCAACCTACATCTGGGGGCATACCAAGCCAGGAATGAAGTTCACTATCAGCCGTATTAATTTAGAGGGAAACCTCCATGTTTACACTCCTCACTTAATCAGACTACCCAATGACCCTTCTACCTAAGATATCACACTTAGATATGAGAACCTCCACTCACTTCCAATCACCTCAATGATGCCTATCAGTCACTATCACCCCAACAACTCCATTAACGGCTTGGCTCCTAACACAATCAACTTAGAGATACGTCACTCCAAACACAACTAAAATTTTTTGAAGGCACCACACTTCAAACACAAAACAAAACAGTCACACATGTGACACAAACCAAACTTGGAATTGCTTCACAGCTTCTTCCAATGACACAAATACACTCATTCCTTCACATCTTCTGAGTGAGTAAAATAAACATCTTGCCTACAGGCTTCGAGGCACAAATTAGTGACCATCCCACAATCCGGGTGGTTCACTTACATGGCTAACCCTAAAGACTACATCTTTCTAAAACCGACTAGCTTACAAAAACTAGGTTACAACTTCTTTATTTATAACCTATTACCCAACTGGATTTGGGCCTTCAAAATAATAGCATAAGTTGTAACAAACTTCTATAATAACAAACTTTCTACAAAGATAAACAAGCAGATAACTTCTTCTAAAATCAAGGTCCTTGCTGATCTTTCTCCTTAGCTCTTGGACCTCCAAATATGCCTTCAAAATCACGCCACATAAGATGCATAATATTCCTAGAATATTCTACTCTAATTAAAACAGAATTGTAACAACTTAACAGTTTATGTAGCGTGATGTCCTGATATCTGATGTCTCAACATCTCATATGACATGCTATTTCAGATGTTGAAACTTTTCAACATAGCATGTTAAGGCATTCTAGATAGGATTATAACTTAGAAATCCTATTGTACAATACAATGTTGCTTCTATTTATTTGTTTAATTAAAATTAAGTCAATTCATACAGATCATAATTTAATATATACATGTATTAATTTAGTATAATTTAATATATATACATATGTAAAAAAAAATTAATTTTATTATTTAATGTATGTGTAGGATGATTATCAGACATTGCTTGCACTTTTTCTGGAACACAATCCTCAATATAGGCCAGCAGAGGGGGAGCCGCTTAATGGTGATGTTGATTTCTATATTTGGAATGAAGTAGTTAATGGAAAAGGGCCTAATGGTTGCTTTTTTGCGGGTGGAAATTTGGCCGGCGGGTTGAGAGTTGGTGATCGTAATCTGTTTCAACGACTTAGAGATGGAGAGGGAGGGTCACGTCAACCGAATCTGACATAGGATCAACTTGAAACAGTAAGACAATTGGCGGCAACTGAAGTCAGACGCGAAATGGAGGCCCAAATGACGATAATGAGGCAAGAGCAGGAGAGCAGTAGTTGGAGATCATGCGGAAGAGGTAATCTGATATGGAGGAGCAGATAAGAAGGTTTATGCAAGGTGGTGGAAATCAAAATATTCCTGATACACAGTCGTATAATGATGGACTTGATGACTTTGATCTTGATAATTATCCGGGTGAAGATGCCCCGTGAAAACATTTTATTTATTTTGTTTTTAAATTTGCATTTATGTAAGATATTTATTTTTATCATTTTAAAATATTAAATTATATAAAATTTTATTATTGGAATATATAATAAAATAATATTATTATAATAATTTTAAAATATAAATTTTAGTATATACATTTTATTATATAAATTTTATTATATAAATTTTATTCTATAAATTTTATTATATAAATTTTATTATATAAATTTGATTATATAAATTTGATTATATAATTTTTATTATATAAATTTTATTATATAATTTTTATTATAAAAATTTGATTATATAAATTAATTAATATAAAAAATAATTACTAAATAATTTTTTAAAAAACAAAAACGTCACCTGTAGCAACGTGAGAATCATGTCACAAATTAGTGACATGTAAACCACGTCGCTAATAAAGTTGCTTTTGTCTTTCCCTATGCAAAGCATTAGCGACGTGAATACCACGTCACAACTTTGTGACATGGGAAACACGTCGCTACAGGGTTGCCACTTGTTCCCCAGCGACGTATTTCTTCACGTCGCTAATTTTCTTTTGTGACGTGTTTTTGATGTTTGCCACGTTATTTTCACGTGGCAAATGAGGTTATTTTTTGTAGTGAAAATACTTCATTTTTTCTTTATTGTCCCTTTGTTAGGAATAAAAACGAATTTTTATAATTATGACAAGTTTTAGCGACGGTTTTTAATTTAGCGACAAAATTAGAGACTATTTTAGTTTCGATTTTGTCATGAGGGACCAAAAGTTCAAATTTAAATGTTTAGGAGAACCATTCTCACTGGAGACCAGAAAAGCTTGTAAAGTAAAATCACAATAAATTGAAAAATAGTAAACAAAAATATAACTTACCTCTATATCTCATATGGTAAATCTTGAGAGGAACAATATCATCCCTATTCTCTCAAAGTAAATCATCATCGTTAATTGTATTCCTATTCTCTCTCTTACACTTATCAGAGGTACTGCACAATTTCAATTCAACCAAATCAAAATCAAAATCACAATAAATTCACTGTACGAATCAAAGAGAAAAAGAAAATCAAACATTCTCGTTGGTGATCTAGTTGATGAACTCATAGACGCATTCCTGAACAATCTCTTTAGCAGCCTTCACGATTTTTCCATTAGCAGGGAGAGTCTTCTTCATGATATGGTTGATATATGCGATAGGAGGAAACCTATCATGCTCGCAGATGTTAATGTGCGGACTGTGCTCACCGCTCTCGTGGCTTCCACCGCCAGGACACGCCGAAGCGTCAGACATATCGTGAGAACCCTAACACACATAACGAATCTGAAACCCTAGAGAGGGAGAGAAACAGTGTTGTGATATAATATTATTTTGAAAAGGGTGAAATTGAAATGTGTAAAATCCCCAATTGAAACTTGGTGTAGAAAAGGGATGAGGTGAAGAGTTAGGGTTTCTAATTGTTTGAATAGAGATATTAGGTTTGTTTCATCTATAATGAAAAAATATTGAGATTTGGGGAAAGAGAGAATATGAGAAAAATAGAAATTCAATGCCTTGATATTTTTCCTCTTCCCCGTGTGACTTTTCAGTTTAAAAATACATTGAGCCAAGAGAAGAAACTGAGCGTGTAAAACAAATTGATTATAAATGGATGGTTTAGATGGCCTAATGACCCAATTAAATCAGCATTAAATGTAATTAAATATAAAAATAAAAATAAAAATAAAATAGTAATATTATAATGTTAATTATGGAAACCTTTCTACAAATAGGTAAAACAAAAATAACAAAGTGTCTAAAAATTTGACACTTGAAAAAACTTGCCAAAGAACCCATTCTAAAATTTTCTATTGTATGATACTTGTTTTTAGACCCGGGCGAGGCAAGGGTTAAAAAATTTCTAAGTAAAAGTAATATTTTAAAATTACTTAGAATTTACAAATAAAATTATCATAAGATTTTAATTTATTATAAAAATATCTTTGTTATCAATAGTATACATAAAAATAAAATAATATAGTGATGGTTAAAAATATATATAAATTATAAAAGGAATAACAAATTAATGTTTTCATAAGAAATTTGTGTATTCATCCATCATAATTGTCTCATGGTTTTTAATAAACACAAATATTTGTATCAATTTTTTAGTATAAATGTGAACATTCTATTTCATAAAAAAAGAAAATATTTTTTCAAATCAATTTTATTTTTTCTTTTATCATGTCACAATATCATATATTCTTCTGTCCCAAAATAAATATCATTTTATTAAAATATATAATATCCGTTTATCAAAGAGAAATCATACTTAATAGATTGAATTAATTATTATACAAGTGATAAAAAATTTATATTTTATTAATAAAATGTTATAACTGAGACAGTAAAATGATTTAAACTACTATTATAAAATGTAGTAGAAAATAATATTAAGTTTTTCACTAAACAAACTTCAATATGTAGAAACGAAATTCAAGTTAATCAAATTTTTCCAATCTCGTATGTTAAACAAAATATTCATATTATTATAATTGTTTTGATTTGGTATTTTAAAAAAATGATAAATTAATAAATTTTTATTTATTATAGTTAACAAACATCATAAAAAATATTATTCAATATAGAAATAAGTAGTTAGAATTTTCCGTTTCATATAAATTTTGTGATAAAAATAAATAAATAAATAATATATATATATAGAAACTATAAAAATATATTTTGAAATTTAACTTCCAAGTATCATTTAAAAACTTTATTTTAGATGTAAAACTAGTAACAAACCCGTGCTATCGCACGGGTCTCGTCTGGATTCACATTACATTTATAGATTATTAAATTATTAAGTATGTTACCATGTTTTCAGTTGAGTATATGTCTCATGTAAACCATGTTGGCATTTAACTCCATATTTGTAGCAAGCGTCGGTCCTATCAACAAATCACGTCTGCATGAACAAATAGGAAAAATTATATACTTCTTGAAATACATGGAAAATGTACATACTATATATTTTAATTCAAAATAGATTTTTAATTTGAATCGTAAAGTATAAGATATAAAGTTTACCAACTATCAAAGTGCTTGAAAGACTTCCTTGTACACAACATTAGTAGTAGTAGAACACGGTACATTCTCCTTGTCATGAATTAGGATTTTTAGCCCACTTTTGCTCTTAACTCTTGAAATTGCAACATATAATTGACCATGACTAAACACGGGGTAGGCAAATACAATCCAACACTATCAAGAGATTGACCTTGTGACTTATTAATTGTCATTGCATAGGAGACAATAATCGGAAATTGTCTCCTAATCAACTTGAATGGCCAAGGTGAATCGTGACATAGACATTCGTGGAATGTAAAAATGTTACCTATGTTCTTTCCGACATGATTTTGCCTCAATGACATGATTTGCAAATCTTGTAACAATTAATCTTGTTCCGTTGTACAACCCATCGACTTGGTCCAAATTTCTCATTAGCATAATAGGTGTACCAACCTTCAATTTGATCCTATGATTGGGAAGCCCTGACGTTTTTAATTTACTGGGAAATTCAGGAGTTAGAACTTCATATGCTTCAGTATAACTTGAATCTGTTCTATCAATGGAATCAAAACTCAAATACTCTTTCTCTTCTCCTAAAAAAAAGTTTAAAAGAAAAACATAAATAAATTAGTAAAACTATGTTCTTAAATATATATATATATATATATATATATATATATATATATATATATATATATGAATGTAATAATACAGTAAATATAAAACACATGTACCTCGTATCAAGTCTAATACATAATGATTGATTTTGTCCACAACTTCAATGGTTGAAGCAAGAATAGCCTTTCCTTGTAAGAATTCAACATCTTGATATTTTTCCAACAAATTGGGATATGTGTTTTCAACAATTGCTCTTATAGGATCATCAAAATTTGATATTAATAGCTCTTGAGGAATTTCAATATCAACCAAACCATCATTGGGTTCACAAATCTTACCATCACCCACATTTAAAATCCATTTTGAAAATTTCGCTAGTTCATTAGAACTTGTGTTGTCTCTTCCCTCTTGAAGTCTCATATTTTTTGATAGTGTTAAAACCTGGCAATAATCCCATACATAAGATGATTTATTTAACCCGTGCTGTCGCACAGGGCCGGTCACGCACGAGGCCGGTCGAGATTTCATATAATGTGGATCTAACCTTGTCATGTAATAGAACATCCTTATATTTTTTAAGTATGACAACATATTTTCAATCATATAAGACAACCATTAAAAAAATACCAGTCAATAGTTGGTTGTTATATGTTCACATTTTACCCGTGAATCTCGATGAGTTAACAAACCCTAATTGAATCCAAATAATTAATTGTAAAAATGTATTATTAAACCAATTTTAGATATTCACGGTTCCAAGATTTTGAAGTAAAATACTGAAGTCAACAGAATACCAAGTTGTTCGCGTTAAAAGGTGACGCGCCTGAGGATGCGAACGTGAGTTCGGATTCTCTGGTACGCAACGATTTAAATCTTTTGATTTGTTTATAAAGATGCCGCGAGCATCAAGCTTTATTATTTTCAACACAAGAAAGATGATTTAATGATTATGAAAAGGGGAAAGTCAAATACCCTCAATTGATATTGGTATGCGTGTGACTAGCGCAAACTAGACATAACGCATTGGGGAGATTCTGAGTAAGGGGATTGTTATATAAAGGGAATAGATGGAGCACCCTAAATATATGTAGTTATCTACGACTTTATATATGAATACGTTTGATATGTTTGTATGTTTTAGTTGCTATTTCTATGATTGGGAAAGTTTCTCCTTTGGGATTTTAAGAAAATGATTATGTGGGATTCTAGTGTTTTGTTATTATTGTGCTCGCAAAGATCGTGGATCTTCGCATACATATCCTAGTGGGAATCGAGCATTTGTAGCTCGGATCTACAGGGTTCTATGGTTTGTTTGGTCTGAGGGAGATAGAAATTTGCTCGCCAAGGATGAGACCTTGTGCCTACGTATTCTCAAAGGGATGTTGAGAAAGTCAGAGCAATCGTAGTTCCCACTTATGCTAGTGGAAAGCAACGGGATGTTAGTAAGAGACAGACAAATGTCATCTTAATGAAAAAATGTATCTAATCTATTTCATCACATACATTTTTGAAAAAAAAGTTTGATTGATAAACAATCTTTCGTCGTAAGTATTAGGTGTTTTGCTTGAGTGTACAAGCGTTACCACTTACATGTTTAAGAAAGATGTTTGAAAAAGATGATTGATTCTTTTAACTGTAAGTATTGGGTGCTTTGCTTGAGTGTACAAGCGTTACCACTTACTGTTAATAGACGTTTTTTGTTTGAAAAGAATTTATAAAGAGTTTGAAAAGTTTTGATTGTATGTGATGTGATAGATGAGATACTCCTTCCATAGAGATGATAGATGTCTAAATCTCAAGGAGAAATTGATTGGATTAAAGGGATGCTTTTAAGAAGCCCGTGGGTCCTTGTATTGTAAGCCCAAGAGGAGGCATTCCGAGGGTCATCGAGGGTCCTTGTATGAAGCTCAAGAGGAAGCTATAGGGTATGGCTGTCTTTGGCTTGAAAGGGATTTCACCGAGAAACCATCCTTTTCGAATAAGAGCAATTTCACCGGAAATTTTACTCATTGGGAATTTGAAAGTGATTTCACCGGAAACCATCCTTTCGTGGTTCTATCTTAGCTGGTGATTCTTTGTATTGGAAGCCCAATAGGAGGTGTTAAGAGATTTCTGTCTCTTTCATTGTATGATGCCCAAGAGAAGGCTAAACTCAATGAGGAGTTCTTTTGAGCGAAGCCCAAGAGGGTGACTCAGCAGTGTTGTCTTATACGAAGCCTAAGCGGAGGCTAACTCGTGGGAGAGTTTCTTTGTACAAAGCCCAAGAGAAGGTGACCCATCCGGGATAAGTTATCTTGTATGAAGCCCAGCGGAGGCTAAACTCAACTGGTGATGAGTTGTCTTGTATGAAGCCCAAGCGGAGGCTAAACTCGAAACCTATTGATTAGTCTAATTATTATGTTATTTATTAGGCAGTTTGTATAAGCAGTGTGTGTGATATGTATTCACGAGGAGTTTATGAAGGAAATATAAACAATGCATGATGTTTATTTACAGCAGTTTATGAAATATAAACAAGTGTACGTGAAACGAACGTTTAAAACGCGTAACTTGATTATTCACAAGTTTGAACGTATGCGAAATGATTATGTACACGAACGAGTTTTTATGTACGAGACAAAGATGGATGTACATAGGAGGTTGGGACTTACACCGTAAGGGAGGCCCATTGATTTGAAAGTAGTTTCACGAGAATAATGCTCCTTTCAATACCAATGGCATTTAGTGTAAAATGTGGATGAAACAAAAATGATTGATCAAAGTTTATACGTAAAAGTATTTTCAAAGAAAGTATACATATTATGTACGGATAAAAGGTTTTGAAAAAGTATACGTGTTATGTATGGATAAAAGTTGTATGTGTTTGGAAAGTTTTTGATATGTACAAAGAAATATTGTGTACATAAAAGAATGTTATGGGACTTACAGAGGAGGCCCATTGATTTGAAAGTAGTTTCACAGGGAATAATGCTCCTTTCAATACCAATGGTATCGGTGTATAAACAAACGAATGAAAACAAACGAAAGAAATTTGTTTTATGTTTGAATATTAGCAATGATAATTTGAGTATGTACAAGTAAAACTAAATATGTACATAAAGGATTGGGACTTACACCATAAGGGTGACCCATGATCGATCGAGAAATTCGAGAAAGAACGAATTTGTTTTATCGTTTTAAATCAGATTGATCATGGTAAAAGATGCAAGTTTGATGAAATGTTTTGAAAAAATGATTTGAAAATGTTTTGAAATGTTAAGTTCATTTATGAGAAGTTTTGAAAAAAATCGGAAGTCGAAAACTTGAAAAATTCACCTTTTAAGGAGGTTTGAAAAGTGTTCAAAACGTCGTTTTCGGCTCGATTAAAATTTAATCAGATGAAAGTTTTTTCTGAAAATTTTTGCATTATCACAAAATAGATGTATTTATTGACAAGTGTTTAAAAAATCATCTCAAAATGAGAAGTTTTGATTGGTCAAAAAAATTGTGAAAGTTTGATAAAAAAATATGAAAAATTGACAAGTTTGTAAAAAATTTGGTCTTGCTGGGTTTTGAACCCATGACCTTGAGGTGGGGCACGTGTCACAGAGCCTTAAGAGCAAGCAAGCAACCAACTGAGCCAAACGCGCTGAGTGTTAGTGGATTATCACATGTGTAGACATGATATTGGAAAGTTTGAAAATTTAAAAATGAAGAACACCAAGAACACGCGCGTATTCTAGGTTCATGGTTTTGATTTTCAGTTTGCCAAACTCGATCCAAAATCTTCGTTTCTCCATGAAATTGAGTGATGTAAAGATCAATCTTGCCCGATTTTGAACAACGAATACGATGGCGTTTGTTAATTTCATTTATTTTCAGTTAATCATGTTTGAATTTCTGGGAATTCGAAGAACCCTAGAAACTGAGAAATCAAATTAAATGACTTGTGGTTGATGATTCTTTGATTTTTTTGAGGGTTATCACTCGTTATTAGTGCAGAAAACAAATGGCCGTGAGTTTTTTCCAATTGAATCAAAGAATTATGAGATCACAGTTCATGTTCATACCTGGAAAAGTGAAGATCGAAATTGATGCTAGAGTGTTTCCAGTGGTTGTTTCTTGATCACTTAAGCTTCATCGGCACGTATGGATGCTGTGAGGATAGCTGGCTTGCTTTGAGCTTGCTCCAATCTCTCCACTCAAGTCAACCTGCAGTCAGCTTAACAGGGAACTCGAAATTGATGTTAATGGAGTTACAGATTGTTGTGATTGATCTGCATCATGTCTATGATGTATATGGATCGTGTTTGAATCATTAGAACAACAATTGATCAAGCCAAACTGGAAATTCGAATTATAAGGCAGTTTTGAAGTTTTGAAAAAATGAAAAGTGAAAACTGATTTTAAGCTTAGTTCATGTTGATTTTAAGCTTGGAACAAGTTTAATTATGATCATGGAACATGTTGGACACCAAATTTCACCATGTTTCCATTGAATTTTGAAAGTTGCAAGTTTTCTCAAAATAGTTATGTTACTTGATTTTGAAGAAAAAAAGTGTGAAGCATAACTTTGCAATGTTTTTGGTGTTGATTTCTCTTGAAATGGTGAGCTATTTATAGGCAAACAAGCTCTGCAAAATTAGGCAAGAGTACAAGCCAATTGGATATTCAAGGTTAACTTAAGGGGCAAGAATGGTTTTTTACCAAAAAAGGAAACTTCCTTTTTTTCACCATGTGCTATATTTTTGCATTTTGATCCAATCTTCAATTATATCCTCTAGGCTGATATTTATCAGTTTGATCATCCACTTGGCAAGGCTAGAAAGCTTCTAGATGAAGAAACACAAAAATGACCTATAATTTGATGTTTGAATTTTGAAAAATCAAGTTTCATGGAGCCTTATGTTTCAATTTCAAAGACATAGCTAGCCTCCATGGATTTGATAGTTCTTGGACATTTTGGAAAGATTTTTCCACAAGCTACAACTTTCATGTTTTGAGTTTTTTTCCAATTCAAATTGGAACTAGGTGAAAAAATGGCTTGAAGTTTGGAAAAAATGAGAAATTTCAACACTTAGAAATTTTTCTAAGTGTGAAAACTTTTGACTTTTTGTTGACTTTTCCAAATTCTTGATTTTTTATGATCATGATGGATCATGTGAAGTATTTTGATGATGGAAAAGTTTTGTTTTGAAAATTTGACCAAAAGTCAAAGTTTGACTTTTCGTGCGATGAAATTTCATCGATGTTTGAAAATTGGTGATAAAGTCTATGAACTTGTGATGTTTTGAATCCGAAATTAGGTCAAGATGTTGTATCTAAGATATAATGACCAATCTCTATCCAAAAAGTCATTTCTTGCTCAAAAAGTCAGGGAATACTCATGCCCGATCAAAACCTAATTGGTCGATCCTTGATTGATCTGCGTAAGAAATGAGTATCTGATGATCAGAGGCTGGTGATTTGATCAAGATAGATCAAATGAGGTGAGAAAAACTCAAACCCTAATTAATTGTCTCTTGAATCAGATGAAAATCTGATGAAACCCTAATTTTGACCTGTGGTGCTACACCCGATTAATCTTTATCGAATAGTTATGCAATGATGCAAATGTAAGGTGGTATATTAGGTCAAAAATTGGGGTGTGACAGATGCTTTATTTAAGTTTCTTTAACTCGAGATATGAAGATGAATATCTTCGTTTTGATAGGTGTAAAGAGACTTAAATATCGAATCGCAAATTTTGGACCTAAGATACCAAAAATGCGGATGATGCAAAATGATTGCAAAAGTTTCACCCAAAGGATATCAAAGAAATGACACGGTGAAGAGAAATTTGTGAATATGTCCTGTTGGGAAAGATTGATTCACGAGAAAATGTGATCATCTTTCGTTTGGGAAACAAAAGATTACCTTCATCGACTTTGTGACAATGTTTAAGGTAAATGGAAATGATATTACCAATTATCGACCTTGTGATATAGTATGGTAATGAATTAGAAGATGTTACCAATTATCGATAAAGTGATAACTATAACAAGGTAAATCTTGAGAAATGAGTTGTTGCGTATTCACTTTGTGAATAATGATGTTCTATCCGAATGAACCGGAGAAAGAAGTTAATCAAGACATTGTTCCCAACGAGGATAATCTCATTGGAGAATATGATAGAGAAGAAAATGCATTTCTGTTTGGGGACTTTGGGAAAAAGGAAGACATATCCTTTCTGTTTGGGAATACTCCGTTGGGGAAAAAGAAAAAGTATCTTTTCTGTTTGGAGATATTCTACTGAGAACAGACTTGTACTCGTATGAGTAAGCATGATTTATACCAGTGATTTGGAAGCAAACATTTTGAGAGATGCAAAAAATGCAATGAATGATGCTATTATGTATGAATGTCATGAATGTTATATGCATGCTAACAATACTTGACAAAGACACTAAAGGGATATTTGGGAAAAGGACCGCGTCACAGTTCGAACAAATACTGGGTGAAAATTGCAGCAATGGTGCAGATATTCACTAATGAAGAATTTGAGTTGCATGTTTTACACTTTCCGAGAGAGGTATTTTATTGGCAACTCGATCGGGGATTCTTTTTGGATAAGAATACCGTCCTTTGATGATTTCTGATGAGGAGAAGATATGTGATTGGCGACTCCGGATCGAAACACTCTTGGAGAAACCGGTTGAAGTTATTTCCGTGTTCATAGTTTCAAAGGAGAATTTTGCTTTTGTTTCAAAATTTTGAAGTAAAAATTCATTTAAAACATTTTAGTTTCAAAAGTGATTTTCACAATAAAAGCGTTATTTTGCAAAACAGAATAAAGTAGGAATTGCAAACAAAAGGCACAAGGCTCAAATTTATTGAATAGAATGGTAATCAGCCAAAGGCGTGATTCCATGAACTATTTACAAAAGTTGGAAATGATAATTTATTGGGAAAAGGCTACATTGAAAGCAAATAACCACTACTATCCCTAACAACTTTGAATTCCAAATGTGCTTGTTGCTTCAGAAGAGTTGATTGAAGATCCGTTGATGGAAGATTCTTCATATGGACAAAATCTGGTGACGCAGATTACTTTGTCGTTTGTATCCTTGTTTTTGCCTAGATCGCTTTTCGTTTTCGATCTATCGGGATAATTCGCTTTATTGTCTCTAATTTTTGCCTGGATCGCCTTTTCAAGTTTTCAATCCACCGAGACGCTCTTTTTTGCCTAAGCCGCCCTTTTTGGGTTTTCGACTTACCGAGCTGTTCTTTTGTTTTATTAGACAAAGTATTTCTTGACGCATTCACGGATGCGGAGTTCATCACCGTCCATGGTTGTGAGTCATAGCACCGCAGAAGCTTCTTTTGATGTATGGGCCTTCGTAATTAGGAGTCCATTTGCCCTAGAATCTTTGAAAAGGAATCTTTTTAAGCACGAGTCGCCTTCTCGGAATTCACGAGGTCGGACCTTTTGTCGAAAGCTTTCTTCATTCTTCTTTGATAGAGTTGTCCGTGACACGGTCGGCGCTTTTCTTCAATTAAGTTCAATTGGTCGATCGCTTTGACACCATTCGCCTCGGATAGCTTAGTTTCCATGAGAACTCTCATTGACGGGATCTCAACTTCTACGGGAGCACTTCCATGCCGTATACTAGAGAAAAAGAGTTGCCCTGTTGAAGTGCGTCTTGAGGTATGATACCCATGCGAGCAAATGGCGATTCGTGCGGTCTTTGTAAGTGATGACCATTTTGGATGATCTTTTGATGTTCTTGTTAGGCGCTTCAACGCCGTTCATCTTTGGCCAGTGGAGACGAGTTATGATGCTCAATCTTGAATTCCTCACAGTTCTTTCATCATTTTGTTGTTCAAGTTAGACCATTGTCAGTAATGATTTTACTTGGAATTCCATATCGGCAAATGAGGTTGTTCTTGATGAACCTCACAACCACTTGTCTTGTGACGTTGGTGTAAGATGCTGCTTCGACCCATTTGGTGAAGTAATCAATAACTACTAGAATGAAGCGATGTCCGTTGGACGCCTTTGGTTCAATCATTCCAATCATGTCGATGCCCCACATGGAGAAAGGCCACGGAGAGGAGAGAACGTTGAGTAGAGTCGGTGGCACATGGATCTTATCTGCGTAGATCTGGCACTTGTAACATCTCTTGACATGTTTACAGCAATCAGATTCCATCGTTATCCAATAGTATCCTGCTCTCAAGATTTTTCTAGACATTGCATGCCCATTCGAATGGGTTCCAAAGGACCCTTCATGCACTTCATGGATGATTGTGTCTGCTTCCTGTCTGTCGATGCATCTGAGCAGAACCATGTCGAAGTTTCTTTTGTATAGAACATCTTCATTGAGGAAGAAATTCCTGGAAAGCCTCCTTAGAGTTTTCTTATCCTTGTACGATGCCCAGTGGGTACTCGGTTGAAGGAAGCGTTTGATGTCGTGAAACCACGGCTTATCGAGCCATTGCAAACACATATGCAGTCTTTCAAGGCGTCGATGCGATTCGGGCATATCATTCCAATCGTTGACTTTGAACATGGAAGATAGATTAGCCAAGGCGTCTGCCATCCGATTTTGCTCTCGAGGGATATGATGCAGTTCTACTTTGTTGAAGAAAGTCAACAACCGTCTTGCATAATCTCTGTAAGGAATTAGACCAAGATGATGAGTTTCATACTTGTCTTTAATTTGATTGATCACAAGGGCTGAATCCCCATATATATCAAGGATCTTGATCCTCAAGTCGATGGCTTCTTCGATACCCATGATGCATGCTTCATATTCTGCTATGTTGTTGGTGCAATCAAATAGCAATCTGGCGGAAAACGGGATATGAGAACCCAATTCCATTGCCAAAAACATTTACGGCTCCATCGAAGACTAGGCCCCATATGGATTCTGGATCTGGTCCTTCTTCGTGTAGCGGTTCGTCACAATCTTTCATCTTTAAGTACATAACATCCTCGTCTGGGAAATCAAACTTGAGAGATTGGTATTCGTTGAGCGGCTGATAAGCCAAGTGATCAACAAGAATGCTTCCTTTAACCGCTTTCTGAGCGCGGTATTGGATGTCATATTCAGATAGTAGCATTTGCCATCGAGCAATTCTCCCGGTTAAGGCAGGCTTCTCAAATACGTACTTGATAGGATCCATTTTGGATATTAACCAAGTCGTGTGATTGATCATGTATTGGCGGAGACGTTTTCAAGCCCATACCAAAGCGCATCATGTTTTCTCGAGCATGGAGTAACGAGTTTCACAGTCTGTGAACTTCTTACTCAGATAGTAGATGGCATGCTCCTTCTTACCGGTATCATCCTGTTGTCCAAGTACGCAGCCCATGGACTCTTCTAGTACGGTAAGGTATATGATCAATGGTCTTCCTTCCGGAGGGATCGGTGGTGGTTCGCGGTATTCTTTGATACTGTCAAATGCTCTTTGGCAATCTTCTGTCCACACTACCTTTTGATCTTTGCGGAGAAGCTTGAATATCGGCCCACAGGTGGAAGTCATCTGAGAGATAAATCTGGAGATGTAATTCAACCGTCCGAGAAATCCTCTTACTTGCTTTTCCGTGCGTGGCGTAGGCATTTCTGAATAGCCTTGACTTTGTCGTGGTCAACTTCAATTCCTCTTTGGTGACGATGAAACCTAGGAGTTTTCCGATCTTACCCCAAAGGTACATTTGTTAGGATTCATGATGAAACTTTCTTAGTCGTTGAAACAACTTTAAGAGATAGTCTATATGTTCCTCTTGATGTCGACTTTGCTATCATGTCGTCCACGTAGACCTCGATCTCTTTGTGCATCATATCATGAAAGAGAGTAGTCATTGCCTTCGGTAAGTTGCGCATTCTTTAATCCAAATGGCATTACCTTGTAGCAAAAGTGCCCCATGGCGTGATGAAAGATGTCTTCTCCATGTCTTGGAGCCATTCGATCGATTATAACCGGAGAAACCATCCATGAAGGAAAAGACGTTGAATTTGGCGTACTATCCACTAGCATGTCGATATGCGGAGTGGGAAATCGTCTTTGGACTAGCTTTGTTCGGATCTCGGTAGTCAACACACATTCGACCTTTCCATCTTTCTTGGATACGGTACTATGTTGGCTAGCCATTGAGGATACTCGAGTGACAAGGAAACCAACGTTGTTTTGGACTTCCTTTTAATTTTCTCACCATTTCGGGATGAACTCTCCTCGATTTTGCTTAATCGGCGGACATTCGGTCTTAACGGCAAGTGATGCTCTACTATCTTGGTATCCAAACCCGGCATGTCTGGTAGGACCAAGCAAACACATCAACGTATTCTTTGAGAAGACTTATCGGTTTACCTTTGACACTTTGGTGAAGCTCCGATATTTATTTCTTTTGCATCTTTCTCGAACCCAAGTTGATTGCTTAGAGGTTCCTTGTGAGAATGATCCTTTCCTCGTGCTTTAGCAGTCTAGAAATTTCATCCGGGATCTCTTCTTCAACTTCTTCTTCAGCGAATTCACAGGGAATTTCAAAGTTGAGAAAGAGTGTAGAGTTAATGTTTTCAATGGATTTGTCCATTTGTTTAATCTGCATTTTTGATTTATGTTTGATTAAAAAAAGTTTTTATCATCATTTTTTTTGAAAGTTAATGTGAAAGTGTTGCAGATTAATTTTTCATTATGATTTTCTTTTTTATGTTTTTTTTTTATTATCATTTCCGAAAAAGGGTAAAAATGAAAATAAACACAGAGTGTGGAAACAAAACAACGCATTTTATTTATGTTTCACAATATGAACAGGGCCCTAAAATACAAACTCATTTGTCTTGGGCAAGACAAAGAGAAATTATTAAAAGCTAAAACCTATAAAACATCTCTTCGCTTTGGGCGAAGCGAGAGTTCAAAACAAAAAGCAAAGATAAACTACTTAGAGCTATGCACATTAGTCCTAACTTCAGGTTTCCAATAGTGACGAACTCCTTGGAAGTCGAGGTACTCGGTAATTTTCCGCTTGGTTTAACCCTTGAGTAAACTTTGATTCTGGTGGCGAGCTTTGAAGACTACGGACGATGGCCTTTGCCTTTGGTCTGCTAAAGCGATCTTCTTGATTAACGATCGGGAAGTTTGAGAGATAGCCTTTGTACTTCTGTTGATCTTTGTGTTGAATCTGGGATGTTCTTTCCGTCTTGGAGTGAAGAGACTCGTTGTCGACACTTTCCGCATCGTATCCCGAATCATACTCTTGATCTTCAATGATCATGTTGATGTAGTGGTAACCGGGATCCGGCTTGGTGAAATCCAGACGTGTTGAAACAGAGATCTTCATTTGGGACCTCGATCATTGATTAGCTTGAGAAGGCGAGTATTCCTCTTACGATTAACTAGGGTAGTCAAAGTCATCACCCCATCCCGTGGGTTGGATATCTTCGATCCGGATTTTCGAGCTTTACGCAGAGTATTTCACCATGTAGTCATATTTGCCACTTGGTTCTCCCAAGGTATCCCAAACTTGAGGGGGGCGGATTTTCATGTTCTGCAGGACATGTCTTTGAATTGATCGATCGGTGCATATGATTCCTCTTGTGACACATACTGGGGCTATTCAAATAAGTGCTCCATTCTTGATTCGGATGGATCATCTTCATCCTCTTCAATGGTTACAACATTAACCTCTTGAACAGGTTTAAGAAACCTCCACTATGAAATACTTCCTTGATCGGGAAAGTGTTTCATCTTTCTTTTCTTTGGAGGATACGGTGTGAACCCAAGTCCGACTTCGTTTCATTCTTGAGGTTTGATAACTTGTCCCCATCCTCGAGTATTGCCATTCACCATTTGTGCCGCATCTTTATATGAAGAGATAGATGATCTGTTTTAGTAGATTCATCTTCTAGCGGATTTTACGGGAGATGCTTCAATGTCATTAGCGTGATGAAGGAAAACTGGATAGATGACTTTCAAGTAAAGCTTGTTCACCGATGGTCACCAACTTTCCATTTCTGTGAATTTTAATTTCGATGGAGTAGAAGTTCGCCGCATCGTGGATCCAAGGTCTTCCTAGCAAGCAACGCACGTCCATGACTTGGGCGTAATTTTGAAAGTGTGAGGGCCAATTGTCATTGGGAGATCAACTTCCCAATAACCGACTTTCTCGATCCATCGAAAGCTCTTACTATGATGTCGTTGAACTTCATTGGCGTTCCTTTGTAAGCTAAGCGAGCCGTTTTGGCATTACGTTTAAAGACGAACTGTATCCACCAATACATTGGATAGGGAATCGGCCGCAAATCATCGAGATGTGCAAGGCCAAGTTGTGATCTTTCCTTCTTAGGAAGTTCTTCGTCACTAAAACTCGATTATTGCGGTGTTATGTTGGAGACGATCCTCCAAATTGGTGCGTAGTCACATCGTGATCCACATAAGCTGGTCTAGTACTCTCATCAAAGCTTCTCGGTGAGCTTGAGTTAAGGAGTAAAGGCAGATTGAAATTTTTGAAGGAGCGCATCAATTGGTCTACGACTCGATATTCGCTCTTCTTAATTAGTTTGATTATCTCGTCAAAGTCGAGTTGATGTTGGTTCCATCAGAGAACCAATGTTTGTACTGGGTTAACAATGGGAATCGTTGCAGATTCTCGAGAATATGTTAACTTGGTTTTGTTTAACAAAGAGTTGAAGGCGATTTTGGTGGCAATGGGCGTGTACTTGTCCACTTGGCGTTACTCGTCCGATTTCTTATATTGACATTAGTGGAAGTGTAGGCATGGGTTTCTCCTTCCCATCCTCTATCAAGGTTGCATTGTCTTGTAAGGAATTGCTCTAGTAGAACTATGCGACAGGACCGGTGGGCAAATCACCAAAGGAGATGTTGGAATGTTGGAACCAGCGCGATCTCCACATGCTCGGGTATGTTGAAACAAGGGATCACAACGTTTACTTGAGTTTTCCGAGTTGATATCGAGACTAAAAGCTCATGCGGAAAATGCCCTACGGTATTTACGTCATGGTCATCTCGGTTTACGTAGATTTGTAAATCACCAATGTCTAACAAATCTTGAATATCTGCTCTTATGGTGGGACATCCATGGATATTCTTGGAGATATATAGCAAGCTTCATAATTGTGCTTAGTGAAGGTACTCATTTCTTGTATGCTTCATGGAGATGCACCAAGTTTCCTTTGATTAAGTTTACGTGCGTGACAAGGTACTCTGTATTCCTTAGCATTAGATTCACCGAGTGTCCACTATGGTAGGAAGTGGATTGGCTTGCACATTCGGACTTGTGTTTTGAAGGAAAGAAGATTAGCCTTCACTAATCTCGTTACGCCTTGATGCTATGCAATGCTCAAGGTCATGGCACGGTGCCCTTGGTGAAAAGGGCAAGACATGTCGACTTTGTACCACCATGGTAGTTTTCGGGGAGGTGGTAACCTTGTTTGTATTAGATTCCTTTCTATCGGTAGAGGTAAAGTTCGTACGTCATGGGAATTGGGTCGAATTGAGTGACCCGAGGCGTCGGTTTTGGTTGTGAGCTGAGCCTGTGACGAGGTTGAGTTTGTTGATTTTGTTGAAATTGGAGCAATTCACGGAGTTGTGTTGACGGAGGGTGCTATGGCGGCTACATCGTTGTTGGATGACATTCTTACGTGGTTTCCTCGGGATACCATTCCTACGTCATGTTCTTTTTCTTTGGGAAGCGGTTCCAACTTTCTTGGTATTACTAGAAGATCCTACTTCCTTGGTTAGGCGTCCGTCCGAACCCTTCTTCTAGTCGCATTCCCATGCTTACCATTTCGTTGAAGTCTCTGGGCTAGCGATCATTCGCTCATAATAGAATGAGTTTAGAGTATTCAAGAATACCTTAGTCATCTCTTTCTCTTCCAAGGCGGGTTGACTTGGCAATTTCCCTCCATCGTTATATTCCTTGAATGTCTCTCTTTCCTTTTGAGACATGGAGCGAGTTGATCCCTATCGAGAGCCATATCCAAGTTGAATTTGTATTGCGAAGGCTTTACCTAAGTCGTTGAATGTTTGGATATTCGTCTTGTCTAAACCCATGTACCACTTGATGCGGCACCGTGAGACTATCACGGAAGTAATGAATTAACGGTGATGATCCTCATTTACGTAGACATTTTCCTAGCATACATTGTAAGATGACTCGAGGACAAGAATTCCTTTGTACTTTTCAAAATCCGAGATTTTGAATTTCGTGATATTTTACACGAGGGACTAAGCGAGAGATCTGGCGCTTTTCCCAAACAATTCTTTCCCTTGAATCGTTTTATCTCAAGTCGCAATTTGAGGAGTTGTTCGGAGATTTTCCATTGAACCACGGCGTTCATGCTATTTCTGGAATGTGATGAACTTCTTCGTCGTGGTAGCATGCACTACGGGCGAGTTCAACATGATCGGTTGAGAAACCGACATTGTTACTTGTGGAAAAGTTATTCCACGTTGTGGAGTGAGCGTGGCGTTTCTTTGCAAAGTAGGTATTTCAAGCGAGGTTGTTTGAGAAGTCGGTTGGCGAACTCCAATGCCGGTTAAAGGCATTCCCATGGATAGCCCTGGCATCTTTGAAAGGTGAACTCTTGATGCGACAACCGGAGTAGTAGTATCCTCTGAAGTTGCTATTTGGTTATGACGCTCGATCTTGCTTGACTTTGCGTTGTGGCGAGTTGACCAAAGATGTGAGTCTCTCCACTTCTTCTTGTAGCGTAGTTACCGTACTACGGAGTTCAACGTTTTCTTGCTCAAAATTCTCCATTACTTTTCTTCTTTTGATCGGTATCGTGCGTTCGAGTTGGTCTGACGCGATCGAGAAACTCTAAGACGCGACGACTTGACAATTTTTCTATCGGAAAAGTGACGGTTCAAAGCGTGAATGATTAGACTCTAGATGGTAGACTTAAATGCAAAGTATGATGCATGAATATGATTGTAAAGAAAAGAAATTTCCAAAGAATTTACACTAAACGAGATATTTCTGGCAAATATTTGGATGGAAAACACGAATTTTATTGATTAATGAAGGAAGATTACAACAATTGTTTTTTGTTGGAGCATTGCTCACACAAATGATAAAATAAATGATAAAATTACAAACTAAATTAAACTAATTAAACATCTTCGTGGATGACGATCCAAAGGCTTGCGATTGACGAGATTTCCTTCCCATAGTGAGCTTTTAGTTTGGATTTCTCGGCTTTTAGCTTGCTAATGACTCTCTTCCACTCGTTGGGAGCGGGCTTGCTGGTTGTCATTTCCTCGAGCTTTCTTTTCCTTTCCTTGACGTATTTCTGGATGGCGTTATCCTTCTGGCGAATCTTCTCATCTTTCTCCATGAGCCATTCATCACGGAAGTAGGCGTCTTTTCATGATCTTTGACTTGCTTCTTGAGCTTCTTATTCTCAAGGTTAGTCTTAAGGAACTTGCTTTCCAAAGCTTCTTTCTCAAACCTTATCTTGGTCAAGGCTTCTTGGTATTCTCCCACAGCTTCAACGGGAAAATTTGTTGATTTCGAAGCGACTGAGAACATGGGATCCTCATAAGCGTAAGGCATTCGGAATTCCTTCGCTCTTTTCTTTATCCAAGAAGTGTAGGTTTCCATGGCTACACAATTCTTTGCCTTACCTTTTCCTTTCTTTCGGATGTGATGCCAAGCTTTGATCATCCTAGCCTTCAATCCTTGGGAATCCTCTCCTTCATGATAAGTAGCTTTCTCTTGTAAAATCGGAGGTTTACGGAATTGCGTATCCGAGCTGACGTTTTGCTAGGAATGGGTTGTAGTTGATTCCTCCTTTCGTACCAATGAGAGGTACGTTGGCAAATTCTCCACAGCTCTCAATGATTTCCATCTCATTGTTTGCCAAGGTATACCAATGGATATCGTCGTTTGTTAGAGACATGAGTCTTCTGGACCAATGCCACTCGTCTTTGTTTTCGCGGAAGATAGGAGATTTAGGCAGGTGTGAGACAATCCATTTGAAAACAGTACACACACACGATAGTTCCGTCTCCTTGACGATTCCTATGATGAATAGAGACGTAAGTATCACCAAGCAGGGTGGGAACGGGATTTCCAATCAGAAAGATCCTTATGGCGTTGATGTCAACGAAATTTGGGACGTTGGGAAACAACACCAATCCATAGAGGAGTAAAGCTAAAATAGCTTCAAAGGCTACCATACTACCGGCTTCAGAGAATTTGAGAGCCTTCTCCATTAGGAACTTTGAAGTTAGTCCTAAAAGTTTTCCTCTGGTAGTTAGGTTTTTGTCTATCTCAGATTTCTTTAAATGAGTCATTGTTGCAATGACTTGTGACTTAGGAATGGCTTCCAAACCATTGAAAGGCACTTTGTCTGATACTGAGATACCTAGGATATGCGCATACTCTTCCAAAGTAGGCATCAACTGATAATCAAGGAAAGTGAAACAGCGATAGACTGGATCGTAGAATTGAACGAAGGTTTTGAGAAGTCCTTCATCAACGTTAGCGTTCAGAAGAGTTAAAAGAGTTCCATAGCGCTTTCTGAAATCCGAGGGATCTTCTACCAAGGATGCTAACTCTTTCAACTTTCCTACATCAGGAATTCTAAAACTGTATCTTTTGGTGAATCTTCCTCTGACGTCCATCACTCTAACCTAAAATATTTTACAAAGAAAAAATCTCTAAATTCTTTGGAAATGGAGAGAGAAAATGAAGTTTTTTTTTGTTTTTTGAATGAATGAATGAATGCATGAATGCAGCGAACATGGTTAGTAGTTATACACACGGTCAAGCGTTCGAAGTCACGAGCATGAAGCCAACGATAAGAATCAACGTGGTTAAGTTCTAAGGGCTTATTCATCTGTGAAACGGGTTCTACTGATAATACAGGCTCAACACTCCCCTTCAAAACATTATTGGATTTGTTGAATACTCGATGGTCCAATAATATTTTCAAGAGAAACTCGCCTGATCGTAGTATCGCATGACAATTACTCTAGGCTTACACCCGAATAATCTCGCACTACATCCTAATGGCGGGATGGTTTATGTGTTCTATCCACTCGACTTCTTAAGTTCCTCAAAATACGTTGCAATTACTTGCTAAACACAATACCCTCAAGACAACCTCCATGCGGAAATATTAACTTGAAAGCATTGAGCGCTCACGTATTAATACCTCCACCTAGATCTTAAAAATGTTTCTTAAATCCGGTTAGGATTTCTTTCCATCAAGTGAAATCGCGAAACACACAATAAAAAAACAGATATATGCAAAATATGAAAAGCTTATCCCTTTGTTTTCTTTTGAAAACAAAAAGCTTGTGCTCTCGCGAAGTAGCGTTTTCTTTTTGAAAAATCAAAGTTTCAGTACTCCCAGTAGTCGCCATTTTCTGCTCGCGTTAAAGGTGGCGCTGAGGATGCGAACGTGAGTTTGGATTCTCAGTGCGCGATTTAAATCTTTTGATTTGTTTATAAAGATGCCATGAGCATCAAGCTTTATTATTTTCAACACAAGAAAGATGATTTAATGATTATGAAAAGGGAAAATGAAATACCCTCAATTGATATTGGTATGCGTAACGACTAGCGCAAACTAGACATAACGCATTGGGGAGATTCTGAGTAAGGGGGATTGTTATATAAAGGGAATAGATGGAGCACCCTAAATATATGTAGTTATCTACAGCTTTATATATGAATACGTTTGATATGTTTGTATGTTTTAGTTGCTATTTCTATGATTGGGAAAGTTTCTCCTTTGGGATTTTAAGAAACAGTAGATTATGTGGGATTCTAGTGTTTTGTTATTATTGTGCTCGCTGTGATATGGTGAACTGACTTTGTAGGATTTTTGTATCCAAATGTGCGGATAGCAAGAGTCGCCACCGACTTTTATTTTTATCCAATTAAGGGAAGGTAAAAGTAACAGAAAAAGACCTTCGTTAGATTCTGAGTTCGGGAGAATGGTTATGAAAAGGGAAGGTATTAGCACCCCTTTTCATCCGTAGTTATCTACGGGCTCTTAGTTGCTCTAGATCACTTTTTAAAATTGCTTTATGTGTGTTTGACAAAAAAAAAGATGTTTTGAAAGAGGCATTTCGCTTTGACTTTGTAATGACTCATGTAGGAGTGTATACAAAGTGTTCGGAAATGTTTTGTTTTGAAAAGGAATTTGAACTTTGAAAAAAAAGTGTGTGGTGTGAAAAGCATTTGGTTTAGAGCAAGCAACTAAAAGACTTATTTACCCACTCAGAATTGGTCGTTTTGTTGTACTTCTACATTCCTTTAGAATAGCGCTAGCCGTACCATTAGTTAGTAGGTAGCTCCATTCGTTGGATGTAAGCGGGACATTCGAAGGGACATCGGATGGTCATAGAAGGCACTTAGGAAGTATCCTAGCACATTCGAAGGACTATCATCATTTTTCAGGCGACAATCGAGGTCAAGATCATGTATTCGGAGGCGACATCGTGGGTCTTATGATCTTTGTATCGAAGGGACTATGATGATTTGTTTGGAAGGCAACGGTGCTAGAATACCTCTACGTTCGAGGGACATGACCATTTTGAATTGAAGGCATCGAGAGAATTACCCTAAGGGTGCGTGTGTGAAAGAAGTGTGTTGAATTCAGAATATATTATCTTGAAGATTAGTGTGAGCTATGTCCAATTATTATCTTGCTATACACGCCTAATTACTAGCAATTGATAAGGGTGCGGAAAGTAAAATGCGGAATGTAAAATGCGGAAAGGTAAACCTACGCTATTACATGGCTTTGGGGCAGATACATAATTTAAAATGCGGAAAGTAAAACCCTAGATTAAACTATTACAACCCATGAGCAATTACATTATTGGAAAAATAAAACGATAAAAGAAAAACGTCCGAATCGACAACACGTGAAAGAATAAGAAAATCGGGAAATATGATGAAATTGAAATAAGAGAAAATGTTAGAAAAATGCAAGTTTTGATATGGAAAAATTAATACATGCTAGAAATAAGATAAATAAGTTAAAATAATTTTTTGGGATTTTTTAGAAAAGATTTAATAATTAAAATGCAATTAAAAGTGATTTAAATGCTAAAATAAAAATAAAATAAATATGCATGCAAAAATTATATTTTTTAATTTATTAAATTAAATAAAGGTTTTTATGAAAATAATGTAAAAAGAAAAAATGTTTTTGGTAATTTTTTAATGCAGAATAAAAAATATGAAAAGAATTAAAATTGAATGAAAATATTGAAATAATTAGAAAATAGGAAAATAGAGTTTTGTAAAAGTGAAAAAGGTTATCTGAACCAGAATCGAACTGGGGACATCCCTTTCAAACCTTAAGATCCACATGCTTGACCAACTGAGCCAACGCGCGCTACTGTTTGGAAACGGATCGATTTGAAAATAACACGCGTCACTCCCTGCCTTCATCCCGCTCGCGCCAATTCATCATCTTCTTCGTTTTAAATATTTGAAGCTAGCGTCGGTCTTTCTTCGACGCTACAGGCCCTGGCTAAATAGAAAACGCAGCATACATAATATAAATTAATTCTAAAGGCATGGTTCGATTCCTTGAAGCATTCCGAACACACTGGTATGGGTCTCGTTGTCCAATTTTTCCTAATAAGCCAAACCCTAAATCGAGCTTATAAACCCTAATCATGGTGAAACACGATTCCGACCATGGAAATTCAATTGGATTGCCCAGAAAGTTTGGAAACTTGATTCTAATCACAAACAAACAATCAAAACAAGTTAATAATGCATGAATGTTAGAAATCGAATTTGGAAAAAGTTTGACAAACCGAAATCTGATTTGCTCGATTCTTGATGTTTTTGAATGATATAAGAGTCTGGATCGACTCTAAAGATCTCAAGGAATGCAATGGAATCCTCAAAATCGGCTGTGGATGGCTGGAACTAGAATTGCAAGTTGCTTCAAGAACACGAAATTTTGATTTTAGGTTAGGGTTTCTGGAGCAATTTTTCCGTCCTTTCTTGATAGGTATGCATCACACATTTATACTGGATGGATTTGGGATTGAATTTGGAAAGAATTGATCAACATTCAATGGAAATCAAATTTTGATATTCTCATGAAATCAAATTTTCAAATTTTGTCCAATTTCAATCCAATCTTGCCAAATTTGATCTAATTTCGAAATTGCTGGCATTTATGGGTTGATTGGATCACAAGAAAGCAATAAAAATCAATCTTCCAATTAATTTTGATTTTATAATTTATTTTAAGATTTAATTTGCATTTAAATAAATAAATTACAAATTAAATAGAAAAATAAATCAAAAATTCGTGGCATTGGGCTTGGATATTCCTAATTGCATGAGGAACAAGTTAGGATGAAGAAAAAATAGGCCCATTTGCAAAAGATTTGATTTTTGAAGTATCTCTCTTTGTGCATTCTTCCAAAATTTCCCAACTTGTGAATGGTATAACTTGCTCAATTTTCCACATTTTGAGTGTTCTTGGACTTTTGGAAAGCTCTAAGAGTCCTCTAAACAATGTCTTTGGTCTCATCTCAATTGGAGTTACCATGCAATATATCTTCAAAACAAAAGTTGACTTTTGTTGACTTTGAAAATGACCAATGTTTTGAGCTATACCTCTCAAATGAAGCATTTTTGGACATTCTTGTGAGACATGAAGTTGTAGAGAATTGAATTTCCTTAAAAACAAGAGGTGGTGGAAAAATTTACGAGAAAGTATGAGAAAGTTATGATCGGTCAAAGTTCGATTGACTTTTCATCTAGAAACCCTAATTTAGAAAGTTTGACTTTTGAGCAAATCTTGAGTTTTCTTGATGAATCATGATCAACCCTTGATCAAATGATGAATGTAACTTCAAAATGAGGATGTTGACCAAAATTATGAAGTTTGACTGTATGTTGACCACATTGACTTTTGTCCATACACGATTTTCAACCATCCGAGCAATTATCCGAAACTTGACTTGTGAAGCTTGAAACTTGACATGGAGAATCTTTGAAGCATATGAGGAGGCATGAAGGCCATTGGAGATGTTGGAAATCCATCTTGACTTGAGAGATACCAAACCCTAGTTTGGGTTGATTGTCTAGGAGAGAGTTTGTCTGATCAACTCTTGAGGAATCCTTGAGTATGGATGTATGAAATCTCTTGAGTAGATGGAGGGCAAATTTTGGGGTATGACACTCGCAAAGATCTGTGGATCTTCTGCATACATATCCCCTAGTGGGAATCAGAGCATTTGTAGCTCGGATCTGAGGTTCTATGGTTTGTTTGGTGCGAGGAGATAGAAATTTGCTCGCCAAGGATGAGACCTTGTGCCTCGTATTCTCAAAGGGATGTTGAGAAAGTCGAGCAATCGTAGTTCCACTTATGCTAGTGGAAAGCAACGGATGTTAGTAAGAGGCAGACAAATGTCATCTTAATGAAAAAATGTATCTAATCTATTTCATCACATACATTTTTGAAAAAAAAGTTTGATTGATAAACAATCTTTCGTCGTAAGTATTAGGTGTTTTGCTTGAGTGTACAAGCGTTACCACTTACATGTTTAAGAAAGATGTTTGAAAAGATGATTGATTCTTTTAACTGTAAGTATTGGGTGCTTTGCTTGAGTGTACAAGCGTTACCACTTCTTGTTAATAGGCGTTTTGTTTGAAAAGAATTTAAAAGAGTTTGAAAAGTTTTGTATGTGATGTGATAGATGAGATACTCCTTCCATAGAGATGATAGATGTCTAAATCTCAAGGAGAAATTGATTGGATTAAAGGGATGCTTTTAAGAAGCCCGTGGGTCCTTGTATTGTAAGCCCAAGAGGAGGCATTAAGGGTCATCGAGGTCCTTGTATGAAGCTCAAGAGGAAGCTATAGGGTATGGTGTCTTTGGCTTGAAAGGATTTCACCGAGAAACCATCCTTTTCGAATAAGAGCAATTTCAAAATTTTACTCATTGGGAATTTGAAAGTGATTTCACCGGAAACCATCCTTCGGGTTCTATCTTAGCGGTGATTCTTTGTATTGGAAGCCCAATAGGAGGCATTAAGAGATTTCTGTCTCTTTCATTGTATGATGCCCAAGAGAAGGCTAAACTCAATGAGGAGTTCTTTGAGCGAAGCCCAGTGACTCAGCAGTGTTGTCTTATCGAAGCCTAAGCGGAGGCTAACTCGTGGAGAGTTTCTTTGTACAAAGCCCAGAGAAGGTGACCCATGCGGGATAAGTTATCTTGTATGAAGCCCAAGCGGGCTAAACTCAACTGGTGATGAGTTGTCTTGTATGAAGCCCAGCGGAGCTAAACTCTTGAAACCTATTGATTAGTCTAATTATTATGTTATTTATTAGACAGTTTGTATAAGCAGTGTGTGTGTGATATGTATTCACGGAGTTTATGAAGGAAATATAAACAATGCATGATGTTTATTTACAGTTTATGAAATATAAACAAGTGTCGTGAAACGAACGTTTAAAACGAGCGTAACTTGATTATTCAAGTTTGAACGTATGCGAGGAAATGATTATGTACACGAGCGAGTTTTATATGCAGACAAAGATGGATGTACATAGGAGGTTGGGACTTACACCGTAAGGAGGCCCATTGATTTGAAAGTAGTTTCACAGGAATAATGCTCCTTTCAATACCAATGGAATTTAGTGTAAAATGTACGGATGAAACAAAATGATTGATCAAAGTTTATCATAAAAGTATTTTCAAAGAAAGAGTATCATATTATATACAGATAAAGGTTTTGAAAAGAAGTATACGTGTTATGTATGGATAAAAGTTGTATGTGTTTGAAAGTTTTGATATGTACAAATAAATATTGTGTACATAAAAGAATGTTATGGGACTTACAGTAAGGAGGCCCATTGATTTGAAAGTAGTTTCACAGGAATAATGCTCCTTTCAATACCAATGGTATCGATGTATAAACAAACGAATGAAAACAAACGAAAGAAATTTGTTTTATGTTTGAATATTAACAATGATAATTTGAGTATGTACAAGTAAAACTAAATATGTACATAAAGTTGGGACTTACACCATAAGGGTGGCCCATGATCGATCGAGAAATTCGAGAAAGAATTTGTTTTATCGTTTTAAATCGGATTGATCATGGTAAAAGATGCAAGTTTGATGAAATGTTTTGAAAAATGATTTGAAAATGTTTTGAAATGTTAAGTTCATTTATGAGAAGTTTTGAAAAAAACCGGAAGTCGAAAACTTGAAAAATTCACCTTTTAAGGAGGTTTGAAAAGTGTTCAAACGTCGTTTTGGCTCGATTAAAATTTAATCAGATGAAAGTTTTTTCTGAAAATTTTTGCATTATCACAAAATAGATGTATTTATTGACAAGTGTTTAAAAAATCATCTCAAAATGAGAAGTTTTGATTGGTCAAAAAAATTGTGAAAGTTTGATAAAAAAATATGAAAAATTGACAAGTTTGTAAAAAATTTGGTCTTGCTGGGTTTTGAACCCATGACCTTGAGGTGGGGCACGTGTCACAGAGCCTTAAGAGCAAGCAAGCAACCAACTGAGCCAAACGCGCTGAGTGTTAGTGGATTATCACATGTGTAGACATGATATTGGAAAGTTTGAAAATTTAAAAATGAAGAACACCAAGAACACGCGCGTATTCTAGGTTCATGGTTTTGATTTTCAGTTTGCCAAACTCGATCCAAAATCTTCGTTTCTCCATGAAATTGAGTGATGTAAAGATCAATCTTGCCCGATTTTGAACAACGAATACGATGGCGTTTGTTAATTTCATTTATTTTCAGTTAATCATGTTTGAATTTTTGGGAATTCGAAGAACCCTAGAAACTGAGAAATCAAATTAAATGACTTGTGGTTGATGATTCTTTGATTTTTTTGAGGGTTATCACTCGTTATTAGTGCAGAAAACAAATGGCCGTGAGTTTTTTCCAATTGAATCAAAGAATTATGAGATCACAGTTCATGTTCATACCTGGAAAAGTGAAGATCGAAATTGATGCTAGAGTGTTTCCAGTGGTTGTTTCTTGATCACTTAAGCTTCATCGGCACGTATGGATGCTGTGAGGATAGCTGGCTTGCTTTGAACTTGCTCCAATCTCTCCACTCAAGTCAACCTGCAGTCAGCTTAACAGGGAACTCGAAATTGATGTTAATGGAGTTACAGATTGTTGTGATTGATCTGCATCATGTCTATGATGTATATGGATCGTGTTTGAATCATTAGAACAACAATTGATCAAGCCAAACTGGAAATTCGAATTATAAGGCAGTTTTGAAGTTTTGAAAAAATGAAAAGTGAAAACTGATTTTAAGCTTAGTTCATGTTGATTTTAAGCTTGGAACAAGTTTAATTATGATCATGGAACATGTTGGACACCAAATTTCACCATGTTTCCATTGAATTTTGAAAGTTGCAAGTTTTCTCAAAATAGTTATGTTACTTGATTTTGAAGAAAAAAAGTGTGAAGCATAACTTTGCAATGTTTTTGGTGTTGATTTCTCTTGAAATGGTGAGCTATTTATAGGCAAACAAGCTCTGCAAAATTAGGTAAGTACAAGCCAATTGGATATTCAAGGTTAACTTAAGGCAAGAATGGTTTTACCAAAAAGGAAACTTCCTTTTTCACCATGTGCTATATTTTGCATTTTGATCCAATCTTCAATTATATCCTCTAGGCTGATATTTATCAGTTTGATCATCCACTTGGCAAGGCTAGAAAGCTTCTAGATGAAGAAACACAAAAATGACCTATAATTTGATGTTTGAATTTTGCAAAATCAAGTTTCATGGAGCCTTATGTTTCAATTTCAAAGACATAGCTAGCCTCCATGGATTTGAGAGTTCTTGGACATTTTGGAAAGATTTTTCCACAAGCTACAACTTTCATGTTTTGAGTTTTTTCAAATTCCAATTGGAACTAGGTGAAAAAATGGCTTGAAGTTTGGAAAAAATGAGAAATTTCAACACTTAGGAATTTTTCTAAGTGTGAAAACTTTTGACTTTTTGTTGAATTTTCCAAATTCTTGATTTTTTATGATCATGATGGATCATGTGAAGTATTTTGATGATGGAAAAAGTTTTGTTTTGAAAAATTTGACCAAAAGTCAAAGTTTGACTTTTCTGTGTAGATGAAATTTCATCAGATGTTTCAGAAATTGACTGATAAAGTCTGTGAACTTCTGTGATGTTTTGAATCCAGAAATTAGGTCAAGATGTTGTATCTAAGATATAATGACCAATATCTATCCAAAAAAGTCATTTCTTGCTCAAAAAGTCAGAGAATACTCATGCCCGATCAAAACCCTAATTGGTCGATCCTTGATTGATCTGTGTAAGAAATGAGTATCTGATGATCAGAGGCTGATGATTTGATCAAGATAGATCAAATGAGGTGAGAAAAAATCAAACCCTAATTAATTGTCTCTTGAATCAGATGAAAATCTGATGAAACCCTAATTTTGACCTGTGACTGCTACACCCGATTAATGCTGTCTGAACTGTTAGTTATGCAATGATGCAAATGTAAGGTGGTATATTAGGTCAAAAATTGGGGTATGACACAAGTGATTATTTTTGTGAACCATTTTAATTATTAATAATAATAATTAATAATAATAGCGTTAAATAGTGTTAAGTGTTATTTCAAATAATGGAGAATGAAGAAGATTGAGGAGTGATATCTTGGAATATCAAAATAATCCATTATATATGGGAAGTTGTGATATCTTGGAATATCAAAATAATCCATTCTAATTTCAATAATATACATTTAATCTTGTAATGTAATGATAAATAGTGGGTATTTTTAAATCATGCAATGAATAATATTCCATTTAATTATAATAGATCTAATTTGGCCATTCCAATTCCTTCCTCATTAACCGTGAGTCAAACATTAGAATTCAAATTCTGTAAAAAAAAACATTGGAATTCAAATATAAATAAATTAACCGTGAATGAAACATTGGAATTGGAATTCAAATATAAATAAAATTCAAATCTAAATAAAATAAATTAATAAATCAAATAAATAAAAAATAGTGTAAAATTAGAAAAGTTATAACATTTATAAGTGCCTAGAACCTGTGTGACAATTTATAAAACAATTATTAATTTATTGATTTTAAAAACAATTGTTTTAATACTTCTCTTTTATAAAAATATTAGTAACTTATTCTCTTTTATTAAAATTATTGTAACTTATTTCCCTTTATGAAATTATGGTAACTTTTTTTTCATTTATAAACATCTGGAACACGTTTGTCTATTTATAAAAATATATGCAACCTATTCTCATTTATAATTATATAAATAGTTAAATTTATAAAATTATTTGTAACTTATATTTCCATTTATAAAAATAATTGTAACTTATACAATTTATAAAAATGATTGTAATAGTAAATTTTTATCTTTAATTATTAATTTTTTATGAGTATCATTTATCATTAAATTTTCATGACTATCATTTAACATTGTTTTATCATGATTACGATTATAAAATTAATTTGAAAAGATTGTGATATGTTTAGTTATTTCATAAGTTTAAAGAAATTACAAAATCTCAATTGATTTTGTTTTGCTTTATTATCCTTTCTATAAAAAGCTAAATAATTTCAAAACATATTTTATTTCAAATAAGGATCTAAATAATTACAAAATATGTTTTTCGGGTAATCTTAATTTTTATAGATACTTTAGTTAAGTTGTATGATATTTCTTAAATATATGTGATTTTTATTAATATTTCATACAAATACATGGTTTTTAATAATATTTAGTAACAAAATGTTAATTAAACAATAATAGTACTTACTTTCAATTTTAAACAAATAACATTTTGAAATAAAATAAAATAAAATTATTTTTATTAATATTTTTTAAAAATATAATTTTTTTTAATATTGATTAATAAAAAACTTATTTTTAAGACAAAATTTTATAGATTTAAATCTTTCAGAATATATATATATATATATATATATATATATATATATATATATATATATATATATATATATATATATATATATATATATATATATATATATATATATATTAGTCATTACTGTTTTGGAATATTTATTTTAAAATAAATTTATGTGATCATTTTAGAATAAATCATAAATCAAGTGTAATTTATATGATTTTAATATCCTTATAATCATAAACCATAATTTATATGATTTTAAGATGTACATGGTGTGTAGGGTAGATTCAATTGAATATATTGTAAATAGAAAATATATATATAATTTCGTCTTTGTATTTTACCATATATTTATTAATGTGCATATATTTTCAAATAAATATTTATGTTCGAAAAAAGTTAATAATTATCTTATAGAAATGTTTTATTTATAGAAACGAATTTTTTCGATATATATATAGTTTTCCATTTAAACGTTTTCAAATCATTCATATATTGCTCTTTGTATTATTATATATTATTGTAATATTTAAATTTTTTACCAATGAAAAGAAAAAAAAGATTATTTAAGTTTTTTATAAATAGAGAAAAAAATAAGTGTAAAATAATTTTATAATGACAATCAATCCACCACATATTTAAATAAAATAGAATGATATTGGCTTTTTATTTTCAAAATTTCTTTTGATTTTATCTTTTAGTTAAAATCATATTTAATTAAGCAAATTATGATATATGTTTTTTTTTGCATGAATTAGATAATAATCAAATAAATAATGCAGAAAACAAATATTCTAATAAATCAAAATAATGCCATCATAAATCAATTAGAAATTGACTTTTCTATTGAAATAAATCTAACACACCATACACTATGTTCCTGCCATTGTTTTTAGGCCTAATTTGAAACCTCAATATTAACTTTAACAAAATAACTAAACAAATCAAAACGAAGATTAAACAAATATAGAAATCAGGGTAACAATGGTTGAAGCAAGAATAGCCTTTCCTGGAATTCAAATATAAATAAATTAACCGTGAATGAAACATTGGAATTGGAATTCAAATATAAATAAAATAAATTAATAAATCAAATAAATAAAAAATAGTGTAAAATTATGATAGATTTACATGTCAGCAAAATTAAATGTTTGAGTCGTTGATGTCGACCGCCATTGATGTTACTATTTAGACCTGTTACAAAATCTGTATTAAAATGGACACAGAGAATCAAAATATGGGAATGAAGAAGAATTGGAAAATAATATGTAACCTTTTGAAAATAATGGAGAATGAAGAAGATTGAGGAGTGAAAGAGTAAGGGTTTAGAATATATATATATAATCGAAAACATGGGAAGTTGTGATATCTTGGAATATCAAAATAATCCATTCTAATTTCAATAATATACATTTAATCTTGTAATGTAATGATAAATAGTGGGTATTTTTAAATCATGCAATGAATAATATTCCATTTAATTATAATAGATCTAATTTGGCCATTCCAATTCCTTCCTCATTAACCGTGAGTCAAACATTAGAATTCAAATTAATAAATCAAATAAATAAAAAATAGTGTAACATTATGATAGATTGACATGTCAGCAAAATTAAATGCCAAATGAATATAGTAACAGCATAGTGTTGATTAGTCTATTATACCCTTGGAATAAGAAAAGTTATAACATTTAATCAAAAGGTTAGACTTGGAATTTCCAGGTACTTTACTTTTAATAGATTGATAATAGATATTCATTTCTAAGATATGATCACTAAGTGAAGCAAATAAGAAGTAAAATTAAATTAATTGTCATTGATTACCATTGAATCAAATTAATTGTTATTGACAATATTTAGTTAACAACATATAAAATAAATTTATTGGCATTTAACAAAAATCTCTATCAAAATTATAAAATAATGACTTCAACACCTTCAACAAATTCTAAACTACAACCTCAACTTGTAGTTCCTTCCTTACTAAATGTGAAAGGAAAAAATAAATAAATTAAAGAACCAACCTTAAATGCAATATCAAGGTAAGGTAAATTTGCAGATAAAAATATAAGAAACATATTAATGCACTTCGAATGCTCATTACATAAAATAACTTTCACTCAAATTTTAAATAAAATAAATAATTTATAGTTTTTACACATGATTGTCGTTTCCATAGGCAAGTAATTACACAACTGATTAAAAATTAACCAAGGAACAATGCAAAAATATTATAAAATTTTGGGTGTTTAAAAGATTATTCAGATTTATCTCATGAATGACAAACATAATAAGTAAATAGAAGAGTACAATTGTGATACATTTGTTTCTAAACTATTTTTCAATTGTATGTAGGATTATATGTAAAAATAATTTATACAAAATTTTATATTTGATGTTTGATTGCATAAGCAGTTTAAATGACAAAAGTTTATTTAATGAACGCTTAAATAAATTAGAAAACGACTCCACAATTTCCATATAAATAATATATATATATATATTATATAAAAATATATTTTGAAATTTAATTTCCAAGTATCATTTAAAAACTTTATTTTAGATGTAAAATATTCATTTCTAAGATATGATCACTAAGTGAAGGAAATAAGAAGTAAAATTAAATTAATTATCATTGATTACCATTTAATCAAATTAATTGTTATTGACAATATTTAGTTAACATTATATAAAATATATTTATTGGCATTTATCAAAAATCTCTATCAAAACTATAAAATAATGACTTCAAAACCTTCAACAAATTCTAAACTACAACCTCAACTTGTAGTTCCTTCCTTACTACAGGTGAAAGGAAAAAATAAATAAATTAAAGAACCAACCTTAAATGCAATATCAAGGTAAGGTAAATTTGCAGATAAAAATATAAGAAACATATTAATGCAGATTGAACGCTAATTATATAAAACAACTTTCAATCAAATTTTAAAGAAAATAAATAATTTATAGTTTTTGCACATGATTGTCATTTCCATAGGCAAGTGATTACACAAGTGATTAAAAGTTAACCAAGGAACAATGCAAAAATATTATAAAACTTTGGGTGTTTAAAAGATCATTTGCATTTATCGCATGAATGACAAACATAATAAGTAAATAGAAGAGTACAATTGCGATACATTTGATTCTAAACTATTTTTCTTTTGTAAGTAGGATCATATGTAAAAATAATTTATACAAAATTTTATATTTGCTTAAATAAATTAGAAAACTACTCCACAGTTTCCATATAAATAAATTATATATATATATATATATATATATATATATATATATATATATATATATATATATATATATAATATATATTTTGAAATTTAATTTCCAAGTATCATTTAAAAACTTTATTTTAAATGTAAAATATTCATTTCTAAGATATGATCACTAAGTGAAGGAAATAAGAAGTAAAATTAAATTAATTATCATTGATTACCATTTAATCAAATTAATTGTTATTGACAATATTTAGTTAACATTATATAAAATATATTTATTGGCATTTATCAAAAATCTCTATCAAAACTATAAAATAATGACTTCAAAACCTTCAACAAATTCTAAACTACAACCTCAACTTGTAGTTCCTTCCTTACTACAGGTGAAAGGAAAAAATAAATAAATTAAAGAACCAACCTTAAATGCAATATCAAGGTAAGGTAAATTTGCAGATAAAAATATAAGAAACATATTAATGCAGATTGAATGCTAATTATATAAAACAACTTTCAATCAAATTTTAAAGAAAATAAATAATTTATAGTGTTTGCACATGATTGTCATTTCCATAGGCAAGTGATTACACAAGTGATTAAATGTTAACCAAGGAACAATGCAAAAATATTATAAAACTTTGGGTGTTTAAAAGATCATTTGCATTTATCGCATGAATGACAAACATAATAAGTAAATAGAAGAGTACAATTGCGATACATTTGATTCTAAACTATTTTTCTTTTGTATATAGGATTATATGTAAAAATAATTTATACAAAATTTTATATTTGATTGCATAAACAGTTTAAATGACAAAAGCTTATTTAATGAATGCTTAAATAAATTAGAAAACTACTCCACAGTTTCCATATAAATAAATTATATATATATATATATATATATATATATATATATATATATATATATATATATATATATATATATATATATATATATATATATATATATATATATATATATATATATATATATATATATATATATCAAATATAAAATATATTTTGAAATTTAATTTCAAGTATCATTTAAAAACTTTGTTTTAAATGTAAAATATTCATTTCTAAGATATGATCACTAAGTGAAGGAAATAAGAAGTAAAATTAAATTAATTATCATTGATTACCATTGAATCAAATTAATTGTTATTGACAATATTTAGTTAACATTATATAAAATATATTTATTGGCATTTATCAAAAATCTCTATCAAAACTATAAAATAATGACTTCAAAACCATCAACAAATTCTAAACTACAACCACAACTTGTAGTTCCTTCCTTACTACAGGTGAAAGGAAAAAATAAATAAATTAAAGAACCAACGTTAAATGCAATATCAAGGTAAGGTAAATTTGCAGATAAAAATATAAGAAACATATTAATGCAGATTGAATGCTAATTATATAAAACAACTTTCAATCAAATTTTAAAGAAAATAAATAATTTATAGTTTTTGCACATGATTGTCATTTCCATAGGCAAGTGATTACACAAGTGATTAAAAGTTAACCAAGGAACAATGCAAAAATATTATAAAACTTTGGGTGTTTAAAAGATCATTTGCATTTATCGCATGAATGACAAACATAATAAGTAAATAGAAGAGTACAATTGCGATACATTTGATTCTAAAGTATTTTTCTTTTGTAAGTAGGATTATATGTAAAAATAATTTATACAAAATTTTATATTTGATTGCATAAACAGTTTAAATGACAATAGCTTATTTAATGAATGCTTAAATAAATTAGAAAACTACTCCACCATATAAATAAATTATATATATATATATATATATATATATATATATATATCAAATATAAAAATATATTTTGAAATTTAATTTCCAAGTATCATTTAAAAACTTTATTTTAAATGTAAAATATTCATTTCTAAGATATGATCACTAAGTGAAGGAAATAAGAAGTAAAATTAAATTAATTATCATTGATTACCATTTAATCAAATTAATTGTTATTGACAATATTTAGTTAACATTATATAAAATATATTTATTGGCATTTATCAAAATTTCTATCAAAACTATAAAATAATGACTTCAAAACCTTCAACAAATTCTAAACTACAACCTCAACTTGTAGTTCCTTCCTTACTACAGTGAAAGGAAAAATAAATAAATTAAAGAACCAACCTTAAATGCAATATCAAGGTAAGGTAAATTTGCGATAAAAATATAAGAAACATATTAATGCAGTTGAATGCTAATTATATAAAACAACTTTCAATCAAATTTTAAAGAAAATAAATAATTTATAGTGTTTGCACATGATTGACATTTCCATAGGCAAGTGATTACACAAGTGATTAAATGTTAACCAAGGAACAACGCAAAAATATTATAAAACTTTGGGTGTTTAAAAGATCATTTGCATTTATCGCATGAATGACAAACATAATAAGTAAATAGAAGAGTACAATTGCGATACATTTGATTCTAAACTATTTTTCTTTTGTATATAGGATTATATGTAAAAATAATTTATACAAAATTTTATATTTGACTACATAAACAGTTTAAATGACAAAAGCTTATTTAATGAATGCTTAAATAAATTAGAAAACTACTCCACAGTTTCCATATAAATAAATTATATATATATATATATATATATATATATATATATATATATATATATCAAATATAAAAATATATTTTGAAATTTAATTTCCAAGTATCATTTAAAAACTTTGTTTTAAATGTAAAATATTCATTTCTAAGATATGATCACTAAGTGAAGGAAATAAGAAGTAAAATTAAATTAATTATCATTGATTACCATTGAATCAAATTAATTGTTATTGACAATATTTAGTTAACATTATATAAAATATATTTATTGGCATTTATCAAAAATCTCTATCAAAACTATAAAATAATGACTTCAAAACCTTCAACAAATTCTAAACTACAACCTCAACTTGTAGTTCCTTCCTTACTACAGGTGAAAGGAAAAAATAAATAAATTAAAGAACCAACCTTAAATGCAATATCAAGGTAAGGTAAATTTGCAGATAAAAATATAAGAAACATATTAATGCAGATTGAATGCTAATTATATAAAACAACTTTCAATCAAATTTTAAAGAAAATAAATAATTTATAGTGTTTGCACATGATTGTCATTTCCATAGGCAAGTGATTACACAAGTGATTAAAAGTTAACCAAGGAACAATGCAAAAATATTATAAAACTTTGGGTGTTTAAAAGATCATTTGCATTTATCGCATGAATGACAAACATAATAAGTAAATAGAAGAGTACAATTGCGATACATTTGATTCTAAAGTATTTTTCTTTTGTAAGTAGGATTATATGTAAAAATAATTTATACAAAATTTTATATTTGATTGCATAAACAGTTTAAATGACCAAAGCTTATTTAATGAATGCTTAAATAAATTAGAAAACTACTCCACAGTTTCCATATAAATAAATTATATATATATATATATATATATATATATATATATATATATATATATATATATATATATATATATATATATATATATATCAAATATAAAATATATTTTGAAATTTAATTTCCAAGTATCATTTAAGAACTTATTTTAAATGTAAAATATTCATTTCTAAGATATGATCACTAAGTGAAGGAAATAAGAAGTAAAATTAAATTAATTATCATTGATTACCATTTAATCAAATTAATTGTTATTGACAATATTTAGTTAACATTATATAAAATATATTTATTGGCATTTATCAAAATTTCTATCAAAACTATAAAATAATGACTTCAAAACCTTCAACAAATTCTAAACTACAACCTCAACTTGTAGTTCCTTCCTTACTACAGTGAAAGGAAAAATAAATAAATTAAAGAACCAACCTTAAATGCAATATCAAGGTAAGGTAAATTTGCGATAAAAATATAAGAAACATATTAATGCAGTTGAATGCTAATTATATAAAACAACTTTCAATCAAATTTTAAAGAAAATAAATAATTTATAGTGTTTGCACATGATTGTCATTTCCATAGGCAAGTGATTACACAAGTGATTAAATGTTAACCAAGGAACAACGCAAAAATATTATAAAACTTTGGGTGTTTAAAAGATCATTTGCATTTATCGCATGAATGACAAACATAATAAGTAAATAGAAGAGTACAATTGATACATTTGATTCTAAACTATTTTTCTTTTGTATATAGGATTATATGTAAAATAATTTATACAAAATTTTATATTTGATTGCATAAACAGTTTAAATGACAAAAGCTTATTTAATGAATGCTTAAATAAATTAGAAAACTACTCCACAGTTTCCATATAAATAATATATATATATATATATATATATATATATATATATATATATATATATATATATATATATATCAAATATAAAAATATATTTTGAAATTTAATTTCCAAGTATCATTTAAAAACTTTGTTTTAAATGTAAAATATTCATTTCTAAGATATGATCACTAAGTGAAGGAAATAAGAAGTAAAATTAAATTAATTATCATTGATTACCATTGAATCAAATTAATTGTTATTGACAATATTTAGTTAACATTATATAAAATATATTTATTGGCATTTATCAAAAATCTCTATCAAAACTATAAAATAATGACTTCAAAACCATCAACAAATTCTAAACTACAACCACAACTTGTAGTTCCTTCCTTACTACAGGTGAAAGGAAAAAATAAATAAATTAAAGAACCAACGTTAAATGCAATATCAAGGTAAGGTAAATTTGAGATAAAAATATAAGAAACATATTAATGCAGATTGAATGCTAATTATATAAAACAACTTTCAATCAAATTTTAAAGAAAATAAATAATTTATAGTTTTTGCACATGATTGTCATTTCCATAGGCAAGTGATTACACAAGTGATTAAAAGTTAACCAAGGAACAATGCAAAAATATTATAAAACTTTGGGTGTTTAAAAGATCATTTGCATTTATCGCATGAATGACAAACATAATAAGTAAATAGAAGAGTACAATTGCGATACATTTGATTCTAAACTATTTTTCTTTTGTAAGTAGGATTATATGTAAAAATAATTTATACAAAATTTTATATTTGATTGCATAAACAGTTTAAATGACAATAGCTTATTTAATGAATGCTTAAATAAATTAGAAAACTACTCCACAGTTTCCATATAAATAAATTATATATATATATATATATATATATATATATATATATATATATATATATATATATATATATATATATATATATATATATATATCAAATATAAAAATATATTTTGAAATTTAATTTCCAAGTATCATTTAAAAACTTTATTTTAAATGTAAAATATTCATTTCTAAGATATGATCACTAAGTGAAGGAAATAAGAAGTAAAATTAAATTAATTATCATTGATTACCATTTAATCAAATTAATTGTTATTGACAATATTTAGTTAACATTATATAAAATATATTTATTGGCATTTATCAAAAATTTCTATCAAAACTATAAAATAATGACTTCAAAACCTTCAACAAATTCTAAACTACAACCTCAACTTGTAGTTCCTTCCTTACTAGTGAAAGGAAAAATAAATAAATTAAAGAACCAACCTTAAATGCAATATCAAGGTAAGGTAAATTTGCAGATAAAAATATAAGAAACATATTAATGCAGATTGAAAATAAATAATTTATAGTGTTTGCACATGATTGACATTTCCATAGGCAAGTGATTACACAAGTGATTAAATGTTAACCAAGGAACAACGCAAAAATATTATAAAACTTTGGGTGTTTAAAAGATCATTTGCATTTATCGCATGAATGACAAACATAATAAGTAAATAGAAGAGTACAATTGCGATACATTTGATTCTAAACTATTTTTCTTTTGTATATAGGATTATATGTAAAAATAATTTATACAAAATTTTATATTTGACTGCATAAACAGTTTAAATGACAAAAGCTTATTTAATGAATGCTTAAATAAATTAGAAAACTACTCCACAGTATATAAATATATATATATATATATATATATATATATATATATATATATATATATATATATATATATATATATATATATATATATATATATATATATATATCAAATATAAAAATATATTTTGAAATTTAATTTCCAAGTATCATTTAAAAACTTTGTTTTAAATGTAAAATATTCATTTCTAAGATATGATCACTAAGTGAAGGAAATAAGAAGTAAAATTAAATTAATTATCATTGATTACCATTGAATCAAATTAATTGTTATTGACAATATTTAGTTAACATTATATAAAATATATTTATTGGCATTTATCAAAAATCTCTATCAAAACTATAAAATAATGACTTCAAAACCTTCAACAAATTCTAAACTACAACCTCAACTTGTAGTTCCTTCCTTACTACAGGTGAAAGGAAAAAATAAATAAATTAAAGAACCAACCTTAAATGCAATATCAAGGTAAGGTAAATTTACAGATAAAAATATAAGAAACATATTAATGCAGATTGAATGCTAATTATATAAAACAACTTTCAATCAAATTTTAAAGAAAATAAATAATTTATAGTTTTTGATCATGATTGTCATTTCCATAGGCAAGTGATTACACAAGTGATTAAAAGTTAACCAAGGAACAATGCAAAAATATTATAAAACTTTTGGTGTTTATAAGATCATTTGCATTTATCGCATGAATGACAAACATAATAAATAAATAGAGGAGTACAATTGCGATACATTTGTTTCTAAACTATTTTTCTTTTGTATGTAGGATTATATGTAAAAATAATTTATACAAAATTTTATATTTGATGTTTGATTGCATAAGCAGTTTAAATGACAAAAGTTTATTTAATGAACGCTTAAATAAATTAGAAAACGACTCCACAATTTCCATATAAATAATATATATATATATATTATATAAAAATATATTTTGAAATTTAATTTCCAAGTATCATTTAAAAACTTTATTTTAGATGTAAAATATTCATTTCTAAGATATGATCACTAAGTGAAGGAAATAAGAAGTAAAATTAAATTAATTATCATTGATTACCATTGAATCAAATTAATTGTTATTGACAATATTTAGTTAACATTATATAAAATATATTTATTGGCATTTATCAAAAATCTCTATCAAAACTATAAAATAATGACTTCAAAACCATCAACAAATTCTAAACTACAACCTCAACTTGTAGTTCCTTCCTGACTACAGGTGAAAGGAAAAAATAAATAAATTAAAGAACCAACGTTAAATGCAATATCAAGGTAAGGTAAATTTGCAGATAAAAATATAAGAAACATATTAATGCAGATTGAATGCTAATTATATAAAACAACTTTCAATCAAATTTTAAAGAAAATAAATAATTTATAGTTTTTGCACATGATTGTCATTTCCATAGGCAAGTGATTACACAAGTGATTAAAAGTTAACCAAGGAACAATGCAAAAATATTATAAAACTTTGGGTGTTTAAAAGATCATTTGCATTTATCGCATGAATGACAAACATAATAAGTAAATAGAAGAGTACAATTGCGATACATTTGATTCTAAAGTATTTTTCTTTGTATGTAGGATTATATGTAAAAATAATTTATACAAAATTTTATATTTGATTGCATAAACAGTTTAAATGACCAAAGCTTATTTAATGAATGCTTAAATAAATTAGAAAACTACTCCACAGTTTCCATATAAATAAATTATATATATATATATATATATATATATATATATATATATATATATATATATATATATATATATATATATATATCAAATATAAAAATATATTTTGAAATTTAATTTCCAAGTATCATTTAAGAACTTATTTTAAATGTAAAATATTCATTTCTAAGATATGATCACTAAGTGAAGGAAATAAGAAGTAAAATTAAATTAATTATCATTGATTACCATTTAATCAAATTAATTGTTATTGACAATATTTAGTTAACATTATATAAAATATATTTATTGGCATTTATCAAAAATTTCTATCAAAACTATAAAATAATGACTTCAAAACCTTCAACAAATTCTAAACTACAACCTCAACTTGTAGTTCCTTCCTTACTACAGGTGAAAGGAAAAAATAAATAAATTAAAGAACCAACCTTAAATGCAATATCAAGGTAAGGTAAATTTGCAGATAAAAATATAAGAAACATATTAATGCAGATTGAATGCTAATTATATAAAACAACTTTCAATCAAATTTTAAAGAAAATAAATAATTTATAGTGTTTGCACATGATTGACATTTCCATAGGCAAGTGATTACACAAGTGATTAAATGTTAACCAAGGAACAACGCAAAAATATTATAAAACTTTGGGTGTTTAAAAGATCATTTGCATTTATCGCATGAATGACAAACATAATAAGTAAATAGAAGAGTACAATTGCGATACATTTGATTCTAAACTATTTTTCTTTTGTATATAGGATTATATGTAAAAATAATTTATACAAAATTTTATATTTGACTGCATAAACAGTTTAAATGACAAAAGCTTATTTAATGAATGCTTAAATAAATTAGAAAACTACTCCACAGTTTCCATATAAATAAATTATATATATATATATATATATATATATATATATATATCAAATATAAAAATATATTTTGAAATTTAATTTCCAAGTATCATTTAAAAACTTTGTTTTAAATGTAAAATATTCATTTCTAAGATATGATCACTAAGTGAAGGAAATAAGAAGTAAAATTAAATTAATTATCATTGATTACCATTGAATCAAATTAATTGTTATTGACAATATTTAGTTAACATTATATAAAATATATTTATTGGCATTTATCAAAAATCTCTATCAAAACTATAAAATAATGACTTCAAAACCTTCAACAAATTCTAAACTACAACCTCAACTTGTAGTTCCTTCCTTACTACAGGTGAAAGGAAAAAATAAATAAATTAAAGAACCAATCTTAAATGCACTATCAAGGTAAGGTAAATTTACAGATAAAAATATAAGAAACATATTAATGCAGATTGAATGCTAATTATATAAAACAACTTTCAATCAAATTTTAAAGAAAATAAATAATTTATAGTTTTTGATCATGATTGTCATTTCCATAGGCAAGTGATTACACAAGTGATTAAAAGTTAACCAAGGAACAATGCAAAAATATTATAAAACTTTTGGTGTTTATAAGATCATTTGCATTTATCGCATGAATGACAAACATAATAAATAAATAGAGGAGTACAATTGCGATACATTTGTTTCTAAACTATTTTTCTTTTGTATGTAGGATTATATGTAAAAATAATTTATACAAAATTTTATATTTGATTGCATAAACAGTTTAAATGACAAAAGTTTATTTAATGAATGCTTAAATAAATTAGAAAACTACTCCACAGTTCCCATATAAATAAATTATATATATATATATATATATATATATATATATATATATATATATATATATATATATATATATATATATATATATATATATATATATATATATATATATATAAAATATATTTTGAAATTTAATTTCCAAGTATCATTTAAAAACTTTATTTTAGATGTAAAATATTCATTTTTAAGATATGATCACTAAGTGAAGGAAATAAGAAGTAAAATTAAATTAATTATCATTGATTACCATTTAATCAAATTAATTATTATTGACAATATTTAGTTAACATTATATAAAATATATTTATTGGCATTTATCAAAAATCTCTATCAAAACTATAAAATAATGACTTCAAAACCATCAACAAATTCTAAACTACAACCTCAACTTGTAGTTCCTTCCTGACTACAGGTGAAAGGAAAAAATAAATAAATTAAAGAACCAACGTTAAATGCAATATCAAGGTAAGGTAAATTTGCAGATAAAAATATAAGAAACATATTAATGCAGATTGAATGCTAATTATATAAAACAACTTTCAATCAAATTTTAAAGAAAATAAATAATTTATAGTTTTTGCACATGATTGTCATTTCCATAGGCAAGTGATTACACAAGTGATTAAAAGTTAACCAAGGAACAATGCAAAATATTATAAAACTTTGGGTGTTTAAAAGATCATTTGCATTTATCGCATGAATGACAAACATAATAAGTAAATAGAAGAGTACAATTATATACATTTGATTCTAAAGTATTTTTCTTTTGTAAGTAGGATTATATGTAAAAATAATTTATACAAAATTTTATATTTGATTGCATAAACAGTTTAAATGACCAAAGCTTATTTAATGAATGCTTAAATAAATTAGAAAACTACTCCACATTTCCATATAAATAAATTATATATATATATATATATATATATATATATATATATATATATATATATATATATATATATATATATATATATCAAATATAAAAATATATTTTGAAATTTAATTTCCAAGTATCATTTAAGAACTTATTTTAAATGTAAAATATTCATTTCTAAGATATGATCACTAAGTGAAGGAAATAAGAAGTAAAATTAAATTAATTATCATTGATTACCATTTAATCAAATTAATTGTTATTGACAATATTTAGTTAACATTATATAAAATATATTTATTGGCATTTATCAAAATCTCTATCAAAACTATAAAATAATGACTTCAAAACCTTCAACAAATTCTAAACTACAACGTCAACTTGTAGTTCCTTCCTTACTACAGTGAAAGGAAAAATAAATAAATTAAAGAACCAACCTTAAATGCAATATCAAGGTAAGGTAAATTTGCAGATAAAAATATAAGAAACATATTAATGCAGATTGAATGCTAATTATATAAAACAACTTTCAATCAAATTTTAAAGAAAATAAATAATTTATAGTGTTTGCACATGATTGTCATTTCCATAGGCAAGTGATTACACAAGTGATTAAATGTTAACCAAGGAACAATGCAAAATATTATAAAACTTTGGGTGTTTAAAAGATCATTTGCATTTATCGCATGAATGACAAACATAATAAGTAAATAGAAGAGTACAATTGCGATACATTTGATTCTAAACTATTTTTCTTGTATGTAGGATTATATGTAAAAATAATTTATACAAAATTTTATATTTGATTGCATAAACAGTTTAAATGACAAAAGCTTATTTAATGAATGCTTAAATAATTTAGAAAACTACTCCACAGTTTATATAAATAATATATATATATATATATATATATATATATATATATATATATATATATATATATATATATATATATATATATATATATATCAAATATAAAAATATATTTTGAAATTTAATTTCCAAGTATCATTTAAAAACTTTATTTTAAATGTAAAATATTCATTTCTAAGATATGATCACTAAGTGAAGGAAATAAGAAGTAAAATTAAATTAATTACCATTGATTACCATTGAATCAAATTAATTGTTATTGACAATATTTAGTTAACATTATATAAAATAAATTTATTGGCATTTATCAAAAATCTCTATCAAAACTATAAAATAATGACTTCAAAACCTTCAACAAATTCTAAACTACAACCTCTACTTGTAGTTCCTTCCTTACTACAGGTGAAAGGAAAAAATAAATAAATTAAAGAACCAACCTTAAATGCAATATCAAGGTAAAGTAAATTTGCAGATAAAAATATAAGAAACATATTAATGCACTTTGAATGCTCATTGTATAAAACAACTTTCATTAAAATTTTAAATAAAATAAATAATTTATACTTATTACCCATGATTGTCGTTTCCATAGGGAAATGATTAAAAGTTAACCAAGGAAAAATGCAAAAATATTATAAAACTTTGGGTGTTTAAAAGATCATTTGCATTTATCGCATGAATGACAAACATAATAAGTAAATAGAAGAGTACAATTGTGATACATTTGTTTCTAAACTATTTTTCGTTTGTATGTAGGATTATATGTAAAAATAATTTATACAAAATTTTATATTTGATTGCATAAATAGTTTAAATGACAAAAGTTTATTTAATGAATGCTTAAATAAATTAGAAAACTACTCCCCAATTTCCATATAAATAAATTATATATATATATATATATATATATATATATATATATATATATATATATATATATATATATATATATATATATATATATATATATATATATATATATATATATATATATATATATATATATATCAAATATAAATATATTTTGAAAGTATCATTTAAAACTTTATTTTAGATGTAAAATATTCTTTTCTAAGATATGATCACTAAGTGAAGCAAATAAGAAGTAAAATTAAATTAATTGTCATTGAATCAAATTAATTGTTATTGACAATATTTAGTTAACATTATATAAAATAAATTTATTGGCATTTATCCAAAATCTCTATCAAAACTATAAAATAATGACTTCAAAACCTTCAACAAATTCTAAACTACAACCTCAACTTGTAGTTCCTTCCTTACTACACGTGAAAGGAAAAAGTAAATAAATTAAAGAACCAACCTTAAATGCAATATCAAGGTAAAGTAAATTTGCAGATAAATAAATCAGGTAAACTGCTTGAGATACGCTCCTGTCTCAAAAGCCTGAAATCTGAGATTATCATTTTGGTAGAAACTAGAGTCAAGCAAGATAAAGCCAGCCAGATCTGAAATAAACTCAATCTGTATCAAAACTATATTGACAACTATACATCATGCAAATGGCGAATATGGGTAACTGTATGCTAATTTTGTTGATCCGCAACTTGTTTCAGACCTGTGCACCCGGAGTATATGATAAGAAGGGCGTCTAAAGTTTTGGTTAACGCCATATATGCCCATAACCAACTTGAAAGGAGGAAAGCTTTATGGAGGATATGATAACTCTTCACCACCTATTAGTGAGCCTTGGTGTATGGGGATTTCAATAATGGGCTCAAGATAGAATAGGGGAAAGGTAGTAATATCAAGACTTTGTGGATATGATGGCAAGTTTAAGTGAGATGGACGTGGATTACTTCACTTGGAACAATAAACATAAGGTTATTTACTCTAGGATTGATAGAGCATCGAAATGTAGCATGGTTTCAAGATAATTTGCATAACACATTGAAGATACTTCCAAGTGTCGATTATGCCTTGCTTAGCGTGGAAGGAAATGGCCCTAGAAGAAATTCTTCTCAGATTCAAGTATTATAATTACTTGACTTACGGATACGGAAGTGGTAAGGAAGAGCGAGAAAGCCTATCAGGAGACCCTATGTATATATTGTGGACCAAGCTTCAAAGATTGAAACCGGATCTTACTTTATTAGGGAGACAACTATCTAATATTGCTCGAGATTGTTAAAGCGAGAAGGAGTCGAGATAGCTCAGAAAACCTAATGTTGAATAGGATGGATCGAGGCAATTGAAAGAACTAAGATGCTAACCAAAAAGTCATTGAGTGGAATGAATCGAAGAAGAGTATATGTCGCAAAGAACTAAAATAGATTGGTGAGAATGCAAGATGGCAATAATGCTTACTTTTATGCATCCGAAAACCAAATGTCATATGGTTTGCAAGTCCTAGAGCAAAGTGATGGCACGCCTAATCGATAAAGATGACATCCGAGGGGAATACTATAGTAATATTATGGGGATGAAAGTGATCTCTTAAACATGTTGATATTGAGATTATGAAAGCGGAAAACAAATCACAAAGGCTCAAGGTGATAGTCTCATTGCTATAGTAATCAAGAGGAAATTTATCCGCTTTAAATGGGATTGGAGACATGAAGGCCCCGTATAGATGGCTATGGGGAAATTTTCAAATCCACTTGGCATATTATCAAAAAGATGTTGTGGCGTAGAGAATTTTAAAAAGGCAATCTATTTAGGGCTTTTAATGGAACAGGGTCACACTTATTCCAAAGACAGAACATACCAAATGAAGGAATACCGACCAATCGCATTGCACTACTTTTACAAAATTACCAAAAGTTATGACCAACAGGGGTAGGATTCTTCCGATATCATCCACGAGCAGCAGCCTTTGTTCCGTGCCAAGTGATTCACAACCACATTCTTCTAGCATTTGAGTTAATGAAGGGTATGCTAGAAAGGGTGGTACCCCAAGAAGCATGATGCAAATTGACTTTCGTAAGGCATACGATATGATTGATTGGAATGCACTTGATTGTATTCTTCATGAGATTGGGATGCCGGAAAATTTATAAGTTGGATTATGAGAATGGTAACTATGAGCTATGATTCAATATAAATGGTGAGTACTGATATTTTGTATGCTAAGAGGGGATTAGAGGATCCAATCTCCCGATGTATTTAAATCGAACCATGGTCAATATGCAAAAGTAAGGAGTTTAAGCATCATAGCAAGTGTAAAAACCGCCATCACCCATTTGTCGTTTATTGATGTGCTCTTATTCACCGGGAGATGTCAATTCATGGAAAAGATGCGAGGCTTTCCATCGATTTTTACTCAAAGTCAATCTGAATAAGTGTAGAATTTTCTATGGAGGGATGGATCGGGATGTGGTGGAGCTATTCAAAGGTTGACAGTTTCACAACCGCCAATTGCCTATAAGGTACTTGGGGTTCCACTGCCTAGCAAGAGGTGAATGTGACTCATTACCTCCCGTGGTGGAGAAAATCACAAGTAGGATAAGGCATTGAAAAAATTGTTAAGTAGAGGTAGAATTAACCGTAAATAGCATAACAACGCAATCACACAATATTGGATGAACTGCTCCGTTACTAAAGGTTGTCATCCACAAAATTGATCTTGGCCGATCGTTTATTTGGAGTGGCAATTCGAGGTGAGCTAAATGTCTGGCATGGAAGAAGACATGTAGCCATTAAGCAAGGTGGCTTGAATATAATTAATCTTGATACCGAATTGCTGCATTATTGAAATGTCTTTGGAACCCGAGTCAAAAGTTGATACATTATGGGTCAAATGGTGCACGCGATTTCATAAAGCAATACAATGAGAAGTCAATTGTCCAATACTTGTTCATGGATTCTTAAAGCAATTATAAATAAGAGGTCCCTCGTCCTCTTCTCCAGAACAATGGAACAAAGGTTAACGAGGGTTTGTGATGAAAGAGGTATACTTACAACTTATTGATGATAAGAGTAGAGTAGACGTGTAACCTCATGCGAATAACTATGACCAAGAGCCATTTTTACATTATGGCTTGGATGTCACAGAAGACTTGCAACTAAAGATAGGTTGGCAAAAATGGGGATGATTGGGAACACGGATTGTGTGTTATGCAATCGGTCTGAAGAGAACCATGATCACCTATTCTTTGAATGTAGAGTTACTGTGGAGGTGTGGTCCGAAGTATTGCAATGGTTAGGGGTACAACACTCACCCTTAGCGTGGAATGAAGAGATGAAGTGGCTTGTGTCACAAACGAAAGGCAAAGGATGGAAACAAGGTTTGTTGAAGTTGGCATTGGCAGAAACTATATATCGTGGCAACATCGCAATGAAGTGGTGTTTCAACATAGAAGACAAAGCAAGACTATAGTGAATACTATCATTGATACTATTGTTTATAGGAGCTGGATGACGTAAATATAGAACACACATAGCAAAACTTATGATGAGTGTGTTTAGGTATACATAGGTTTCTCTCGCTAGTTGTTAGCGGATACATTATTGTTCGCCTAGTTGTATTCACTTTTTTTGGTTAATAAAATTCTCTTTTATCCAAAAAAAAAAATTTGCAGATAAAAATATAAGAAACGTATTAATGCACTTTGAATGCTCATTGTATAAAACAACTTTCATTCAAATTTAAAATAAAATAAATAATTTATACTTATTACCCATGATTGTTTCCATAGGCAAGTGATTAACGTTAACAAAAAAATGCAAAATATTATAAAACTTTGGGTGTTTAAAAGATCATTTGCATTTATCGCATGAATGACAAACATAATAAGTAAATAGAAGAGTACAATTGCGATACATTTGTTTCTAAACTATTTTTCGTTTGTATGTAGGATTATATGTAAAAATAATTTATACAAAATTTTATATTTGATTGCATAAACAGTTTAAATGACAAAAGTTTATTTAATGAATGCTTAAATAAATTAGAAAACAACTCCACAATTTCCATATAAATAAATTTTATATATATATATATATATATATATCAAATATAAATATATATTTTGAAATTTAATTTCCAAGTATCATTTAAAAACTTTATTTTAGATGTAAAATATTCATTTCTAAGATATGATCACTAAGTGAAGCAAATAAGAAGTAAAATTAAATTAATTGTCATTGATTACCATTGAATCAAATTAATTGTTATTGACAATATTTAGTTAACATTATATAAAATAAATTTATTGGCATTTATCCAAAATCTCTATCATAACTATAAAATAATGACTTCAAAACCTTCCACAAATTCTAAACTACAACCGCAACTTGTAGTTCCTTCCTTACTACACGTGAAAGGAAAAAATAAATAAATTAAAGAACCAACCTTAAATGCAATATCAAGGTAAAGTAAATTTGCAGATAAAAATATAAGAAACATATTAATGCACTTTGAATGCTCATTGTATAAAACAACATTCATTCAAATTTTAAATAAAAAAAATAATTTATAGTTTTTACCCATGATTGTCGTTTCCATAGGCAAGTGATTAAAATTTAACCAAGGAAAAATGCAAAAATATTATAAAACTTTGGGTGTTTAAAAGATCATTTGCATTTATTGCATGAATGACAAACATAATAAGTAAATAAAAGAGTACAATTGCGATACATTTGTTTCTAAACTATTTTTCGTTTGTATGTAGGATTATATGTAAAAATAATTTATACAAAATTTTATATTTGATTGCATAAACAGTTATAATGAAAAAAGTTTATTTAATGAATGCTTAAATAAATTAGAAAATTACTCCACAATTTCCATATAAATAAATTATATATATATATATATATCAAATATAAAAATATATTTTGAAATTTAATTTCCAAGTATCATTTAAAAACTTTATTTTAGATGTAAAATATTCATTTCTAAGATATGATCACTAAGTGAAGCAAATAAGAAGTAAAATTAAATTAATTGTCATTGAATCAAATTAATTGTTATTGACAATATTTAGTTAACATTATTTAAAATAAATTTATTGGCATTTATCCAAAATCTCTATGAAAACTATAAAATAATGACTTCAAAACCTTCCACAAATTCTAAACTACAACCTTAACTTGTAGTTCCTTCCTTACTACACGTGAAAGGAAAAAATAAATAAATTAAAGAACCAACCTTAAATGCAATATCAAGGTAAAGTAAATTTGAATAAAAATATAAGAAACATATTAATGCACTTTGAATGCTCATTGTATAAAACAACTTTCATTCAAATTTTAAATAAAATAAATAATTTATACTTATTACCCATGATTGTCGTTTTCATAGGCAAGTGATTAAAAGTTAACCAAGGAAAAATGCAAAAATATTATAAAACTTTGGGTGTTTAAAAGATCATTTGCATTTATCGCATGAATGACAAACATAATAAGTAAATAGAAGAGTACAATTGCGATACATTTGTTTCTAAACTATTTTTCGTTTGTATGTAGGATTATATGTAAAAATAATTTATACAAAATTTTATATTTGATTGCATAAACAGTTTAAATGACAAAAGTTTATTTAATGAATGCTTAAATAAATTAGAAAACAACTCCACAATTTCCATATAAATAAATTTTATATATATATATATATCAAATATAAAAATATATTTTGAAATTTAATTTCCAAGTATCATTTAAAAACTTTATTTTAGATGTAATATATTCATTTCTAAGATATGATCACTAAGTGAAGCAAATAAGAAGTAAAATTAAATTAATTGTTATTGATTACCATTGAATCAAATTAATTGTTATTGACAATATTTAGTTAACATTATATAAAATAAATTTCTTGGCATTTATTCAAAATCTCTATCAAAACTATAAAATAATGACTTCAAAACCTTCAACAAATTCTAAACTACAACCGCAACTTGTAGTTCCTTCCTTACTACAAGTGAAAGGAAAAAATAAATAAATTAAAGAACCAACCTTAAATGCAATATCAAGGTAAAGTAAATTTGCAGATAAAAATATAAGAAACATATTAATGCACTTTGAATGCTTATTGTATAAAACAACTTTCATTCAAACTTTAAATAAAATCAAATAATTTATAGTTTTTACCCATGATTGTCGTTTCCATAGGCAAGTGATTAAAAGTTAACCAAGGAAAAATGCAAAAATATTATAAAACTTTGGGTGTTTAAAAGATCATTTGCATTTATCGCATGAATGACAAACATAATAAGTAAATAGAAGAGTACAATTGCGATACATTTGTTTCTAAACTATTTTTCGTTTGTATGTAGGATTATATGTAAAAATAATTTATACAAAATTTTATATTTGATTGCATAAAAAGTTTAAATGACAAAAGTTTATTTAATGAATGCATAAATAAATTAGAAAACAACTCCACAATTTCCATATAAATAAATTATATATATATATATATATATATATATATATATCAAATATAAAAATATATTTTGAAATTTAATTTCCAAGTATCATTTAAAAACTTTATTTTAGATGTAAAATATTCATTTCTAAGATATGATCACTAAGTGAAATAAGAAGTAAAATTAAATTAATTGTCATTGATTACCATTGAATCAAATTAATTGTTATTGACAATATTTAGTTAACATTATATAAAATAAATTTATTGGCATTTATCCAAAATCTCTATCAAAACTATAAAATAATGACTTCAAAACCTTCAACAAATTCTAAACTACAACCGCAACTTGTAGTTCCTTCCTAACTACACGTGAAAGGAAAAAATAAATAAATTAAAGAACCAACCTTAAATGCAATATCAAGGTAAAGTAAATTTGCAGATAAAAATATAAGAAAACTGTTAATGCACTTTGAATGCTCATTGTATAAAACAACTTTCATTCAAACTTTAAATAAAATAAATAATTTATAGTTTTACCCATGATTTTCGTTTCCATAGGCAAGTGATTAAAAGTTAACCAAGGAAAAATGCAAAAATATTATAAAACTTTGGGTGTTTAAAAGATCATTTGAATTTATAGCATGAATGACAAACATAATAAGTAAATAGAAGAGTACAATTGCGATACATTTGTTTCTAAACTATTTTTCGTTTGCATGTAGGATTATATGTAAAAATAATTTATACAAAATTTTATATTTGATTGCATAAACAGTTTAAATGACAAAAGTTTATTTAATGAATGCTTAAATAAATTAGAAAACAACTCCACAATTTCCATATAAATAAATTTTATATATATATATATATCAAATATAAAAATATATTTTGAAATTTAATTTCCAAGTATCATTTAAAAACTTTATTTTAGATGTAATATATTCATTTCTAAGATATGATCACTAAGTGAAGAAAATAAGAAGTAAAATTAAATTAATTGTTATTGATTACCATTGAATCAAATTAATTGTTATTGACAATATTTAGTTAACATTATATAAAATAAATTTCTTGGCATTTATCCAAAATCTCTATCAAAACTATAAAATAATGACTTCAAAACCTTCAACAAATTCTAAACTACAACCGCAACTTGTAGTTCCTTCCTTACTACAAGTGAAAGGAAAAAATAAATAAATTAAAGAACCAACCTTAAATGCAATATCAAGGTAAAGTAAATTTGCAGATAAAAATATAAGAAACATATTAATGCACTTTGAATGCTTATTGTATAAAACAACTTTCATTCAAACTTTAAATAAAATCAAATAATTTATAGTTTTTACCCATGATTGTCGTTTCCATAGGCAAGTGATTAAAAGTTAACCAAGGAAAAATGCAAAAATATTATAAAACTTTGGGTGTTTAAAAGATCATTTGCATTTATCGCATGAATGACAAACATAATAAGTAAATAGAAGAGTACAATTGCGATACATTTGTTTCTAAACTATTTTTCGTTTGTATGTAGGATTATATGTAAAAATAATTTATACAAAATTTTATATTTGATTGCATAAAAAGTTTAAATGACAAAAGTTTATTTAATGAATGCATAAATAAATTAGAAAACAACTCCACAATATAATATATATATATATATATATATATATATATATATATATATATATATATATATATATATATATATATATATATATATATCAAATATAAAATATATTTTGAAATTTAATTTCCAAGTATCATTTAAAAACTTTATTTTAGATGTAAAATATTCATTTCTAAGATATGATCACTAAGTGAAGCAAATAAGTAAAATTAAATTAATTGTCATTGATTACCATTGAATCAAATTAATTGTTATTGACAATATTTAGTTAACATTATATAAAATAAATTTATTGGCATTTATCAAAATCTCTATCAAAACTATAAAATAATGACTTCAAAACCTTCAACAAATTCTAAACTACAACCTCAACTTGTAGTTCCTTCCTAACTACACGTGAAAGGAAAAAATAAATAAATTAAAGAACCAACCTTAAATGCAATATCAAGGTAAAGTAAATTTGCAGATAAAAATATAAGAAAACTATTAATGCACTTTGAATGCTCATTGTATAAAACAACTTTCATTCAAACTTTAAATAAAATAAATAATTTATAGTTTTTACCCATGATTTTCGTTTCCATAGGCAAGTGATTAAAAGTTAACCAAGGAAAAATGCAAAAATATTATAAAACTTTGGGTGTTTAAAAGATCATTTGAATTTATAGCATGAATGACAAACATAATAAGTAAATAGAAGAGTACAATTATATACATTTGTTTCTAAACTATTTTTCGTTTGCATGTAGGATTATATGTAAAAATAATTTATACAAAATTTTATATTTGATTGCATAAACAGTTTAAATGACAAAAGTTTATTTAATGAATGCTTAAATAAATTAGAAAACTACTCCACAATTTCCATATAAATAAATTATATATATATATATATATATATATATATATATATATATATATATATATATATATATCAAATATAAAAATATATTTTAAAATTTAATTTCCAAGTATCATTTAAAAACTTTATTTTAGATGTAAATATTCATTTCTAAGATATGATCACTAAGTGAAGCAAATAAGAAGTAAAATTAAATTAATTGTCATTGATTACCATTGAATCAAATTAATTGTTATTGACAATATTTAGTTAACATTATATAAAATAAATTTATTGGCATTTATCAAAAAATCTCTATCAAAACTATAAAATAATGACTTCAAAACCTTCAACAAATTCTAAACTCCTTACTACAGGTGAAAGGAAAAAATAAATAAATTAAAGAACCAACCTTAAATGCAATATCAAGGTAAGGTAAATTTGCAGATAAAAATATAAGAAACATATCAATGAAGATTGAATGCTAATTATATAAAACAACTTTCAATCAAATTTAAAGAAAATAAATAATTTATAATTTTTGCACATGATTGTCATTTCCATAGGCAAGTGATTACACAAGTGATTAAAAGAACAATGCAAAAATATTATAAAACTTTTGGTGTTTAAAACATCATTTGCATTTATCGCATGAATGACAAACATAATAAGTAAATAGAAGAGTACAATTGCGATACATTTGTTTCTAAACTATTTTTCTTTTGTATGTAGGATTATATGTAAAAATAATTTATACAAAATTTTATATTTAATTGCATAAACAGTTTAAATGATAAAAGTTTATTTAATGAATGCTTAAATAAATTAGAAAACTACTCCACACTTTCCATATAAATAAATTATATATATATATATATATATATATATATATATATATATATATATATATATATATATATATATATATCAATTATAAAAATATATTTTGAAATTTAATTTCCAAGTATCATTTAAAAACTTTATTTTAGATGTAAATATTCATTTCTAAGATATGATCACTAAGTGAAGCAAATAAGAAGTAAAATTAAATTAATTGTCATTGATTACCATTGAATCAAATTAATTGTTATTGACAATATTTAGTTAACATTATATAAAATAAATTTATTGGCATTTATCAAAAATCTCTATCAAAACTATAAAATAATGACTTCAAAACCTTCAACAAATTCTAAACTCCTTACTACAGGTGAAAGGAAAACATAAATTAATTAAAGAACCAACCTTAAATGCAATATCAAGGTAAGGTAAATTTGCAGATAAAAATATAAGAAACATATTAATGCAGATTGAATGCTCATTGTATAAAACAACTTTCAATCAAATTTTAAATAAAATAAATAATTTATAGTTTTTGCACATGATTGTCATTTCCATAGGCAAGTGATTACACAAGTGATTAAAAGTTAACCAAGGAACAATGCAAAAATATTATAAAACTTTGGGTGTTTAAAAGATCATTTGCATTTATCGCATGAATGACAAACATAATAAGTAAATAGAAGAGTACAATTGCGATACATTTGTTTCTAAACTATTTTTCGTTTGTATGTAGGATTATATGTAAAAATAATTTATACAAAATTTTTTATTTGATTGCATAAACAGTTTAAATGACAAAAGTTTATTTAATGAATCCTTAAATAAATTAGAAAACTACTCCACAGTTTCCATATAAATAAATTAAATATATATATATATATATATATATATATATATATATATATATATATATATCAAATATAAAAATATATTTTGAAATTTAATTTCCAAGTATCATTTAAAAACTTTATTTTAGATGTAAAATATTCATTTCTAAGATATGATCACTAAGTGAAGGAAATAAGAAGTAAAATTAAATTAATTATCATTGATTACCATTGAATCAAATTAATTGTTATTGACAATATTTAGTTAACATTATATAAAATATATTTATTGGCATTTATCAAAAATCTATATCAAAACTATAAAATAATGACTACAAAACCTTCAACAAATTCTAAGCTACAACCTCAACTTGTAGTTCCTTCCTTACTACAGGTGAAAGGAAAAAATAAATAAATTAAAGAACCAACCTTAAATGCAATATCAAGGTAAGGTAAATTTGCAGATAAAAATATAAGAAACATATCAATGAAGATTGAATGCTAATTATATAAAACAACTTTCAATCAAATTTAAAGAAAATAAATAATTTATAATTTTTGCACATGATTGTCATTTCCATAGGCAAGTGATTACACAAGTGATTAAAAGTTAACCAAGGAACAATGCAAAAATATTATAAAACTTTTGGTGTTTAAAAGATCATTTGCATTTATCGCATGAATGACAAACATAATAAGTAAATAGAAGAGTACAATTGCGATACATTTGTTTCTAAACTATTTTTCTTTTGTATGTAGGATTATATGTAAAAATAATTTATACAAAATTTTATATTTAATTGCATAAACAGTTTAAATGATAAAAGTTTATTTAATGAATGCTTAAATAAATTAGAAAACTACTCCACACTTTCCATATAAATAAATTATATATATATATATATATATATATATATATATATATATATATATATATATATATCAATTATAAAAATATATTTTGAAATTTAATTTCCAAGTATCATTTAAAAACTTTATTTTAGATGTAAATATTCATTTCTAAGATATGATCACTAAGTGAAGCAAATAAGAAGTAAAATTAAATTAATTGTCATTGATTACCATTGAATCAAATTAATTGTTATTGACAATATTTAGTTAACATTATATAAAATAAATTTATTGGCATTTATCAAAAATCTCTATCAAAACTATAAAATAATGACTTCAAAACCTTCAACAAATTCTAAACTCCTTACTACAGGTGAAAGGAAAAAATAAATTAATTAAAGAACCAACCTTAAATGCAATATCAAGGTAAGGTAAATTTGCAGATAAAAATATAAGAAATATATTAATGCAGATTGAATGCTCATTGTATAAAACAACTTTCAATCAAATTTTAAATAAAATAAATCATTTATAGTTTTTGCACATGATTGTCATTTCCATAGGCAAGTGATTACACAAGTCATTAAAAGTTAACCAAGGAACAATGCAAAAATATTATAAAACTTTGGGTGTTTAAAAGATCATTTGCATTTATCGCATGAATGACAAACATAATAAGTAAATAGAAGAGTACAATTGCGATACCTTTGTTTCTAAACTATTTTTCGTTTGTATGTAGGATTATATGTAAAAATAATTTATACAAACTTTTTTATTTGATTGCATAAACAGTTTAAATGACAAAAGTTTATTTAATGAATCCTTAAATAAATTAGAAAACTACTCCACAGTTTCCATATAAATAAATTAAATATATATATATATATATATATATATATATATATATATATATATATATATATATATCAAATATAAAAATATATTTTGAAATTTAATTTCCAAGTATCATTTAAAAACTTTATTTTAGATGTAAAATATTCATTTCTAAGATATGATCACTAAGTGAAGGAAATAAGAAGTAAAATTAAATTAATTATCATTGATTACCATTTAATCAAATTAATTGTTATTGACAATATTTAGTTAACATTATATAAAATATATTTATTGGCATTTATCAAAATCTCTATCAAAACTATAAAATAATGACTTCAAAACCTTCAACAAATTCTAAACTACAACCTCAACTTGTAGTTCCTTCCTTACTACAGGTGAAAGGAAAAAATAAATAAATTAAAGAACCAACCTTAAATGCAATATCAAGGTAAGGTAAATTTGGATAAAAATATAAGAAACATATTAATGCAGATTGAATGCTAATTATATAAAACAACTTTCAATCAAATTTTAAAGAAAATAAATAATTTATAGTTTTGCACATGATTGTCATTTCCATAGGCAAGTGATTACACAAGTGATTAAAAGTTAACCAAGGAACAATGCAAAAATATTATAAAACTTTGGGTGTTTAAAAGATCATTTGCATTTATCGCATGAATGACAAACATAATAAGTAAATAGAAGAGTACAATTGCGATACATTTGATTCTAAATTATTTTTCTTTTGTAAGTAGGATTATATGTAAAAATAATTTATACAAAATTTTATATTTGATTGCATAAACAGTTTAAATGACAAAAGCTTATTTAATAAATGCTTAAATAAATTAGAAAACTACTCCACAGTTTCCATATAAATAAATTATATATATATATATATATATATATCAAATATAAAAATATATTTTGAAATTTAATTTCCAAGTATCATTTAAAAACATTATTTGAGATGTAAAATATTCATTTCTAAGATATGATCACTAAGTGAAGGAAATAAGAAGTAAAATTAAATTAATTATCATTGATTACCATTGAATCAAATTAATTGTTATTGACAATATTTAGTTAACATTATATAAAATATATTTATTGGCATTTATCAAAAATCTCTATCAAAACTATAAAATAATGACTTCAAAACCTTCAACAAATTCTAAACTACAACCTCAACTTGTAGTTCCTTCCTTACTACAGAAAGGAAAAATAAATAAATTAAAGAACCAACCTTAAATGCAATATCAAGGTAAGGTAAATTTGATAAAAATATAAGAAACATATTAATGCAGTTGAATGCTAATTATATAAAACAACTTTCAATCAAATTTTAAAGAAAATAAATAATTTATAGTTTTTGATCATGATTGTCATTTCCATAGGCAAGTGATTACACAAGTGATTAAAAGTTAACCAAGGAACAATGCAAAAATATTATAAAACTTTGGGTGTTTAAAAGATCATTTGCATTTATCGCATGAATGACAAACATAATAAGTAAATAGAAGAGTACAATTGCGATACATTTGTTTCTAAACTATTTTTCTTTGTATGTAGGATTATATGTAAAAATAATTTATACAAAATTTTATATTTGATTGCATAAACAGTTTAAATGACAAAAGTTTATTTAATGAATGCTTAAATAAATTAGAAAACTACTCATATAAATAAATTATATATATATATATATATATATATATATATATATATATATATATATATATATATATATATATATATATATATATATATATATATATATATATATATATATATATATCAAATATAAAAATATATTTTGAAATTTAATTTCCAAGTATCATTTAAAAACTTTATTTTAGATGTAAAATATTCATTTCTAAGATATGATCACTAAGTGAAGGAAATAAGAAGTAAAATTAAATTAATTATCATTGATTACCATTTAATCAAATTAATTGTTATTGACAATATTTAGTTAACATTATATAAAATATATTTATTGGCATTTATCAAAATCTCTATCAAAACTATAAAATAATGACTTCAAAACCTTCAAAAATTCTAAACTACAACCTCAACTTGTAGTTCCTTCCTTACTACAGGTGAAAGGAAAAAATAAATAAATTAAAGAACCAACCTTAAATGCAATATCAAGGTAAGGTAAATTTGCAGATAAAAATATAAGAAACATATTAATGCAGATTGAATGCTAATTATATAAAACAACTTTCAATCAAATTTTAAAGAAAATAAATAATTTATAGTTTTTGCACATGATTGTCATTTCCATAGGCAAGTGATTACACAAGTGCTTAAAAGTTAACCAAGGAACAATGCAAAATATTATAAAACTTTGGGTGTTTAAAGATCATTTGCATTTATCGCATGAATGACAAACATAATAAGTAAATAGAAGAGTACAATTATGATACATTTGTTTCTAAACTATTTTTCTTTTGTATGTAGGATTATATGTAAAATAATTTATACAAAATTTTATATTTGATTGCATAAACAGTTTAAATGACAAAAGTTTATTTAATGAATGCTTAAATAAATTAGAAAACTACTCCACAATTTCCATATAAATAAATTATATATATATATATATATATATATATATATATATATATATATATATATATATATATATATATATATATCAAATATAAAATATATTTTGAAATTTAATTTCCAAGTATCATTTAAAAACTTTATTTTAGATGTAAAATATTCATTTCTAAGATATGATCACTAAGTGAAGGAAATAAGAAGTAAAATTAAATTAATTGTCATTGATTACCATTGAATCAAATTAATTGTTATTGACAATATTTAGTTAACATTATATAAAATATATTTATTGGCATTTATCAAAATCTCTATCAAAACTATAAAATAATGACTTCAAAACCTTCAACAAATTCTAAACTCCTTACTACAGGTGAAAGGAAAAAATAAATTAATTAAAGAACCAACCTTAAATGCAATATCAAGGTAAGGTAAATTTGCAGATAAAAATATAAGAAACATATTAATGCAGATTGAATGCTCATTGTATAAAACAACTTTCAATCAAATTTTAAATAAAATAAATAATTTATAGTTTTGCACATGATTGTCATTTCCATAGGCAAGTGATTACACAAGTGATTAAAAGTTAACCAAGGAACAATGCAAAAATATTATAAAACTTTGGGTGTTTAAAAGATCATTTGCATTTATCGCATGAATGACAAACATAATAAGTAAATAGAAGAGTACAATTGCGATACCTTTGTTTCTAAACTATTTTTCGTTTGTATGTAGGATTATATGTAAAAATAATTTATACAAAATTTTTATTTGATTGCATAAACAGTTTAAATGACAAAAGTTTATTTAATGAATGCTTAAATAAATTAGAAAACTACTCCACAGCCATATAAATAAATTAAATATATATATATATATATATATATATATATATATATATATATATATATATATATATATATATCAAATATAAAATATATTTTGAAATTTAATTTCCAAGTATCATTTAAAAACTTTATTTTAGATGTAAAATATTCATTTCTAAGATATGATCACTAAGTGAAGGAAATAAGAAGTAAAATTAAATTAATTATCATTGATTACCATTGAATCAAATTAATTGTTATTGACAATATTTAGTTAACATTATATAAAATATATTTATTGGCATTTATCAAAAATCTCTATCAAAACTATAAAATAATGACTTCAAAACCTTCAACAAATTCTAAACTACAACCTCAACTTGTAGTTCCTTCCTTACTACAGGTGAAAGGAAAAAATAAATAAATTAAAGAACCAACCTTAAATGCAATATCAAGGTAAGGTAAATTTAGATAAAATATAAGAAACATATTAATGAAGATTGAATGCTAATTATATAAAACAACTTTCAATCAAATTTAAAGAAAATAAATAATTTATAATTTTTGCACATGATTGTCATTTCCATAGGCAAGTGATTACACAAGTGATTAAAAGTTAACCAAGGAACAATGCAAAAATATTATAAAACTTTTGGTGTTTAAAAGATCATTTGCATTTATCGCATGAATGACAAACATAATAAGTAAATAGAAGAGTACAATTATACATTTGTTTCTAAACTATTTTTCTTTTGTATGTAGGATTATATGTAAAAATAATTTATACAAAATTTTATATTTGATTGCATAAACAGTTTAAATGACAAAAGTTTATTTAATGAATGCTTAAATAAATTAGAAAACTACTCCACACTTTCCATATAAATAAATTATATATATATATATATATATATATATATATATATATATATATATATATATATATATATATATATATATTTATAAAATATATTTTGAAATTTAATTTCCAAGTATCATTTAAAAACTTTATTTTAGATGTAAAATATTCATTTCTAAGATATGATCACTAAGTGAAGCAAATAAGAAGTAAAATTAAATTAATTGTCATTGATTACCATTGAATCAAATTAATTGTTATTGACAATATTTAGTTAACATTATATAAAATAAATTTATTGGCATTTATCAAAATCTCTATCAAAACTATAAAATAATGACTTCAAAACCTTCAACAAATTCTAAACTCCTTACTACAGTGAAAGGAAAAATAAATAAATTAAAGAACCAACCTTAAATGCAATATCAAGGTAAGGTAAATTTGAGATAAAAATATAAGAAACATATTAATGCAGTTGAATGCTCATTGTATAAAACAACTTTCAATCAAATTTTAAATAAAATAAATAATTTATAGTTTTTGCACATGATTGTCATTTCCATAGGCAAGATTACACAAGTGATTAAAAGTTAACCAAGGAACAATGCAAAATATTATAAAACTTTGGGTGTTTAAAAGATCATTTGCATTTATCGCATGAATGACAAACATAATAAGTAAATAGAAGAGTACAATTGCGATACATTTGTTTCTAAACTATTTTTCGTTTGTATGTAGGATTATATGTAAAAATAATTTATACAAAATTTTATATTTGATTGCATAAACAGTTTAAATGACAAAAGTTTATTTAATGAATGCTTAAATAAATTAGAAAACTACTCCACATTCCATATAAATAAATTAATATATATATATATATATATATATATATATATATATATATATATATATCAAATATAAAAATATATTTTGAAATTTAATTTCCAAGTATCATTTAAAAACTTTATTTTAGATGTAAAATATTCATTTCTAAGATATGATCACTAAGTGAAGGAAATAAGAAGTAAAATTAAATTAATTATCATTGATTACCATTGAATCAAATTAATTGTTATTGACAATATTTAGTTAACATTATATAAAATATATTTATTGGCATTTATGCAAAATCTCTATCAAAACTATAAAATAATGACTTCAAAACCTTCAACAAATTCTAAACTACAACCTCAACTTGTAGTTTCTTCCTTACTACAGGTGAAAGGAAAAAATAAATTAAAGAACCAACCTTAAATGCAATATCAAGGTAAGGTAAATTTGCAGATAAAAATATAAGAAACATATTAATGCAGATTGAATGCTAATTATATAAAACAACTTTCAATCAAATTTTAAAGAAAATAAATAATTTATAGTTTTTGCACATGATTGTCATTTCCATAGGCAAGTGATTACACAAGTGATTAAAAGTTAACCAAGGAACAATGCAAAAATATTATAAAACTTTGGGTGTTTAAAAGATCATTTGCATTTATCGCATGAATGACAAACATAATAAGTAAATAGAAGAGAACAATTGCGATACATTTGTTTCTAAACTATTTTTCTTTTGTATGTAGGATTATATGTAAAAATAATTTATACAAAATTTTATATTTGATTGCATAAACATTTAAATGACAAAAGTTTATTTAATGAATGCTTAAATAAATTAGAAAACTACTCCACATATAAATAAATTATATATATATATATATATATATATATATATATATATATATATATATATATATATATATATATATATATATATATATATATATATATATATATATATATATATATATATATATATATATATATATATATATCAAATATAAAAATATATTTTGAAATTTAATTTCAAGTATCATTTAAAACTTTATTTTAAATGTAAAATATTCATTTCTAAGATATGATCACTAAGTGAAGGAAATAAGAAGTAAAATTAAATTAATTATCATTGATTACCATTGAATCAAATTAATTGTTATTGACAATATTTAGTTAACATTATATAAAATAAATTTATTGGCATTTATCAAAATCTCTATCAAAACTATAAAATAATGACTTCAAAACCTTCAACAAATTCTAAACTACAACCTCAACTTGTAGTTCCTTCCTTACTACAGTGAAAGGAAAAATAAATAAATTAAAGAACCAACCTTAAATGCAATATCAAGGTAAGGTAAATTTACGATAAAAATATAAGAAACATATTAATGCAGATTGAATGCTAATTATATAAAACAACTTTCAATCAAATTTTAAATAAAATAAATAATTTATAGTTTTTGATCATGATTGTCATTTCCATAGGCAAGTGATTACGCAAGTGATTAAAAGTTAACCAAGGAACAATGCAAAAATATTATAAAACTTTGGTGTTTAAAAGATCATTTGCATTTTCGCATGAATGACAAACATAATAAGTAAATAGAAGAGTACAATTATACATTTGTTTCTAAACTATTTTTCTTTGTATGTAGGATTATATGTAAAATAATTTATACAAAATTTTATATTTGATTGCATAAACAGTTTAAATGACAAAAGTTTATTTAATGAATGCTTAAATAAATTAGAAAACTACTCCACAGTTTCCATATAAATAAATTATATATATATATATATATATATATATATATATATATATATATATATATATATATATATATATATATATATATCAAATATAAAAATATATTTTGAAATTTAATTTCCAAGTATCATTTAAAAACTTTATTTTAGATGTAAAATATTCATTTCTAAGATATGATCACTAAGTGAAGGAAATAAGAAGTAAAATTAAATTAATTATCATTGATTACCATTGAATCAAATTAATTGTTATTGACAATATTTAGTTAACATTATATAAAATATATTTATTGGCATTTATCAAAATCTCTATCAAAACTATAAAATAATGACTTCAAAACCTTCAACAAATTCTAAACTACAACCTCAACTTGTAGTTCCTTCCTTACTACAGTGAAAGGAAAAATAAATAAATTAAAGAACCAACCTTAAATGCAATATCAAGGTAAGGTAAATTTAGATAAAAATATAAGAAACATATTAATGCAGTTGAATGCTCATTATATAAAACAACTTTCAATCAAATTTTAAAGAAAATAAATAATTTATAGTTTTTGACATGATTGTCATTTCCATAGGCAAGTGATTACACAAGTGATTAAAAGTTAACCAAGGAACAATGCAAAATATTATAAAACTTTGGGTGTTTAAAAGATCATTTGCATTTATCGCATGAATGACAAACATAATAAGTAAATAGAAGAGTACAATTGATACATTTGTTTCTAAACTATTTTTCTTTTGTATGTAGGATTATATGTAAAAATAATTTATACAAAATTTTATATTTGATTGCATAAACAGTTTAAATGACAAAAGTTTATTTAATGAATGCTTAAATAAATTAGAAAACTACTCCACGCCATATAAATAAATTATATATATATATATATATATATATATATATATATATATATATATATATATATATATATATATATATATATATATATATCAAATATAAAAATATATTTTGAAATTTAATTTCCAGTATCATTTAAAACTTTATTTTAGATGTAAAATATTCATTTCTAAGATATGATCACTAAGTGAAGGAAATAAGAAGTAAAATTAAATTAATTGTCATTGATTACCATTGAATCAAATTAATTGTTATTGACAATATTTAGTTAACATTGTATAAAATAAATTTATTGGCATTTATCAAAAATCTCTATCAAAACTATAAAATAATGACTTCAAAACCTTCAACAAATTCTAAACTACAACCTCAACTTGTAGTTCCTTCCTTACTACAGGTGAAAGGAAAAAATAAATAAATTAAAGAACCCACCTTAAATGAAATATCAAGGTAAGGTAAATTTAGATATAAAATATAAGAAACATATTAATGCACTGAATGCTCATTATATAAAACAACTTTCAATCAAATTTTAAATAAAATAAATAATTTATAGTTTTACACATGATTGTCATTTCCATAGGCAAGTGATTACACAAGTGATTAAAAGTTAACCAAGGAACAATGCAAAAATCATTATAAAACTTTGGGTGTTTAAAAGATCATTTGCATTTATCGCATGAATGACAAACATAATAAGTAAATAGAAGAGTACAATTGCGATACATTTGTTTCTAAACTATTTTTCTTTTGTATGTAGGATTATATGTAAAAATAATTTATACAAAATTTTATATTTGATTGCATAAACAGTTTAAATGACAAAAGTTTATTTAATGAATGCTTAAATAAATTAGAAAACTACTCACACCTATATAAATAAATTATATATATATATATATATATATATATATATATATATATATATATATATATATCAAATATAAAATATATTTTGAAATTTAATTTCCAAGTATCATTTAAAAACTTTATTTTAGATGTAAAATATTCATTTCTAAGATATGATCACTAAGTGAAGGAAATAAGAAGTAAAATTAAATTAATTGTCATTGATTACCATTGAATCAAATTAATTGTTATTGACAATATTTAGTTAACATTATATAAAATAAATTTATTGGCATTTATCAAAAATCTCTATCAAAACTATAAAATAATGACTTCAAAACTTCAACAAATTCTAAACTACAACCTCAACTTGTAGTTCCTTCCTTACTACAGTGAAAGGAAAAAATAAATAAATTAAAGAACCAACCTTAAATGCAATATCAAGGTAAGGTAAATTTATGATAAAAATATAAGAAACATATTAATGCACTTGAATGCTAATTATATAAAACAACTTTCAATCAAATTTTAAATAAAATAAATAATTTATAGTTTTTGCACATGATTGTCATTTCCATAGGCAAGTGATTACACAAGTGATTAAAAGTTAACCAAGGAACAATGCAAAAATATTATAAAACTTTGGGTGTTTAAAAGATCATTTGCATTTATCGCATGAATGACAAACATAATAAGTAAATAGAAGAGTACAATTATACATTTGTTTCTAAACTATTTTTCTTTGTATGTAGGATTATATGTAAAAATAATTTATACAAAATTTTATATTTGATTGCATAAACAGTTTAAATGACAAAAGTTTATTTAATGAATGCTTAAATAAATTAGAAAACTACTCCATATAATAAATTTTATATATATATATATATATATATATATATATATATATATATATATATATATATATATATATATATATATATATATATATATAATATAATATATTTGAAATTTAATTTCCAAGTATCATTTAAAAACTTTATTTTAGATGTAAAATATTCATTTCTAAGATATGATCACTAAGGAAGGAAATAAGAAGTAAAATTAAATTAATTATCATTGATTACCATTGAATCAAATTAATTGTTATTGACAATATTTAGTTAACATTATATAAAATAAATTTATTGGCATTTATCAAAAATCTCTATCAAAACTATAAAATAATGACTTCAAAACTTCAACAAATTCTAAACTACAACCTCAACTTGTAGTTCCTTCCTTACTACACGTGAAAGGAAAAATAAATAAATTAAAGAACCAACCTTAAATGCAATATCAAGGTAAGGTAAATTTGCAGATAAAAATATAAGAAACATATTAATGCACTTTGAATGCTAATTATATAAAACAACTTTCAATCAAATTTTAAAGAAAATAAATAATTTATAGTTTTTGCACATGATTGTCATTTCCATAGGCAAGTGATTACATACAAGTGATTAAAAGTTAACCAAGGAACAATGCAAAAATATTATAAAACTTTGGGTGTTTAAAAGATCATTTGCATTTATCGCATGAATGACAAACATAATAAGTAAATAGAAGAGTACAATTATGTATACATTTGTTTCTAAACTATTTTCTTTGTATGTAGGATTATATGTAAAAATAATTTATACAAAATTTTATATTTGATTGCATAAAAGTTTTAAATGACAAAAGTTTATTTAATGAATGCTTAAATAAATTAGAAAACTACTCCAATTCCATATAAATAATTTATATATATATATATATATATATATATATATATATATATATATAAATATATATATCAAATATAAAATATATTTTGAAATTTAATTTCCAAGTATCATTTAAAAACTTTATTTTAGATGTAAAATATTCATTTCTAAGATATGATCACTAAGTGAAGGAAATAAGAAGTAAAATTAAATTAATTATCATTGATTACCATTGAATCAAATTAATTGTTATTGACAATATTTAGTTAACATTATATAAAATAAATTTATTGGCATTTATCAAAAATCTCTATCAAAACTATAAAATAATGACTTCAAAACCTTCAACAAATTCTAAACTACAACCTCAACTTGTAGTTCCTTCCTTACTACGTGAAAGGAAAAATAAATAAATTAAAGAACCAACCTTAAATGCAATATCAAGGTAAGGTAAATTTATAGAAAAAATATAAGAAACATATTAATGCACTTTGAATGCTCATTATATAAAACAACTTTCAATCAAATTTTAAATAAAATAAATAATTTATAGTTTTGACATGATTGTCATTTCCATAGGCAGTGATTACACAAGTGATTAAAAGTTAACCAAGGAACAATGCAAAATATTATAAAACTTTGGGTGTTTAAAAGATCATTTGCATTTATCGCATGAATGACAAACATAATAAGTAAATAGAAGAGTACAATTGCGATACATTTGTTTCTAAACTATTTTTCTTTGTATGTAGGATTATATGTAAAAATAATTTATACAAAATTTTATATTTGATTGCATAAACAGTTTAAATGACAAAAGTTTATTTAATGAATGCTTAAATAAATTAGAAAACTACTCCACAATTTCCATATAAATAACTTTATATATATATATATATATATATATATATATATATATATATATATATATATCAAATATAAAAATATATTTTGAAATTTAATTTCCAAGTATCATTTAAAACTTTATTTTAGATGTAAAATATTCATTTCTAAGATATGATCACTAAGGAAGGAAATAAGAAGTAAAATTAAATTAATTATCATTGATTACCATTGAATCAAATTAATTGTTATTGACAATATTTAGTTAACATTATATAAAATAAATTTATTGGCATTTATCAAAAATCTCTATCAAAACTATAAAATAATGACTTCAAAACCTTCAACAAATTCTAAACTACAACCTCAACTTGTAGTTCCTTCCTTACTACACGTGAAAGGAAAAATAAATAAATTAAAGAACCAACCTTAAATGCAATATCAAGGTAAGGTAAATTTATAGATAAAATATAAGAAACATATTAATGCATTGAATGCTAATTATATAAAACAACTTTCAATCAAATTTAAAAAATAAATAATTTATAGTTTTGACATGATTGTCATCATAGGCAAGCACAAGTGATTAAAAGTTAACCAAGGAACAATGCAAAATATTATAAAACTTTGGGTGTTTAAAAGATCATTTGCATTTATCGATGAATGACAAACATATAAGTAAAGAAGAGTACAATCACATACATTTGTTTCTAAACTATTTTTCTTTGTATGTAGGATTATATGTAAAAATAATTTATACAAAATTTTATATTTGATTGCATAACATTTAAATGACAAAAGTTTATTTAATGAATGCTTAAATAAATTAGAAAAACTACTATTAAATTATATAAATAAATATATATATATATATATATATATATATATCAAATATAAAAATATATTTTGAAATTTAATTTCCAAGTATCATTTAAAACTTTATTTTAGATGTAAAATATTCATTTCTAAGATATGATCACTAGTGAAGGAAATAAGAAGTAAATTAAATTAATTATCATTGATTACCATTGAATCAAATTAATTGTTATTGACATTTAGTTAACATTATATAAAATAAATTTATTGGCATTTATCAAAAATCTCTATCAAAACTATAAAATAATGACTTCAAAACCTCAACAAATTCTAAACTACAACCTCAACTTGTAGTTCCTTCCTTACTACACGTGAAAGGAAAAATAAATAAATTAAAGAACCAACCTTAAATGCAATATCAAGGTAGTAAATTTGCAGATAAAATATAAGAAACATATTAATGCACTTTGAATGCTCATTGTATAAAACAACTTTCATTCAAATTTTAAATAAAATAAATAATTTATAGTTTTTACACATGATTGTCGCTTCCATAGGCAAGTGATTACACAAGTGATTAAAAGTTAACCAAGGAACAATGCAAAATATTATAAAACTTTAAAGATCATTTGCATTTATCGATGAATGACAAACATAATAAGTAAATAGAAGAGTACAATTGTGATACATTTGTTTCTAAACTATTTTTCTTTGTATGTAGGATTATATAAAATAATTTATACAAAATTTTATATTTGATTGCATAAACAGTTTAAATGACAAAAGTTTATTTAATGAATGCTTAAATAAATTAGAAAACTACTCCACATTTCTATATAAATAAATTATATATATATATATATATATATATATCTATCAAATATAAAAATATATTTTGAAATTTAAATTCCAAGTATCATTTAAAACTTTATTTTAGATGTAAAATATTCATTTCTAAGATATGATCACTAAGTGAAGGAAATAAGAAGTAAAATTAATTAATTATCATTGATTACCATTGAATCAAATTAATTGTTATTGACAATATTTAGTTAACATTATATAAAATAAATTTATTGGCATTTATAAAAATCTCTATCAAAACTATAAAATAATGACTTCAAAACCTTCAACAAATTCTAAAATACAACCTCAACTTGTAGTTCCTTCCTTACTACACGTGAAAGGAAAAATAAATAAATTAAAGAACCAACCAAATGCAATATCAAGGTAAAGTAAATTTGCAGATAAAAATATAAGAAACATATTAATGCACTTTGAATGCTCATTGTATAAAACAACTTTCATTCAAATTTTAAATAAATAAATAATTTATAGTTTTACACATGATTGTCAAGCCCATAGGCAAGTGATTAAAAGTTAACAAGGAAAATGCAAAATATTATAAAACTTTGGGTGTTTAAAGATCATTTGCATTTATCGCATGAATGACAAACATAATAAGTAAATAGAAGAGTACAATTGTGATACATTTGTTTCTAAACTATTTTCTTTGTATGTAGGATTATATGTAAAAAATTTATACAAAATTTTATATTTGATTGCATAAACAGTTTAAATGACAAAAGTTTATTTAATGAATGCTTAAATAAATTAGAAAACTACTCCACAAATATATCAATAAATTATATATATATATATATATATATATATATATATATATCAAATATAAAATATATTTTGAAATTTAAATTCCAAGTATCATTTAAAAACTTTATTTTAGATGTAAAATATTCATTTCTAAGATATGATCACTAAGTGAAGGAAATAAGAAGTAAAATTAAATTAATTATCATTGATTACCATTGAATCAAATTAATTGTTATTGACAATATTTAGTTAACATTATATAAAATAAATTTATTGGCATTTATAAAATCTCTATCAAAACTATAAAATAATGACTTCAAAACCTTCAACAAATTCTAAACTACAACCTCAACTTGTAGTTCCTTCCTTACTACACGTGAAAGGAAAATAAATAAATTAAAGAACCAACCTTAAATGCAATATCAAGGTAAAGTAAATTTGCAGATAAAAATATAAACATATTAATGCACTTTGAATGCTCATTGTATAAAACAACTTTCATTCAAATTTTAAATAAAATAAATAATTTATAGTTTTACACATGATTGTCGCTTCCATAGGCAAGTGATTAAAGTTAACAAGGAAAATGCAAAATATTATAAAACTTTGGGTGTTTAAAAGATCATTTGCATTTATCGCATGAATGACAAACATAATAAGTAAATAGAAAGTACACCATATACATTTGTTTCTAAACTATTTTTCGCTTTTGTATGTAGGATTATATGTAAAAATAATTTATACAAAATTTTATATTTGATTGCATAAACAATTTAATGACAAAAGTTTATTTAATGACTTAAATAAATTAGAAAACTACTCAACAATTTTATATAAATAAATTATATATATATATATTATATATATATATATATATATATATATATATATATATATATATATATATATATATATATCAAATATAAAAATATATTTGAAATTTAATTTCAAAGTATCATTTAAAAACTTTATTTTAGATGTAAAATATTCATTTCTAAGATATGATCACTAAGTGAAGGAAATAAGAAGTAAAATTAAATTAATTATCATTGATTACCATTGAATCAAATTAATTGTTATTGACAATATTTAGTTAACATTATATAAAATAAATTTATTGGCATTTATCAAAATCTCTATCAAAACTATAAAATAATGACTTCAAAACCTTCAACAAATTCTAAACTACAACTCAACTTGTAGTTCCTTCCTTACTAAGGTGAAAGGAAAAATAAATTAAAGAACCAACCTTAAATGCAATATCAAGGTAAAGTAAATTTGCGTATAAAAATATAAGAAACATATTAATGCACTTTGAATGCTCATTGTATAAAAAAACTTTCATTCAAATTTTAAATAAATAAATAATTTATAGTTTTTACATGATTGTCGCTCCATAGGCAAGTGATTAAAGTTAACCAAGGAAAAATGCAAAAATATTATAAAACTTTGGTGTTTAAGATCATTTGCATTTATCGCATGAATGACAAACATAATAAGTAAATAGAAGAGTACAATTAAGTATACATTTGTTTCTAAACTATTTTTCGCTTGTATGTAGGATTATATGTAAAAATAATTTATACAAAATTTTATATTTGATTGCATAAACAATTTAAATGACAAAAGTTTATTTAATGATGCTTAAATAAATTAGAAACTACTCAAATACTCTATATAAATAAATTATATATATATATATATATATATATATATAATCAAATATAAAAATATATTTTGAAATTTAATTTCCAAGTATCATTTAAAAACTTTATTTTAGATGTAAAATATTCATTTCTAAGATATGATCACTAAGTGAAGCAAATAAGAAGTAAAATTAAATTAATTGTCATTGATTACCATTGAATCAAATTAATTGTTATTGACAATATTTAGTTAACATTATATAAAATAAATTTATTGGCATTTATCAAAATCTATCAAAACTATAAAATAATGACTTCAAAACCTTCAACAAATTCTAAACTCCTTACTACAGTGAAAGGAAAAAATAAATTAATTAAAGAACCAACCTTAAATGCAATATCAAGGTAAGGTAAATTTCGTGATAAAAATATAAGAAACATATTAATGCGTTTGGCTCAATATATAAAAACAACTTTCAATCAAATTTAAATAAAATAAATAATTTATAGTTTTTGCACATGATTGTCATTCTATAGGCAAGTGATTACACAAGTGATTAAAAGTTAACCAAGGAACAATGCAAAATATTATAAAACTTTGGGTGTTTAAAAGATCATTTGCATTTATCGCATGAATGACAAACATAATAAGTAAATAGAAGAGTACAATTATGATACATTTGTTTCTAAACTATTTTTCGCTTGTATGTAGGATTATATGTAAAATAATTTATACAAAATTTTATATTTGATTGCATAAATAAATGACAAAAGTTTATTTAATAAATGCTTAAATAAATTAGAAAACTACTCAACATATATATAAATATATATATATATATATATATATATATATATATATATATATATATATATCATATAAAATATATTTTGAAATTTAATTTCAAGTATCATTTAAAACTTTATTTTAGATGTAAATATTCATTTCTAAGATATGATCACTAAGTGAAGCAAATAAGAAGTAAAATTAAATTAATTGTCATTGAATCAAATTAATTGTTATTGACAATATTTAGTTAACATTATATAAAATAAATTTATTGGCATTTATCAAAATCTCTATCAAAACTATAAAATAATGACTTCAAAACCTTCAACAAATTCTAAACTACAACCTCAACTTGTAGTTCCTTCCTTACTACACGTGAAAGGAAAAATAAAATTAAAGAACCAACCTTAAATGCAATATCAAGGTAAAGTAATTTGCGATAAAAATATAAGAAACATATTATGCACTTTGAATGCTCATTATATAAAACAACTTTCATTCAAATTTTAAATAAAATAAATAATTTATAGTTATTACACATGATTGTCGCTCCATAGGCAAGTGATTAAAAGTTAACCAGGAAAAATGCAAAATATTATAAACTTTGGGTGTTTAAAAGATCATTTGCATTTATCGCATGAATGACAAACATAATAAGTAAATAGAAGAGTACAATTATACATTTGTTTCTAAACTATTTTTCGTTTGTATGTAGGATTATATGTAAAATAATTTATACAAAATTTTATATTTGATTGCATAAACAATTTAAATGACAAAAGTTTATTTAATGAATGCTTAAATAAATTAGAAAACTACTCAACAATTTATATATATAATAAATATATATATATATATATATATATATATATATATATATCAAATATAAAAATATATTTTGAAATTTAATTTCAAGTATCATTTAAAAACTTTATTTGTGATGTAAAATATTCATTTCTAGATATGATCACTAAGTGAAGGAATAA